>OZ001654.1:24150594-25350594 GCA_963924145.1 Pyrausta purpuralis
TTAAAATATTAAATCTAGCTCTCAGTATATTTTAAAAAAAAAATATGTATGTACGGAAAAAAATACATTCATTCACGAAATAGAGTGACATACACAAATATAATACTAGGAATAAGGTTAAAAGCTTGCTATTCCACAATTCAGGCTTCGAAAGGTTGGTAATTGTTTCATGGGGAAAGGTATACAATAAACTACCAGATATTTCAATAAACTACCAGAACACATTGTAAACTTACCGGTTAATAAATTTAAAACTGTTATTAAAGAAATGACGAATCCTTATGACGAAAGGTAAGGTTCATAAAAATCTATCCACCTGGAAAGTGATCTTGAACACGAAGATCATTAAATACCATACTCAAGATTGAATACTTAAGTGATGGTGACGACTCTATTTGCAACGCAACGCAGACACAATGGAATTTTACCAATCCCAACTTACCTAGGTACTCATCAGCATTTGGGAACTCAATCTATACTAATATTACAAAGCTGAAGGATTTGATTGTTTGCACGTGTTAATCTCAGGAACTATTGGACCGATTTGAAAGATAATTTTGTGTTTGATATTCATCGAGGAAGGCTTTCGGAGGCGAAGGCCGACTAGGCTATAGGGGCACCACGCTGCGACGGGAGGGGAGATTAGAGAGCAAACTAAAAACCTAATAAATTTGTTTTTAGCACGTTTTTAACCCTCACGTGTCATATTTTATATTCATAAAGATGAAAATAAGAAACCAAAAATTGCACACAGGCAGGGCTCGAACCAGCAACTTTCTAGCTTATCGGGCCAAACGCTCTTGCAATGAAGTTACCGTGCTGTCGGTCCGACCGTGCGAAATGTCTGATCTCTTATTATTACCAAAATAATTGTTATTTTCATCTAATAAATTATGTGTTTTATGTTTCCAGCTGTTACGGGCAGCACCGACGGCATTGGCAAACAGTACGCAAGTGAGCTGGCGCGGCGCGGCTGCAACCTGGTACTCATCAGCCGTAGCCAGGACAAGCTGAGGGCTGTCGCCAGTGAAATAGGTAAATAAAAGTATACACTCTTCCCTCAACCAAGTAAATATGGAATTGGCTGTGTTGGGAAAACTGATAATCCCTAGTGCCTAACTAAATATTTTGAGGGGATCCAACAACCTCACGCACTGACTCTAACGCCGATTGCAATTTCAATATCTTGGGACGTATTGCGATCCAACTTTAGTTTTTCAATTTCCAGGCAGCTCAATTCCGACTCAGGGTAAACGAATATTATCAATAATACAACAATGGTACGAATATTAATATAAAAGTTGTTTTATTTTAATAATATTATAAATATCATGCAAAATCGCAATAGAAATCGCTAATTTGACAGTAAAGCTGAGCCGCTTACCTATCAAAACTGCATCGCAATACGCGCCCATGTCTGCACAATTATTTAAAGGCCCCCTGCAGTACTCAGTTGCGCTATCTTTCTTTCAGCTATCATACTTATTTTCGAAAGTGTAGAATTAAAAGCAATTTTTCGCTTGTCATAGATAAAGCAAGAGCATTGTATCGAGCCTTATTAAAGATGTTATATTTTATTTTTACAGAGAAACAGCACAGCGTGAAGACGAAGATCGTGGTGGCTGACTTCAGCAAGGGGGCGGGGGTGTACACGCACATCGAGGAAGAGCTTAAGGACATACCACTTGGCATATTAGGTAAAAATATATATTTTAACTACTCAGTATCGGAGTGGAATCTCTATACATTCAAGTCTGCTTTGATAATTTTGTAAGGTTACAATTTATAAATGAAGGTTCTGTTAGACCACCACCACTTTAGACCAACGAACGAATAATTCAAATATGGAACGTAAGTGACACAGATAATGTTAAATAGGAACTTATCCAGACATTGTGAAACAGGCAGTAGAATTATTAATCGTAATTTGTTGTTTCTTTATTAAATAAAATTCAACTAAATGATCGAAATGAAACCAAATAAAACCAAATGAAACGAACTGAATAGAACCGAACGAAATCAAACACAATCCAATAAACGAATAGATAAATCACCTAGAGTCGATTTTACCTGCATCAGATAAGGAATATTCATCGAATAACATACAATAGTAGTAGTCTCCCGAGCCGCTTTCGACTACGGCCAGTCACACGACCATCCGATTGCGCAGGGCATATTATAGTACACTAGTGTGTGCGCAAACAGGTGCACTCTCAATTCCTTTCATTGCTGTCCCACCGGGCTATGCAGTAGGACAGCAATCTGACACGACCGGAGAGAGATCAGGCGCAGGTCCAACGGTTTAGGTGCTTTTCCGAGACACGGGTGGAACCCCGCCAACTTCCAAACTCTCTCCACTCTCTCTTCCAAACTCAAAGAATTTCTGAACAAAAAAACTCTGTATTTATTTTTAGCCCAACCCGGGGATCGAACCCGGGACCTCTGGCGCAGCTGTCGCTTTTAAGTGCGACCCTCTTACCGCTGCGCTACCGAGGCAGTTAACATGAATATGCCTAATTTGAAAACATCACCTATTTTTCAGCAATCATTTATGTAAATGTCATTTAAAAATCGATCGTTTTATACTTATTCAGTCTGATAAGTCGTATATGACGTTGGTGAAATCGGCCCTAAGACTCATTGTGCTTCTTTCGGCATGGTATTTGATCTATTAATCTTTTGCATCCTTTTCTAGTAAACAACGTAGGTATCAACTACGACTACCCAATGACCGTCTGCGAAGTACCCACCTCCAAAGCGTGGGACCTGATCAACATCAACGTGGGCGCTGTGACCCTGATGACGAAGATGGTGCTGCCAGGAATGGTTGCCAGGGGCAGGGGCGCTGTGGTTAACGTATCTTCAGGGTCGGAGCTGCAGCCTCTGCCGCTGATGGGCATCTATGCAGCCACTAAGGTGAGGGCCATTTCTTTTTTTTATTGGACATTCCCACACATCGTCATCTAGTCCCAAAGTAAGCTACTCAAAGTTTGTGTTATGGGTGCCAGACAACGGATATAATACTTAAATACTTTTTGTTTGTAAATATATACATGATAACATAGAAAACACCCAGACCAATACAAACAGACATGTTCATGCACACAAATGTTTGTATTGTACGGGGATCGAACCCGCAACCCGCAGCGTAGTAGTCGATTTCTCGACCACTACACCAGACGGGTCGTCGTATCATATTACCCTTGATAGAGATTTTCCTACTGACCTGAGCGACTTCAACTAATGGGCATCAATGCAGCAGGGCATTTCTGCTTGGATGGACTACATCTTCACCAAGCAGATATGTTTTTTGTTGTACCTAATTCAGACCAAGGTATCCTCCAGAAACCTTTCGTAGTTTAACCTAGATATCCATCGGGGCGTCCATCTATATCTATCCGGGCATCCATCTGGATGTAAGCCGCATTTAAGTAAAATCTTGTTCAAATGCGACTCCCAATTTCTCTCAATACGTTGGTATGATTTAAGATTCCTTAGTCCAATGATGGTGGGCACACTGAGTCCAGCTTGCGCATGATGATTTTACCTAGAATTACGCTTATTATGAATTAAATCATCATTCCGTTTCGGTCAGTTTTTTTACGTTGACAGAGATAGAATGAACAATTAATTCAGGATTAGCGTTAACCCAGATAAAATCATCATGCGCAAGCCCATCTTAGTAGCACAAGTGAGTAATGTTCTACTTTTTAAAATAAAAATCGGCAATTTTTAAAATGATGATTTAATATCTTCTTCTTCCAGGCCTATATCCGCAGCTTCACACTAGCCCTCCGAGAGGAGTACGCTCCCCAAGGCATCCATGTGCAGCACCTCGCACCCCTATTCGTCTCTACGAAGATCAACGCTTTCTCACAGCGACTGCTGGATGGCAACATCCTCGTTCCAGACGCTGGCACGTATGCACGACATGCTGTGGCCTCGCTGGGGAGGGTGCAGAACACTACGGGATACTGGGTGCATGGGATACAGGTGATTTTGAATTACTACATTATTGAAGCATCTAGGGACCTTCAAACTTATTGAAGTTATAACAAATTGGTTAAGTTGACGACAGTCAGGATTTTGTCAGGAGTTCTCAAAGTAAACCCCTTTTGGCATGATGTATTTTTTGTAAAGTTTATTTTAATACTAGACAATAATTGGGACCTAGTCTACGACACATAATTTATTTATGTTTTTAATTATTTATGGGGGTTTTCGTAACAGATGAAAAAATCCGTACTTCGAAACCACGGCAATTTATTTGTTGTCTGGCGCATATTTACTTATTATCTTCCCTTTAAAAATACACCATATTTTCTTTTCTTTTTCAGTACACGTTTGTGAAAATCGCTCCAGAATGGCTGCGGACGAAGATTGGTCATCGCATCAACCAGCAGTTCCGAGAAGAGTACGACCAGAACAAACTCAAAGCGGAATAAGGCTTGATAAGAAACTAAATCTAGTACAAATTAATTAAATAAACATTCCCTTTAATGTTAATAGTTGTGGTTACCCCGGAAAGTGTGAAAAAGTGATAGAACTGTGTGTTATTATGCTTAATAAGGGTTAAGATATAAAATCGAACTTTGGTTGGATAGAAAAGTAATCTTTTATAATAGTTGTGTATCTGGCTTCCGTAGTAAAAAACGCTTGCGTGGTTATGTCATTAAATATGTATGATAATATAAAATAGTAATGTGATATTTTGTTATGTACTTTAATTATTAGATTGAATAAAAATATTTTTGATAAATGTTAAATATTTGACCTCCTAACTATAATGGTGTATTCACACTCACTGTCTACTGTTAAGAACTAAGCGCACATGCCGCTGGGCGATGTAGATACACCATAAAGGTCTTTGCCAAGTACACCATTGCTACCATGATTATGTAAGAAACGTGTCAGGCAAAAAATATTTTAAAAAAACGTGAAGTTAACCTGTAACGTCCCACAGCTGGGCAAAGGCCTCACCTCAAGTATGAGGTAGTTTGAGCCCTGCTCCATCACGCGGGGTCAGTGCGGATTGGTGGAGGGGTGTTTGCAAAGCAAGCCACTAACCCTGTTAAAGAGCTTCGCTGACCTGAAGCAGATGGGGTATAAGTTTAAATCCTCACAGTCTGAATCTGCGCGCAAACCGGTCAAACGGGTTCGCTCAGAGGAAGAATCACCCAAGGGACATATCACCAAAGCCCCAAAGGTGAGTGAGGACCTAAACACCCCAACCACCGTAGCCTACAGCGAGGCCGTACGCTCAATCCGGGTTGGCATAAAAGACTCCAAGTCCTTGATGACTGACACACAACTGGAGTTGCTGCGCAATACCATCCTGCAAAGCATTGCTCAATCCGGAAGGGGTGAAGGGCCTAAATTTAAGGGCTGCTCCTTCAAGCCAGGCTGGCTCCTCATTACATGTGAGAATGAGCGGTCTAAAGCATGGCTTGAGAGAAAAATACCCCCCCTCAGACCGTGGCCGGAGGCGAGACTCGTTCTCATGAACGAGTCTGACATCCGGAAACCTAATGTGGGGGTGGTATTTATCCCAAGCTCTGAGGCAGACTGCGCAAAGCGGGCCTTAGAACTTTTCGGTGCTCAGAATGAGGGTCTGAACACCGAACATTGGAAGGTCCTCAATACGAAGGTTGAAAAGGGAGGTCATACTTTGACCGTATCCTTGGACGACCACTCGTTTGAGGCCCTCAAGATTGCGGACCTAAAGGCCAACATAGGCTTTAAAAAGGTCCAGTTCAGGATCAGGGGCCCTATCACCTTGGCCATTGATCCACCTCACGCTGAACCCTCGACCTCCACCGCAACCAACACCACCCTAACCCCCCACACCTACAACCACTCCCGCTGAGGGCTCCGTGCAGGTCCGTGCAGGACCACAACGGAACATCCCTCCTCCAACTCCCTCCACATCCACTTCGACAGGGACCAATAGGGGAAGAGGTACGCGGTTTCCCCTCCATAGGGGGGCCACTAGGGGCGCACATCCGTCCAGAGGAAGGGGAAACAGCAGGGGAACAAACCGAGGACGGCGGGGCACACAAGGGCGCCGCGGCTCCCACAGCCAGTAATCCCCACCAACCTCAACGCCCAAAGGGGCTGGCGGTGCTCCAGGCCAATCTACACCACGCTATTGCAGCCTCTGCGGTTGTAGAGAAGATCTTTAGCGAAGGTGGCCTGGACATCGCTCTCATTCAAGAACCATGGATAAACGCCGATTCCGTGGTAGCCGGTCTGAACAATGCGGGTAAGATACTTGTATACGAAAAAGGCCTCAGACCTAGGGCCTGCATCGTATTTAACAAAAATATTAACTTCTTACCTGTTCCAGAACTTTGCAGCGAAGATACAGTCACCGCATACGTAGAAGTCAAAGGGCCGAATAGGCCCAAAGTACTTTTCTGCTCGGCATATCTTCCTGGTGATAAGCAGGATCTCACTGAAGAACTGACTAAAGTCCTGGATTATTCTAGAAGACAAAAGTCGGAGCTGATAGTGGGATACGATGCTAACACCCACCATACCATCTGGGGGAGCTCGGATACGAACAAAAGAGGTGAGCTACTATCCGATTTTCTACTAACTAACTGTCTACATGTGCTGAACAATGGCCACACGCCAACATTCGTAACAAAAAATAGACAAGAAGTATTAGACCTAACATTCGCAACAAAAAATGTGTCAAAGTGTGTAACAAAATGGCACGTCAGCAGCGAGAATTCAATGTCCGATCATAGACATATACTCGTACTTTTTGATGTTTCCGGGTTAGCAGAAGCTCAACACGTAAAAGTGAGAAATCCAAAAGACACCTCCTGGGATATGTATAGAACCATACTCAGCGAGAATCTAAAGGACATACCCAAAACTATCAAAACACCTGACTCTCTTAATGCCGCGGTCAAGATGCTCAACAATGGCATAATAGATGCCTACGAACAGAGCTGTCCCGAAAGAGAAATAAAACCGAACAAATCACCCGTGTGGTGGAACAAAAAACTGGAAAAGCTCAGAACCACCACACGCCGTATATTCAATCGGGCCAAACCGTGCAATTGGGACCAGTACGGCAAGGCCCTTACAGAATATAACAAACAAATCAGAAAAGCCAAAAGAGCTTCTTGGCGACGCTTTTGTGAACAAATTGCCCAAACCCACAAAGGAGCAACAATTCACAAAATACTCGCTAAGACCCCAAATAAATATCTTGGACTACTTAAAAAGCCAGATAACACATTTACGAACACTGAAATGGAGACTCTAGATCTCCTTAGGTCTTCACACTTTCCGGGTTCGTACCAAATCGACACACAAAGCTACACCCAAAGGAATGATGAATTCCATAGGGCAAAATGCTCAGACTGGAATAAGGCCGCTAATATCTTTAGGCCTAACCAGATTAGATGGGCTTTGGAAAAATTCCAACCATTTAAATCAGCGGGAGAAGACAGCATTTTTCCTGCTCTGCTGCAAAAAGGAAATGACCTGCTTCTTCCACATCTGGTAAAAATTTTCAGAGCAAGTTACGCCTGGGGTACTATACCAGAACCAATGAAATTGGGTCAAAGTACGTTTTATACGAAAATCCACTGAAACAGCCCTCCTCGATCTGGTCGACAAGGTGCAAAAATCCCTAGAGGATAAGCAAACAGCCCTGTGTGCTTTTCTAGATGTTGAAGGTGCATTTGACAACACCCCTATAGAAACCATTCTTAATGGAATGGAGGCAAAAGGGATAGATGAAAGCACCATCAGATGGGTAAAAAACATGCTCTCAAATCGAGTAGCAAACATTACCCTCAATGCTTCAAAGCTTGAATTCCTTGCCACGAGAGGATATCCACAAGGAGGAGTACTGTCTCCACTTCTATGGACCCTAGCAGTAGACCAACTACTTGTTAAGATGGCAGAAAAAGACTATGATACCCAAGGCTATGCTGATGATCTAGTAGTGATCATCAGAGGTCCCTGCCTCAGCACAATTTCTAGTCTAATGCAAGGCGCTCTCAACACCATAAGTAAGTGGTGTAGAGAAAATGAATTATCTATCAATGCAGATAAAACAGTGATAATCCCATTCACAAGAAAGAGAAAACTGGAAAAACTGGTGAATCCAAAGTTAAACGGTAAAATTCTTCCTTACTCTTGTGAAACAAAGTATCTAGGGGTAACGTTTGACCAAAAACTTACCTGGAACTCGCACCTAGATAATATCATTCAAAAAGCCAAAATGGCTCTGTGGAGCTGCTGTCGAATGGCGGGGTCAAGATGGGGACTAAAACCCAAAATTGCCCTATGGCTGTACACAGCGGTCGTGAGACCAGTAATAACATATGCACCTGCCGTCTGGTACAGCAAGGTCAACCAAGCGACAACAATACAGAAACTAAGCAGCCTGCAAAGGCTTGCCTGCATCACAGCAACTGGAGCACTGTCTACGACACCAGGGGCAGCTTTGAACGCTCTGCTGGATCTAACACCTCTGCATTTACATGTGCAAAAAGTGGCCAAGCAGAGCACGTATAGAATCTGCTCCCGCACGAAAGACAGATGGGCTTCTCAAAATCTGATAAAACTCAAGGAATCAGTACTTGAAAACCGACTACTAAGCATGCCTAGTGACGACATGCATACAGAATGTAACTTTACTAAGTTATATTCCGTAAACATACCTTCTAGAGATAAATGGCTTGAGGGCCAAATGTCATTTAAGAAAGGTAGTCACGTCTGGTACACAGACGGATCCAAAAAAGGGAATGATGTAGGTTGTGGGATCTACGGAGAGAGGCCTAAGCTCAAAGTTAGTATAAACATGGGGACTGAAACCTCCATCTTCCAAGCCGAGGTCTTTGCCATAAACAAATGTGCAGAGATAAACCTTGAGAAGAGACTCCGGAACCAACACATCTACATCAACTCAGATAGCCAAACTGCATTGCTGGCTCTAAAATCCTTCGAACAAATGTCAAAACTGGTGCAAACATGCACTGAGACATTGAATGAACTGGGAAACACCAACAAAGTCACACTTACATGGGTACCAGGGCATTCAAAGATTGAAGGAAACGAAGTAGCAGATGAACTTGCTAGAGAAGGAGCCGATAACCCTCAAATCGGCGTAGAACCATTCTGTGGCATCACCAAACAACGCGCCACTACGCTTCTAACCACCCTCTGTAAGCAAGAGGCTATTGATTCGTGGAAGTCTACACAAGGACAAGAACACTCAAAAGTACTAATTCGAGGTTACAACAACAAAGTAGCTAAAGAACTGTTAAAGTTCGAAAGATACAAAGCTTGTGCAGTGACCAGAATACTAACTGGCCATTGCAAACTGAACAAACATTTGGCCAATATGAACATGACCGAAGACACTCTATGTAGATTCTGTAATACAGAAGAAGAAACGGCCATGCATATCCTCTGCTCATGCGGACCGCTTATGAGCAAAAGAAGTATCCATCTCGGGCGGCACATCATGCACCCGGATGAGATAGCAGATATCACGCTCCAAAGAATCTGGAAATTTATGGACTCAACGGGACTAAGCAGTGAAATTTAAATACAAGGGCGCCACAATAGATCATACCTGGTCGAGCTGGCAACTTTAGAGCCCAACAACTAATAATAACCCTGTTATCAAGCCGCCCACAAGGCCTCTGACTAGGCTTAACGACTAATATCTACCGATATGAGCCGGGACCAACGGCTTTACGTGCCTTCCGAAGAACGGAGATGCTCGTGATATACGTCACGTATATGTTCAGAATGGTCACCCATCCGAACACGACCGCGCCGTAGGTTGCTTCACTTCGGTTTCACTTCCAAAGCGCTGCGACCACTGCGCTACGAGCACCTCAAATATATTATTTGTATTGAAAACTATGATACCTTGCCTACTAGGTTGTTCCGTCGCCGACCAGCCCCGTTGCGTGTCATTCACGAAGCGTGCCGGCACCGGACAAATACGTTCTCGCTCGCTCTATATAGGGGTCTAAAATATTAACTGCATTCCTTCTAAGGGCCGATTCTGATTCTCAAATACAACAACTTTTTGTATGGGACCAACATCGTAATTCCAAAAAACAATTTCACTTTACCATATTTGAGTGCCACTCAGCTGATTCTAGCTTGTGGAGAAGTAAAAATAAAACTTGGGATTTCGATAGTAGTTGAGTTAAAAAGTTGTTGTATTTTAGCAACAGAATCACGGTTGATTTTGTAAAACCCTGTATAACGTTAAGTTAACGGTAGAGCGTATTGAGTAGCTTTCCTGACACGTTCCTAGCACGGTCATGGTATAGTACGGACCACTGGGAAATTACCTTAAAGAGGTCGGTAACCGGTACCAACCTTTCCCAACAAATGACGTGCCAAGTTATTGAAATTAGAATATTTTGGAAATTCATTGAAAATAGCAAATAAGGACTGGACTCAGGAGAATATTGTTTTAAACTAGATTCTAATTAGGACACCAGTCGGTAGAGACATTATAAAGATTTCTGAAATAGTCGAATGCCAAGAAATAGCCAACTCGGCACATCACTAAATAGTTGGTACAGGTCGGTTACCCGCCTCATATCTTTACCCAAGATTAGATGACTATGATCTCTTATATTGTTGGTGTCGAAAGAATGAGCATAGAGTAGCAATACAAACTCAGTACCACCTTTTTTTGAGACCTTATAGAAAACCGGCCAAGGGCGAGTCGGGCGCACACTTAGGGTTCCGTGACAACTTTCACTGAATTAGAGATCCACTTCCACTTTATATAAGTGGAAGTAGATCTCTCTCTGAAATACCACAATATTTTGTTGACAGCCAATCTAACATTGTTTTACTTACATAGTATTTCTATGAATAACAAAGTTATGTTTGCGGTTATTGAAAATAGCTCAAAAACTACTAGATTGTTCAAACAAATTTCTGTTGAAAGTCTTTGTCAAGATCTACTACATTTAGATTTTTTTTTTACACTCGCTTGTTTAAAAGTAAGATGGGGTGGAGGGGGGGGGGGGTCGCCCATTTCACCCTACATGGATAAATTTGACAAATAAAAAATAGTTTAGTTTTATGTATGGAGCCCACTTAAATGTAATTATATTTTAAACACACTAGCTCAAAACGACGTTTTTATTCCACCGATTTTTGGCAATCCTAGATATTAAACACGTGTGCTTTTAAGCGAGAATCGTAAAGCGGTTAACGGGATACATCAACCTATTAAGTTTTAACCGTGTAGGTAATACTAACAGTATCAGAATAAAGTGGCTGTGACATAAGGCTGGACAGGCAGACAGACAGACAGACTTTACGAAAATAAGGGTTCCGTTGTTTGCCATTCGGCTACGGAATCCTAATAAATGATCTGTTAGAAAAGAAAATTGAGAAAAATGTCAACAAATGACAATATCCAAAAAAGCGGTTAGACTTGGTGTGCTTTTGCTGTGGTTTATACAAAAAAATACATCATATTGGGCTTTTATGTTAATTTAAGCAAAAAATTATATTTTCGAATTTAAGAGATAATCATGCAATAAGAAAAAGTATACAAAATGTCTAGAAGTGAATCCCCTAAGAGCAGCAGGCTTGGTTCTCACAAAGATGTGGAATTTCAAAAGTTGCTGCGGCGAAGCCAGGTTTGTCGTCAGAACATTTGATTGCACCCAAAGTACTTCAGCGAAGATAACCGCCAGATCAGTTAAGACACATATTATCAACTCTATTTTAAGTGGAACGGTTTGATTTTTTCTTGGGCAGTGATTTGGACTTATTAAATCCCTCAAGCATATGTGAACAAGACACAATAGATACTGTATATAGGTCTGATGCCACCGCTCGGGTGTTGAAGCATAAGTAAAAAGTCTAAGATGTGATGATAGCATGTATGCGTTCTTGGATACAGCGAAGCGTCTTTTCCGGTAGTTCCTTTCGCTACCGGAGGACACTGTTTGAAAAAGCTTTGTTTACGTAGCATGATAGAAAACTACCCTGGGCATTGTCTTACTATAAAGGCTGCAAATCTATTCAAAAATTCATTTTTTTTATTTCCTTTAACAATATTTAACAAAATTTGCCAGATTTGAAGCCTCCTTTTAGGCATGGAATTGCCTGTGCCAGGAGACAACGCTCTGCATAACTAGGTTGATACAATATTGAGGTACTAAGTTACTTACTATCAGTTATTCTTGCTTTATTTAAGAATATGGATGTACAAACCTAGCTTATCGTAATGTATGTGTGTGTGTGTGTGTGTGTGTGTGTGTGTGTGTGTGTGTGTGTGTGTGTGTGTGTGTGTGTGTGTGTGTGTGTGTGTGTGTGTGTGCGTGCGCGTGCGTGTGTGTGTGTGTGTTTGTATGTGTATGTGTGTGTGTGTCACTACTGTTGTAATATAACCAAACTACCCATAAAACAGCGTCTTATTGTTGCATCCGCTATCAGATGACAATGCTTGAAAAAGCTTTGTATAAGCTGCAGGACATAAGTGTAACTGAAACGTATGTCTTATTAGGGCCATTCTTTGAGCACCGTTTTTTGATGGTCACACGTTTGTAATTCCAAACATTTTCATGTTTAATTAAATAATAAATTTTGTATGTTATATCATGTATCTATCTCTATGAATTCACCTTAAAATGTGTTATTATGTTTGTAGTTTTGTAGGAAAAAATATTTTACCAACGGAATCGGGAGTAAAACTGCTATTCTTCGCGCGTCACACTGAGTTGGCGCTCAGTTTAAACACTTCTATCTTGCTGGACTTTTACATTATATTAAAATTATATATTTTTAAAAATTGGATACTAAGTCAGTATTCATTATATCGAGGGGGAAAAAATCAGTCCTTAGATTTAAATTTTACATACTTAATTTTGTGTCGGTCACACGATTTTACCATTTTCGAAAATGTGACTCAAAATTGCTCATAACTTCAAAAAGGTTCATGCTATCGACACAAACCATAGGTCCGCAGAAACTTCAGACCTGTCAAAACACTAATAGAAGATAAATAAGTATCTCATAGCTATGATATAGCTAATACAGCTCCTTGCGTTTTATTTTTTTTCTTCAGACCCTTGTTCATGTGACCCTTCATGGGTAATGTTTTAAGATTATAAGTCAGCGTCAGGAATAAATGTCTACTATTGAATCATAAAACTCATAGTCAAGATTCATTAGAGCTGATTAGATTACATAAATGTTAGTTACTTAATTTAATATTTCTGAAAATGTAAAATTTTCGTCACTTGCGTGGCACAACTTTCGTGGTCAATTGCCCACGAAAGTTACAAATCATACCACGAAAGGTTATCATAGTAAACTGATCTCACTATAATTAATATTTTATGGTTTGTAAATGCAGTTAAAATAACCGCCTTAACGTTTCAAACTTGAATTCTTCTACTTAGACAGTTTCCAGAGGCACAGATATGATTTATAGAAATAATGTAGCTTACTATAAATATGTATAGAACATGACGTCTTAAATCTTGATTTTATTCGGCTTTGAATCGCCTCATCAATCTATATACTAATTATATAAAGAAATCACAATATGTTACTGTAAAAAGCATACTCATTAATTAATTAATTTTCGTGCATTATTCGTAATTAGCCCAATTTGTGTAGTTTATATGATCAAATAATGAATAATTCTTTGCCACTAATAAGAATGATGGCAGTTATGCCAGTCGTCTGAATTTATTCAAACAAGTGGCATTGCTAATATTTGAGCCTGGTCTAAAGCTGAAAGTTTGTCCACTAGACCGATAAAAGAGTCTACTTTGAGGCTACTAGATAAAGACTGGGAATCATGAGTTTGCTTTACCGGAAAAAAACTACAACTAACACTGATACTGGTTCGAAAATAAGCGCGTGACGTCTGGTGTTTATTTCCAAAGATTCAAAAGAAATAGTTTAATTCTTTATTGGATACGAAAAGGTGATATTTTGAACGCTCTTACAGTTATGATCCAGCAACTAGTAGTCTAAATAGTCTCACTCCAGGCAAGCAAAATATCTGGAAGACTAATTTATTGATTGTAAAGTTTATTAAGGGCCTAACCTATATACCTAATATAACTGAGCCTACCTTAAATGAGTTGATAATAGCCGGCAAATATCTAACAACTAAAATTCAGGGTACCTGTTTGTAATTTGAGGCACTACTTTGAAGGGTAAAGAGTTGATTGCTACAAATTTGCTACATGTACCTTAGCTTACCCTTACCTTTATAATCTCAGATAATTTCGACAGAATGCGACTACTTACCAAAATAGGTTAAGGAAGCGATTAAATTACAAAATACTAAAAATTTGATCGTAAGTATGAGTTAATATTGTCGAATGTCAAAACACCATTGCTCCGAAAGTGTGAAACCGTAAAATTTAACAAAGTATCCTAGTATTGTTGTGTGCCGAGAACAAATGCGAGTAAACAGTGAATTTGAGGTCAGTGATACTGAAAATGAGTGCAATAAAACACTTAGAAGGAGGGTAGACCATAAAGTCTACATATAACAGCCCACTCGCAACAGTTTTAGGTACACTGCGATCATGGCACTTGCAACAGTGTCGAAATACCTATCGGATACTCATAAATAATTTGGTACATAGTAGCAATGTCGAAGGTAACAAACTGTTATTATGTTAGTGTTAATCATGAATGTTTAAAAATATATGTAATACCTAACCACATTACTATTTGTCTCAAACATATATAATATTTCAAGTACTTTGATACTTTTATTACCGAATTATCTATCCAAAAAGACGCTGCGTAACTTTCATGTCACGGTGAGTAACTTTCGTGGCTCACGAAATTTCAATATTAAATATCTACATGAATAATGAACCGATTTTCATGATTCTAACAGATTATGTTACAGTTTGATAGTTTCTTTAAAGCAGTATTTTTTTTATTTGAATAATATCAGTATAAATTTTCGCCACGAAGGTGACGCGAAGAATACTTTCTGAAGAAATGCCCATTACGAAAGCTAAAAGTAATTTCTATGCAGCCAGAGTATCCATGCTGGTGGACTACCAAGCGACTCTTCGGCTGGCTGCGCTCGTTGCCGGAGGACACCGCTTGGAACTGCTTCATCTGCGTGGTGGCGCTCGTCTGCATCGTATGTGTCATCCTCGACAACGTGGGCCAGAGCAAGTACGAAATCGACATCATCTTTGGAGCTTTGGTAAGGACAGTGTTAAGGTTCTGAACTTTATGTATACTACTAAATCATGCCCCCTTATCGGAGGACACCGCTTGGAACTGCTTCATCTGCGTGGTGGCGCTCGTCTGCATCGTATGTGTCATCCTCGACAACGTGGGCCAGAGCAAGTACGAAATCGACATCATCTTTGGAGCTTTGGTAAGGACAGTGTTAAGGTTCTGAACTTTATGTATACTACTAAATCATGCTCCCTTATTGTTGCACGACGGCACATCACATAGAATTATAATACTTAGTTTTGCAATGGGTTGAAGATATGATTTTCGATTCACATTTTTGATTTCTTTGTCATTTTAAGTATCGTAGCGTAAGCAGGTAGGCACAAGAAATGACATGCGAAATTTCACTTTCAATGATTTTTTCGCAGTGTGAATTACAGTGAAATTCATTAGTCGTATACTCGCGACAATGAATTTTACTCCGCTACATTTCATTCGTCAATGAAATGAAATGCATAATTTATGATCTATGATTTCGCATGGTGCGATTTTTAGTAGTCTTTATGAAAAAAAATAGCATGTGTGAATAATGAATTTCATTTCATATGAAATTTCATCTCATTCACGAAATGTTCCATGCCTAGTAGGCACCCTCGTTGGCACCATTTATACTTATGTATTACTTATAGGCATGCAATTAATGCGAATTTTGTTATTCTAGAGACCATACATGTTCGCTCTGGATGTTTTGTACAACGTGGTCTACCTTCTGCACGTAGTTGCTATCGCCTACAATATATTTTCTGCTGCGGAGTATGAACGAGTCAATTATTGTACTAAATGTAAGTAAGCAATGCTCGTCTACTTTCAAAATATTTTTGATTTGATAATGCTATTTTTAATCGTGTTTTCAGTGGGCTTCGTTCTCGATTTCGTTTCGTTCCTCCCTTTGGTTATTAAAGTTGATTCTTGGAAACATTTCAAGCTCTTCTGTTATTACTTGCGTCTTCATAGACCCTTCAAATATCTATGTAAGTAAAATATTAACATTTTATACTTAACCACGGCGGTGACCTATATACAGCAGTGGACGAACTTTGGCTGGTGATGATGATGATGTGTTCCTAACAATGAAATGAATTGAATGTTTATTTGCGTTTGGAAAAGGGTATATTTAGGTTGTTATTTTTTTCATTTAGTTCAGCCGTTCCAGCCATCTATGAATAGCATGCAAATACATATTTTTTGTTGTAACAAAGTGACTATAATTACATTAAATCATAAAATTAAATCAAATTGAAAATAATTATTAGAATGTCTGTGTTTACAAAATGGAAATAAATGATATCTGGGTGGATTTCCCAAACGTTGTCCGCATAAAATCTGTGTGTCCCATACTCCCATGTCTTATGACTTATTTCTTAGCGAAGTATTGCTTCAAAACATATTTTCCTAACATTCAACGATGGAATGAATAAATATACTAACGATTTAATAAGAAAAAATGTTAAGATTAATATTAAATATTAGAAAAAAATAGATAAAATAAATATAAACCACCGAAATTTCGAATGTCCACTGCCAACCGTCACAGATATGATGTATATTTTTTTCAATGCAGTCACTCCTAACGTAGGTTTCATTTGTTTTATATAAAGATCATATAATCCAGCAGTAAATTTGATTTTTATATAACACGAAATTTTATCAAAACAATAAAAAAAATAATGATTTTTGTGGTCATTAGAATTGTGTTGGGTGGAACTTCCACAAGACGTCACGGTGTATTTTTTTCCAGTTTAGATGTGAAATACTACCATACGTGACTTTATTATGATAAATCGTAACACTTTTATCGTATGCGCGACCGCCATATTTTATTTTTGACAGCCAGTCTCGACAAAATCCGTGTTTGAAGTGGTGGTGCGTAGCGTGGTCAAAATTATGGTTCCATTACGAATGGTCGTTTTCGAAGGTAAGATTACTCTTTATTGTTGTTTTTTTTGCGCTATCTGTTTTTGTGTATTTTCTTTAGATGATGAATTGTAGTTATTTGTATTCATTTGCTCTAATTTATTCAAAATTTGCACTACATTGACGATGTATTGGAATACATCACGTCCATTACGTGACGTGACATACAAGGGATTGAAAAACGTGACGTAATGGAATACTTAAGCCATGTTCACAAGGAATAGAACTGGGATTTCTTCATTTAACTAGATGTTGCGTATTCGATGGTGTACGACCTTTTTTTTACACCTTTTGTAATAATGTATGATTATTCACAACGTTTTTATTATTTTAGATTGTCAAAAGGGTGTTGATGATGCTGCTGCTGATGGTGAAGGTCTAAACGGTATTTAGAAAAAAATAAACTGGACAAAAAAGTATGACGAGCATAAAAAAAATTAGACTTAAAAATCCTAAAAAAGATTGATTATTTTAATAAAGAATAAAAGCAGGAAAGAAGAAAAAACTGGAGAGAAAAAAAGAAACAAAAAGAAAAGAAAGAAACATGTGACGAACCTTAATCATCATAAATTACTTAGAATAAGCGTACTAAGAATAAATTATGCCACGACATGTTCAAATAATACTTGATTTTAAAAGGTTACAAAGCATATCTTGTTACAATTGCTTTTTGCTGTGATTTTGGATCTCATAGGAGTACTGATTTTATTAGGATTTTATTATTCTAGTATAATATTAAAAAGTTGTTACATTTTATTCAGTACTAGCGGTCCCCCGCGACTACGTCCGCGCGTTTTGAGTTTGCTCCCTCCCTTCCCGTCGCAGCCTGATGTTTTATATCCTAAAGCCTTTCTCAATAAAAAAGCTTTCTAACACAGAAATATTTTTTCAAATTGGTTCAGCAGTTCCTGAGATAAGCGCGTTCAAACCAACAAACTCTTCAGCTTTATAATATAATTAGCGCAAGCGCACGTTGTACTTAAGCTGAGAACATTATTTTGGTGCGGAGTTATGTTAAAACTGTGATAGCTCCTAAGATATTTATTGAAATCAAATGATATAAAGGGCAACTTTGTTCTAAATGAAATGCTCGTTATGATGAATGTATTTATTTTGATAAGAATAAATACCTGTGTGTATAATACACCTCTAAAAATAATGCATTATTTTTTTACAAATTTATTAACATAAAAAAGGTTGTAGTAAGTCAACCATAAAAGATATACATATGTTGTCGCGGACTTTATTATAGAACTCTTAATGCTGAACAATCTTGTCATACATGATTTTTGTGTAACTTTAGCGGTTTCCGCAGCGTACGCAGCGGAAGCTCTCAAAAGGAATATCTTTCTCCCGTTTTCGCAACATTTTTCATTGCTGCTGTGGTCTTGTGAGTCGTATCTTTATGTTATATAGCTTAAAGCCTTCCTCGATAAATGGACTATCCAACATAAAAATATTTTTTCAAATCGGGCCAGTAGTTTCTGAGATTAGCGCGTTCAAACAAACAAACAAACAAACTCTTCAGCTTTATAATATTAGTATAGATTACTTAGCTTTAAATTGCCCTTTTTCAATACAATGTGACCATTGCCCTATAGTTCCTTTTCGTCACGACACTTTCCATTACCGTGACGAGTCTTATGTTCTTGTGATATTTAATTTAATAATTGAATAAGTAATATTATCATATTTGCACCTGAAAAAATAAGAAAAAAGACTCTATTGAATATATTTCATATTTTATAATAAAGAATTATTTCACGTCGTGTCGTAGCAGCGTAACCGACATTGTTGTGAGGTGCTTTGTAACCAAAAGTGACGTAATGTTAAATTTATTATTATGTACCAGTTATGTTAGAAAATTAAACAGAATGTGATTTGTTTGGATATTGATTGTTATACTTTATATATAATAAATACTAATTTAGCAAACAATTGATTAGTTTGTCTTTGATGGCAACTTAATTTAGTGACGTAATGGAACTCATACTTGACAGAGTACATTTTTTACTTCATGTTATGCGAAAACTAATGAATATTTCAGAGTAATAATATTGATTTTTTAATACTTTATTCAAAAATGATTAAATTAAGACACAAATGCAGGGAAAATAATGTTTTCGATATTGTGGAATTCCATTACGTAACGGACAACGTTTGAGAAATCCGCCCATCTATACATAATAAGTCACATAAAATAATTAAAGTCATAGTTACAAAAAAACGAAAAACAAGTCATAATGTCATATCAAATTCTATTTGAATTTGATATGACATTATGACTTGTTAATCACTAACATTATAAAAACAATGCTCGTTTAGCCACCTTTATATGGCGCCTTTAAATCGGTTAAAGGGCAAGTCTTTTATATTTTGTGGTATTTTATTAAATATGAGCATACACATCCAGTGGCAGTTCTTACTTAATCGAGCACTCTTGGGAATCAGGCCAGTAACAAGTCTATCGCCATTTCTGGTATTACCCGTGTCCGTGTATACATCTTTCGCTTGCCTGAATAATACATATTTTGCTTCACAAACTTAGCTATTTCAAGAATGTACAAACACGGAAGGGGCAATATTTTTAAGAATTTAAATAGCAGTTTACAAGGCTCATCGGGTGCAGTACCACATATGGCCCATATGCATTTTTTTTGAGCAAGGAATGCCTTACTTGCATCAATGCTATTGCCCCATATAATGACTCCAGCACATCCAAGCATAAGTTATTATACCAAAATATCTGCGTTCGAAGTTGTTAAACAAGGATATTATTGACAAAAATATATGTTTGGATGTGCTGACTACTGAACTAATGTATAATGTATTAGCATGTGCTTGTATGAAGAGATTGTGTACACAGGTTCATGAATGACGTACCGAGTACTTAATTACTAATTAGTTTTAATATAATACTATTGTAAAAGATAAATGAACAGCAGTTGGGTGTGTGTATGTGTTCCAAATCGTGAAGTAGAACTATTTACCATCAAACAGTAAAAAATCTTCCGTTTGATGATATGAAAGTAATAATAAACATTTTGTCAGCTTTTTGCATGCATGGTAGATCATTTTAAAATGGTACCTACTATTAAATTCAAATTCAAACGTTTTATTGACAAGAATAAATATCAGTTTGATTACTCAGCTGTTTCTATGATTTTCAGGGCAATTAAATGACTACAACCTGAAAAGCAGCATTTTGGGAACAACACTCAAATTCTGCTACATATTCTTCGTGTTAAGAGTCACGTGGGCACTGCTCTTGTTGATGGTTGATACGGTAGCGTCGGATCAATATTTTGTTTTTAGTTACGGTCTCCTGTAATTTTAGCTTCTGCTTTTGAACTGCTGCCGACACAGCTTTACGAATCATTAATATATAAATTCAAATGGTTTTAAGTAAAAATAATTTAACTGTATCCTTGTGTATATTACAGTCAATAATAAATTTGTCATTATCGACTAAGGGTGTCGGACTAAACCCTTAATGACTCATTTTATCTGACTAAGGGCTGATTTTTCAATAGTCAGATAAGAAATATTCGTCGAACAAAATACAATACGGCTAATTTGAAAACGTCACATAATTGTCAGCAATCATACGAAACTGACATTTTTCAAAATCTGTCGCTTTATAATTTATCAGTCTGATAAGTTTTATCTGACCACTAGCGGTCCCCCGCGACTTCGTCCGCGCGTTTTGAGTTTGCTCCCTCCCCTCCCGTCGCAGCGTCATGTTTTATATCCTAAAGCCTTTCTCGATAAATAAGCTATCCAACACAGAAATATTTTTTCAAATCGGTTCAGCAGTTCTGAGATAAGCGCGTTCAAACAAACAAACTCTTCAGCTTTATAATATATTAGCGCAAGCGCACGTTGTACTTAAGCTGCGAACATTATTTTGGTGCGGAGTTATGTTAAAACTGTGATAGTTCCTACGATATTTATTGAAATCAAATGATATAAAGGGCAACTTGGTTCTAAATTAAATGCTCGTGATGATGAATGTATTTATTTTGATAAGAATAAATACCTGTGTGTATAATACACCTCTAAAAATAATGCATCATTTTTTTACAAATTTATTAACATAAAAAAGGTTGTAGTAAGTCAACCATAAAAGATAGACATATGCTGTCGCGGACTTTTTTATAGAACTCTTAATGCTGAACGATCCTGTCATACATGATTTTTGTGTAACTTAAGCGGTTTTCGCAGCGTATGCAGCGGAAGCTCTTAAAAGGAATATCTTTCTCCCGTTTTCGCAACATTTTTCATTTCTGCTGTGGTCTTATGAGTCGTATCTTTATGTTATATAGCCTAAAGCCTTCCTCGATAAATGGACTATCCAACGTAAAAAAATTTTTCAAATCGGGCCAGTAGTTTTTGAGATTAGCGCGTTCAAACAAACAAACAAACAAACAAACTCTTGAGCTTTGTAATATTAGTATAGATTGAAAAATCGGCTCTAAATCAACCAATAAGGATATTGACTAAGGTCAATAGGTCTAATCTATCAAAGATTTAGATAGAAAACTGATTTAAAAATTTGATATTCAGTCAATATAGGTTTTGACCAACGTGCCCAGTGAAAACTGATATGGACTAATTAGAAATGAGGATAATTTGGAATGCCTGATGGTAACAGAAAAAGTGGAGGGGAAAAGACCGAGAGGCCGCAGTCCAAAGCGATGGTCGGATCAGATCTCCGAGCGATTGGAAACACCGATCAGCGCCGCACTGCACCAAGCGACAGACCGCAGCCAATGGTTTGGTTGACAAAATCTGGAGACACTATACTCAGCAATGAGTGAAAGATTAAGAAGAAGACGACGAAGAAATTAAAGCTCATAAAAGTTGGTGTGGTTTCAGTTTTGGTTGATTGCAGTGTTTGGGGTTAAGGGAAGTATGAGTGAACTTTGAGGAGTTTGAGTAACTCCTCAAAGTACACTAGTACACGCCCTTTTTCCAAAGTACTAAAGGCATTTAGTGCGCCAATTATACAACTTACAGTGCAATAATTATTATTTTATTACAGATACCAATCGAAGTAAACAGGTACTGAAACAGAACCGATGCCAGTATCGTTTCCAGATGTGACATCAGTTCTGATTCTAATTGCTGTACCGGTTTTAGTAAACTTTTCTTTTTAGAACTTCTTTGATATGGCTACAAATTCCGATTCCGATTTTGGTTTTATTAGGTACCATAGTTTGAGTACCGGTTGCGGTACAGGAATTGAAATCAGAACCAGTACCAAGATGCCCCTAACGCTTTCCTTTTGGGCTTTAACATGGAGTCCTTCAAAAGGCGAGCTAATAGAGCTCTCATAAGTCTGCAACATACTCTCCGTCATCGCAGGTGTCCGTACCCAAACTCCTGAACTTTTTATGAGTTTTGACTTAGCGTTTGAATTTTTAATCAGTCCGTATAAGATTTGACTGGGCAACGTTGGTCAACACCTAGATTGTTTAAATATCTTGTCATTAAATCAGTCAATAAGGTTATAGACTGAGGGTGTCGGTCAATATCCTTATTGACTGATTTTGTCAGATCTCAGAAATGAGTCAATAAGGGTTTTGACCGACAACCTTAGTTAATATTCTTACTGACTAAATTTTACCGGTCAATAAGGTTATTCACTGTTTAAGGAGTTTGACTGTAACATACACAATATATAAACAGGACATCATCATTATTATTTGGAATATCGATTTTTTTTATTTTCTCTAACTAAGACAATATTATTTTTTAAAACAGCACCCAGTCAATTTTAAATTTATCTACGTAATCGGCTTAAAAAACACATGACCTTCTTTACTTTATCACCCTTCATCATATACAAATGGCTTCAGACCGGGAAGGAGTACTCGCTGCAGCTGCAGGAGCAGGGAAGGAACTCCACCTTCAACTCCTCATTCTCCGCCAATAACTTCCTCATCGCCGTCTATTATGTCAACAAGATGTTCATTCCTATTGGGTACGGCCTACTATATATTTTCTATACTAATTAATATATAAATGCGAATGTGTAGTCTGTAAAACACATTATATGCTATATTACAAAGTAGCTAACTCACATGTGGCCTAGAAAATCAGAGGAATAAAAATGACGCCAAAGATGACCTCCAAGTAGTTGGAGATCAAGCACAACTTTTTCGTCGGCAAGTACAGAAAATAATTAGCTATTTCGAACTCAAAATCTTAGGAGAGTACTGAGCTACAACTTTTATATGGTCTTTATTTTTAATATTTCTTTTGTATGTGTTTTACGGCTTTGGAGAATCCATACAGCCTTTTCTTCAGTGTTGTCATATCATTCTATGCAATTTTCCACTTTGTTTTATATGACAAAATCCATCTTTGGGTTACAAAAGGGCAACAGGTCTACAGTTTTTCATTGTGACTATTGGACTAAGTTTTTTTTAAATATTGTATCTCTTCAAATGTGTCTTGAATGTATGGTATATATAGCTTCGCAAGTATTGACATCTTCAAGTAGAGATGGCAGGAGGCGGAGTATTTCTTGATTTTTATACAGCTTTGATATGCCATCTACTAGTAAGAGCCTCGGAATATTAAAGGCGTACTGCATACTACAATGCTCGAGGGTTGCGGAGACGTGTAAGTTGCAAAACTCACACTCATTAGAAGAAATTATCTTAATGCGCTTCAGATGGGCCGGAAATTTGCCATGACCAAGTCTACAACTTACAAGTACCAAGGTTTTCTAGGAATATGTTTTTGTATACGAGCGTACCACTGCCCTTTTTGTGTTTTCGTTCTTTCCAGTCTTGATGCCAGCTATATTTTTAATTAAATAGACCAGAATGACAGCAACAATGGAACTTCTAATTTTACAATGTTGCACCAACCAACCAATAGTGATGTAACAATTCAATTGTACGCGATCAATTGAGCTTGTGATATACAGTTTCAGTAATGTAATTTTTTACTCATTAGGATAAATAATACATGTAAACGTTACATAATGCTAACAATAAACGCAATACATAAAACAGTTTTTTACGGAGTATAAAAATTCACTTTCCCTTTCAATAGCAATTTTCTTATATAATTTTACATATTTTGACATTTATTTTTTTCTGTAAATAAATTATTAGAAATAACGATGATATTAGAAGAAAGCATGATTTTCGTTCAGGACCCCTATTTTTGAATCACTCGCGTCAAGATGGCGTGTGAAATTCATTGATTATTGTTCGATTTCCCAATGAAAACTAATTTAATTTCACGCAAAAGTAATTTGAAAAAACATAACTGATTTTTGTGAGTACCTATGTCTATATTTTGCGCGAATTCCATTGATTTTTAATTGGTTTTCGAACGCAATTCACTCGCCTTATTTTAAGCGAGTGATTCAAAAATAGAGCTCCAGATTTTATTTTTGTAGATTTTTTGTGATAACTGTCTTTTATTAATACTATTATAATTTAGCGCCACACGAATGCACCCCACAAATATTGCATAATTTTACAATCAATAAGGAAAAACGGTTGAATAAAAGTTTGATTATCCAATTATTCAGGAACAACACATTTTTAAGTAAATAAATAATAAATATCCTTTGGACATTCCCACACATCGCCATCTAGTTCCAAAGTAAGCTACTCAAAGCTTGTGTTATGGGTGCCAGACAACGGATATATAATACTTAAATACATTTTTGTTTGTAAATACATACATGATATACATAGAAAACACCCATACCAATACAAACAGACATGTTCATGCACACAAATGTTTGTATTGTGCGGGGATCGAACCCGCAACCCGCTGCGTAGTAGGCGATTTCTCGACCACTACACCAGACGGGTCGTCAATTACGGAAAGGTTGCCGCTCGCCAAATGTAATTTTGGTCTATCTAATTAAAAATCAGAGTATTAGACGAATTGTACATCACACCCACCTTACCATATTTTTCCAGTCCCTCTTCGGAACCGGGAAACGATATCGAGCGGATAGTGTGTCTCCTGGTGATGATCACTGGCTGTCTGGTGGTGACCGGGTCGGCAGTGGCGTCCCTCTCGCTTGTCATCAGCATCTACATGAGGCCCGAAGAGGCCTTCCGCACGAGATACCGCCTCATCATGAAGGAGATGGTATGCATTCTGATCGCGAATTTCTAAAATAGTCGATAGTGTTCAAATGTACAGTAAATGCAGCTTGAAAACCGTGATCCATAATAACCATAAAATAGTATATACAGAGTAATCCTTAAAAGGCACTGAGACTTATCTATCTGTGAAATCGAGTGAGTTGATCAGTTAATTTTGCTGATATTTACATGTGTCCATGATTCTTAAGAAATGTTTCTTCACCTCTGATGTTGCAAATCTCGGATATGTAACTTGATTCTTGACTATTGCAGAAAGAATCAAACATCCCACAAAATCTACGAGAGAAGGTGGAGACGTTTTACAAGATGTATTGGCACAAACAGAAGGCTGTGTCGGCAACTCGGCTGTTACCCACATTTCCACCTACCCTCCCGGCCAGTATTTATACTGATATCTACTTTGAGGCTACTCAAAAGGTGATACATAACATACTATACATATCTTTGAAAGGAAATACTGCTCCGATGCTGCTCAAGATGTTGGTTTTGAATATATTTGACACGCCGCGGTTTTGATCCGCGGTTTGAATCCGAGTGGGATTTGATGTATATATGTATCTTGTTATCCGCTTTACGACTCCTATACAAAAAAAAATGAAATTTAAGAGGCCCATACATGAAACTAAAGTCGATAAAAAAAATTGACAAACCTATGCGTGTTGGGTCTATGAATTAATAGTATATGGATAGGATAGGTCTTTTAAAATGGCATAGAGGTTTCTGAAACCATTTTCTTTTAAAGTCTAACGTTTTATAGCTTGCCGCTTCAAAAGTGGTAAAATGGGCGTCCCCCCTTCCAACTTCTAAACTAAGCGAGTGTAAATTTTGAAAAAAAATATATGATGTAGATCTTAATAAATATTTTCAACGAAAATTGGTTCGGACGGAATCGAACATGTAGTTTTTGAGATATAGCACATTTTCAACAACCGCAAACATAACTTTGTACTTCATACAAACACTATGAAAAACAAAGTTATATTTGCTGTCAACAAAATATTGTGGTATTTTACTAAGTGGAAGTAAGTGGATTCCCTAATTCTGTTAAAGTTAGCACGGAACCCTCAGTGCGCGAGTCCGACTCGCACTTGGCCGGTTTTTTTAATCTTATAAAACCCAAATGATTTTCTTATTGTAGAGTCGAATCCTCTGCGATTTGTCCTATCAGTTCTTGTCAGAAGTAGCGAAGAAAATGATCACTATCCATTATATTCCTGGTGATAAGATCATCAAGAGGTCTACCAGAAAGTCTTCTATTATTTATATCGCGTATGGAGATATCGAAGTAAGTTTAAATTTTTTGATAGTATTACCATCAACATCAAAATTAGAATGAAAAAATCTAAAAGAAAGATGCAGGAGCTTCTATACATACCTATATCCGACCTATCACCCTAATTTAGGTCTTTTCTGCAATACTGTATCTTGGTAATGGTAGGGGTCTTATTCATGTAAGGCTTCCGCCGTACTGAAGTAGCAAAATATGTTTTACTTACCTACAACTGTCTGGTACATCTGTCATACAAAATACTTATAATATGATGACCGCACAACTCCCGCGCACATATCTTAGTTGATAAAACTTATGGCTTCTATCTATAAGTTCTGACTACGACCCCAGATGCTGTCAGCAGAAGATGACAGCACAGCAGTAGTGCGGATGACGCGAGGCACGGCTGTGGCGGGGTGCGCGGGGGGCCTAGCCGCGGCGAGCGCACGCGCACACGTTGACATACGGGCGGCCACCTTCTGCACGGCGCATGCGCTGTACGCACCGGATCTGTGGCGCGTAGCTCTCAAGTATGGTAGAGATACCAACCAGACGCAAATTATACTGGCTGCTTTTGAGGTGAGTTTTGGTAGCCTTTCCAAATTTTTCTAAACCCTGGTCTTCCGAAATAATATCTTAAATCTTTAGGTACGAGAACATTAAACGTAGCTGCGAATAAAACTGCGGGAGTAATAAAGATTAGGCATTCCAATTCATCGTAATTGATATTTTTATCCTAGTGGTAATATTGCATTTAATTTATTTCAGGAGCATTTGGACAGAGTCAAGCAACACTACTTCTCAAAGATTCCTGAAGAAGTCAAGTAAGATTAACATTCATCAACATTGCTACCATACCGACTTCACTCCACTAACCATTATGTTACGAAAATCTAAATTCCCAGATACAAAAGCAGCATTTTGCATTTCAAGCGAAATCTGATGGCTCTGAAAGAAGCCAGGGGTAGTGATGGAAAATTATTATTAGAAAGGACTGATATGTTTCTGGAGATTGCTGGTTGCTACATCATGAGGAATGTAAGTTATATCAAGACAAACTTTAGCAATCTATGGAATTCTTTTTGATCTTCTGAGTGCAAACTCAAACACACAAACTATTACCCAACCATACATACTCATTCGGCTACAAAACCGGCAATTTAAGATAACTTTTATTTAGTTTGTACCATATGAGGTCATTTAACTAGGGATAAGGCTGCTTGGCCGCAAAGTTGCAATCATGTTTTCTTCTATTTTAAGTGTAATTTTTTTCTGTGTGTTCCAGCGCGCTGACGGATCACAGGCCGACGATGCGGACGCAATCTGTCTCCGGTCCACGTTTCCTTGCATCCTTCAGCCGAAGTCATCTCTACAGACCGCATGGCAGTCGTTCATTTGCTGTGTCATCCTTACCGTTTGTGTGGTAAGAAACTTCTGTAATTATAACCCTGTGTTATTCACTCAAGCCAAGATTCTTGGAAGATCTGGGCCCAAGAATCTACCGGGAGTTTGTTTGTTTCGAATTGAGACAGATTTATGCTTATTCGTCTTCAGATTTTTACAATAATGAACAGTCCACCAGCTAAAATACTTAGATTTGCACACAACATACGAGTAACAATAAACTTTTTACACGTTCTTGAAACAATTACAGTAGAATCTTAAGACTAACAATTACAATGCCATATGCTTTGTTCATCGTAAGATTTCTTGCGTTGCGATTGATTAATTCATAACTTAATATTTTTTGAACCAGTTACATCCCTACTACCTGGTGTTTAAGAAGACAGTTCCTTTGGAGTTCAGGTTATTCGATTACGCGGTGACGGCACTATTTGTCGTCGATCTGATTGTGCACCTGTCTACTGGAGCTAATGTTGAAGAAGGTTCACTATTTGCGATTTATTATAATGCTTTTGACTCTAGTAGTTAAATCAGAATGTGACATAGAGTCGAGGATTAAACAATTAAAACCATCTTACAAAACTGCTTTCTGTCTATCGCTCTCTTATTTCATACTTGCTGCGTCATTGATTAGCCTCTTACTTGCTGCTAACTTGTTTTAAGTAGATTGCTTCTTGCTTGACATCAGTACAGCAAATTTTTGCTACATACAATTATTAGCTTGACAAATATCGGGTGTAAGAAGTAACGCATGTCACAGGTGTGCCAATAACCTTCTCCCAGACGTCGTCCCAGCAGATGCGAAGCCAGTGGTTTGTGCTGGACGTGGTGGGGACGCTGCCCATCTTTGAGTTCGTCAAAGATGGACACTTCGCTGGTATCAATAAGCTACTTCGGCTGCCGAAGGTTAATTTGTGCTTAGTAATGCTATGTTAATGTCAACCTATTGAAGATAGTTTGAAGTAGGTTTTATCATAACGGTGTAAGTGATTGGATGCTTATAGTTTCTATCTTGTAGTGACTTAAAATTTTATAAGCATCAGCATGCTTATTGCAACTACCTTAAAATAAAAACAAAAACGTTGAGCTGCCTTACGCCACAGTGTATTTTCAAAATCTTAAAATATATTGGTATAACGGACGGCGAATGTCTACTATCAAAACGTTTACATGATACTTAAACTGACAACCATTTTGCTCACACAGTCGAGGCGACCAGCTTTAGCTACTCAGTTGCCTGTTCGTGCTTGGGTACTATCACTGATTACTGAATGTCCCTGACACTCAGTTGCTCCTGGCAGGTATTCCGAACGCTGCAAGCGATGGAAGATATGTGTGTGTACCACAGCAACGAGCTGCGCTTCATGTCATACACGTTGCTCCTGCTCGTCGCCTGCTACCTGATAGCCGCGCTGCAGCAGAGCTTCATGTGTTTCAAGTAAGTTTAGTACTCTTGTCTGCAGTCTTGGAAATTGCTAATGTGCAAAGAATTAGAAGTAAGTATTTGACAGATTTGATCTGATTGTGACCAATTTGCGGTACTTATTGCACGTAAATGATATCTATACTTAATATTATAAAGCTGAAGAGTTTGCTTGTATGTTTAAACGCGCTAATCTCAGGAACTACTGGATCGATTTGAAAATCACTTTTGTGTTAAATATCTTGTTAAACGAGGAAGGCTTAAGGCTATAGATATCCCTCGGAGAGGGGAGGGCTAGAAGTAAACTGAGAACGCGCCGAAGAAATCGCGAGGGACCGCTGTCTACATATTACTAATACAGGGTGTTGTTTTGGTCAGCGATATCCAACACAGGGTGATATTATGAGTTATAGTTATTCTTAAAAAAATATTTTCTTTTAACTGTATGCAAGTTTTATGACAGAAAACCTCTTCACAACATTAAAAAAAAAAGACAAATCGAATGGGGAAACACGTACCCTAGCGCGTATCTGCGAAATACTACGCCGTTGCAAGTAAGCTACGAAGAGGCTATATAATAATTATAATAATAATAACGCAGGGCAGCTTGTGGCGAGCTGTTGGGCAGTAGCGACCCCACGTACCTGATTGCTACACGCAGGGCAGCTTGTGGCGAGCTGTTGGGCAGTAGCGACCCCACGTACCTGATTGCTCCTGGGAGAACCCCTGTTCTTCATCTCTGTCTTGCCTTAACTGGCCGGGCAGAGTGAACGCTGACGAGGGACAGGATCTCCCACCTCTTGCTTGCCTTCATTGGCTGGCTTGAGTGGAGACTCGCTAGAGCAGAGATGCTCGGGGGAAGGAAGTGTGCCAGTAAGATGCTTGTAGGGATCTTGAACGATTACCGGAATTGTCCTGAGAGCCGTGGTACACCTCTCCACTCTCCTAGCACCTCAACTGGTGTTGCCCCCTTGTTGTCTACGTCACTTAGTGCTAGCAACTAATTTGGGGGGCCCATCGACTGAGTGTGCAAGTCACCCCCTGCCATTTATCCGTGTGAGAAACATACGTCAGGCAGGGGCCATAGTTCTTCCATAGTCCCAGTTACTCGGTCCACCAAACACCCACACCCATAACTCAGTATCTTTTTGTCCATATCTTGCAATAGTCCTACACAAACCTGGGGTAGTCCTTGGGTACACTTGTATAGTGCATACAGGGATAATCATCGGTTTGTGTCACACCGCTTTTAGATTAATGTTGTCAAACGGGCCTCTGCGTGTTGGCTTCGGCCCCATGTACGCCTTCTAAAGGTCCGGGACCCTGTGGTCTCGAGATAGGAAAATGACCAACATTATAATAATAATTTATTTCAATGTCAGACAATTACAATCAGTCCAAGTTTGTTAGTAACAAAGATTGCTTAGTGACTATGTTAGTAAATGTAATTATTACTGGGCACCGGTGCGTGTAGTGACATCCAGTGTCTCATGAAAGGACCATCCATGCGCTCCGCGACTACAGTCAGGAGGCTGTTGCCGCTGGCCCGCATCCGCCGCGCTATCGAGGCTGCTCGCTTGCGCATTGTCGCAAAGAAGCCATCAACGTGTGCTTCAGCGAACATCAACGACGCGCTGCAGAAGCGGGGCAGCCGCAACAGCGCCCTGAAAGCGTTATTATATTGAACGCGAAGAGCGTTTAGCGCTTGCTTTGAGTGTCTAACCCACAAGGAGTACGTATAAAAAGAGTTACGAAAAGCTCGAAAGAAAGTGACTTTCACATGATACGAACAACGTGCAAATCTGCGGGCTAACATGTTCGCTCTTATCGCCAGCGCCCGCCGTTCACGCTCAATATCATCATCGTCTTTTAAATCTGCGGTTAATACATGTCCAAGATACTTAAATTTACACACTTGCTTTAGTGCCACGCCAGCCAACATAACAGGAGGCACATCAATCGGACATTTGGTTCCTGATTTAAACACCATAAGTTCCCTCTTCTTGCTATCCCTTTCAGACCGGCGCCGAAACTAGACGGATTTTCACAAAAAAAAATCAGTTCCTAGGGTAAAACATCAACCTAGTTTCAAATCTAAGGTCAGTTTTCCATTTTCCCGGCGCCATCTTGGAAAATTTTTGCCCACACAATCATATTGAAAGGGCCCCTTGCCAGCAAACACATAATCATGAAGTCGCGCAATTGTGTCTAGTCGGGCTCTAGGCCACTCATATGAAATGAAACAAAACTGTGGTTTTAGGGTAAACTAACTCTTTATTAAAATTTTTGTGCATGTTTATCAAAATCTTTCTAAACATGCACAATCGAGAAACAAATATATTAACTTTAGGTTACAATTTTAAGTCTTTTGCAACAGTCCTAAATGTATCAATCAGCCTTTGTTGTGTCTTAAAATCCGCTGTTATGGAAATCATAAAAAAATTCCTGTCCTTTGTAAGGCAAAGGTAAACATCACATTTTGAGCAACGACAGCGTGATCCAATGGTGCATCTTGGAGCACTGCAGTCCTCTAAGATGCACCAGTTGCAACGTCCTCTTGTTCCTCTTAGTCGCTGCCCTCATTCCCAGACCCATTCAGCAACAGCTCAGTGTCGGCTTCCACCAAAAACCGTATCAGGATTGATGTTTCTGTAAAAGAAACACAGAAAAAATATTAAGTTTCAATAATGTCTAGATAGCTCACGGGACGGCTCCCCACAAATGTGTCGAAAAACTTCGTTGGCTCGTCTAAGTACCAACAAAAACCATTACTTGAAAGAAAATAGTACAAAACAATAGATAAACTATTATAATGTTACATGCACAAGACAGTACTTAATTTACGTAAATATTTGTAAAATTGTACTTACATTCGCCAAAAATGGAAGCAGAAAAATTGGGTCGACTCGACGAGTCACACCTGTCGCCACACTGACTGGCGTGAAAAATTCAAACCCGAAACCTTAGCTTCCGGACAAGCGTGTGGCGCTTGGCCCGTTCATTTCAGACAAACAGTTTTCGCTTAAAATTGAATCTAGTGAAACACACAATTGTATGGCAGAGTTCTGAAAGGGCTATTATATTTAAGGCCGTGATCACGTGCATAGGCTTCGCAAATACTTATGAGTTCTCTTAAACCACCGATCGACGCGCTCAACAGCACCATGTCATCAGCATAACTAATGTTATTAAAGCAGACACCGTCCACATGACAGCCGACATGGCTACTGCTCAGCGCGACAATCAGCTCATTGACGTAAAGGTTGAAGAGAGTAGGTGAGCTTAAGCTCCCCTGCCTCACTCCGCACCCCAACCTATACGAATCCGACAGAGTGCCCGCCCATCGCACATTATTGATTTGGTTTCCATACCTAAGAACGCTAATTAATTCAGGAGGCAAGTTTACTTGGCTTAGTTTTCTCCATAAGACATCGTAGGAAACCAAATCAAATGCTTTCGACAAGTCGAGGAAGCAGGCATAAACTGGCGTGTTCCTATCGGTGTAGTACCTGACAGCATGCTTCATGGACACTATTGCACTATCTGTGGAGACTTCGGGCCTAAAACCAAACTGATTATTGTGCGGCGTGAAAAACTTATTGAGTGTATCATTTAACATGCTGTCAAGAACCTTAGCGATTACAGTGGCTAACGAGATTGGTCTGTAGTTTGTCTTATCTCCTATGTCACCTGTTTTATTTTTTCCGTTCTCATAAGCTCCATTGGTAAATATGAGTGTCCTATGCATAAGGCAAACAGCATTACCAGTACTCGTGGCAGATGTACACCTGCATTTTGAAGATGCTCGATGCTAAGACCATCATGACCTGGTGATTTTCCCCTAGACATTGTTTTTATTGTCTTCTCGATATCTTTAGAAGTAAGCCTTATAACCAAGTCACTCTGAGTCTCAGCATCGTGCAGCTCCCCACTGCAATCGGTGGCTAGTGGGTTTACAGTAAAGACCTGCTTAAAAAGATCTGCTATTTCCTTTTTGCCCCTGACACCATCCACACACTCAGGCAAGCCAGGTCTGATGTGCTGTTTGATTGTACCTTTCCAAAATGCACGAAAGTCATTTTTAGCATGATGTTGAGTTAGCAGATCCATTTTTATTTGGTTATTCTGGCACCATCGCAACTTCGACTTGAAAATTTTTCTACTGACACGCATTTCGTTATAAATTGCACCCGTAGCTGGTTTACCGTGCCATACCCACATTTGAAAACCAGACCTAGCCCGCCTATGAGCATCACTCAGATGCTTGTTCCAGCCCAAAACCTTGCTTATATACCTGGTGTTGGTAGTTTTGATTCGACCACCGTATCGCATTTATAAATTGATTTTGTGGGTATTTTCCATTAAAAAATATATTTTTTTTTGCATTAGCATCATTTGTAAAGCCACTCCTGAGTTGCTCGTCGCTGACCAAAACATCATCTTGTATGATCTAGGTACTCAAATATCTAGTGTTAGTTGATCCCAGTGATTTGTGATTGCAGGTTCAACTACTGCCTGGTGAGCAATTTTACCCACCCGCCGTTCTGGGAGAACAGCACCCTCGACGAGGAGACTGTCAACAACCGGCTTACCTTCGGCCTGTACTGGGCGATTTCCATGATTACTTTTACAAGTTAGCAATTTTTACAACATATCAAATCACTCTTATTAAGCTACATAACGAATAGTACTATCTGATGCGAATTAGCTGTCCGTACCTCCAGTACAAGAATACAGTCATCTTACATCTTACTTCTAGTATGAAAGCCGAAAAGAAATGGTTAGCAAAGCATAAGATGGCTAGGCAGAGAGACAGAGAGAGAAAGCGAGCGAGCGAGAGTGAGAGAGAGAATTGAATTGAATTGAATTTTTATTTATTTGACACACAAAAATAAATTACATTATATAAATTTAAACAAATCAAAAACAACTAAAAATAAATTCATAAGAAACAAAAACAAAGCGCCCAGGTGTGCCAAAAAGGTTCCCGCTCATTATATATCGTGACAACAGATGGTAAGCATGCCACGACACTGATTTTCAGCGGGAACCCCTGCTAGGCACAAGGTTTAAACACACACTTGAAGAAGAAAAAAAAAACATTATTATTATACATTCAAATTTCAAAGAGAGAGTACATAGTACCTGTTTGTTTCGCAGCGCACAAGGAGCCGTTCGACATGTACGACTGGCAAAGCGTTTTGTACACCATGTGTGTGCTGGAGATTTGCATTGTACTGCATATCTTTATTGAGGCAGTCTACTCTGCCACCATCATGGTCACAACTGCTTTAAGGTGAATTGTGAATGTTTGATTAGTTGCTTTGCTTATTTGTAACTAAAGGACAGCTACCTATAGTTTTTAATTACATGTTTTAGTAGATGACCTTGTGGGACTTGGTCCGTTATTTTCTATTTGCTTTTGCACAGTAGTTAAGAGATTCCCCAGATGTTTAATCTAAATTCTTCAAGTTTGAATTTAGTATCATACACAACATTTTTCAGTTGACACTGTTACAACCAACTCCCTGTTCTGATTCTGGTGAAACGCAGTGAAAATGTTTTTTTTTTTTTCAGAGAAGACTACGACTCTTGCATAGCGAACGTCAAACATTTCCTCATCCGAAACGAAGTTGATGAGCAATTGAGACAGAGATTCATTACGTATTTACAACTTTGTTGGTATACGGACAAGGTATTGTTCATAGAATTTCTTTACTTTACTTAAATGCTTATTACTAGCACTCACAAACGTTACAACATGGACCCTACCACAGCTTCGGGACAATAGCCTAGTTTCCACTAAGAACAAACCACATTATCGGTAGTTTCTAGAGATGAATTATGGTATGGAGATTCAAAACATTTATTTCTGAATTTAAATTAGTATTATTAATATTTTAAATAATTAAGTTGGTCCAAAACACACATTTGATCACGTGACCTTAAACGCCTACCAAAGGATGTGACGTCAAACCTTGAACGATAGCGGTCTTTGTTTTCTGTCGTTTGCCAGTACTTGTAGTATTTTGCTGTCAAGAAGACCTTCGATTGCAAGAAGTGACGTCATTTAACACGCCATAACAGTTCGAGCGTTTTGGCCGATTCAAATTTAATATTTTAAATTATAATTAATTCATGAAAATCGTGAATGTCGTGAAATCAATGATTTTGATTAATATATTTTCTTATGTAAAGTATTATCTAGATTTTGAAATTTAGTCATCTAGCTTATTGTGGACTATTGCTGTTATAAGGCTACATAGCTATATACTATTATGATTATATGATATATTTTTTTTTTTTTTAAATTACGTCACTTATTGAAGAGTAGGGCAGAATTTCTCTAGAAGAGTATATTTTATTCTGTAGGAATAAGACTATCATGAAATTATTTTTTATAACAGGCATACTCGATGACAAACAGAAAGACGTCGATCTTCTTCGACCTTCCACCTCACGTTTACCAGGACATAGTGACCAGACAGAGAAGCAAGTACCTGCTGAGCATACCCTTTATGAAAGCAAGTCCACCATAGCATATTTAACACATGTAAATCTTTACATAAATAAGACCATTACTAAATAATGGATTTCGTGTCATTAGCTCCTTACCAAAGAAGCCCTAAAGGAAGTTTCCTCGAAAGCCAAGTTATTCTGCACGAGCCCGCACGAGATCTTGCTGAACACCGGTGATATCAGCAACGAGATCTATCTGATCAAAAAGGGAACCTGTGAGGTGAACTCTTAATATTGCTAATTACCTTCTCTACATAAACTTCTTCAATTCGTTCTCCTGGTCATTCTTACTTGGAACAAACGTCATTTTTATAGTCAACAACTTACGTGCCATTATCTCTCTGCATGTCTTTGTACCTCTTGTTCAAGATTGTTGATCCAGATACGAAGGAAGTCGTTGGCTCTCTCGGAGTTAGGAGTCCCTTCGGCATTCTTGAGTGCTTGCTGCGTAAGTAACAACAGCTATGGATTCAGAGTTTCCAAATGCTAGGCTTCGTTCTGAATTATTTACTATTATGACCCATCCTAATTGTGGTCAGCACAGAGAGTTTTTATCTATACTAATATTATAAAACTGAAAAGTTTGGTTGTTTGTTTTAACGTGCTTATCTCAGGAACTACTGGAAAAAATATTTTTGTGTTGGGTAGCTTATTTATCGAGGAAGGCTTAATGCTATACATACTCAAAACGCGCGAAATCGCAGGGGACCGCTGGTAACTACGTATATATTTTTTTAAAGAAGTTATGCCAAGCAAGAAATAGGTCACAAATACGACGACAAGATTGTGACGTATTCCTTGAAATTTGAACTTCGAATATGTTTGAATGAGTTGATGATAAGTGGCGTCAATTCATGTGGTACGAATTTCGTTAGTGGTGTCAGTTCCATACGCTAGAAATAGGAGTTCAATGGGTCAGCACAACTTATGTCTCTTTTCACACATTTCGTTCGCACTGCTCTTCGTTATACACAGGATTGCCAGCTTATTACACGGTGCGGACAGTGACCAACGTGCAGGTGTTCACGATATCAGTGAAGGTGCTGTCGCAGGTCATGCTACTGCCACAGGTCAAGGATGCCATTGAGTTTGCGAAGGAGCAACCCGTAAGTAATCTACTTCAATTAATGTATATTTTTATAAAACAGCAGGTATTATTTTGTTTGAATTGCACTTGCGAGTGGTTAAAATGTAATCGGTCATTGCTTCAGCTCAAAAATATAAAATATTATAACGACGGCAACTTTAGCGCGTTGCAGATTTATAGGACACTTTAATATTATTTTAGTTCGCAACAATATCGTAGTATATTTCAGGAGTTTGGTCGCCTGTCGATACGACGCGAGGCATTCTTACAATACGAAGCTCCTCCAAAGCCGCCCAACATAGAGCGATTCAGACTCCCACGGAAATACGAGATGGATAACGAGTTCCTGCATCCATTCAATAGGCTTGGCTTCTTCTCTATTCTAAGGTAAATATGTGAAAACCGTACAAGAAGATATGAGACTACATGCATTAGACTCAGTTTCAGATCTTTATTGCAAAGCTACATCATACATACTCGCACATCTATTATTGCATTGCATAGATTGATGCGGTATGCTTTATCATCAAACTTTAGGCAGACCGCGAAATTGAGACATCGTCTGCAGGCGAGTGCATCCCCGCTGCGCGCACCCCTCACGCTCCCTCTTCCTCCTCTCCCTCCACCCCTATGCCCCCCAGGCAAAGTCTCAATAAAGCAGTTTACCTTTAACACTTCTAGCACTACAGCTGGGCATCCACAAACTAACATCTGTCAATTACTCTGGTGCCACACTGCATCCAGAGACCTCACTTGCCAGTGCTGTCTCCGAGCAATGCTGTTAATTCATTTATGCAATTTAAAATTCTTTTTTTCAGGCCCTTTGCAATATAGCCTGATCTCTCTCTCCCCAGATACATCTTCCCGCGCTACAGTATCCGTCCCGACGGTGATTATCTGGTCCGCTATGAGTGGTGCCGCGCCGTCTGCGCCCTTCTCTCGGCCCTCGTCTTTCCATCATACACGTACCTGGTGCTGCAGTGGCCGGGACTGTACTGGTTGACGCTGGCACTGGACCTTGCTGCTTATTTCGACATGTAAATAGAGTTTTTTTATGTACCGCAGTTTGATCACGTTTTCATATTATCCATAAGCCATTGAAAAATGAACCGTAGAAATTCAAAGGTAGTTGATATACAGCCTTGTAATGGTTGCAGGATTGTATGAAGTATACATATAGCTACACAATATGTATTCACATCCTCAATCCTGTTCTCCTACATAAAGCTATTTTCGTCATTAAAAATCAATTGGAAGCCTTATGGATATTCAGAAGTTCAGCAAGCATTCCCAATGCTGATTAAATCAACAGATAATAAATTCAAAATCTACATACAGAGCTCAACGGATGCTGGTGGGGTACTTCAACGAGCTAGGAGTGCTGGTGTACCACCCCGTAAGCACCGCTTCGCACTATCTGAAGGGAGCCTTCTTTGCCGACTTGTTCGGCTGCTTGCCCATGGAGGGTCTTGAGACTCCTAACAGAGAGTCTTTCGGTAAATTTCTTATTGATTTTGTTGTTTCTTTACTTTTGCCATGTATGATACACTAATTTGACTCCACCCATTCTTCTTATTGCAGCGGACATGTACAGACTGACTCAGTCGCGGCAGCTGCTGATGCTGAACAGAATGCTGCAGCTTTATCGTCTGCCCAGCGCCATGCTCAATTTAGGAAGCAAGATTGAGAGACGGGATATACTGCTCGTGTATGTTGCTGTCCCCTTCTGACACTTTCTAATTAATTCAGTTTCGAAGCTAATGCTTTTCGGACACAACTAAGTGCAAAAGCGATCTAATGCTTGCTCTTCCGTCAACTATACGTTCTTTCCAGGCTGAAAGCGATACCAATATTCATGGCGTTGTTGAACGCGTTGACATGCTTCATGATCTTCAACTCCGTGAACATCTTCCGTTCGGAGGACGACAAGAGGTGGCTAATCGTTCCGCTGGAGGACCACGGAGGCTCGTGGGTCAACCTCTTCAATAATACTTGTTAGTACCTTATCTTATTTCTAAGAGAAATAATTTAAAGTATTTACTCACACACAAACGCTCGCTTTTTATGAGGTGTTACACTTACGGCTACCATTCATTGCTGGTTAGAGTTTGTGGTAATTAACCGACTTAAAAATGGAGGTTTTCAGTTCGACCTGTATGTATGATTGAATGAAAGAATGCATGTTTGTCCGCGAATATCTCGCGCTGGCTGGACCAAGTTTGATGGGGGTTTTCACTAAAGTATTTGTTAAACTGAGAAGAAGGTTTTAGTAACTATTTTAGTTCAATTAAGTATATCGTAGCTTAAACAATAACCTAAAAACGATTTAACAAAATTTAACCGCCTTTAAAAACAAATACTAGAAAGACTAAAAAAACGCTAATGGGAGAAACAAACTCATTTGAAGTCGATGCATGATGTGCGTACGTGGACTGCTATTATCCGTTAAGGTTGATATCATGCACCGACTTCAAATGAGTTTGTTTCTCCTTTTAGTCCTTTTAGTGTTTGTTTTTGAAGGCGGTTCCATCTTTATGCCTTTATTAATATCCTTAATACTACCGTACAGTTCGATTCAACCTGACGGCGACGCCGTGGAACTTGCACTTGGCGACGCACTTCTGGGTGGTGTACGAGACCACCACCACCGGGTACAGCTGCTTCAACCCCAGCAACTACCAGCTCATGCTCATACTCTTCGTTGGGATGGTCATTGGTACGATATTTTTTACCGACTTAAAAAAAACAATGGGATTTTCAGTTCGAACTGTATCTTTGTATGTTCGCGAATTTCTCGCGCTTGGCTAGACTGATTTGATGCGGTTTTCGCTAATGTAATTTTTGCATCAAGGAAAAGGTTTAAGTATTTTAGTTCAATCAAGTATATTGTACCTTAAACAATATCTAAAAACGATTTTTAAAAATAATAAATGAACGCCTTAAAAAACAATGAATGGACTAAAATAACGCTAAAAGGAGAAACAAACTCATTTAAGTGTTCTTTTTTGTCGCCGGTATTTATAAAAATATAAATGAATATTAACCGTAAAAGATAATCTAGGACTGGCTAGTCTTTAATATGTATTGTCTTTTATCTATCCGTGTTTTCAATATGGCAAGGCAAGGCGGAATCAGTTTATATACTGTAGCTGCCTGCTGTTTTTTATCTTCCCTCCTATTTTTATTAACTAAAAAGGACAGTTTAAAAGCTGGTCAGCTATACGACTTTAAATTATCTTGCTGACTAGTATCTGCTTGTGTAAAATTAAGTACTTACAAACAGTTTCGCAATGTTGTTTGTAACTCCGAAATTTGATGCAGATCCGCTGTTTCTCAGGTGCCATGATGACGACGTACTTCTCGGTGCGCATCATCAGCGTCCGAGCGAATGTCAACAAAGAGCTGGCTGCGTACCAGGAGCATATAAAAGACATCCTCGTCTTCATGCGGAGAGAAAATCTGGACAAGAAGCTACAGAAGTATGGCTGAAAAAGACTTTCTATAAACATTTAATTTCATGTCAGCTGAGTAAATTTCGCTGTGATATCCTGGGTTGAGTACGACAATGGTCGGATACAAAAAAGCTTAAACAGTGTGTCCCTGGATAAAATACAATCCGGATAGGAGCTGAAAGTAAACCTGAAAAAAAAAAGCTTCTATTGAACAATAAAATTCTCGTTTTGCACTAGGATACTGCACGCAATAATGACGATTTCGTTGAAAATTATTGGTGTGATTTCGATGAAGTAAAAATAATATCATAAGCGAAATACATGTACGAGTACGTCTCACTTGCAAGTGATTATGTGTTTGCGCCGTTAGGCTTCGAATCATTTCGAAACCTGCTAAAACGCTGTTAAGAAATATTACGCCAAAACTAAATTCTGCAATGTAAGGCCAATGATACAGCTGGCTGGTTCCTGGCTTAAATAATTAGCAAAGCTATCCAACGCTATGCTTATTATTTATTATGCTTAGTAGCCTCCTATCCGCAAGAAAATGGTTACGTTTTTGAATAGGTAGGTTGCATGCCTTAGTTTTATTTTTTCTTGTTTATTTTAATTAATATAAATAAAAACCAGCCAAGTGCAAGTCGGTTTCGCGCACCGAGGGTTCCAGCAATTTTAACTGAATTAGGGAATTTACTTACTTGCACTTAGCTAAAATACCACAAAATTTTGTTGACAGCAAATATAACTTTGTTTTTCATAGTGCTTGTATGAAGAACAAAGTTTTGTTTGCGGTTGTTGAAAATGTGCTATATCTCAAAAACTACTAATTCGATCCCGTCCAAAACAATTTTCGTTGACAGTATTTGGTAAGATCTACATTATTATATATATTTTTCAAAATTTACACTCCGCTCATTTTGCCACTTTTGAAGGTTATATCAAACGTAGGACTTTAAGTGTGATACGTTGGGTACCGACCATAGCGTGAATTTAAATGTGCGTTATTTCAATATTTAGAACCCAGCGTGTACTATTTGGTTCCGCGCAGATTATATTTGGTACCTCCTCGAAAGCTATGAAAATGTAACAATGAAACTGGTCGGTACAGAACGTAATCGTTTCGTACCGACCAGCAGATAAAACTAAATATTCAAGTAAAGTAAACACATAAAGCGTATGCAGTTATTTAGTACCTCTTCAGTTCCCTACAATTGGAGAACAAAAATTTAAAAAACATGCTTAATCAAATAAATATTCTCATTTTAGATTTCTCAGTACTACACGACAAATACGTTTCACACTGAAGGTCAGTTTTCTTTCGATAATTAATGTAATTGATGTTTGTAGCCTTTCTAAATACCTGATTTTTTTGGACTTACTGTCTTCATTCCAAAAAAGTATAATCTAACTTTACTCAGCCTTTTATTTTTTTCTAATTCTTGTCTATGCAATGAATAAAATAAAAACCAATAATAAGTGATAAGGTTATTTATTATATCATGTTAATAATAATAATAATAAAAATACGTTGTTGCACACTATAAACATAATTACACAGGATAGTATCTTATATATTCGCTATAAGTACAATTTAGGCGGTCTTATTGCTTGTAGCAATTTCTTTCAGACAGCCTTCAGGTAAGGAAAATCATGAAAAATGAAAGAAGAGGCATATCAATGAAATTATTTTAAACTAATTTGAAGTGGACAGGTTTTTATAAAGAAACATAAAATAAGCTGATAAGTCCACATTATATAAAATTAAATGTTAATAAATGATCATAAAATACACACCATAATACAAAATATATAAAGTAATACATATTTTAACACATTTACATAAAAATATATATAAATAAATAGGTAAAAAAAAATGTATAATCAGTTGCAACCAGCAGATCCGAGACTTAATGAAGAATAAAATGAGCAAGTAAGTAAGTAGATATTATCAAAAGACCATAAAAATGATAAACGAGAAAGGAAAAAGGCTTTTACTTTACGTTTAAAAGTAGACAGAGTTTTGGACAGACTTTTGGATTGAAAGGGACAGAGAGTTCCATAAACGCATTGTCTGTTAAGTAAAAGATTGTGAGTACGTACGAGAAACATGAGGAGGAAAAAGGAGGCGAAGTGTTTTGGAGGACCGCATATCACGACCCTGGGGCGGCTGCATGAATTGGAAGCACGCTTTCAAGTATGGAGGAGATTTAGGGTTGAAAATAATAGTGTAGAGAAGCGATAGTACGTGTAAATTACGACAAAGGCGAATGGGCAACCATTTCAGCTGAGCGCGATACTCTGAGACATGATCGTATTTACGCAATTCGAATATGATGTGAATACAAACGTTAGGTATGATTAATTATTTCCAAATAAAACCGTACTTGCCATTGTTGTTTGTTTGGCTGGCCGATAATTAATAATTGTTTGCAAAAACAAATAAAAAAAAATACCTTCCCTACACACACGAAGAGCGTTATTAATACCATTCCGAATAGTCTCTGATCAAAAGCTGAGCCCCCATCGAAATGAAATCCTGGGTCCGGCCCTGGACAGTCATCACTGTGCTCATTATAATCCAATAAAACAATTTTTTGGTTCCATTTTTTGTGTAATGAAGACAGTAAGTACATTTATTTATTTGTTATTGCAAGCAATAATTATTTATCGGCCAGTTAAACAATCAACAATGGCAAGTACGGTTTTATTTGGAAATAAGAATCCAAACATAATAAAATTAATAAACCTTGTCACTTATTAAAGGTCTTTATTTTATTCATTGCATAGACAAAAATTATAAAAAATATACGGCTGAGTAAAGGTGGATTATACTTTTTTGGAATAAAGACAGTAAGTCCAAAAAAATCAGGTATTTAGAAAGGCTACAAAAATGATTAATTATCGAAAGAAAACTGACTTTCAGTGTGAAACGTATTTGTCGTGTAGTACTGAGAAATCTAAAATGAGAATATTTATTTGATTAAGCATGTTTTTTAAATTTTTGTTCTCTAATTGTAGGGAACTGAAGAGGTACTAAATAACTGCACACGCTTTATGTGTTTACTTTACTTGAATATTTAGTTTTATCTGCTGGTCGGTACGAAACGATTACGTTCTGTACCGACCAGTTTCATTGTTACATTTTCATAGCTTCCGAGGAGGTACCAAATATAATTTGCGAGGTACAAAAAAGTATACGCTGGGTTCTAAATATTGAAATAACGCACATTTAAATTCACGCTATGGTCGGTACCCAACGTATCACACGGACTTTAAAAGAAAGTGATTTAAGGAACCTCGGAAAATGACCTATCCATAGACACCCCACACGCATAGGTTTGACATTTTTTTTTTTCAGTTTTAGTTTCATGTGTGGGAGCCCCGCTTAAATATCATTATTTTTTGTATAAGAATCGTAAAGCGGTTAACAGGATACATCTTCCTACTAAGTTCCAACAGTTTGATGCTAATAGTTAAGGAATAGTGACTGTGGCATACGGACAGACAGACGGACAGACAGAGACAGACAGACAGACAGGCAGACTTGACGAAACTACAAGGGTTCCGTTTTTTGCCATTCAGGTCTTCTTCTTCTTCTTCTTAAATTTAAGAGCTTCGCTCTTGTCGGTGGAGTAATCGCCATTCTTTTCTTTTATTTGCCTTTTCCTTGACCTCCTGGTACGACATGACATTTACTTTTTCCTTCACTTGGTCGAAATAACTTCTCCTAGGTCTTCCTCTTCCCCTCTTTCCTTCTACTCTGCCTTCCATTATATTTACTAAGAACCTGTCATGTCGCATCAGGTGTCCTATCATGTTGCCTCGTCTATTTTCTATTACTTTTAAGATATTTTCAATATATTTATAGAACGCACGATAAGAAAAATAGCAGAGTCAGAGAAAGGTGGAATATAAATTAACGGAAATAGAGTTCAGTTTATAAGGTTTGCAGATGATATTGCAGCCGTAGCGGAAAGTCAAGATCAGCTACAAAAATTAATAGAAGAAATGGATTCAGTATTCAGAGAATTTGGTTTAAGCATAAACTACAATAAAACAAAAACTATGTGTGCATCAAAAACCAACCCATCTAGCATAAATATAAAACTCGGGGACTCATATTTAGAACAAGTACAAACTTTTAAATACCTTGGCAGTTTAATAACACAGGATTCCAGGTGTACATCAGATGTAGTATCTAGAATTGCTATGCCCAAGAGAACTTTTAATAGCAAAAAGCATTTACTTAAAGCTCACATCTCAAAAAAAATCAGGAAACGTCTTAATAACTTACATCTGGAGTATAGCCTTATACGGAAGCGAGACGTGGACACTGACCCAAAGAGACCGAGAAAGATTGGAAGCATTTGAGATGTGGTGTTGGAGGAGAATGGAAAGAATTAGTTGGACAGAGAAAAAAACAAATGAAGAAGTGCTGAAGATTGTGGATGAGGAAAGAAATATCTTAAAAGTAAAAGAAAATAGACGAGGCCATTCAGGTACGAAACCAATGTCAATACATGAAAATTAAGATAATACACTTCTGGACACATCTATTGACCCACCTTGTATTTTCAGTTTCGTTTGGTCCTAGCTAAAATTTTATATTAGGTCGAGCAAAAAGTTTTTATGCAGTTTTGAACCTGGCACATTCATAATTTCATTCAATAGTCTTTTTTTGAATTTCGAACACAGAATTTAAAGAAACAAAAGACAATTTGGAGCCTGTTTGTTGATATCAAACAATCGAATACTAAGAAAACTTGGTTTTATTTGTTTACTTGGATTTAATTATTGAAAAAGTGATTGATATCTTTGGTTTTGCAACAAACGTTACTTATTCTTAACATTAAGGTGAGGTTCTATCAATAATCTATGGATACTTCACCTGAAGTCGCCGCCCAAGCTGTGGCACTTATTCAGGCCGGACACAGCCGAAGAAACGTGAGTGCTCAACTTAATTTAAGTCGATCTGCTATCCGAAATGTTTATCGGAGGTACCTAGAGACTGGCGGCTTTGTTCGTCGCCAAGGAAGGCCACGATCTCGGGTCACAACTGAAAGGCAGGATCGATTCATCGTGACGACCAGCTTGAGAAATCGTCACCTTACCTCCATTGAGATACAAAACCAACTTCGCGACTTCCACGGAGTATCTGTAAGTGCTCGAACTGTTCGGAGAAGGTTAAAAGAACGCGATATGGTACCACACAAGCCAGCTAATGGGCTCAAACTAACGCGAACCCACCAAACAGCGCGCCTTCATTTCGCACGCAGTCATTTAAATTGCACACAGCAAGATTGGAGCCGTGTACTCTTTTCTGATGAGTCTAAAATTGTGTTACATGGCAATGATGGAAGGAAGAAGGTCTACCGACGTTAGGGAGAACGTTTCACACAATGCTGCTTTGAAGAGAGGGTTGCTTATGGCGGTAGCTCGTGGACTGTCTGGGGCGGTAAATCCGCGAGCGGCAAAACTCCACTTGAGGTTGTTACAGGACCACGGCTGCCAACATTAAATGCTGAAAGGTCACGAATGTACCTCAGAACGTACTTAGAACCTCACGTGATACCATACGCGGACTATGTGGGCCCAAATTTCCTTTTTATGAATGATAATGCAAGAGCCCATGCGGCCGGCATCGTCAGGGAATATCTTAGGGATGTGAACATCACAGTTATGGACTGGCCAGCCAGAAGCCCAGACATGAACCCCATTGAGCACATGTTGGACGAGCTAAAAAGACGTGTTAGGGCTCGTCAGCGAGTTGCCCAGACGATGCAGGAGTTGAAAACTGCCATAGAAGAGGAATGGGAGATGATCCCTCAAAATTTCAGAGAGCGGTTGATAATTTCTATGCCTAATCGTATCAGAGCTGTGGTAGATGCCTGTGGAGGCAACACGCGTTATTAAATTAAACCTTTATTTGATAAAACATGTTTTTTATTAAAAAATCAATTGCCTTTAACAAGGCGCATATCCGACTTGTTAGGCGTAGCTCCATGTCGTATGGTATTCTGAATTCAAATTTAAAACAATACGATCGAAAAAGATGGTAAAATGTATCAGGTTTAAAACTGCATCAACAGTTTTTGTTCTTGCAATGTAAGATGGTAGCTCGTACAGAAGCTTAAATATTTTGAAAATATTCGGATTGTGGGTCTTCTTTCACGTACGAACCTGAAATGTGACCCGATTGCACTTTATTCAGGTGATACACACTGTTTTATTATAATCTAAGGTGAAAGCAACATCTACAATCTAAACTCTGCATCGGGGATGTTAGTAGAGAGGGTGTTTATTTGAGGGGTATTCAAATTTTTTATCTTATAGTGCTCTATTAATTTGGAAGGCCGTACTATGTCAGCATAGAGAAAACCGATATCTACTCGTACATGGGTGATGCCTGGGGAATCGCTAACGTCATATAAAAAAACATGATTATAAACTTTTGTTCAGAGAAGTGATGAGCTACTACGAATACAACTGGGACAAGATGGGCGGCATCAACTACACCAGCGTGCTGAAGCTCTGCAACCAGATTACTCTGCGCACCGACGCTATACTGCACATTTACGGCCCTACCTTCGAGATGGTACTAACATCATTTTCTATCAGATTTCTTTCAGCCACTTTAGTCATCCATACGATGAGAACCTTTAAATTATCCCTTAAACACGTTACCTCCTTTCATTTGATCATCCGCTGTTGTTTTAAGATGATTATTTATCCCAGGATTACGCTAAATATTTTCATTATGTCTCTGTCTAAGTCAAATAACATGACAGATACAGAATGAAGGTTTAATCCAGAATTTGCGTAACCCTGGGTTAAATCATCATGCACAAGTGGGCCTTGAGACGCTGGTTACGCCTTAGAATCAGTTCTTTTTTTACTATTTTTTCATGAATCATGGGCTACCTTCCTGCAGTGTCCGTTATTGGCCAACTGCGACAAGGGGCTTGTGCGCATGCTCGGGCGCGCGGTGCGCAGCTTCTACTTCTTGCGTGGCATGCAGCTGATACAGAAGGATGACGTCATCAAAAGTATCCTATTCGTCGACAGCGGCTCTGTCGTCGCCAAGCTCTCCCAAGATGACGAATCTGCCGTCACGTTAGGGTCTCAAGCCACGCTTAGGAAGGGCAGGTGAGCGATAAAAGAAACAAGCTGCAAATGTAGACATTGGATGCTAATCACCATCATCATCATCATCATCAGCCAAAGGACGTCCACTGCTGAACATAGACCTCCTCCACGGCTTTCCACAGCGACCGATTACTAGCGGTCTGCATCCAGTATGATCCTGCGATCTTTATGGTCGTCTGTCCATCTTGTTGGTGGACGTCCTACGCTGCGTCTTTGGTCGAAGGGTCACCAATCTAGAACTTTCCTGCCCCAACGGCCATCAGTTATTCGCGCTATGTGCCCTGCCCATTGCCACTTGAGCTTACTGATGCTAGTATTATAATACAACTTATTGATTTAGTGTGTTTGGCAATCTGGAGAACGAGATGGCAGTGCGCAGCCCGGTGACGTTCGAGGCGTCGTCGAGCACCCACATCTTACAGATCAACGCGGCCGCCTTCCAGATTATTATTGCGGACTTCCCGCAAGTGGCCGCTGCTATGGACAAGTATCGTCAGCAGAACGAGGTACATCAAGCTGCAGTCTACAAATGCCATTTTAACTTTCATCTCAGCATAGCGATCGTACATTTAACCCGATTCATGATTGTATGCAAAATAAGGCTTACCATAATACAGACCTAAGTAACACTTTCATGAAAACAATATAAAAAAAGTTTTTTTTTAAATCAGCATCCTCATTTTCCAGTATTACATAATGGGAAGCTCTGACGAGAATACACAGAAAAGCAGCGCCAGTATCGCTTTAATAGACTCTAACCATGATTTGAAGTCGCGAAAGGACATCATTAAGCATTTCTATTTCAACGATTTCATCGTCCACTTGTACCTTATCACGATATCCATGGCCTGCATCTACACTGACTTATTCAACGCTGGATTCCAAGACAACTCCATGACCATCATCACACTGCTGTATGTTCTCGACGCGTTGTTCTTGATGAAGATTCTGACGATGTACGCTTTGCCGTTTCTTGCGCCGGCGGATATGAAATTGTTTCTTATGCCTAAAAGACGGATGTAAGTATAATTTACCGAAAAGTGTCAGATCCTTTGTACAGGGTTTAACAAAATTAACAGCATTCCTTCTCGGTAGTACAATGATCCCAGCTGATCGGCACTCTAAGTAAGGGAATGTGATATATTTTTTGGGATTACGATGTTGGTCCCATACAAAAAGTCGTTTTATTTGAGCATCAGAATTACTCGTAGCTCCAAGCAAGAAGGCATGCAGTAACTTTTGACAGACCCTATAGATACCGGTTTTTTATAAAGACTTTGTAATCCTTTGTGGCATTTTACTGAACGTAGTTTGACGACCTCCGTGGTTCAGTAGCTGAGAATGCTGGTTTCAAGGCGTCACCGCTCCGAGATCCCGGGATCGATTCCCGGTCGGGTCAATATAGAAATCAAAATTTTCTATGTTGTCTCAGGTCTGGGTGTTGTGGTACCACAGTTGTGCCTGATTTTCATAACACAAGTGCATTAGCTACTTATTTTGGGATCAGAGCAGTGTATGTTATTGGGTCCAATATTCATTATTACTGAAACCACTTTTCCTCTTATCACCTACTTTAGTAACTAAAAAGTTTGTGACATGATCTAACGTAGCTGAGACCAGCATTTTTTTTCTTGGTAACAAAATACACGATAACCGTATCTTATTGCATATTGTTGCAAAGGTACTTAAGAAAGGACTTCAAGTACGACGTACTGTCCTGCCTGCCGCTGGAGCTGATAAGCCTGGGCTGCAGACGGCACCAGTGGATGGCGTTCTCGCTTCTGCGCCTTAACAGGCTACTAAGAGTTGTAAGGATAATATTTATCTTTTTAAATAAATGCGAACAAAGGCGCGATGTAGGATATCCACCGATAACATGGACATACGACCTTGTAAAGATCGTAAGATTACACTGGATACAGACCGCTCACACAATCGGTCGCTGTGGAAAACCGTGAGGGCGGCATATGTTCAGCAGTTGACGATTATGATCGTCCTTTGGCTGATAATGATGATGATTTAAATAAATTAAAAATAATTTTAAAAATTACACCGTCTTTAAAAAACTGAATAAACAGATGAAATAAGAAACCAAAAAATTGCGCACGGGCGGGACTTGAACCAGCAACCTCTTGCCTGACCGGGCCAAACGCTCTTACCAATTGAGCTACCGTGCTGTCAGTCCGACCCTGCGAAATTTGTGGTCTCTTTATGAGTACGTCATTGCGTGACGCTTAGCGCCATCTAGCCGTCTGTTTATGAAACAGATGGCCCAAGCAGTTATTCTTTACAGAATAAATACAACATGGAAATCGATGACGCTTCGCTATCTAATGCTTTTAGAATGTTTTTAACACTCATATTTTTATATTCATTAAGATGAAATAAGAAACCAAAAAAAAAAACGTTAATCGTATCTTATTGCATATTGTTGCAAAGGTACTTAAGAAAGGACTTCAAGTACGATGTACTGTCCTGCCTGCCGCTGGAGCTGATAAGCCTGGGCTGCAGACGACACCAGTGGATGGCGTTCTCGCCCGGTCAGCCAAGAGGTTAAAAACATTCTAAAGCCATCTGAATAAACAGCTTAAAATTACGCATTAATCTTCTATTTAGGAGAAACAAATTCGTTTGGAGTCGTTGCATGGTGTGTGTAGACTGTTGATGTAGGTAACCCTGACATCTTACACTAAAATGTTATCCAATTCTGGCGATATCGCATACATACAGGTAAAATTGATTGCCTTCTTCCTAAAGTCAGCAAAAAATATGCGCGAGATGCCTATCGTTTCAGGTTTAACATCATGCAGAAGTGCAGCAAAGTAAGGACATTTGACACGAACGTTTATTAAAAATAATCAGATAATCAATATTTAATCCAATTAGGAATTAAAGAATCTTGGAACTATTGGACAAACAGAGGCCCGTGGAACTGAACTAAAATGCAATAAATAACAAAAGTTATAAATGTAGTAAAATAAATAAATGTAGTAATAGTATATGTAGATCCTGCCTTATAAGTTGTTGCTTTAGAGTCTGGACTATTGTTGATTTACCACATAAATCACATATATGAGTCCGCATTTTACACGATAAAAAATTGATCAACACAAAGGATCAACACAGTAAATCCTAAAAACGCGGAGCTTAAATTACGACCCAAACGATATCTTATGCCAGCTAATGTGACATTTATTAAGCTACCCCAATAACTTATACAAAAAAAAAGAAAAACTGACTTCTAAACCAAACAGTCTTGAATAAAAAGGAAGGACTCCATTTCAGGCGAACAATTTCTTTTTGGAGTCGGTGCCATCGCTTTGGCCATTTCAAGCATCATCTTTTAGGGCACCGACTCCAAAACCTCTAGGTTAGCGAATTATTTTTTTCATATATCGGTCCACAAATTACTGAGCTATGAAGTAGTAGAATAAAAAAAACATTAAAAGAAAAGAAAAACTCTCGGGTAGGCTAGTCATTTTTTTACAAGTAAATCTACAGCTCATAACCAAACAATTGTTATTTATTTCATTCAGGTAACAGTGTACAAGTGCCTGAAGAAACGCCACTCCCGGATCACCAGCAACCTGATCGTGAGCACCGTGATCTCGGCGCTGGTGTGGTTCACCCTGTTCGTGCACACCACCACTTGCCTCTGGCACTTCATCAGTCTTCTCCAGGACAATTCGAAGCCTTACTCCTCATGGATCTATAACGGTATGAAAGCCTATAAATATTAGTGTAGATAAAGTGAATGTGAAATCTTCAAGCAAATGCTGATTTTGACTGCAACAGTTGTAGACAAATATGGAAGAGATATATTTTTAAAACGGAGAAAGATAAAAGTAGGAAAGGGCAGCAATGCGCGCATTGAGGGTTCCGTGCCAACTTTAACTAAATTAGGGTTCCACTTACTTCCACTTACGCCAAAATACCACAATATTTTATTGACAGTTGAAAATGTGCTATATCTCATAAACTACTAGTTCGATCCCGTTTAAATCAATTTTCGTTGAAAGTATTTGTAGCATCCATCGTGCATTTTTTTTTCATGTATGTCTCCTAATTTAATCTGTGTAATGCTAATAGGTTCAGAATAAAGTCAGAAACAGAATAAAAGCTGTGACATACAGACAGACAGACAGGCAGACACACAGATAGACAGACAGACTTGACGAAACTATGAGGGTTCCGTTTTTGCCTTTCGGCTACCGAACCCTAAAAAGCATGAAAGCTGGTCTGCAATTATTTTTGATTATTATACCGTTACGGTACACATTTTTTTTTTGCATTTGTGCCACGAATTCTATTGTTCTCTGTATTTCCAGATAAAGGGAAGAGCTTGTGTGAGAACCTCTATGTGTGCTCCATGTATTTTATTATGACAACTTTCACCCAGAACGGCGTAGGAGACATCATGCCCAAGAACCATGCTGAGGTAATACCAAGCAATTGTCTACTTAATTTTTTTTCATTTATGACGGTACTTACTTAACAGCGCCTTATATGTTTCGCATCATCGCTATTCTCAGAATGTAAAGGATTGACATATATTTTCATGTTTTTCAAGACTTTAATCATAGCTCATTTTTTTGTGTATTGAAATAGATTTCTCAGTATGCATTAAAATCATTTTAGCCAAATTTATAGGTTCTTTTCCATTTCGAACGTTGACATAAATGTACACCGTTTTTTTAAAAACTGGTTGTGTGGTGGTCAAAGCAAACAGAATTTACTCGAAAAGAATGTTTACGAATTTAATTTTAATTGATGTTTTAATGAATGGAGCAGGAGCAATATTTCAAAGATCACAAGAGGAATATGACAGCGGGCTAATGCGTGCGCTGGCACATCTGGCCACAGTGATGGATATAAATTAATCAGAATCTAAGGCAGAGGATGTCAAATTATTTATAAATATTATTACCATTGTGTTCTCATAACATGGATTGAGATATCAAAGTGAAAGCTCTCAAAGTGATCCAGGTGCTATTAGATCCCGTGCAGACAGACTGTTTACCGCCCGATAGTTTGGTCGACTTCGAATTTATATGGACACGGAGTGTCAACAGACAATTTACAGACAATTAAAACAATCTTTTAAAATAATGTCAGTTATTTGAAAAGCTCTCATTATCCATGATTCACTTGAATTCATTTTGCATGACAAAAAAATAATAAAAAAAATCACTACTAAATCGTGGTAGCTAATAGTTAGAAATAAAATATATTGAAAACTGAAATAACGATTCTTTCATTCTTGTGAAAACTGATTAAATTCAAAACAGTTTCCGCAGTTCTTCACTTTCGCCAATCACTGTATTTGTAGAAAGTTAAATAGCGAGTAATTCGTGTAAATCTCTGATACTTTTAGTCCAGCGATATGAAAATGAAACCCGTTACGATGCGCGGGCGCAGCTTTTGATCGCGCGCCAAGCCGCAACCATTATCCGCACCGAACAACGAGTGGTATTATTGGAGTTATTAACACCGCAGAACGCTGGAAACTGCTTACGCTAGATCTGTTTTTAAAACGCATGATCTATGTGGAATCTAATGGACAAGCTTACTGAATCGCCTAGTAAAAAAGCTTCAATAAATATAAGTGCTATTATTATTTACTAGCTCTTCATTGGCATGATCCTAATAAATTACTGGACAATAGATATACTGAGTGTCCCAAAAAGAGCGCGTCAAACTGAAACTGGAGATAGCTTAGCCAATAAAAATAACATGACTCTAATAAAAGTCTCATAGTTTGGGAGATAATGCCACTTTTTTGTATTTTTCTTGAATGAAGATCGTCCAAACCATGACACTTTTATACGATTCATGTTATTTTTATTTAAAAGGTCTTTTGCTAAGCTATCTACAGTGTCAGTCTGGTATGCCATTTATAAGATAAAAAGTGGCATAATTAAAAAAAAAGAGTATAGCTGAAAAGTCTATGACTAAGCTGACTCCAGTGTCAGTTTGGCACGCTCTTTTGGGACACCCTGTATATATCATTACGGTTAGTCCATTTAAATAAACACTGAAATCTTTCCTGAGAAATAATACCATCATAATCAATGATCATCTTCTGGGCCAGGAGTGAAGAGCTGGTTTTGTTGCAGGTAATATTCGTGTCGATCCTACAGATCATATCGACGATGTTGTACATGGTGTACGTGGGCGAGTTCTCCAACATCATCCAGTTCCAGTCCTTCAGGTCCTTCGACTTTTACTGCAAGTATCTGGAATTGCAGGTACTTACGTTGTTCTATACAAATCTTTTGTAAAAGAGTTTCAATTTGTTATCTTACGCCAATAGTATTGCATTTGGAAGTTACGCTTTCTGCGTCAAAAAATTACAGCTAACTACTAACCCAGAAGTTGGATGTTACGCCTGAAATGTGTCCGGGAGTTTTGAAAATAAGCTTAAGGGGCTACCCGGATTTTTAGCGCACTTACTAGCGCCACTTTAGTAAAAAAAAACATAACTCGTTAAATAAAAGACCAATCAAAAATCTGGTAGATACGATTGTAGTACAGGTTCTATAGTTTATTTAGTACGTTTAAATTGTTTCTAAAGTAGTTAACTGTAGTTAAAGTTAGAAAAACTGCTAAATATGGCCACTTTTAGCATTTTTGCTAACTGTAACTGCAGATAACTGTGTTTAATTGAACTTAAACATTGTGTCTAAACCACATAATCAGAGCTACAATCGTATCTACCAGATTTTTCATTGGTCTTTTATTTAACGAGTTATGATTTTTCTAGTAAAGTGGCGCTAGTGTGCGCGGTAAAAATCCGGGTAGCGCCTTAATATAAATATGATGTGGCAAAGTTGAAATACGAGAAGAACACATCAAAATCTATAAGGTAGATCATTTTCAAAATACCCGGAAAACATCCCAGGTAGCTAAGGGGCTAACTTCCAAATTACTGTGTTATACCTACGTGTTGATTTGAAACAGTGACAAGCGGTACTTTGTGAATTACATGTCAGGTAAGAAGGAATTCCAGGGCTTAAAATTTGGTCTCGCAGTAAGTGATTATGATAACTATCGCTTTAACGCTCATCCCTCTGCATTTACGCTGGCACTGCCTACAATACAAAAGGAGTATAAAGTAATTTAGAAATGTCTCCTTCTCACACTTATACCTAATCATAAAGAACGTGTTATTTATGACCTGCCATTTCAACCTCAACGCTAACGGAGAATCTTAAAACACCATGGATATATCGAATGCATTTTTATATTCAGGAATTCCTAAAGAACAATCGCGTGTCACGTAACCTGGTGTCAATGGTGAACCGCTACACGCTGCACTTCTGGCGCGAGTGCCGCGGCATGCAGGTGCCTCACTTCCTCACCGCAGCGCCACAAAGCCTGAAGCTCCGGATCATGTCGGCTGCCTACATGCACCATCTCGAGAAGGTACAGAATAGTTGTAGTATCTGACGAGCCTTGCTTGACGTAGGATAAACTTCCAAGCGTTAAGGAGTTCCACCATCAGCAACGCTTTCACAATGATTTGTCACAATTAATACTAGGGCAATGACATTATACGTCAGTATAAGGTATTGAAGGTGTCTCGCTATAACACCTTATCGTAAAAGCGTCAAGTACCAGCTAGTCATCAGATCCTAATAGAGCAAAATTGGAGGGCCTAGAGTCTACGTAAAAAATAGTAGATTGTTATACAAGAAGAGAAAGTGACCCATTTCACTGAAGGTGTTTCTGGCGCTATAACGGAGTGAGACCTCTAATAATTCGAGTGAAATGGGCGCTTTCACCCGAGTTTAAAGATACTATTTTTTATTTCGACTGTGAGAAAAAATAAATTAATATTGCTGTGTGATTGTGATGCGATGATGAGATATTATGTTGTTTGGCGAGAGATGAAATCTCGAGTTTTAACATCACATATCAGTTTGTTTACTGGCGTTATACATAAAACACACGATTAGAAGGACATTTACGGCACGGAAGACAACAGAGTACATAAAACGCGGATGATATCAAATAATTCAAATCATTGTTAAAAATATCGATCGCTTTTTTCTTACAGACAATGATAATAGTAGTATAACGCAACCTTTACCTTGTCACCAAAACCACCTCATGAGATAGCGCTATGAGTAAAAGCTAAAGGTGGGAGTGAGTAAGAAGATTAATGAACAACAAAATCGCGGCAAGTCGCCTCCGCCTGTTTAATAATCTGTGCAATAATCGACGAAACTAAAAAAAACTTTGTAAAAGACAAACAAAATGTGAGAAATAAAATAAGTGTCATTATTATATAATAATTGTAGATTTTAAATTGTTAAAAAATAAACCAATTGTATTTTTTTTAAATCAGTGATCCTAATAAACACGCTTTAAATGTTTAGGGTTTAGGTAATCTTAAAAATATGATGTAACTCAATTATCTTTAACTCCATGTCTGATCGTAGCTATAAATACTAAATTACTTTCCACCCTAGGGATGGAAAAGCCACCCGTCTATCTTCACATGACTGTTCAATTTTCCGAACAGAAGAAATGAAAAAATATATATATTTGCTATCTCACATCTCAGTCCACAAATAAGGGAGGAATGAGGTAACAAATTTAACATCTGGAAATTCAGTTAATTAAGAGTTCCCAAAAATGAGACTTACCCATGTTTTTATCTCAGTAGGTACTTCTTTTAATCTTATTAATTTCTATGACATAGTTAGTTCATTCACACTTATGATAATAGAAATGAAATGGAGATGTCTGTTTATTTATCCAGGCAGGTTGAACTGCAGCCAACAGCCCGCAGCTGCCGTTGCTCTAGTGTACAATTAAACTGAAATAGAACTCGTGAAATACACATCCGACGTCCCTCTTTTTAACTGTAGTAGATAAAGTTTTGAATAAAATATGTATTTAAACGCGTGTAATGTTATGCGCAAAACCTCATACCCCAAACAATTTTTAAATCATTTGACCTAATTCTAAAAGAAAAAAAAAGAAAAAATATTTTGGGGTTTTATGAGGTGTTTTAGTTTTACAGGCACTTCTCTTCATTTCCTAATCTGCGGACGACGCTCTATCAAGAGAGCAGTCGTTCTCGTTAGGTAGTTCACTACACCTGGAGCACTATTTTTGAATCACTCGCGTCAAGATGGCGAGTGAAAAGCATTCATTAAAGTCGATTATTCTATAGAAATCAGTTAAAATCCACATGGAAGGGATTGTCAAAATGACATCTTAATTCAGTATACCATAAATATGGCGTGTGATAATTGTTCGAAAACGAATTAAAAATCTACGATAATCACGCGAATTATTGACATAACTACTTACAAAATTAAGATATATTTTTGCAAATCCCTCCCATGTGAATTTCAACTGATTTTCATTAGAAAATTCGACTGTAATGCATGATTTTCACTCGCCATCTTGACGCGAGTGATTAAAAAATAAGGGCCCTGGGGCCCTTTTTAGGGTTCCGTAGCCGAATGGCAAAAAACGGAACCCTTATAGTTTCGTCAAGTCTGTCTGTCTGTCTGTCCGTCCGTATGTCACAGCCATTTTATTCTGTAACTATAAGCACTACACTGTTGAAATTTGGTAGGAAGATGTATCCTGTTAATCGCTTTACGATTCTCATACAAAAATTAAAAAATAATGACATTTAAGGGGGGCTCCCATACATGAAACTAAAACAAAAAAATAATTTTTTACTCAAATTATGTGTGTGGGGTATCTATGGATAGGTCTTTTAAAATGACATCGAGGTTTCTAAAACCATTTTATTTTAAAGTCTAACGTTTCATAGCTAGACGCTTCCAAAGTGGTAAAATGGGCATCCCCCCCCCCCCCCCCCCATCTAATTTCTAATCAAGCAAGTGTAAATTTTGAAGAAAATTTATAATGTAGATCTTAATAAATACTTTCAACGAAAATTGGTTCGGACGGGATCGAACGAGTAGTTTTTGAAATATAGCACATTTTCAACAACCGCAAACATAACTTTGTACTTCATACAAACACTATGAAAAACAAAGTTATATTTGCAGTCAACAAAATATTGTGGTATTTTACTAAGAAGAAGTAAATAGATTCCCTAATTCAGTTAAAGTTGGCACGGGGCCCTCAGTGCGCGAGTCCGACTCGCACTTGGCCGGTTTTTTTTTTTGAATCACTCGCGTCAAGATGGCGAGTTATTTTCGTTCGACAACGAGTTTTTTTCTATGACTTTTAATTCATCATCGAACGAAAATCACTCGCTTGCATATGGCGTGTGATTTGCGTTCGAAAACCAATTAAAAATCAATGGAAATCACGCAAAATATATACATAGGTACTCACAAAAATCAGTTATGTTTTTTCAAATCACTTTTGCGTGAAATTTATACTAGTTTTCATTGGGAAATCGAACATTTCTCAATGAATTTCACACGCCATCTTGACGCAAGTGATTCAAAAATAGGGCCCCTGGCCGCTGCGCCGCGCTGACTTTATAATTATTACTATCTACGCTCATAAAGAACTATCCATTGCTTGTTTACGTATTTTGGCGGTTTGCGAAAGTGATGACTTGTCTTATTAATAAGACATAGACAGGGAAACATTTAAATGAAGATTTTTAAGAGAACTTATAAAAAGAGACTTCATTAGTAGACATAGAAATTGATTAAAATTCTGAATTATCTCTAAATTAGAAATAATAACGACAAATTACATCACAGAATCTCACTGGGAACACCAAATATGACACTCATTAATCGTAACACTTAATACTAGCTATCAGCATTTTCAGAATTATTTCTGATTATATTATGTACCTGCAAAAACTGTTACTACAAGCAAAATAACCAAAATATAACAAGAAATATCGTTTTAGTTAACATTCGATTGATAAACGTTGAGTTTGCACTGAAATAAAGACTATATTGTTTCAAACTTAGCATTTATTTTTGTTCAAAAAACTGTGCGACTTCAGCGGCATCTCGAATTTTGCGAACTATGTATGTATTTTCGCCTAATTTTACTTAGCGCAATAGCCGTATTCTGAAGATACAGCCAATTTTTTACTAACACTATTAAGTGATTCCATCGTTAGTACATATACGGCTGCGTGCATATACGTGATTAAAAATAATGATAAACCTCCCTGCCGTTAAGCAAAACCACAAAACCGTGTAAATATGAGGTATGCGATATTATCTTAGTGGGTTTAAGGTGACATCTGGTGAGATAGAGATTTTGTTAAGCTATCGGATGCAACATAAATCAGAAAAGTGACTTTTTTTGAGATACCACAATTTTGCTTAGAAGGGCAGTAAAGTATTTTTTCTCCAATACAATTTCTTTCAGCACCACTGTCATCGTTTCTATCATTGGAACTTACTCGGTAATTTCAGTTGTCTCTTACGTTATAATTCATTTACCTAGGTAATTTCCATTTTGTGCTCAACTAAAAGCTGTTAAAACTAAATGTTAATATTTCAGTTACTCAGAAATTATGTGAAACATAATGTTGACAAATAACGTGCTTTGATAAATTTATCATCCGCAAAAGACTCAGAGTTAATAGCATTGTCACGTCTTAAATCAAACAATGTGTCGCTCCCATTAATTAAGCCGGCAGTAATATAATTATCGCAGCGATTAGCTTATTCCGTTCATAGCATCTGTCGGACGAGCAGGCCCAGATGTTTCTAGGAGTGATTGATGGCATCCGAGTTGTTGAAATGGGTAGCCCATTCAACTTTTCGATCCCAGTGATATTTATAGATACCTGCTTAGGTCTATACTATACCTGGTGTCGTACCTACTAGCTACAGCTGAACCGTACAACAAACTATGGCACAGTTAGTTAATGTTAGTTTTACAATCATTTCAAGTGAGAATCGTCATTCAAAGTGACGCCGCCCCATGCCAATCACCCATCAGACATCATTCACAAAAATCCCTGACTTAAATGTTTATTTTTAACTTTACTTTCAGAATCCTGTCTTCAAAGATTGCGAACCAGCGTTCTTAAGGCAGTTGGTAGGGTGTCTACATCTCTATACATACAATGAAGGTATGATTTATTTCAATGATTAATTAATGCTAACAGCTTTCTCTCCTAGGTGTTCAACTGGTCATTCATCACCTCTTTCTTTTAACGGAGGTACTACTCTCCACTTTGAACATTTAAGGCAGTAGGTAATTTTTATGCAAATGTGTAAGTATAACGTGTATTTGTAGACCGATACAAAGTAACCGAAACAGCGAACAATCTGTGTCATCATTATTCGCACAAGATTCGAATTCTACCTCTACATTACGAAACACAAAAGTTAAACCGCATATGTAAACTTTCATGCATCTGGCATCTATAATAACAATGTTATTCAGCGTTCCTCACTGTCAGCTGTTAACGGACCGTGATGGGTTGTCAGCGCTAAATGGGTCGCGACGCACTGATATTCGTCTCATTAAAATTAAGAGTTTGGGAGGCAGAATAGAACAGACTTATGTTTTGATTTAAATTTGGAGATGGTTTTTTTATAGCGGTGTGGCTTTGAAAACATCTATTTTGGAATACTCGTAATACTATGGTTTCTGGATTCTTGATTTTTTTCAGCTGTGAACGTAAACGTAGAAAAGTTGTTAGGGTATCTTAAAAATACATAGATTTAGGATAAGTATCCAAAGTAGCCATTTGCTCAGCTCGATTAAAAATGTTTGTGGTTTGAATAATAATTGAATGCTTCTCCTGTCTCCAGGTATGTACGTGGTGAAAGAGTCAGAGATTACGGACTCCATGTACGTAATCCACGTCGGGTGGGTGCTGGAGACCAGCACGCTCACCGGGGACCGAAAGCAGTATACATCCTCAGAGTGCTTTGGCGTGGTAAGTAGACATCAACTTTAGTTTTAAATAAACAATTAACATTATTGTCTATTCTAACTTGACACGTGTAAATTGTTGTTGAACATATGTGTAACTCAATTCTACTGCAATGTATCCTATCTTTCAGGAGCATGGACTCGTTTACAACAACCCATACGTATACTCCTACAAAACGGTGACCAAGGCACAAGTTTTAACCCTTAACCTTCATGATTGGGAGCATCTGTTAAAGCATTTTCCCAAAAGTAAATTATCAATGACAAGACGTTTTTACCAATACATTCAAAATGATAACGACTCACCACCCCAAGGAAACAGCCCTTTATTTAAGAGAGAAGAAAAACGTGATAGCCCGCCTAGAAGATTCACGACTTCGCAGCCGCCTACACCACCGGATCAGCCTTTGCCATCACAAGGCGGGACGTCACTCTCAGATGCTGCTTCTCTGCCATCGAGTGGGTCTTCACCCCCGCAACCTCCGTCCTTACCGTCAGCATCATCCCCAGCAGCCCATAAGTCTGCATCCTTGACAGATCCCACAACTTCTGCAACTATCAAGAAAACTCCTGTCGTCTCACCACGACCGTCCATTTCGAATATATCTGGTCCAAATGCTACGGCTAGTCAAACTACTGGTGAAATACCAACAGATGCAGTAAAAACAAGTCTGCCGCAAAGGACAATGGCGAGAACAAGTCTCAAATCTGATCGCTCTGATAAATCTATAGAAAAAACTTCATCTAGTAGACCCTCATTAGAATCCTTCGATCGTAAAAAATCGCATCATGCGCATACAGATAAAGGAGTATCTGAGATAGTGTCGCTTAATACTACGCACTCAGGGTCAGAAGTATTTGAATTGAAACCTCGAGAAGTTCAGAACTCTGTAACATTTATATCAACTATTATAGATCCCGATGCGTTGGCGGTTGTTCCTTACGATCGCAAATCTAAAGCCTCCTCGTCGAAATATGTTCATGGTGGGGATAATTCTGTTCTGTCCGTCAATAAAGATGATGAAATTACTGTAAAAAAAGTTGAATTTAGTGGTTATTTAGATAATGAGGCTACTACTAGTAAAAAAATTGACGTTTCTAGTGAGAAAACAGGAAATGATTATGATGGTAGAAAGGAAAAATCTAGAGGTAAAACCGGAAAAACTGCTGTTGATAGAAAAACAAATGTTCCTTTTATTCATGATGATACTATTGGCAGTAATCATGAGATAAGTGCTAAAAAAGATTATGTTAATGAAAAAATAAAGGATGATTCTATTGGAGGAAAAGAACAAGTTGAAGGTGGTGTTAAAAGCAAAAAGGACAAACCTGACGTCGCTGAAAACCATGATGAGTCTGATGAAGAAGGATCTAGTGATAAAAACAAAAACGCTTAAATAGGTATTACCTTTGATTTATATAGTTGTTTTGTTTGTCATGATGTGACAGGTGTTAGTAACGTCACACATTTTTTTTTCAAAAGAGTGTAACTTTTGAAGTTATTAAAATGTTTATTATAGCACAGCAGTTTAATTAATTAAATAATTTTGTGCCAAAGTTTTCTACAAACGTTACTGTCTGTTTCAAGGGCTTGAAATTATAGAATTGATTTTGATTACAAACAAATCCCTACTAATTATCATCAAACGTTCGCCTCGGTAAATGCTAATCCAACAATTTGTCCGCAATCAATCTTAGAGCAGATTCAATGCGTCACCAGCATATCTCATTCACAGATAGGGTTATCTGTGCATTCATCAATGTATTTATTTGGCGCACATCCAGAAGTACAACTATTCCCAGTATCCCTCATCTCCAGTAACCACGACGGATTTAACAAGCTCGCTATTCATATCACTCAAATCCTATATTAGACCCATGCCGATGCATCAATGTATTCGTGCCAAATGCTCTCGAAAGTAGACAGGAAGAAAAATGAAGGAAATCTTCAAATCCGAATGTATTCGGAATTTTCTGAACCCTACCAACTGCTATTTCTGTTTCTTAAATTTTCTTATTTTCTCCCTCTTAATTGTTTATAAATTAAATTAATTGTTATTTAATTGCGGTGCTTTAAATAAAATTGTTTGTAAACTAAAGTGGGACCGAGCAACGTAGAGATTCAGAAATAATTACCACGGGCTTTAATAAAAACTTTATTAAAAACGCTTAATAATCTTAACAACGATAAATTCTTATTAGAGATTATCAGCACCAAACAGCAAAATATTTACCATTGGTCAACCTCGCTGGTGGTAACGACATTCTTTTACTTTGTCTTTCACTTACATTTTTAATTAAGAAGAGTTTTAATTGGAATGCCCAGCACTGTTTCATAAAAAATTGTTTAATGTCGTTTTTTGTGTTTACGATAAGTTGTTCGCCGGTCTCCAGTAAGAGTCAGGTCTGGTCTTAGTTTATTTAAATGCTTGGGTTTATTACATGGCTTACTTATTAATATCTTAGCTACTAACGTTACGGTTTCTTAAGTTTAATGTTTTTTGTGGCATTGTGTCTGGCCGCCTCCCACTTGATCACATAGTTAAGGTGGTCTCTCCAGCCATGTCTGTAACAAACAAAAGAAAACTTCAATAAAAACACTTCGCTTGAGTTAGTTATAAGGCTAAAAATACTTATACAGAACAGGACATAGTTTAGACAAGGGAATCATCATCATCATCATCATCATCATTTTCAGCCAAAGGACGTCCACTGCTGAACATAGGCCTCTCCCACGGCTTTCCACAGCGACCAGTTGTGAGCTGTCTATCCATTTTAATCCTGCGATCTTTACAAGGTCGTCAGTCCATCTTGTCGTGAACGTCCCATGCTGCGCTTTTAGTCGAAAGGTCTCCTATCTAGAACTTTTCTGCCCCAACGGCCAGTGTTTTGCGCTATGTGACTATGGGCCCTGCCCACTGCCACTTGAGCTTACTGATTCGTAGGGATATGTTCGTTACCTTAGTTCTTCTACGTATCTCCTCGTTTCTGATTCGATCTCGTAGAGAAACACCGAGCATAGACCACTCCATCGCTCGTTGTGTGATTTTGAGCTTTTTTATGAGGCCCATGATATATTTATATTATATTTAATATTTGAAAATACTTGGGTTACACAAGATTTTCTTATGATATTTCCTCTGAAAGATGTTGTTTACCTACTTGGGTGATAGAGAACATGACAATAAATTTGAATTATTTAGACCTACGTACTATTATGATATGTATACTTGGTGATTAATGTAAAAAAAATGGTCTCAACAATGCCACCATTGTTGAGACCATTTCTTTTACATAGAAAAGTTCGCTAAAAAAGTAATTTAAACTTTAAATCTGAAATTGTGTAACCGCCAATGTCACAAAAATAATAAAAACCATCGCCAACTATTTACAGCGGCGTAAAGTCCGGAAACATCATGAAAATTGACGTCAATCTGCATTCCTGGCTAATTTATATTTGTGAGAACGTGAAAATAACAGAAAAATGTTTATGATTCGCGGTGTCGCAATAATACTTATTTACGAGTTGGTTCGTGGCGGCCGGAGGAACATCATCGGCTATATGTTGTGGGTATGAAGCGAAGAAATAGACGTTTTCAGTATTTATGATTAATATCGCTATATAAAACGAGAGAAGAATAAAGTTATTTTAAATGAAATGGTCCATCGCAACATAACTATCTAAAAGATGTAACGGTATTAAGGGGCTACCCGGATTTTTTGCGCGCTCACTAGCGCCACTTTAGTAGAAAAATCATAACTCATTAAATTCCAATCAAAAATCTGGTAGATACGATTGTAGTACAGGTTCTATAGTTTATTTAGTACGTTTAAATTGTTTCTAAAGTAGTTTACTGCAGTTAGAGTTAGAAAAACTGCTAAATATGGCCACTTTTAGCATTTTTGCTAACTGTAACTGCAGATAACTCTGTTTAATTGAACTTAAACATTGTGTCTAAACCACATAATCAGAGCTACAATCGTATCTACCAGATTTTGATTGGTCTTTTATTTACCGAGTTATGATTTTTCTAGTAAAGTGGCGCTAGTGTGCGCGGTAAAAATCCGGGTAGCGCCTTAATTTATGAAATCATTCATTCAATAAATAAGAATCAGAGTTGTTCCAAAAATAAGTGATTGTACAATTACCACAAATGGCTCAATGCATATATATATTTATCATTGCATTTTTAAGTTATAATTTTAGGAATGCACTTATAATTTTAGGATAACGTGATATTTTACTAAGAGCTGTACCTACATTAGTCATTCTATTGATTTGTTATAATTCCGAGCAATGCAAATGTCATATCGTTACTAAAAATAAACCTAACACCATGGTTATTTATTATGTAAGTTTATTGGACTTTTCAAAATAGGTACCTACACACTACAAGGTTTTCGTTTAATTCGCTCTTCTTAAAAATCAAAGAGACTTAAATTTTACAGCACGTACACAAACATGGATTTGCCTGGCTTCTAAAACGCATGAACATCAAAAACGCTTCGAAAATCAAAACAGCTTTTTGTCCAGTTACTTTGGTTTTTCGTAAGACATTTATTTGTTTTTTCAGCCAGTATTTTCACACCTATCAGCCCCGTCTGAAAATGTACGTGATTTATTTGAGCTGTCAACGTCAATTTTCGAGAATTCGTCAGAAATTGATGTGCAAGCGACACGCCAGTTTTTACTTTGCGTTATTATATAAAACATAATACTTATTTTTCTGCTTCTTATTTGGGACGGGCCCAAATGAGTGGGTTTAAATACCAACGCCTAAATTTAGCTGAAGAAAGCGTAATGTTCGTTGATATACGGCTAATGATAACATGATGTCTCGAATCGAATTCACGGAGTCGCTGAAATTCCTGAAGCACGACGCGTGTCGGTATAATTATCTCATTAAACTCATCACATCCGATTCATGGTGCACCATTAAAACAACAGTGATACCAATCACTTAAGTTTAACTGTGGTAACAAGAATATTTTGTTTTAATGTCGTTTATTATTAGTAGTGATTATTATTTTTAAGAAGGTGAAAAAGTGAATCAAATTTTGAAATATAAATAGGTACGCTTTTGCTCAGGTAAAGCCACGGAAAATAGTACATATTTAAACTTATTTTTTTTAAATATTTATTCAGGAAAACAAGTAATTACATTAAAGGTATGACAACGAAATAAAACATCTCGATTATCAAAATATTTGCAACTTTTCACGAGTCCGTTAAATTATCTTCGTAGCATCGGATCATACTGCTACAGGCCACGACTACGTTTTTTTTTGTTTCGTAGCAAATCTTGTAGAAGGAAGTCATTCATCTTTTTCCGTCAACTGCAGTACATACAACTTTGGAATAGTAACTATTTTTGCTTTGAATGATCAGACACCCTATTTTTGAATCAGTCGCCTCAATATGGCTTGTGGTCTTTATTAATTAATGTTTTATTTTCGAATAAAAACCTGATATAATCCACACAAGAGTGATTTGAAATAGTAGATTGTTACACAAGGGGAGAATGTGACGCATCTCACTCCGTTCTAGCGCTAAAAAAAATGTCAAAGACCAACAAAATGTGACAATTTAAACTGAAAAAAAGTGTCACTATGTATGGCAGGCAACCGAATATTATATTTGTAGACTCTAAATTGTTAAAAATTAGACCAATTGTAAATTTTTACAATCGTTGACCATAATAAACACTTTTAATGTTTAACTAATCTTAAAAAATGGGGAAAGCGTTTTTATTTTATTAATATGGAATGACTTAAATATCTTTAACTCCGTGTCTAATCGTAGCAATTAAAACTAAATAACTTTCCACCCTAGTATTTTCCACCCGTCTATCTTCACATGAAAGTTCAAATTTTCCGAACAGAAGAAATGAAAAAAGAATTTGACAAGTAGTCATGTCAATATTTCAAGTGATTTTCGTTGATGTTTTATTGATTTTCCAATGAAAATCAAAATATTGACGCGAGTGATGCATAGATAGAGCTCTTAGATATTTTCAGCTTCACATTTTCAGCATGCGCGTTCAATTTCATTGACAAACTGGTCTATTTTAGAATTCTCTGAAACTAGTTTTACTTTCGGTGACTATGTCACTTTGATTCATTAAACGGGTTTCGATGTGTCACTGGATCGCAGCAGCAGGACAGAAATGTTTATTTACTGTTTTGCGCATGAAGAAAGGTACCCGTAATAACTATTAAAATTATATTTTTTTGGATTAAGGTAGCTTTTTTAAAATATTGGACACCAATCATTGCTCTGATCCCAAAGTAAGTAGCTAATGTACTTGTGTTATGGAAATCTGACACCACGGTGGTATCACATCACCCAGACCCGAGACCCTACCGGGAATCGAACCCGGGACCTTGGAGCGACGACGCCTTGAAACCCAGCAGCGTACATAGCCACTACACCACGGAGGTCGTAAAGTTTGCCTCATGCATGACTTCGAAGTCTGTTTGGTTTTGTTAAACGTAATACTATCAGTCCACCGATTATAATCGAATTGCTGAAATAAGAATGACAGTTAAAACTATGTCCTTTTAACTGTCGTTTTAAAAAACTTAACATTGGATTATGTTTGGCTCAAAAATAACTTCTCTATGCATTCAAAAATCTAGTTTCGGTCTTGTTTCTTGATCAATGTGTCTTTGATCTCTAGATAAATACAAACAGACTGCTGTTCGCTTTGTGCTGTGACTTGTTTTATGACCTCTCTTCTCATTGGCAAAGGCGCAATTTATAATCATCACAAACAAATCGTGTTTTGGCATTGTTGGTCGATGTATTTCATGACCGTTTGATTGGGCTTTGGTGCAATCAAATTCGCCAATGTTTATAACTTTTGATGAGATGGAGCTTTTATTTTTAGATGGCTTTAAAATTTTGCTTTTATAATATTTCTAAATAATGTACATATATCGTCTGAATGCAATTTAGTAGCGTTCCAGATTGAAAATGTATCGATGACAGATTTTAAAGTTCTGAAACTTCAGTTTTGAAAATACACACCTTTAAATCACACTCCTGTTTAAAGTTTTTCGTAAAATAATGCATTTTCAGTTCACTTATTTCCGGAGTATAATTAAATCACTCGACTCAAAACTTGATTGGGTTGTCCTGTTTTTGATTTAATTAATTATTGGATTTTTATTTGATAACAACTAACTAGTTGCCAACCTTAGATTTAATCTAACCAATTATGCCATGATGCCACATTAAAAAAAAAACAATTTATTCTAAAATTGTGCGTAGTTAAGTAATTATCTAATGCAAAATGAGTCGGACTGCATCTTATTTTGTGGCGGAAATCCTCAGGATTCAAGTTACGAAAAGTAAATTTCTATATTTTTTCTAAAAAATATTGTTTAGTGACAATATTCAATGCTTGTGAATTGGATCGCAAAAAGCTATTTTATGTTGTTGTTTCTAATAACGGCGAGTTGCTATTTAAATCTTTCATCTCAATTGTTTTGGTAAGTGGATTCGGCACCCATATTTATTATTCTAACGCTCTCACGCAGTTAGATATGCAATATTAAGCAATCGCAGGTAATTCTTTACTTTGTTGTTAGCAATGTTTGACAGAGTCTGAAAAAATACTAGTGTACCAGAAAGATAAGTGTTTTAAAAATGTTTTACATTTAGAAGTGTTATCAGGAAGCTATTTTTTGTTTATTATAAGGATACTTTTGTTGAGGAAGGTGTGTTGGAATTTATTTAGCGCTTTTTGGATTAGATATACCACAAAAGTTGAATCACCGTTGGTTACACGAGGATGTCACAAAGTAAGTGATGGGTGTTTGATAAAGGCCCAAATAGCTGCCAAAAGAAAAGCACAATTCGCACCGTCACTCACTCGAGAAACACAGTCCTCAGAACAACCCCGAATAGAGGAGCCAGAGACTGGCCAGCAGCAGCACCAAGATGAGGTATGTGGCGATCAGGTTAGTGGTCTCGTGGTTCGGCATGGCTGCACGCACTGGACAAGGCGCTCCAGCGAACTGAGCCTGCGCACACGCGCCTCCAGATTCGTTTATAGAACGAGCAATAATAGCTTGTTATAGTGATAGCTGTCATCAGCGGTCGAGGTTTACGACGGTGACGTTGGGGTGAGCGGGAAAAAGTTGTGTAAATGTGGCGGTTGCCAATGCTCCAGGATTTCCTGGGCTGGGTTTCGTTTGCGGGAGAGTTATCGAACTATGTACGTATGCTCTGATTCTGGCCTAGAATAGATTGTAGACACTCATTCCTAGAGTAGGTAGTCAAATGTTCGTGTAAGTTTATTTTTTAAGTACTCTATAGCAAAAAAAGATTTTCATATATGAGCAGGAATCTTCAGCATTCTCTACGCCGAAACAATACTTTGAAATTTCGTTTACTTGAAGTTATTATTTACACGCTGAAGACATAGCGGTAAAATAAAACACCTTAGAAACTCTATTTTCTGAGGAATTTCCAAAGCTATTTTTGTGTTAAACTAACCTGCTTTTAAAGCTAAGTATACATGGGGCACATTCGAATCGGCAATGATTGTTTTATAAATATTTTACCACTCAAGGTCCACTAATTGGTGATGAAAGAACATAATTCTTATATATTATCATCTTTCCCGGAGTTAAGATTTTTTTATTAGATATTATTTGAAAATGTTTACTCTATTTTATTTCTGATTATTATTTTACCGATTTTTTGCATTGAAATGTCTATAATTAATTTAGAATTCTATTGATTTGTACTTAAACTGGGATTTCATTATTTTGTTCAAAATTTGTATTATTTTGGTCCATTCTTTTTGATTTGTGTTTTTCACTACTTATTAATAGACTGGTAAAATTAGTGTCATTATTGTAGAGGGAATTTCTAAGAACACGATTTTTATCGTCGTAACTTTATTTGCAATCGTTAGGAAGTTAACGTCCCTATCTACTAAAAGTCCCAGCTCGTACTCCTTGAGTCGGGAGGACCTTTAAAAAACCTAAAAAATTACTTTGAACCCTCCCCGCTTATTTTTTAGGCTTTTTGATAAATTATCGCATACTATGCGTTTTAGCGACATGAGATCACAAATCTACAAAATGAAAGCTGATAATTTTTTTTACAATTTTAACTCATTGAAATTTGAAACCGTCTTCAAAAACCGGCCAAGTGCAAGTTGGACTCGCACACTAAGGGTTCCGTGCCAACTTTAACTGAATAAGTGAACCACTTACTTTCACTTAGCCAAAACCACAATATTTTGTTGACAGCAAACATAACTTTGTTTTTCATAGTATTTGTATAAATAACAAAGTATTGTTTGCGGTTATTGGAAATGTGCTCTATCTCAAAAACTACGGTTCGATCTCGTTCCAACCAATTTTCGTTGAAAGTTTTTGTCAAGATCTACATTACTTAAATTTTACAAAATTTACACTCGCTTAGTTTAAAAGTTAGGTGGGGGGGCATTTTACCACTTTGCAAAGACTTCTCTCAAACGTTAGACTTTAGTGCCAGTGGTTTGAGGAACCTCGACATCATTTTAAAAGACCTATATACTGACACTACACGTATAGGTTCGACAAAAAAATTTTTTTAGGTTTTAGTTTCATGTATGGGAACCCCCCCCCCCCCCCCCCCTTAAATATCATTAGTTTCTTACACTTGGCCGTCGGTTCAAAACTGGACTGAGTAAAACTTGCAGCAAATGGACAGCAAACTTGCAGAAGGTCTCATGTCGCTTGGACGCATAGTTTCCGATATATATGCGAAAAAACTTAAAAAAATACCTACAAACCCTCCTCCTCCTTCCGGCTCTAGAGGTATGGCCTGTGACTTTTGATAGGTTAACATATCCAAAGTTCCAGGCCGTACTAGTCCAAACAAAGTTACGAAGTCCAAAATCGTGTTCCTTGTAGGTATAATTTTCTCTACAATGTTCACTTCCCTGAGCTATTATCTATTTTAGCCTACCCTGAAGATTTTTACAAATGTTAATTAAATTATTAAGTCAGAATGTTAACTTCTGGGATCAAATTTTTTGTTTAAGTAACTTGCGCATATTGCAAATATAGGATCGAATACGCGTAATTGAGCAACCAACAGAAACTGTTTGTCAAGATCATGATAGTTTAGAGGTATATTTCGGTGATTTATCTGAGTCTCGTAATTAAATTTATAGAAATGAAAGAACATTTTCTTGGTAGTATTACTTCGTTATACTGTAAAGTAATTTTCACAAAAACATAACAAGACAAGCAACAAGAAGTCGTCTATGCTTACAATCACATCGAATATTACACTTTCTCTACAACATCGAACTTACATCGCAGTCAGAAGACAATCGAGTACAGTAACCAGAGGAAAAACAGCAGAATAACGAGGATCATGTAAGTGGCAGCCAAGTTGACGGTCTCCGCGTTGATCGGCATGGTGGCCGCACAGCACTGATGCCAGCACCGCGCGGTCCGACGAACGCGAGTGTAGGCGCACAGGGACCAACTCTGCCATGAAACTGTATGGAATTCTCTCCAGAGATTCCAAAGATGTTTTCTTTATCGAGTAAAGAAAAAAGGTTGCGAATAACGATGGATGCGACGGTGTTCTAAATTTGAAATGTTTTCCTGAATTGGACGTGGCTATTAATATGTGCTATCAGTAACAATCATTTGGTTTGGTGGTTTACTTCTTCAATAGTGTAAGTGGAAAAAAAAAACGATTTGTTTTTGGTACAAAGTATCGTGCATATTCGCAGTGATTACGGTTAAAAGAAGATGAATAAAACTTCTTGTTTTTGATCTCGCGCGAAAACTGTTTATCACTTCAAAGAAAAATAAAATTTGAAACTATTTGATGGAGACAATCATTTATTTTCTAGAGACGTCTTATATTATTTTGATCTCTTGTACGAGGACGCTCGTAAATCCACAATTCAGCGCAGTTGCCGGTTTTATGAGAGTTTATTTTGCACTAAGTATTTAACCACTTTTATATTATTTTGTATCATCCACACACACACTTGAAATTACGGAAAAAAAATATCTCAAAATTCCATGCGAAATCCTTAATTAATGGTAACTCACTCTTTATCCTAAAATGCTGAATACAGCAGCCACAAGGAGACTAGCAGCAGAAGAAGAATGAAGTAGGTGGCCACCAGGTTAGTGCCTTCCGAAGTCATCTTGGAGCAGTCTTCGTGTTCACAACCGAATAGCAACTGAGGCGGTCGAGGATAACAAAGCTTGATATACGCAATCCGCTTCAACGTGAAGTTTGTCAGTCTGTGACGCCCTGTGATTAATTATTGTCGCGAAACTCTGGCGACGTTTTCGGATATTCACTATTTTCTATTTCTATTATTTGCCGCGTTGAGGCGATTTGGGCTCGTCTGCTGACTGATGGTTTGCTATTTCGGTTTGTTTTGTAGAAAAGTATGCGGGTATTTATAGAACAGTCCTAATAACCGTAGTATTAACGGATATGCTGGCTTCTATAAAAAAAAACTGATTCAGTACTGGAATTCTCCAGTAGTTTTTTTTTACATTCCCAAGTGCGGCTCTGGACTCGATCCACGTTTTTGGAGTTATGATAACCCGAGCTATTTCCGACTGGAGTGTTATACTCAACAGCTGGAGTAACGCAACAGTCTCTGTACATTCGGACCAAAGAGCTTAATCATTTTGAAGCATGCATGAACATTCCTGGACGTACGATATTAATATTTTTATAATTCAAATACGAATCAATACTTGTTTTTAGTACTTTATTTTAGAACATGCATTAGTCGTGGGATGCGAATTCCTATTCCATCCTTCTTGTAATATGTATGTTTCTCGTAATAAATCTGAGAAAAAAAGTAAGTACCTACCTAATTAGGATAATCCATTCTTGGCAACTAGTTTTACAATTAGCTCTTGTGTACTTTACATACCTACTAAATAAAAATGCGTTTTGTTTTTTGCTAACAACACGCTAAGGGCAGTGACACTTCTTTTAAACAAAACAAAAGAGTGACATTAAAAAGAATTTAATTGGAATGGAATGCTATTTACCAGCTGCCAGCATTATTTTAAAGACGATTTAGTTGGTGCGTAATACAATGAGTTTACTAATTGTCTTTCATTCAACCTAACCTCATATATAAGTGCTAGCGGTCCTCCGCGACTTCGTCTGCACGTTTCAAGTTTGCTTCCTCCCCTCTCGTTGCAGCGTGATGTTTTATAGCCTTAACCCTTTCTCGATAAATAAGCTATCCAATAAAAACAGAAGTTTTCAAATCAGTCCAGTAGTTCCTGAGATTAGCGCGATCAAATAAACTTTTCAGATTTATTAATATCAATATAGGTAGATGTGGTAGGTTACGTAAGCTACTACCCTAGTACGGCTTTTTGAAACAACTGGTAAGGGTGGAAAACATAAAAGTTAAAGCTTTATATGTATTAGAAAGACTGCTAATTATAGCCGAAATAGTAACTGATTTTCTAGACATCAATAATATTACTTACCAAATTTATGCAATAGGTAATAAGTAAATGAAGAAAATACAAAGCTAGAAGGAAAATGAATTTATTCGACCATAAAATAATTAACATTAAACGTTGTGTCAAATTAATTAATGGAGTATAAGACTAAATTACTAAAATTAGGTTAATGAATTGATATCGGAGAACATCAACATCTTGAAATGGATTCATAGCTCATTTTTGGGGAGCTTTTGAGTTATTAGTTAAGTCGGTAGACTTCAAAAAAGGAGGTAATAAATTCAATGTATGTGATATCGTTAGAATTTGATAATATTTGAGTAGGTATGTTGATCTATTAAGACTTAAACATATGCATGCATAATTTCGTATGTGTATGTATGTTTATATGTTTGCCCACGGCTCTCGCAAAAACGAGAAGTTATAGCGAGAAAATTATTTTTTAGGGTATATTTCAACTTAGGGTAGATAGATAGATAACTCTTTATTGCACATACATTGATTAACAAATTCGTTTTAAGGAAATGTACAATTTAGGCGGTCTTATTCGCTATAAGCGATCTCTTCCTGACAACCTTTGGATAAAGAAATTATAAGGATATAGTGTAAGTTTTATCAAGTAGATCGGTTTTAGAGATATGTGTAATATGTAAAAAACATGGATTAAGAAAATAAGAATACAAACCATCTTCAAATAACTAATAACAAAGCCCAAAATAGTCGTTGCATGATTTCAAACTTTTGTTCATCAATAGTCCACGCAATATTATGCACCGACTCCAAATGAATTTGTTTCTCCTAAACAGAGAGCAAATGTGTTTTTTGAGCTTTTTAGTCAGTTTTTTTGAAGGCGGTTTTATTATTTAATATTTTTTTAATCTTCTCTTTTCTTTTCTTTGAGTAATTATAGATATTGCGCCTTTTTTATTTGAACGAAGCCGCATGCAAATCTCAAATATTGCATAAATATAATTAAGTAGGTATAGTCTGTCAATCTAAAGGCCATTTGCTCCTCCATCAATCGTAAAATACAACGTCAAGTGTTTTAATGCGCTTGCTCCCGAAATACTTCAAAGTGGCTCCTACGCGTTCAATGATTTCAAAACCTAATGCCTCTTGTCGCAAAAAAGCATTGCAAGCAATTGTTCCTAAAGTTTTTGCGGTGTATAAGTACCTGTCTAAGGTATGTCTGTCGAATTACGCCTATCTAAAGTTTAAGCTTACTCGTCTTTGTAATTATGAAGATAATAAATAAAAAGGCATGTGTTTCAATAGTTTGTTTAATGCTTGATTGAAGAAACATTAATAAATAAGTATTTTTTTCAAAACAAAAACAATAAAATTTAAACTTTAACATGGTGCGTTTGGCAGAATTAAACTACTTCGGTTTAATTTCGCCTACTTCACTTTTTCTGAGATCTTTTCTTACTTAATCTTAATCTAAGTTTTTATTAACCACAAAGAGAATCAGACATAATAGTACTTTCAATAATCACTCTATAAATTTTACACATATTTTTTTTCACAGTTTTATCTCAGTTTAAGTGAAATATTAAATAACTAAGTTATTAACATTAACCCGTATAATTTAACCATGGCACATGATAGAAGATCAATAAAACTATCTTGGAATATACATTTTGAATAAAAAAAATATTAACATAAAAAAATTAAGGTAGGCGTTATTTAACCCAGTCGGGGTAGTTACGCCTATTGAATGTCTTATGTTTGATACTATAATATGACTATCAGCGAACAGGAATATGCTCGTGGAAGACACCTAGTATTATTTCCAGTCACAGCCACCAAGACAATTATTCTCTTCCAAGTCATTCTTGGTCAGCCCTACGCTCTCCTCGTGGTACCATTTTGGTCCATTTACGCATGGTCTCATGTCAGCAATGCGATCCTCATGACAAATGTAGCAGTACCAGTTTTCTCTTTCATTCTCTTTACCTTTTTTGTACTTTTTTCGTCTTTCTCCCTATTTTTGGTTCTCCTGACATGTCCTTCTAAGTCACTTTGTTTCCATGCATTACGTTTTTTTTTCAGACATATTGGGAACCTTTAAGTAACATAACATACAAGAAAAATATATGTAGCAAATAAAATGTATCGCAGTCGTCACTAGGGGGGAAATAAAGATTCGAACGTTACCTCACACAAACAAGACGGATCAGCCGTTAAGAAGTGATTGTGGAACAAAGAAACTCACATACATACTCACATATGTATACTTGAATTTTTTGGTAGTCGTGTAAAAATGTGGGTAAATTTCACATTATTTGTCCTCAAAATTATTATATGGTATTACTAAAGTTATTAAATTTACGCTGAAAGACAGGGTAGCCCCATACACAATGTTAACTACGCCTATGTGTGAGGTAAATCCGCCTACGATAGCGTTTGGCGTGGGTAAATACGCCTAGGCGTAATTATCTGTCGTTCCCAGTTTTAAGAAATGTTATAATAAAATTAAATCTAGCCATTTATTATGGTTAACAAGCTAAATATGGGTTAACAAATAGTTATTTTAAATAGTGAATGCAAAATTTTAGGAAAAAATGTACGAAAAGAATAAAATCTTAGCGGAAACTATCCGTTGTTCGCTGACAAAAATTGCACAATAGCCACTCGCGCCGAAAGTCGCTCCACTACTAGATCGCGGTATGTGCGGGGTCACGGGCGAGGTGCGCAAGCGCTACGAGACATAATCACCTTTATGCGTGGGATATAAGATTTGTTTATACGATACATTTAACAAGGAGTTTTGAGCTTAGGCGTAATTAGCTTATAGGCGTAATTCGACAGACATACCTTACTTACCTACAGGTATCTACATAATTTAAATAAGCGCAAAAACATTTCTTTTATTTTAATAACATTTAAGATTTTTTGGACATTTTGGTTTTCTTATTATTAAATTTTACTCGCTAAATTTGTGCCTCATCGAAATGTGAAATACACTACTTAACGCCCTGGATTAATAATCTAATAGTATTTAATGTATAAATATTGCTCGTTTTTAAGTGTCGTAAGTTTAAATTCACCTAACTTCTTTGGTGAAATTGTCTGTTTGTGCATTTGAAAACAGATACATAATAGCTTAGCTTAACCTAATTTTCTAAGCATATACTTACACGTTATTACACAAAAAATATAGGCCCCTCTTTTTGTGCAGTCAATGTAAAATGGCCGCGGCGCCGCTTCAGCGTATAGCTGTCGCACTTGCACAAACTTATTTTTGAATATTATGTGTCTACTCGTGCTGCGTTGCTGGAATAAATCCAATGAATTCTTTTGAGTTCAAAACTCTTATTTTATGCGAATGTGAAGGAACGCGTAGGAATTCCTGTGCTACTGAAAAATAAGTTATTTATATATTGTCTACCTTACTACCTGTACTTGCTAGACTATTAACGAATCCAACTTTATAATACACATAGGACTTGTTGAAGTTTAAAATAAACATTTAAATGCGTCAGAGAACACTCTAATTGCTATTTGTTTCAAAGTAAAGAGCTTTCTTCCTTGGTTTACAATTTAGAGTCTAATGTTTCCTACCATAGAATGCAGTAGCTTTCCGGTGGACTACGGTAGACTTCGAAATCCCTTCATATGATGCGGTAAGTAAATGTTATTGAATCTGAATTCGAAATAAATCATGGTCATTTATAATAAATTAGTGACTATTTTCTGTTTTTGTTAAATAAGTTTCGTCCTTTTAACATAAAATTAATAAATAAAATCTTTTGATACAAATAGTCACAGAAAAAAAGATGATGTAATAGGATTTTCTTTCAACTTTAAAACGATTGCGAGACATGGTATGTCACATTTGATACTTCGTTTTGGATATTCCTTAATAAAAGTTATCTACGAAAGCAACGCATGCCTTAGTATTTTGTATCCTACCGGAAAGATTCCGTGCGTTTTGGTAGGCTATGGTAGATTTACAACACTAGTTACATTACCTACAAAGTACCAGACAACGATAATGACGAGAACGTCTCCCATACAATAAATACTCAGGAGCTTTATTTTCAGCGGAATCAATCTCATCAATATTATGAGTGCTTTCATTCGGAAATCAATTCAAAATAAACGAAATACGCGTAACATGTAGACACAAGTAGGTACTGCAATCGAGCTACCTTTTTATAATCACTCTTATGTGTTCGATATTAGGACTTGGTGTCCCAAAAAGAGCGTGCCAAACTGTAACTGGAGATAACTTAGCCATAGACCTATCAAATAAAAATAAAATGACTCATAAAAGTCTCATATTTTGGGAGATAATGCCACTTATTTGTATTTTTCTTGTATGAAGAAAACAAGAAAGGGCCATTATCTCCGGAACCATGAAACTTTCACAGATGAATGTAATTTTTATTTAAAAGGTCTTTATTAGCTAAGCTATCTTCAGTGTCAGTCTGATGTGCCATTTTATAACACAAAAAGTGGCATATTTAAAAAAAATGAGTATGTCTAAAAGGTCAATGACTAAGCTAACTCCAGTGTCAGTTTGGCACGCTCTTTTTGAGACAACCTGTATATTTAGAGGCCAGTGATTCAGCAAGAGCGCCCCATTTTTCTCTGTTAAGTTCAAAGTTCTATGTCAGTCTCACTTATCCCATCAAATCATTGCCTTAATTTATTGCGCATGCGGGGCCTTATTATATAGTTCATCTATGCCAGCTATCATAAGATAAAGATCAGATGATTAGCATTCTACATTTTTTAAATATTATAATTACCAATTTTTTAACGACTTGCGTTTTTTTACAATTCTAAGAAGCTAATAATCAATACGCTTGAATTGTGTATGGAGGCAATTTTACTTATTGCAAAATTTGCTTGATTGATGCTGCAGCTGCATGCAATGAAAGAGTAGGTACCGCGAGAAAGGGCGAAAAATACAAGGCGAAAAATTAAATCCAATGTCGCAAAAATAAAAAAAAGTTATCTGGTTTTGACATTGATGTTTTGTTGACAGCTAGATGACAGCTGACTTGAAGTTTCCAGAAGTTAGGTTATATTGAAAAAATAAACATTTTGTTTACCACTTTTCCTAATCTAAGAAGCGATTACTTCTAGAACTTGAGTGTATAATGTGAAAATAGTGTGTCACAACTTAAATGGGAGAGCGGACAATCAGACCCGAAGAAATGGCGACCACCAGTACAGCGGTAGCGACAGTCGCAACTCAGGAGGTGTGTATCTTTGTTATTTACATTCATTCACGTACACAGCAGCACTTATCTGTTATTTGATAAGTTAGTCTGTCTGTCAGTTAATTTATGCAGTTCTTAACGTACTGCGTAGTCGGTAGCGATGATGTCATTGAAATTGAGGGTTGTTAGGTCTCTGAGAAGAGTATACTCGACAAAAGTGTCGGGTCAGCTTAATGATGTAAACGTCCTTGACTTGACGCGAATCATCGCCGGACCCTTTTGCACTATGGCCATGGGGGATCTCGGCGCCAATGTGATTAAGGTTGAAAGTCTCGATGGTGACGAGGCCAGGAAATGGGGACCGCCATTTATAGGTAAAGGGGATTCTGTGTACTTCATGAGTGTCAATAGAAATAAGAAAAGCATCTGCATTGATCTGAAGTCTAAAGAAGGTAAGTAATTGTTTAACTATATTAATATACACTAAGAATAACTCATTAATTTGTATGTTTTTAATTCTCATCATCATTGATAACCTCTTTCATAAGTGTGTTATACTTTCATTTCAGGGAAAAAAGTAATGTATGATTTGGCAAGGAAATGTGATGTGCTGGTAGAAAACTTCCTGCCTGGAAAACTAGACCAAATGCAGGTGGGCTATGATAAGCTGAAACAAGTGAACCCCCGGCTGATATACTGCTCTATCACAGGGTTTGGTCCAACAGGTCCCTATGCAAGCAAACCAGGGTATGTTCAAGCCTTAAATTATAACTATAAATATATTTGTAAGAGTTTGGTTTTATATCTGTTTCATAATCAGATCAAATCAAGTCCAAGCTCTATTGATTAGTTATGTTATTTATTTATTATTATTAGGGTTTCATTGAGCCAATTATGCAACAATCATACAGTTTATAAGTATAATATCTTCATATGTCTTGATAATTTAGAAAATAGAGTTTAAGTCAAACCAGTCAAACTCCTGGATCACCCTCCCTACAGCCCTGATCTAGCACCGTGTGACTTCTTTTTATTTCCATAAATAAAAAATCAGCTCCAAGGGATACAATTTTCGTCGCCGGAAGATGCGCTGGCTGCGTTCGAGCAGGCTGTAAATGAGGTGTCTGCGGCGGACTGGAAAAAGTGTTTTGAAAACTGGTTTTGATGACATTAAATGTAGACAAAAAAAACTACTTACCTATGTATAAATATTTATGTCTACACTGCAAGCAGTTTGGTTATCCTAAAGAAGCTACATGCAACATAAAGTCCCATTTTCAAATTAGTTGCCACTATACTTCTACCAATATTATGTTCTTTTGTAATTTTGTACTTTATTGTATTTGAACTAATTTACCTGTACTAATTTGTTAAACATGAAAATGTTGAGTTTGTTGAGGAGCGAAAGAGAGAAAGGCAAAAAAATATAATCTATGATGCAACATATTCTTAAGTTCATTTTATAGTTTTAATTTCTTTAAAGAATTCATTAGTACATATAAATGTAGATTCTGGCATGTAAATGATATATTTTTGCATTTCCCGCTTATAACGCGTTTTAGCTGTTTAATTTACACTATCGCGATTTTAACTGTATTTTCATATTTCAAAGTCATTGTCACATAAATATTAATCAGTGCTTGCGTAGCAAAGATACAATAAAGTCACAGACAATGTGTTTTTTTTAGGTATGACGTAATAGCCGCAGCCATGGGCGGTCTGATGAACGTAACTGGGGAACGCGACGGGAATCCAGTAAAGCCTGGCGTTGCCATCACAGACGTGACAACTGGTCTCCACGCGTTCGGCGCCATCATGGCCGCACTTTACCATCGCCAGAAAACCAACCGCGGGCAGAAGATAGACTGCAACTTACTCTCCACTCAGATAGCAAGCATGATCAACATCGCCACAATATACCTAAACTGCGGTATCGAAGGCCAAAGATGGGGCACCGCCCATGCGAACATCGTCCCGTATCAGGCCTTCAAAACAAAAGACGGACAGATGGTCATCGGCACAGGATCCAATGCACAGTTTGCAGACTTCTGCAAGTTGATCAATAAAGAAGAACTCATAAGCGACGAGCGTTTCAAAGACAACTCAGCGCGAGTTGCAAATAGAGATGAGATCATTAGAATTATCAGTGAAGTTATAGCTACGAAAACAAATAAGGAGTGGGCGAAAGTGTTCAGTAAAGCGACATTCCCTAATGGGCCTGTGAATACGATGAAGGATGTGTTTGAAGATGAGCACGTGAAAGAAATAGGGCTGGTGAAGGAGCTGCCTCACCCTGAAGCGGGCTCTATAAAGCTGGTGGGCCCTCCTACCGTGTACAGTGAAGGGGGAAACTACGCGAGAGCAGCGCCACCTACACTAGGACAACACACCAGGGACATTCTCAAACATTTCTTAGGGTATCACGATAGTAAAATCGATGGATTGTTCGATAACAAAGTTGTTCAATAGTTAAAGTATTGCATATTGTAACAAATTTGAAACATCTGAATAATATTTACCTAATACAATACCTAAGTTTTAAAACTGATGTAAATGTATTATATTTGGTGTGGGTTGTTTACCTAAAGCCCATGTTTGCTTTAGGTAAACAAGCTAATAAATAATAATAAATAATCACTGACACAAGACAAGATATGGGTATTTTATTTATATTTTCTAAGAGCACAGCAATATTTTAACCATCTACAGTACAATTTTTATCAATATAAATATGTTTACTTTATTTGAATGCTTACAGAGTTATTTTTATTTGATAAAATGATTTATTTCATTAAAGTCTACAGCTATTGTAAGAATGATCTTAAGCAGAGCAAATGCTATTTACTATTGAATCATTCAATTTACGTTTTCTGAGTAAAGAAGATAGCAAATCTTAAAGTAGCAATTTTTGAGTGTTGGTGATAATTTAACTGTTTCAGTACAATAACCGAGATAAGATACGTTATTTAAACTGGTATCAAACAACTATGTCATCGTTATATAATTATGGTGCTACCTTTATACTTCTGTGTATTTATTTTGCAATTAGATAAGGAAATAATGAATGTGTTAGTAATAAATTATTTTAGTACCTGTTGTATTTTAAAAGTTGTTTTTATTATTTTAAACACAAAATTATTCAGATGTGGGTAAAACAAAAACAATAGCATGTGGTACACAAAATACTTCACATGTATGTAAAACTATCGGTCCCCCACGACTTCGTCCGTTGATTTTAAGCTTGCTCCCTCCCCTCCCGGCCATTGTGATGTTTTATAGCCTATACATCTTTTGGGTGATGCATTAAGATAGCAATGTGGCTATAGATATCAAGAGATTGTTGGGACAGCAATCTCGCAACCTTGATGACGTCACGCAGCCTACGTGTTAAAGAAAGCACTTGCAAAATTCAAGAGGCTTGCCAATGTGTCGGTGGCCGAGTGGTATAGCCATGCGCCCGGATAGCGTAAGACACAGGGTTTGATTCCCTTGTCTGACACAGTTGCTTTATACGAGTGCAATTTATTTTATCAAGAGATTACCGATATAAAAAAGTTAGGGGCAGTGATGCCGATTTTACTCCTTATTCTACTATCCTTTGATCGATTCAACTTTTCACCCTGTATATTCTTAAAGTCGCCCCGGTAACCACACTCAGTGGTCTGAAGCGTGAAAGTTCAAACATGCAACGTATGTTTATTTATTTATAAATATAGTACACCAACAGCATACATAGACAACATTAGTAACAAATAATTAGGGTTTTATTCTTCTACATATGCCAATTATAGGTATACACATCAGTGCGAAAAAAACCCCATTAAAATAGTTCCAATTAAAGAATAATAGTGCTGAACAGAAAAAATACTAGTATAAGCAGCTGATTTGTCAGGTGTTGTCTGTGAAAGAGTGAAAGCGACAAATGCCTTCGAATCTTGTTCCTGAACCCGTTGAGTTGATCGAATTACACGTCCAAGTCCGATAAGGAACCGTTGATGCTATTATACTCCTCACTCATTCTCACAAATGGAGAGTGTCTACCCAGATTTGTTCTGCAAAGTGGCAGATGAAAAGTTTTTGGGATAGTATGTCTGGGTATGCGATAGGGAGTATGCAAAGAAATATTATTTAAGTTTGCCGCGTATTACGATCATATTTCACTCGGAAGATCCATTTCAACTCACACACACACACGCACACATACACACACAAACACACACACACACACGCACACATGATAATTGAAATTGATTGCATAGAAAGATTGAATCCAATGTTGTTGTAAATAAAATAAATTAAGAGCTGTTCACACTAGTGAACCATTGACAGTTGAGTGCAAAAACGTGTGTTTCCAGGAGCCGCGGCCGGTGGCGGTAATCACGCTGCGGCCCGCGCGCAAGCAAGCGCGCAAGAAGGTCGTCTGGACCGAGGATACAGTTGACAACGAGCATATGAACAAGAAGAAGTCCAAGTGTAAGTGTTTATTATTTATCTTTTTATTGGTTTAGAATGTTTTTAACGCTCACAGTGTCATATTTTATATTTATAAAGATGAAATAAGAAACCAAAAATTTGCGCACGGGCGGGACTTGAACCAGCACTTTCTTGCTAACCGGGCCAAACGTTCTACCAATTGAGCTATCGTGCTGTCCGTCGGACCCTGCGAAATTTGTGATCTCTTGTGTTTCAAGTCCCGCCCGTGCGCAAATGTTTGGTTTTCATATTTCATATTTATGAATACAAAATATCACACTGTGAGTGTTAAAAATGAGAGTCATCTTTATAAATTTAACTTTTTAGCTTTGCAGTGATAAGCATTTTTAGGGTTCCGTAGCCGCATGGCAAAAAACGGAACCCTTATAGTTTCGTCAAGTCTGTCTGTATTTAAGGGGGGGCTCCCATACATGAAACTAAAAACGAAAAAAAAAAAATTTAGCCAAACCTATGCGTGTGGGGGGTGTCTATGGATAGATCTTTAAAAATAACATAGAGTTTCCTTGAACCATTTTCTTTTTAAGTCTTACGTTTCATAGCTAGACGCTTCCAAAGTGAAAAAATTGGCGTCCCCCCCCCCCCCCCCATCTAACTTCTAAACTAAGCAGGTGTAAATTTTATGGCAGTAAGTGAATTCCCTAATTCAGTTAACGTTGGCACGGAACCCTCAGTGCGCGAGTCCGACTCGCACTTGGCCTGTTTTTTTATGTAAACAGTCAAATCTGGGTAATTAATGGAATCAGGCGTTATTTTGCGAAGATCCATTCAGTTGAAATTTATCAAATTAAATTGATGTAAAGTTAGCTTGTAACGTCCTACTGCTTGGCAAATGCCTTACTTCAACTATGAGGTAGTTTGAGCCATACTCCACCACGCCGGCTCAGTGCAGATTGGTGAAGAGGTGTTTTCAAGGCAAGTGAACAACCCTGCTGTCAAATGTTATCAAGCCGCCCATAAGGCCTCTGTCTGACTAGGCTTTATGACTGATATTAGCCGAGACCAACGGCATAAGGGGCTACCCGGATTTTTAACGCGCACACTAGCGCCATCATAACTCGTTAAATAAAAGACCAATCGAAAATCTGATTGATGCGATTGTAGCTCTGGATATGTGGTTTAGATACAATGTTTAAGTTCAATAAAACAGAGTTATCTGCAGTTACAGTTAGAAAAATTGGCAAAAGTGGCCATATTTAGCAGTTTTCTAACTCTAACTACAGCAACCTACTTTAGAAACAATTTAAACGTACTAAATAAACTATACAAGCAGACTAGCCTTCAACTGTAAAAAGTATCGAACTCGACAGAAAAGCACCTTTGACATACCCGTTTGTAGGACTAATTACCGTAAAAATAGTTTTATAATAAGAGCCGCATGCAAATACAATGCATCTTTTAGTCATATAGATATTTTTCATGGGCGATTGACAAGTTTTCGTCGTCTTTTAAGATCTGCATAAATACAGGCAAATCTCGATATAGGTATATAAAATAAAATAGTAGTTAGGTTTAGGTAAACCCTCTTTTTTGTAAAAGTTTTTATGTATGGGATATAAAAACCTGTTGGCATTATGTCTTCTTGGCACTTATTGTAAAAGTTAGCATTGGAAACTTTTAAATGCTAGTGTATAAGCTAATTAATTATCTATTTAGATGTACTATAAGACAGCTGTTTGTTTCCTTAATAAAGATAAATAAATAAATATAGAACCTGTACTACAATCGTGTCTACCAAAAATTCGGGTAGCCCCTTAACGTGCCTTCCGAAGCACGGAGATGCTCTTGATAGACGTCACTTATATGATCGGAATGGACACTTATCCAAAAACGACTGCGCCGTAGGTTTCTTAACTTCGGTACCATTACCAAAACGCTGCTACCACTGCGCTACGAGCACCACAAGAATTATTTTACTTTAAATTTCCGCTAAGCGACGCCAGCGCAGACAACTAACAACACAAACCGTCACCACATTGAATTTTAGTGCGGGCACCACCAGGCCTCCCTCAGTACGCATGCGGCACAGCTTTTGCAATTATTAGTACCCAACACCAACTTGCAAACACCTCGACACGTTTTGCCACTACACGTGGCATCCTCAGGAGATGTTGTCGCCTCGGCGGAGCACTGATGACTGAACTGTGTAAAAATAATGGTATTAAATTCAACCTAAGTTCTTGGTACTTGTTGTTGATTGTTAAGAGTAAGTAGTTAGCGTTAATTGACAACATTTCATTTTTGTAAAGGTATGAAAATTCGAAAATCATTTCAAGATTTTGCATTTTTAAACACGTTAAACATTTTTTCAGATTGTTTTCTACTTTATTTTTAAAGTTAAATGAAATAGACTGAAAAGACCATGGAAGTTGGCATTTCACAGGTTACGCCTTTGCAATGACATTTCACGCAGAAAAAAATGCGTTTGAACTTTGAGCTTGCTGTCAGCTGTCATTTTGACGTTAGTGTTGTTTTTGTTTCCGGTATTGTATTGGACATGATCGATAAATTACGATGTAGTAAATTGAAGATTATTTAAAAAAATCATTTCATTCAAACAAATTTTTAGTTCAGATACAAAATAATCATCATGATTGCTCAATTGAAATATGATTGATATTCGTTGTTATGAGAAAATATTAGAGTAATTTTCAGACATCATAATAATATTAAATACTAGCGGACCCAGCGAACTTTGCTTCGCCCCTAGCACCGTCCCGCCCCGGCCCCTCCCGCCCAGCCTCGTAATTTTAAAAGTTAAGAAAAACACTATAATTGATCTTTTATCGAGCGGGATGAAAAATGATCAAATTACTTAAATGGCTATAAAAATAGGGGTTGGTGATAAAAAAGTTAAATTTTAGGGTTGTATGTGTTTTTTAATGCCACATTATAAAAAAATAAAAACAAAAAATTTCGTCAAAAAATTAAAAATATATATTTAAGGGTGAACAACCCTTACCACTTAGGGGTATGAAAAATAGATAGTAGCCGATTCTCAGACCTACTGAATACGCATATCAAATTTGGTAAGAATCGGTAAAGCCGTTTCGGAGGAGTTCGGGAACGAACATTGTGACACGAGAATTTTATATATAAGAAGAAAGGTTGCTGCGTTGTTTTATTTGGTTACTTTTAACATAACTTAAATCAGGTAATGTTACATAATAAAGTTAAATTAAATACTCAATGGATATTCTATAGATATCGACATCTTAATTCTACAATTGATACAGACCACAACACATAACTTCAGATATTTTTTTATCGATTATAGCAAAGACGTGACCTCGTAACATCCAACTTCCTGTACTTACGCTCTTTTAGAATGGAGAGTTTTTAAACAATTATTATTAGAGAAAATACTGAAAATAAATAAAAATGACAAAATATGGGTGCCTTAATTTTAAAGTTCTTTCAGGAAAAAAATAAAAATGAAAATTTTGAAATGTTATCAATTGTTTTATACAAGCTCTTAGAATACATAGCCACACAAAGAAAGACGCTGGTTTTGATTTCACGCCTTAGACGGTTGAGTTACTAGCATTTTTTGTTCTACGCATAAAATTAACATTTCTTATATCGGAAGAGAAGACTTAGGATGACAGTAACCTAAAGTAAGTTACATTTAATTAACTTAAAATGAGATACCTTCCGTCCAGGTGATTCATGCCAATCTTCCTAGGTTGAAAATATTGGCATGATATAATATAATAGTCGACTCGTTTCGTGTTGTTGTGATGAACAACAATTAATCACCTTTCAGTCACCATGTTTCAGAAGCACTATTTCTTCAAAGTGTACAGAATTTCACTTGAAATAATCAAATATCACATAAGGGTAATTTTCAGCGAGCCTTCATGGGGCGCCTAACTGTTTGACAGCCGCCAAAAATAGTTCTGCTACATCGCATCTCGCATCCCTTTTTATCACACAGTTTTCTGTTACTGACATCTCGCTCTTGTCGTTCTAGTCCAAAAGGGATAATATTTTTATAGTTCCACGCGATCAAAAGCAAATTATACTAACATCATTTCTAAAGTCTTAATTGTTTAGTTTTTTGTCTATAGCCTGATTTTTCCAGCGTCAGATAATAAAATAAGCCTAATTTAAAACCGTCACCTGTCAGCAGCATTTTTTTTTGTAAAAATAATTTAAAAAACGTTTGATTTATACTTATTCTGTTGTGTAAGTCTTATCTGACGTTCCTTAAATTAGCAAGTAAGAAATACAGAAAACTGAACCCTATCGTTATGCCCGTCTTAACCCTTGCATCTAAATACATTGTAGGTTGCTGCATATACGAGAAGCCGCGGCGCTTCGGCGAGTCGGACTCGGAGGACAGCGACGACGAGTGCGAGCACTGCTTCGGCCACGTCGAGAAGCGTCGCGCGAAGCAACAGCAGCAGGCGGCAGCAACCACCGACACTGACACACTGGTATGACGTCACACCGCGACTGCCGACACGCAGACACGGTTATTCCGATTTTCCACACTAAAAATCAACACTAGTGTGAAAATTCAACTTTTTGTCCATTTATCCCCACTGACACTAAGCTTGTGTAGAAAAATGATCAAATGTTCCACTTTTTCACATCAGGAGGGATTTGTCGAAATTGATTACCTCAGATTATTTATTAAATGTAATACGAGGGTCAAACTGAAAGTTCTTAGAACTGGCCACTTATAAACAATATAATAATAAAAAAAATCTAAAATTTGTAAATAGAACTCTTTGCCAATATTACTGAGTATATATTTCATTCATTTGTCATTTGTTTTACGATTTGGCGGCAAATTGAAAATTGTCTGTGTCACGTCAACATGAATTTAACACGAGAAAATTTTCGTGCAATGATTTTTTAAGACTTTCGATGTCATTTAAGTCAACAAGAAAGTTATGATAGACTACGATTGGCCTTTCACGATGAAGCCCCATCTCGTGCGACTGTTTACAACTGGTTTAATGAGTTTAAACATGGTCGCACTAATCTCACTGATGATGTACGTGAGGGACGGCCTTCTACGGCGACGACTGAAAATAACATCTGTGTTGTGCGGCGTATGATAGAGACTGACAAAAGAGTGACCTATCAGCAGATTCGGACAAGCTTAGGCATCGGTATGAGTCAAGTGCACAAAATCCTCCACGAACATTTAGCGGTCAGGAAGCTTTGCGCCCGGTGGATACCTCATAATTTGACTAAGGCTCAAAAACTCCATCGTGTGGATTGGTGCCGTAAAATGATTGAAAGATTTAACGGAGGTGACTCAAATGCTGTGTTCGACATACTAACAGGTGACGAAAGCTGGATTTACTGTTATGATCCTGAAACCAAAAGACAATCTGCTCAGTCGGTGTTTCCTTTCGAGGAGTTGCCAACTAAAGTGAAGAGAGATCGAAGTGCGGGAAAAAAAATGGTGGCCTCGTTCTTTGGAAGGATAGGTCATTTTGCAACAATTGTGTTAGAGGATCAAAAAACAGTTTCTGCAGAATGGTACACTACCAATTGTTTGCCACTTGACTTGGAAAAAGTTCGAGAGAAACGACCTCGCAGTAGGATCCTCCTTCACCACGACAACGCCTCGTCGCACACCGCCAAGCGAACGATCGACTATTTGGCGACATCAAACGTTGAATTACTGGGTCACCCGCCGTATAGCCCCGACCTCGCGCCTTGTGATTTTTATTTATTTCCAAAAATTAAAGAAAAACTTAAAGGAAAGCCGTTTATGAATGCTGAAGAAGCGGTGGCTGCGTATCGCGATGCCATTGAAGAGACCCCTAAGGACGAGTGGGCAAAGTGCTTTTCCCAGTGGTTCCATCGCATGCAGCGGTGTATTGACGTCAATGGACAATATTTTGAAAAGATATAATAAAACTAATAACTGGCTAATGTAATCAGTTTTTGATTTTCTAAGAACTTTCAGTTTGACCCTCGTAAGTACCTATTTTTAACGTTCTAGTACTTGCACCTTCAGACTACAGATTGATTGATTAAAACAAAATTTACATAAAAAACGACGTAATCTCATTTAATTTTAGCACCCCGCGAGAAATGTTTGTAATATAGTGTTTTTCTATTAAGTAGTATTATCGTAAACTCCAGAATCTACAAAAAATATTTTGTTTATGAAATTCATGTTGAAATTTCACGATACCACTTATTTATAAACGTTTAGAGTATTTTTAACACTGACAGTGTCATATTTTATATTCATAAAGATGAAATAAGAAACCAAAAATTTGCGCATGGGCGGGACTTGAACTAGGAACTTTCTGGCTAACCGGGCCAAACGCTCTACCAATTGAGCTTCCGTGCTGTCAGTCCGACCTTGCGAAATTAGTGGTCTCCTATGGATACGTCATCATGCGTGACGTTTAGCACCATCTACCCGTCTGTTTATGCAACAGTGGTCCAAGTAGTTATTCTTTACAGAATAAATTCAACTTGGAAATTGATGACGCTTCGCTATCTAATGGTTTAGAGTATATTCAACACTTACAGTGTCATGTTTCATATTCATAAAGATGAAATAAGAAACGGTTAGCCTGAAAGTTGCTGGTTCAATCCTGCCCGTGCGCAATTTTTTGGTTTCTCATTTCATCTTTATAGATATAAAATATGACACTGTGAGTGTTAAAAATACTCTAAACCATTAGATCGTCATCAATTTCCAAGTTGAATTTATTCTGTAAAGAATAACTACTTGGCCTACTGTTGCATAAACAGACGGATAGATCGGAATAACCCGCAAGAGGCCACGACATTATCGAACAAAAAATTAGGTCTACCGATGCAACCACTTTGCACAATTGCCAGTGCTGAATGGAGTGGTACTTTCATTTACACATTATCTGTGTAATTTTTTTCACTGGTTTGCTTTTCGCTGTGTTCGAAATAGGTGGTGGAGGAACACGAATCAATGTCAACGCTCGCAGTAGCCAAAAAATTAATAACGCTGGCGGATTTTTGTAACTATGTCTGTAGTAATTGTACTTAGCCGTGCATTATGTATTTATGTTTATTAATAAGTCAAAATCGACACTATAGATAAACGTATTTGAATATAATAAATGGATAATACAATATTTCATAGAAATAGCTTTAGTTTTCGTAAAGTCAGCGAGCCATTAGTCATTTTAACGTCCGCCAGTATTTTGTAACCCTCGTCGCGACGGTTCTAGTAGGTGTTTCAACATCGTGTATTTTCTTATCATTATTTACAGGACGCTCCAGCAGCCGAGCCCACGACGTCGATAACTCTTAAGCCCGGAGATCCAGCGCCTGCGCCGCCCGACGCCGACGCGCCGGCCACGTAAACACATCCACTGGCACCTGCGCCCTCGACCCACTGTCACCTCCAGGAGTAGGCAGGGCGGGGTCATGTGTCATCATCATACTTTGCTTAAGTTATATTGGCCACATAAGTACGTCCTATATCACTTCACCTGTACTCTTGACCTACTGTCGCCTCCAGGAGTACGCAGGGCGGGGTCGAATGTCATTAACATACATTAAGTAATATCTGGCCACATTTAAGTAGGTCCTTTGTCACTTCACTTGCATTCTGAACCTTCTGTCGCCTCCAGGAGTACGCAGGGCGGGGTCAAGTGTCATTATCATACTTTATTTAAGTAATATTGGCCACATAAGTACGTCCTGTATCACTTCACCTGCACTCTCGACCTACTGTCACTTTCAGGAGTACGCAGGGCGGGGTCATATGTCATTAACATACTTTAAGTAATATCTGGCCACATTTATCCTTTATCATTTCACCTGGCCACATTTAAGTAGGTCCTTTGTCACTTCACTTGCATTCTGAACCTTCTGTCGCCTCCAGGAGTACGCAGGGCGGGGTCAAGTGTCATTATCATACTTTATTTAAGTAATATTGGCCACATAAGTACGTCCTGTATCACTTCACCTGCACTTTCGACCCACTGTCACCTCCAGGAGTACGCAGGTGCGGGGTCAAATGTCATCATCATACACGTACTTCAAGAATATCCACGCACCTACTGTGTTAACGTAACTTTGAACCGCATTGCGTTGTTATAGGATTAACTTTGCAACGTTATTCTTACCAAGCAACCGGAAAAATAATAAATGTACGAACACCCCAGCCAATAACGTCCTAACTAAACCGTTTGTCTAAGAATCAAAGGTTTAGTTATTTAGATAACAAAATCTGTATACTATTGAAGTTGACATCATAACCATTGTTAAAGTTAAGTATAGCACAACATACCTGGAATTTGGTGCTAAAATGTAATTTGACTTCTCAATTTGTAGGTTGTTTGTGAACTTCAAACATTTTTTTTAAACGCAATATTTCTTTAAGACACAAGCAGATAATTTGTGTGTACAATAGCCTAGATATGTACAAACGCTTATTGAGAGGAATCTATCGTCATACTATAATTTATAGTTAGAAGATGAGAGTTCCTCAATATTTTCTCTCACCTATTGCTAACAAATTATATTGAATAATGGTTTAAAATCATATTGATTCAGGGTTGATTGAAAATATCCCTTCATAGAAGATAAACATCTATATTGTAATCGAAATCTCCAGTGTTCATGTGTTCGTTCATATTACTAAAATGTAATATTTAACATTTAATATATCTACAAAACACGATTCCAACCCATTTTCATAAACACTTTAAAATACTACAATTTACCTTAACGTATGAAATAAGATTAAGATTATATTATGTAAATAGGTTCAATTTATTCCTTTATGAAATTAATTACAGATCAGATACTTATTTTGTGTCATTAAAGTCATTTATTTATGCAAATAGGCCCATTGAGGACACTTACCCGTCCCAAAATAAACCCTACCACAGCTTTGGGACAATTGTAGGCTAGTGCTTTGAAGAAGCTACGCAACAAACTCAGTCACTAGTATCAATGAATATCGATGCCCAGACAACATTTAAAACATAAAGGAAAATTGAATAAAATTTTAAAGAAATTAAATTCAGATGTACCTGTCTCTTTTTCAATTAATACTGCGAGAAAGAGCTACTACATATAACATTTATACATTGATTAAACCATAGCAATTTTAAAGCGAAGCGAGGTCGCTTTGTTTATGGATTAACCTCTTGGATGAATTAACCACTGGATATGAAACGCAAGATCGAATGTATGAAAACATCATTAGCCAATTTGTGCGGGGCGGGGGGAGCTTTTCGTGTCAATTTTTGACATTTGGTGCATGAAAGTGTCGATATTTTTTTATCGATATGTGCGGAACGAATGAATGAACGAATCTTTTGTAAAAAGACATACATTTTTTTTTTCACTATAACAATAAATTATATTATAGACATGTTTAACGCACAAACCATCGAATGAACAACTGAAACATAGAACGTTTATATGCGCGGTCTGGCAAGTAATACTAACTAGAACTTCCTAAGACATTGCGGAACCGCCCATAAGTACATACAGTCCAGCACCATTTAAATCCTCCTATGGGATAATTAAGCAGTAGATTTTTGCGTTGGCATTAAATCACACTGGTATTAAATGGATACCACATATTCAGTAATGTTTTGTGGGGATCCATTTTGTCTCCCTTCGACCCACATTATATTCCTAAATGGATCCACAAGAAATCTGAAATTATATTTTAAAGATGTATTGTCATAAAATATGAAGTTTAAAATTTTAAAGCAAACTGTTGTATTTTTTAGATTACCTTAATCTACTCTCGAGTGAAACATTTTACAGATTTATCATTTTATTTTAAAATAATTTATATTAAAAAAAAAAATGTTTATCGATACGATTTATCGACAATTATCAAGCACAATTAAAATTAAACTGACAAGAGAACGAATGATTAACAAACGACAATCCTACCGTATAAAGTATACGATATCTTGTTGATTTTTGTAGTAACTGACCACCACTTTTTAAATGGCAATGTAACTTTTCTCTTGGAAAACACATTTCACTATTTTCATGAAAAATATCAGCTTTTTTGGGATAAAACGTTACCTACGGATGAAAATGAATATTTTTTGTCTTACCGCTATAAATTTTACACAAAAATAAGCCACATTTACCCATTTTTTCCGTCAATGTTTCTCACTGAGCTCTATCACCGTACTGACAAGACGTCACCTGTAAGTGAGGCCAAAAAGCCCGCTTCGTGGCTAAGGGGGCACAAGCAAAATTGCCCGTCATTGCGCGTCCAGTGGTTTATTCGTCCAAGATTAAACTACATAGTTTTCGCCACTCATAAGATTTTAATGTTTTATTTGTGAGTGAAAGAGCGAATGTGGCCTTTATATATTAAAACATACACACTGAAAATTTAAACGAAGTCATAACATTCCATTTATACTATTCCCTAGCGGCTCGGTTAAGAGCGAACAGTTCACATTCTAAATTCTAAGAGAAAAATATATTGAAGTGAATTGCGAATGTCTGATACTCATGTTTTCAAATAGTATTAAGTTTTATGACTTTATTGCAATGTTTCAATATAAATTACATGATCGATTTCACGATTGTAAAATAATTTTTGTTCTTATATTTTACGTATATGATGTGTAAGTACTTAGAAGTTATAATAAAACGTATCCGTTATATTATGATCTTTTTGTTTTATTCCTACTCACTCTGTTTTACATCTTAAAAAAAACTGCCAAGTGCGAGTCGGACTCGCGCACTGAGGGTTCCGTACCAACTTTGGAAGCGTCTATCTATCAAATGTAGAATTTTAGGGAAAATGTTTTTTGGAACCTATTTGTCATTTTCAAAAACCTATCAATAGACACCCCACACGCATAGGTTTGACTTTTTTTTGTTTTAGTTTCATGTAAGTATCAGTTTTGTTAGTTTTTTTTAAAAAATATCATTAGTTTTTAAATAAACCCCCTTAAATATCATTTCCATTAGTTTTTATTCTTTGTACAAAAATCGTAAAGCAGTTAACAGGATACATCTTCCTACCGAATTTCAACAGTGTCATGCTTATAATTACAGAATAAAGTAGCTGTGACATACGGACGGACAGACAGACTTGACGAAACTATAAAAGTTCCGTTTTTGCTATTTGGTTACGGAACCTTAAAATTAAAAAAAGAACAATAAAACACCATAAACAGTCTGTATAATTTATATTAGATAAAACTTAAATACTCGAACATACAATGCGAATCGACGTTTACTTGTATACTAATAAAAAGAGTAAATTTACAGGTATTTTTTATGGATTTTTATTACAATCAGCGTCGGAATTTATAATTCGAAAAATTGGATCAATAAATAATGGATCCACCATTGCTATTATTATTTCCTGTCAATATAAAATGAATAAGGCACCAAATATTGTGAGTTCTACTACTATGTCATGGTATTCAATAAAATAAGTAACTTTAATTATTGATAAATTAAAACATACACACTGAAAATTTAAACGAAGTCATAACATTCCATTTATACTATTCCCTAGCGGCTCGGTTAAGAGCGAACAGTTCACATTCTAAATTCTAAGAGAAAAATAAACTAATCAATAGTTTTAACTCTTCAACCTACATACATTTCTTAGGCTAGATTTAACCAGCGTCAGACAAGGAATATTCGTCGAATATCATACAAAACAAATCAAATCGAAGGGCCGCTTTTACCAACACCAGATAAGAGTTGTCCGACTGAATAAGTATAAAACGACCAATTTGAAAATAACAGTTACATAAGTTATTAGTGACAAATAGGTGACGTTTTCAAATTAGGCGTATTGTCTTTTATTTCATGAATATACCTTATCTGACGTTGGAAAATTAAACCTAAGTTGCTTAAAGATTATTCGAGTTGTTTGTTACCAATGTAAAACTTCCAGGACACACTAACTTAAGTGACAAAATACTGAATGGTTCGTGCGCAAAGTTCCCACAAAATACTATTTAAATCACACAAGAAATGACAGCTCAGCAGGACGATTCAAAAACAGCCCCCTTTGGACACAAAACCCGATCCAATGAATATACCCATCCCTGTCACTCATACCAGGCCGTGTACGCGTGTGACAGGGATGGGTATATTCAGTGGATCGGGTTTTGTGTTCGGAGTAAAGGGGCAGGCCTGCTATTGTCAGGTTCAGGGAGTGGTTTTGATCTATACAGTGTGTCCCTGGTTTTAGTCCAATCCAGATAAAAGGTGAAACTAGACCTAAAATGCAACAAAAAAGTCAAATGTAAAAATACAGTATTTTAGTTTCTATTAAACAAATCTAATTTTGTAGCGAGACGTAACGCAATTTAAAAAAAATACAATTTCTCTCAAAATCGTTGTTCGATTCCGACAAAAAAAGCCAATGAGAATATATATATAACAAAACGTCAATTTAACTTTTTCGTTGCATTTGAAGGTCTACTTTTACCTCCTATCTAGATTATACTATAACCGGGAACTCACTGTATGGCTTGCCTGCCACTACCATCCAATAATTCATTTAAAGGTGAACCGCGAACCTGAGACGTTACTGGCAACACTTTTGTCGTCTTCTTTTAGGTGGAAAAAAGAAATACCATTGAACTACTATCTTACCGTATGGAACTGACACCTCAAACAAATTTCGTGCTCCATGAATTGATGACACTGACATTAACTCGTAGTACAGATTCATAATTCGAAATTGAAATGTCAAGGAAAATGTCACAATCTTTATCGTCGTATTTGCGACAATTTTTTTGCTCCTCATAGCTTCTCTAAACGCATTTGTAAGAACTCACTGTTTAATACATAAGGATGATACGGAGTACATTAATTGGGAGGGAAATTAGAACAAAGGCGACAAAACTGACGTCAGAAATGTGTCAGTTTTGCGGTCAACTAATTGATTACCAATCAATCGATAGTGCATATAATAATAATAAAAACTAACAATAGGTAATTGAATATTAATAGCTAATTAAATAATTTATACACACTGATTAACAATCGTCTAGTTACACAATTCACCCTACAATAATCATAGTATTTATTCTTTTGTTCAGTGAAGTATTAAAAGACAGAATACATAAAAGCTTTGGGTAATCGAACTAGTACTCATTTCAATTTTATGCGGTGGGAATCACAATTATAACAATTTGATATCGAATAACAACTAAAACGCTTAAAAGGAATCTATAGTATGTGATATACTTTACTATGAAACCATTAATTTACAAATATATCTACATGCTTCCTAAATATTATGAAAAGATCCTTTTATAGAAAAACTAACTTCTAACGTACAAACACTTAAATAGGTAGTGCCGTAGTTCCCAAAAATTGTGCAGGAAAATAATAATCAGTTAATTCGAGAAAAAAAAACATGTTTTACGACAATGATCCGAGCGGATGGATTAAATATGAATCCCAGCAAAGTATTTTCAGCCATGCTGCATTGTTGTAAAGAGCAGTCATGGACGAAGTGTGTCATCCCAATTTGTTTTCTGTCAAGGGAGATTTATTTGTACAGTATCACTTAAACCCCTTACACACTGCGACTTTTAGCATCGATACAGTCGTGCGTTATAAAAACGCGCTTCAGCATCGCGACTGACGCAATGAACAAATTTTATTTTGCATCGATGCAGTCGCGCGTTAGCATCCATTTAGAAGCGCGACTGCATCGATGCTAATAGTAAATAATTTGTCAATTTCCAGCTTCTACATCACGACTGTATCGATGCTAAAAGTAGCGCAGTGTGAAAAGGTTGATATTTTCCGACTGCATCGCTACTCACAGTGTGTAAATGTGTATGGGATCTTAGCCATAAACTTGACTCCATACCATCGGGCAGTACAGCTGTCGCAGCGGCATAGTATCTGATAAATCTTGACGTAAGCCGTCCGTAGTGGAGCTACCTTTAGAAAACCAAAATATGCTAACCGAAATACTGGCCGTATATTTAGAAAATAAAAAAAACAATATTTGGGAACCATCCAGCTTGAAAAACAAAAGCCCATACCAGTCTTCTAAATCGCAGGTACATTACAGATGAGTGATACATATCTTCGGCTGAACTATATAACTCATTTAACATCCGTGAAAGATTATGCGCATGTTTAAATTATGTACATACCAAATATATTTTAAAAGTGTTAAGTGTGTTGCTTCATAGCATACTCAGAAAATCGGTAAACAATTATAGTTTCATCATTGAAATATTTGTGATAACTCACCTGACAGATAACACCGAAAATCAATGAAATATTTTGTCACATAAGTTATACAGGATGTTTGGTACACCTTTACCGTCTAAGGAAGTTTTTGAAGTCTGACGAGTCCAGTCATTTTTAGTTTTGTTTACAGCCAAATAAAGTTGAAGGTCAAATTTGAGAAAACAACTAGATGGTTTGTGTACGTGATTTTGACGTTAGTAAAACCGTAAAATAATGCTCATTTTTTTTAAAATATGATTTCATTGCCGAATTGCAGATATTTTTCATAAAAACTATAATAAATATTCAACCGGGCCGAAAAAAAAATTAGGCCAAAAATGATAGCTAATCACCTCCATTATAAGCCCTTTTCATATTGCACACGATGTACTAAACACCCTGTATAACAGAGACTGACAAACAGGCACTTTCTTATGTTAAGTTTGTAAGATACATTAGGGTCAATAATTTGTTAAACATAAAACAGGACCATCAAACGGTTATTGCATTTCTTTTTAAACGGCAAAAATATCGGAGACAGAAATGCCCTATACAGTTGTTAGTTTTAACACGCTTGTGCACAATTATTATTATTACACATTTGGCGGTAAAAGATTATTGCACAGTGTTTTCATTTGGAATTCATCAACTGTCAAAAAATATAGTGAAATATTTATATCACAACAGTGAATCGTCTCCAACGTGTTAAATCGTGATTTTAAAGAGTCGGTAATATTGAATCAGTTTTCTTTCATGATGGATGAAAAATATTTGGTCCGATTTCAAACCGAAGAACGCCTAGAGAAGGTTTCACTGCATCATCTTCTCATTTTTCTGTAACATAAAAAGCAAAATGTTAAAAGGTGACGTTAAATTATTGTTTATGGTTCAAGGTGTATTTGAATAAATTATAAATGGTTGCGTTTATTTATTTATGATTCGTCTACATGCATTGACTGCCTCGATGGCGGAGCGGTAGGAAGGTCGCACTTTAAAGCGACGGCTGCGCTAGAGGTCCCGGGTTCAATCCCCGTGTCGGGCCAAAAATATGAATACCTGTGTTTTTCTGTTCAGAAATTCTCATGCTAGCCAGGAGTTTTTAAGTTTGCGGTGTTTCACCCCCGTGCCTCGGAAAAGCACGTAAAGCCGATGGTCCTGCGCCTGGTCTCTCTCCGGTCGCTCGCTCGCTCGCTGTCCCTGAGGGCTATGAGAGTGAGAGGAATAGAGAGTGCACCTGTGTTTGCGCACACACGCGTGCACTATAATATGTCCCGCGGAGTCGGTTAGTCGTTGTGTCTGGCCACCGTAGTCGAAATCGGCTAGGGGGACTGCTATTACATGCTTAGTTTGAGCTAGTTCCTGGTTGTCGCTGAATATCTCTGCGGCGCTTTGTAGTAGTCATGCGCCATCCATGGTCTTCGCTCTGCGTCTGTGGTCGAACGGTGCGAACTGTCTATGTCACACTCTGTTTATGGTAGTCACAGTCACATCCTAGTGACTATGGTCGTCATACTAGTGACTATGGTCGTCATCCTAGTGACTATGGTCGTCATCCTTGTAACTATGGTCGTCATCCTAGTGACTATGGTCGTCACTCTAGTGACTATAGTCGTCATCCTTGTAACTATGGTCGTCATCCTTGTAATTATGGTCGTCATCCTAGTGACTATGGTCGTCATCCTAGTGACTATGGTCGTCATCCTAGTGACTATGGTCGTCATCCTAGTGACTATGGTCGTCATCCTAGTGACTATGGTCGTCATCCTAGTGATAATGTCGTCATCCTAGTGACTGTGGTCGTCATCCTAGTGACTATAGTTGTCATCCTAGTGACTATGGTCGTCATCCTAGTAACTGTGGTCGTCATCCTAGTGACTAAGTCGTCATCCTAGTGACTATGGTCGTAATCCTAGTAACTGTGGTCGTCATCCTAGTGACTATAGTCGTCATCCTAGTGACTATGGTCGTAATCCTAGTAACTGTGGTCGTCATCCTAGTGACTATAGTCGTCATCCTAGTGACTGTGGTCGTCATCCTAGTGACTATAGTCGTCATCCTAGTGACTATGGTCGTCATCCTAGTAACTGTGGTCGTCATCCTAGTGACTATAGTCGTCATCCTAGTGACTATGGTCGTAATCCTAGTAACTGTGGTCGTCATCCTAGTGACTATAGTCGTCATCCTAGTGACTATAGTCGTCATCCTAGTGACTATGGTCGTCATCCTAGTGACTATGGTCGTCATCCTAGTGTCTATGGTCGTCAATGTAGTGTCTATCGCCCTAATTCTAGTGTATGATTATTTACAGTATTAATACAGGCATGCAAGCTACTGGTCCGTTTGACAGGCGTGTGTATCACAGCCTTTATTGTCTTTGGGCACTACCTGTTGAGCGGCTTCTCCTTGTACGTGACGGCCTTCCGCGGCCTTCTCGGGCGGCCCTCCTCCCGCCGCGGCTGTCAGTCGACATGTTGTCTGTGGTCTCTATTAGTCATCGGTTGCTTGTCTATATTCGTCATCCTAGTGACTACGGTCGTCATCCTTGTGACTGTGGTCGTTATCCTAGTGTCTATGGTCGTCATCCTAGTATCTGTGGTCGTCATCACTAATTCTAGTGTATGTGTATCAACAGTATGAATACAGGCATGCAAGCTACTGGCCGGAGCCCTTATTGTCTTTGGTCATTACCTGTTGAGCGGCTTCTCCTTGTACGTGACGGCTTTCCGCGGCCTCCTCGCGCGGCCCTCCTCCCGCTCGGCGCTGTCGCTGTCGCGGCTGTCGGTCGACATGTTGTCTGCTGACGTGTTGTCGCGATGCTGGCTGGCGCGGTGGCTGCGGCCGCTGTCCCGCGCCCACGCGCTGTGGCTGGGCCGGGCGTCGCCGCCTCCGAGTTGCGGTTCCGGGACCACTTCTCTGTGCGACGGATAATAGTTTTATAGAGATGATGGATACAGAACTGACATACTATTTAGAAGATACAAATTCTTTTGGAGTCAGCGCTTGATGGGTTTTGTAGATAGTTGGTAAGTCAGCTTGACATCATGCATGCGTGTTCCTTTAAATTCCCTCTAAATGGTTTAATAACACCTATTTTACTGACCTTGTTCTATTGTGTGTGGAAAAGATCTCAATGTTAAACATTACAAAAACTCAAAATTCATAATTTATTTATTTTGTACGTAAGCTATTGCTAGCGCTTATACACGTCCTAACATTGGCCCTACCACAGCTTCGGACAATTGTGGGCTAGTGCTTAGAAGAAGCTGCGCAAAAAACTCAGTCACTATTGTCAATACATCTTTTTAAAACATTACAATTTTAATGTTCTTACAAGCTAGACCATACATTGTTATCGTTCATATAATAATTTATTCTATAATATTCTTTAGTCATATAACATTGTTTAAAAATCGTCAAATAAATAAATAAATGTATATTTAAAATAAAATGCAATATTTACTCACGAAACAATAACCCTTGCGTCGGTCGATCCGTTCGGGCTCGGCGCGTCGAACCTGACCGGCTTCTTTTGCGGCGACTCGCGCGTCGGTTCGCGCGATCTCCTGCTTGGAGAGTCTCGCGATTGCCTCGCGGGTGAGTCTCGTGACCTTGAGCGAATGAATGAATGACAAATTTGATACAAATTACTGAAATAAGATAAAAAAAATATTTATAAATAAAAAGTATGTCTAACTATAGTAATCATTTAAAACAAATGATGATTGATGACTTGACCCGCTTCATTTTATTCGTAAATGAAACTGAAACTGCGTATGGCCTATGATTTCGCAGAGTGCGTGTAAGATCAATCAGTATTAATTAAGTAAAGTTAGTTCCAAAATGTACCAACAGATGGGGCTGTTCTTAACGAAGTTTTTGGTTACACTCATAAATAGTAAATTGGATGTTACTTATTTTGTCTATCTGTCAAGACAATAAATAAAGTAAAGTTAGTTCCGAAATGTACCAACAAATGGGGCTGTTCCTAACGAAGTTTTTGGTTACACTCTTATAAAGTTAATTGGATTTAACTTATTTTGACTATCTGTTGAGACAATAAACCGACAATAAAGCCAAGCAACCTAGCATTTCCTCGACTGTGACCTGTGAACCTGGCGGTTGTGTTGTTGTAAAAAATAGCAGGTTTGAATAATGATTCTCGTCTGCTATTCACGAAACGTTCCATGCCTAATAAACAGGTTATAAAAATAATTATAATAGTTTAAAAACTATTTTTTTTTTTGTATCCCATTCAGCAAACCCCTTCATTTAATACCCAAACCATTTTTTTTTATGTGTATTTCAAATAGCTAATCCGCTATCTTGGATATCCGCCATGTTGGATTTAAGTCACGTGACTATTTTTTTGTATTCCTGACAGCAAACCATTTCATTTCATAACCATATCATATGGGTGCATTTCAAATAGCCTGTCCGCCATCTTGGAGAGGCCGCCATATTGGATTTGTAATGACGTTTCTTAGCTAATCAAGTATTGTCATCAGAACTCAGAGCGTGTGCAAAATTTCATCCCAATCGAAGACCGGGAAGTGGGTAAAAATAAGATTCCAAGATTATCTTAAAAACATAGTTACAAGTGATGCTAATATAAGCGTGTTTTAAAAATAAGGGATAACCCACCTTCTCGCGGGCGATTCTTGTTTGCTAGTTGGCGTGGGCGAGATGCGCATGGGCCGCTTAGGTGGGGAGACGTCGCCTTCCGCGCCGTCGTCGTCGAGACGCATCTTTGCGACGAGCACTTTGAGAACTCGACCACTTGTGCTGTGGATGAGAGACGCAGTAGTTTAAATTTTGTTAAATATAGCATGACGAGTCTTTTTACCAAACTGAGATCGCTGGCTAGCTGACAATGTATAGAGTAATTTAAGGAATTATTAATTATTACTATTGAGATTTTTCCCCTTTTTGTTCATTTAGGCCGAGATGGCATTGGCTATTGGTCGTCGGTTTCGCTGACGGTTACCGGACACCAAGATGCGCATCACTACGCCAGCAAAATAGTGTTTCTTTTGTTTTTATTTATTTTTAATATTATATATGTATGTTAGTATTTAAGGTATCTATTGCATGGGCATTTGTTGCCTGCAATAAATGATTAAATTAAATAAAATTGGCTATGGCGAATAATCATACTCGGGGATCCCAAAGTAAGTAGCCAATGCATTTTTACTTGGACGATATTTCAAATCCTTTTCTTACAGACAATAATAATAGTAGAAGAAGGCAACATTAACCTTGACACCAAAACTTCCACAGGTTATGTCAAATTCCAGATTTAATTTTGCCTCATGATAGCGCTATGAGCGACAGCTAAAGGTGGGATTCAGTAAGAAAATTAATGAACAACAAAATCCCGGCAAGTCGCCTCCGCATGCCCTAATAATCTGTGCAATAATCGACCAAACTAAAAAAAATGTATTATCAAAGACAAACAGAAAATGTGTCAATTTGAAAAAAAAAGTTTCACTATGTATTGCGGGCAACCGAATATTTTATTTGTAGATTTTTAATTGTTAAAAATTAGACCAATTGTAAAAAAAATATCATAATAAACACAAATATTTAGCTAATCATAAAAATATGGAAAGCTCTTTTTATAACATGATCTGACTCAATTATCTTTAACTCCATGTCTGATCGTAGCAATTCAAACTAAATTACTTTCAACTCTAGGGATGAAAAAGCTATTTTCCACCCGTCTATCATCATATAAAAGTAAAATTTTCCGAACATGAATGAGATGAAAATAGTAGATTGTTATACAAAGGGAGAAAGTGACCCTTTTCACTCGAGATGTTTTTGGCGCTTGAACGGAGTGAGAGCGCTAATTATTCGAGAGTGAAATGGGTGCTTTCACCCGAGTTAAACATTCTACTTTTCATTTCGACTGTGAGGAAAAATAAATACATTTAACTATGTAATTGTGATGAGAGGATGAGATATTACGTTGATTGGCGATAGATGAAACGTCAAGTTTTTTACATAAAACTCATAAAAGGACAGTAACGGCACGGAAGACAACAGAGTACATAAAACGCGGACGATATCAAATATTTCAAATCATTATTACAAATATCGATCGATTTTATGCTTACAGACAATAGATTTTATGCTTACAGACAATAATAATAGTAAAAGAACGCAACCTCAACCTTGTCACCACAACAACCACAGGTTATATCAAATTCCAGGTTCAATTTTGCCTCATGAGATAGTGCTATGAGTGACAGCTAAAGGTGGGAGTGAGTAAGAAGATTAATGAACAACAAAATCGCGGATAGTTGCCTCCGCCTGCTTTATAATCTGTGCAATAATCGACGAAACTAAAAAAAGATATCGTCAAAGACAAACAATGTGTCACAATTTAAACTGAAAAAAAAAAGTGTCACTATGTATAGCGGTTAACCGAATATTATATTTGTAGATTTTAAATTTGTAGTTAAAAATTTGACCAATTGATTTTTTTTTAAATCAGTGACCATAATAACACACGCTTTTAATGTTTAGCTAATCTTAAAAACATGGAAAGCTTGTTTATTTTATTAATATGATGTGACTCAATTATCTTTAACTCCATGTCTGATCGTAGCATTTAAAACTAAATTACTTTCCACCCTAGGGATGGAAAAGCTATTTTCCACCCGTCTATCATCATATAAAAGTAAAATTTTCCGAACATGAATGACATGAAAAAAGTCTATTTTCATCTCTTCTGTTAACTTTTATTAATTATTACGTACATCAATTTTATAATGGGTCACTTTCTCCTCTTGTATAACAATCTACTATTTACTTACCTGAGTCGCCTGGCAGGGCTCGGTCGCGGGGAGTAGTGGTGCGCGGGGGAGGGGGAGGGGGAGGGCGGCGGGGACGACGCGCGCTTGCGCCGGCGCACCGTCGGCGAGAACACCACTGAGGACACGGGCGCGTTCTCTTTCTGAAAGAGAAGTTAGCGGTACTTAGAGGCCCTAAGCTTAGGAGGTGGATTCTTTTTCTGTAAAAACATAAACATAAAACCAGGTCTCAGAACTCTTTTACAGATCCATAGGACGCCGGGTTTCAAGTAAACAAAAGAATAATAATGCAGAAGGCAGCCATTCAGAATAGATAAGATAAGATTTATTTCTCGCCATAAATGTTACAAAACAGTGATACAGTTATGAACTATAGGTAGTGATATTAGCTTAACTTAATTAAATCAATTTAGATGCACATCAAATTGGTAAGTAAAAACATTGTTGTTGCACATATAAAATGCACCGCAGACAATACCTGCCGTATTGTCGGAAAGTTTTTGCAGGACGACTCTATCACTATAAACTACAAAAGCAGCTCACTTGGCTTAGGTCCGTGAGTTTGTCGTGCTTACCGAAAACACTTAGTTTTAGAAAATACGTTGCTAAAATGAAAATAATACTAATAAATATCCTTTACACAGATCACAAAAATATAATAAAAATACAACATTAGCGGTCTTATCGCTAGAAGCGATCTTTTCCAGGTGCCAAAAATTTGTTTTTTAATGGAAAAAAAAACAATATCAATTTATATTGCGATATTAGCGAGCGAGTCAAACAACCAACGCCAGGTCGCCTCACCGTAGCTTACGAGTTACAACGTAGTATTTCGTAGATACGCACGAACTACGCGCGAGGGTGTGAGTTTTCCCTATTCGTTTTATTCAAAGTTGTGAAGAATTTTTCCTTTATAAAACTTGTATATAATTAAAAGAAAACATATTTTTTATAATAAGCATAACTCAATATGAATATCATCATCATCATATCATCCCTGAGCTGGATGTCACTGAACAAAAAAACACTCGATATTCAGAAGCTTTTTAACCGCTGAGCTTTTTTAAAATTAGTGGCGTCAAGTCGAGCTCTGCTGCCCCCTTTATTTCAATAGTGATTTGCATTCGAGGTACAAACGACATCTGCAGACTTACGAGTCTACCGCTTCTAAGATAATAACATCAGCAATATACCTGACCAGAAAGCCAGACAGCTTATGACAAAAATTCGGCCAAGTGCGAGTCGGACTCTCGCACGATGGGTTCCGAATCTACTATGCATAAAAAAAATGTATAAGTCCTGTAAGACATGGTTTTGATTCCCTTAAAATACCTGATATTATTATTCCCGACGTTATACATAGAAACAAACATCATACCCATGTACAAGAGGTGTACCCCAAAAAATTTTTTTTTAACTTTGGCGAGGAGATTAGAAAACATACCAATGCCCAATTACAGTTTTCTAGTTTTTAAAAGGTCTCTGAGCTAGACTGCGGACAGACGGACACGGCGTAAATACAAGGGTTCCTTGATGGACTACAGCACCGTAAAAACAACAGACTTTTGATAGCATGGTCTAACGAAATTATATTTAAATCGGATGCGATAATCGAATTTGACAACGGAAACCTAAAAACAAAAGACTTGTGATAGCTTGGTCAACGAAATTATATTTAAATCGGATGTGATTATCGAATGGATATAAAATGCAAGGAGTCGTTACCTCAGCTTCGTCAGTGACATTGGTCCTCGCCTCCTCCGGCTCGGTCGTGGAGTCCGGCTCCAGCGGCGCCCGCGCCCGCGTACTGCTCTGAAACACACATCAGTATGAAGCCTTAACTAATTTTATTAAATACAATATGTAAAAAAAATGTCCGACCCGAAAGACTCATAAAGTTGATTTGATAACATAACCAAAACTAGTATCAAAATTACTTAATTCATTAATAGTACATTATGATACAAATGTGCTAAGTTGACCATCATACACAAGGCGATATTGTGTGCGCACGAGCGAAAGCGAGTGCGCCATAAGAAAGCCGCGTATATTATGGTCACAAGCACACGTGTTTCATACGACGTTTTTCAACACACTTGCGAGGAAAAAACAAGACTCCATTTACGAAAAATGGAGCGTTGTTTTTTTTTCTTGCCGCGATACCGATGCGCGCGCAAGGTTAAGGCGCGAACTAGATCGGCCCACAGCCAAGATTAAAAATGTAATAGTTCGTGTTTAAAACACAAATTACAGAATAAATAAATAAATTTGAGTTATGATAAAGAAATAAAGCAGGATTTTCCATTTATTGAAATAAATATGTTAATACTGATTTCTCGCATAAATACTGTTTGTTGCTAAAATAAAGGTTATAAACCGACTAAATTATATAGCTTCTTCTTCTTCTTACTTACGACTTGGTACTAGGGTACAAATGTAAATTGGTCGGGTCAATAAACTAAAAGCACTAGTGCAATAATATACTGAAAAAGCACGTGTGTTTAATATTTATGACTATGAGCCAAAATTCGGTGGAATAAAAACGTCGTTTTGAGCAAGTGTGTTGAAAAACTTTTTTTTAATCGATTTTCATAGTCAACAAGTTGAGCACCTATTTACCCTAAAAGAGGGGAATTTTCAAGATACGTTATCACTCCTGTCACGCTACCTGCGAGTGCGGGCGCAACTCCACGCCTCCCGCGCTCCGTCAACCCCCCTTCGGGTTGCACTGCTTTTTTAATTTAGTGAATTATGAATATTTTTTTGGGTATTTTTTTCTAATAATTTATGAAAATTATTACACAAATAGAACCTAATCTCGATATCCAATAACCCCTAAATGGGTCGGTCAGGTTTTTTTACACACTGTATAATAGTCCGCCTAGCCGAATTTGACTACGGTTGCCAGTCACATCGACTAATCGCCTGCGCGGGACATTTATTATAGTGCGCAAACACAGGCGCACTCTCTATACCTTTAACTCTCACAGCTCGATGGGACAGCGATCTGACAAGACCGCAGATAGTTCAGGCGCAGGACCAAATGTATGGACAGTCCAGCCTGCACCAAACTCATGTACCTACCTGTTTATTTTGATTTGTATCATTTTTGTGACAGCTAGTGGTGACTGAGTTTGTTCCGGCGTTTCTTCTCAGCACTTGCCAGATTGTCTGTGTCTTGTCTCGAAGCGCTAGTAGGGCCCGAAATAGGGTTGCCAGGCGTCCGGATAAAGCCGGACATAGGTAGGCTTTTTGATTGCGTGTCCGGCCAAAATAAACGGTGTCCGGCTTGTCCGGCTTTTGTTAGGCTTTTAACATTTCACAAACGAGCGAGCGCCGAGCATAGCCTAGCCGAGAGCGGCAGTGACGTGCAATATCACGCTCGCGGTTATCTATTAGATGCTTAATACTCATGTCGAATGTTGATATACCCAAAAATTAAATTTGATCAGAATGGTTTGTTTTTCAAAATACATGTTGCCTTTTACTTTTTGAGTAGATAAGTAATGAGTTGTGATTGTGAGTATTTAAGTCAACTGACGCGTTTTCATTTAGATAATAAAAAAATGATTAGAGCGTTTATAAGATCTTACGTTCTATAAGGCATGGTCGTTTTGTAAGGCATTAATAATATATCTATACTATAATCTAAACTAAAATTGCCCTTATATAATACCATTCTCTCTTTGCCACTCTGCAAGGCGTTTTAAAAAAGGCTTTTCTTTTTTCATATCGCTTTGTTGGAAAGCATTTCAAACCAAATCTTATATCGAGTCGAACAATTGCGTTGCAAACCACATTCTTAAGCGCTGTCTTCGCTCGCAAATACTTTGGTCTCTTTTAAAACCAAAATGTCAAGTACTTGTTTAATTCGCGCATTTATGTACTCCTTTATACAGGGTGAAATTTTTATCAGTGACTAAATTTTAAGTGGAGACCCCACTGATGAATATGAACAACTTTCACTACGGGAGCAATAGTGAAATCGAGAAAAAAAAATGCTGTTCCATACATTTTGACCGCGCGCCAATTGAGCTTTTGTATGGAACAGCTGATTTTTTTTCTCGATTTCACTATTGCTCCCGTAGTAAAAGTTGTTCATATTCATCAGTGGAGTCTGCACACAAAATTTGGTCACTGATTAAAATTTCACCCTGTATAACGCTTAAATCCAAATTTAATGCTTTCGCTTTGCTTGCGTATATACTGAATGTAATTTCATTGCTGGCATTGAAAGTATAAAAAGCCAAATTTACCCCGTGTCGCCGATACCCTACTAGGACCCTGATGAAATTCCCGATGAATCTTGAGCTTGCGTACCTATTAATACTAAGACACAAAATTCTCAATAATGTAGGGTGTCCGGCCTTTCTACCCAAATGTCCGGCCAAAATGGCTGGTCTGTCCGGCTATTAGGTTGGGCGACCTGGCAACCCTAGCCCGAAAGATAGGGAGGCATATATGTTCTAGTCCCATATGGGCCATAATTGATTGAATAATTATTGACGTTCATAAGTGACATTTTGTGTCCTAAATTGAATAAAATATTTTTGACTTTGACTTTTGACAGGGGGGCGCTATTATTCAATAAGGATAGCCAATGCTAACATGAACCTTCATTTAAGGAGTGTAGAAAGCTGTTTAACGATTTTTTTTTTCCCAACCATGGCATAGTCAAAGAGAAGGGGAATTAATTCAAAGCAGTATAAGAATATATTTTTTTCAGTTGTCAGCGTTAGTTCAGTTTGTCATGGCTGTCGCTTGTCGCTTTATATGTCAAATGTTGTTTCTACCTTGACATTGTTGGGCGCATCTAACAACCAACTGGGCCCTTCCAATGGGTTGTCGATCCGACTCCTGTAAACAATAAAAATGTCAGTAAAAGAAACTTGAAGAAAATTCTTAAAATGTATTCTCCAAATCTATACTAATATTATAAAGCTGAAGAGTTTGTTTGTTTGTTTGTTTGAACGCGCTAATCTCAAAAACTACTGGCCCGATTTGATTTTTTTTTTTACCTTGGATAGTCCATTTATCGAGGAAGGCTTTAGGCTATATAACATAAAGATACGACTCATAAGGCCACAGCAGAAATGAAAAATGTTGCGAAAACGGGAGTAAGATATTCCTTTTGAGAGCTTCCGCTGCATACGCTGCGGAAACCGCTTAAGTTACACAAAAATCATGTATGACAGGATTGTTAAGCATTAAAAGTTTTATAATAAAGTCCGCGACAGCATATGTCTATCTTTTATGGTTGACTTACTACAACCTTTTTTATGTTAATAAATTTGTAAAAAAAATAATGCATTATTTTTAGAGGTGTATTATACACACAGGTATTTATTCTTATCAAAATAAATACATTCATCATCACGAGCATTTCATTTAGAACCAAGTTGATCCTTATATCATTTGATTTCAATAAATATCTTAGGAGCTATCACAGTTTTAACATAACTCTGCACCAAAATAATGTTCGCAGCTTAAGTACAACGTGCGCTTGCGCTAATATATTATAAAGCTGACTTTGTTTGTTTGAACGCGCTTATCTCAGTAACTGCTGGACCGATTTGAAAAAAATATTTCTGTGCTGGATAGCTTATTTATCTAGAAAGGCTTTAGGATATAAAACATGACGCTGCGACGGGAGGGGAGGGAGCAAACTCAAAACGCGCGGACGAAGTCGCGGGGGACCGCTAGTCTATACTAATATTATAAAGCTGAAGAGTTTGTTTGTTTGTTTGTTTGTTTGTTTGTTTGAACGCGCTAATCTCAGAAACTACTGGCCCGATTTGAAAAATAATTTTTACGTTGCATAGTCCATTTATCGAGGAAGGCTTTAGGCTATATAACATAAAGATACGACTCATAAGACCACAGCAGCAATGAAAAATGTTGCGAAAACGGGAGAAAGATATTCCTTCTGAGAGCTTCCGCTGCGTACGCTGCGGAAACCGCTTAAGTTACACAAAAATCATGTATGACAGGATTGTTCAGCATTAAGAGTTCTATAATAAAGTCCGCGACAGCATATGTCTATCTTTTATGGGTGACTTACTACAACCACTTTTATGTTAATAAATTTGTAAAAAAATAATGCATTATTTTTAGAGGTGTATTATACACACAGGTATTTATTCTTATCAAAATAAATACATTCATCATCACGAGCATTTCATTTAGAACCAAGTTGCCCTTTATATCATTTGATTTCAATAAATATCTTAGGAGCTATTTCAGTTTTGACATAACTCCGCACCAAAATAATGTTCGCAGCGTAAGTACAACGTGTGCTTGCGCTAATATATTATAAAGTTGAAGAGTTTGTTTGTTTGAACGCGCTTATCTCAGGAACTGCTGGACTGATTTGAAAAAATATTTCTGTGTTGGATAGCTTATTTATCGAGAAAGGTTTTAGGATATAAAACATGACGCTGCGACGGGAGGGGAGGGAGCAAACTCAAAACGCGCGGACGAAGTCGCGGGGGACCGCTAGTAATTCTATAAATGTAACTACAGCTCACCTAGGAGATGTTACTATTTCGTCTTCAGGTTCCAAATCTTCAGCAACTGCATCCAATCTACGCCTGCAACATAAAAATATACAAATTATTGATTACGTGATGTAATAAGTTTAACTAATGAAGCAATAATTTAGGTAATTATAGATGAACTTATATGTTATAAACCGGCCAAGTGCGACTCGGATTTGCGCACGAAAGATTCCGTATCCACATATGTATGTAAGCACTTTTTTGCTCAAAAAATTATCAAAAGATTACGATCGCTTTCCATTTAAGAAGCATTTGGTTCTCTTTAAATAACAAATTATTCGAAATTTTTAGACAAAACCGGCTTTTCTCACTTAAACATTAACTCACTTACAACTTAGATTTTTTTACAGCTTAAAAAACAATCAATACCAATATATAACTACAGTTTCAGTTTCGTATCTTAACGCGTTTTGGAGTTAAACGAAAATTTACATGAGATTTAGTTTGCTTTCAGTCTATGGACTACAACTCTGTCATTTGTTTACTTTTCATAGCCGTGATATTTTTCCTTCTAAATTCATCGTATTTTCTAGTGCTGTGAATTTTTCACTTATTTACCTACTATTGTTTAGCTGAGAGAGAATGGGGACATTGGACTCTAACAAAAATTTGCCATTTAAAACTTAACGTTACTTAAACGGGCGTATTATCAAAAAAATATGTAAGCAGCCCCACAATCATTTTAAAAGACCTATTCGACGATACCTAACATGATGGGTTTGGCAAGCGAAACAACAAAATTTTTTTTTTACAATATTGTCAGGGAGATTTGAATGCATATCTATGCCATATTACAGTTATCTAGCACTTCAGGTCTCTGCGCTGGACTGCGGACGGACATAGCGAAACTATAAGGGTTCCTTGTTGGACTACGGAACCCTAATAAAGTTAAGCATCCCACTGCTGGGCAAAACCCTTACCCTATGAGGTGGTATAAGCCATACTCCACCACGCGAGCCCAGTACGGAATGGCGGAGGGGTGTTCGCGAGGCGAGTGACCAACTTTGCTGTCAGATTTTATCATAAGACCTCTGACTAGGCTTAACGACTAATATCAACCGATATAAGCCGGGACTAACTGCTGCAAACGTGCCTTCCGAAGCACAAAGATGCACGTTATAATTGTCTTATAGGTGGTTTAGAATGTTTTTAACGTGTTATATTTTATATTCATAAAGATGAAATGAGAAACGAAAAATTGCGCACGGGCGGGACTCGAACCAACAACTTTCTGGCTAACCGGGCCAAACGTCCTTCCAAATCGAGCTACCGTGCCGTTGGACAAACCGTGATAAATTTCTTGTCTCTTATGAATATATAATGACGAGCATTACAATTGTGTTTCGATTGATTAAAATTATAAGGAAGAGGAGGACTCAAGTTTACAACTGATTCAAGAACCATAATTTGTAATACTTACGACTCCTCAAAGTCTTCTTCTGTAATATTTTGAGATTCATTCACAGATCTTTCATTGATATCTGTAACATTGAAACAAATTAGTCAACACCCTAATATTAAGACAGTGTTATCAAATCAAGTGATTTAAAAAAAGGTAAGGTTTGTTTTAGGCAACATTTGTATAAGTCAAATTTGATTTTTATTTATAAATTCAAATTGAAAAAACAAAACAATGAACAAAAGGTAACCTTATTTCTTCTCTACTAAGGCTAAACAATTGTTAAAGAAATTAAGTAAACATTATTGTTAATTTAAGCTGTTTGCATTTTTGATAGGCACTAGGCATGGAAATGATTGCTGATTTTTATTCATTTTCATTTCATGAAATGATAAAAAAAAATTATATGAAATCACATGCGAAATTTCATTGACAATGAATTTTTTTCGCAGTGTGAATTGCGACGCGAGTACGCGATTAATGAATTACGTATGAATTTCACTATAAGCAAATAATGCGATTTTCGTACCAACCCGTCACTACAAAATGATTTCAACTTGACGACTATAAGAATAAAATTCAATTTTTGACTGCTGAGCGTCGTTAGTCAATATGATCGCATAGATAGAGCATACTCATACCTGCGCTCAAGAATTTCACCTGCTATATTTCATTCGTCAATAAAATGAAATCCATATGATATTGCAGATAATTGCGTATGATTTTGCAGAGTGTGATTAATAGCAGTCTTTATTAAAAAAAGTAGCTGTGAATAATTAATTCCATTTCATCTGCTATTCATGAAATGTTATATATGTATATGCCTAATAGCCACAAAATAAACAAAAGTTATGTGAAATACCTGCCAAGGTATATACTTCAAATAGTTTTATATTACCTTCAAGGCCCAAATCTTCAGTGCTATCTTCCATGTTTTGATCTGAGTCTGACTCCATTTCATGGGCTGGTGAGTCGTGTAAGTTGGCATCTATTCTTGTCAACGGTATGTACACATCTGCAAGACCAAGTCCTAATTATAGTGCGATCAGATTTACATGTTAATAACACTTTAAAAAAAAACTTTTTCATTTTAGTAGTTTGACAGATTTTATTTCCTGTTCTTGATTTGTTTCATTGAATAAATTTAAAAAAAAAAAATTCTTACTTATAGAGTGCAATTTAAGATTTATCATTATAGCAGAGATTTAAAAATAGGTAATAGTAAATAATATGCAATTTTTGTAGATATGTACTTAATTAATAATGCTTTTTGAAACAAAAAAACAGCTAGGGATTGATTGCAGAAACAAAATATGCTGTATCAAGTATTGTAGAACTTGGTTTTGTAGGAGATTATTTGAATACCTTGTAACATATGCATGGGCACTGCTCTCTCTGTGATACTTCTGTTAATAGACTGGTTTGGACTCCTAGATCCTGCAACTGAAAAATTACCATTGAATTGCAAATTAAATGAAAAATTTAATAGTAAGATAATTGGTAGTATTTTTGGAGAATGTTGTTCACTCACTTGGATTGCTAGTATTTAGGATAGTTCTGCTCAAAGAGACCACAGGCTGTATTGACTGCCCGCCAATCATCATTGGTGGCACTCGGTGAACTCTCTCATTGCTTGGTGTCCCACTAATGTTGCTCCATCTTGGTGATGCTTCATCTAGTTCTTGACGGTCTCTCATGTATGTTTTAGCAAGCTCAATGGTCCTAGCTACAGCCCCAGAAGCTTGGACAAGGTGTGAAAGAGCCTCCTCACTGGCTGACTGCAATGCTGCATCAAGTTTGCGAGCTTGAGCTGCACCACCACTTCTTATTCTCTGTAGATTTTATACACAAAGTTATAATAAATAGACACAGAAAGGTTAAGTTAAACAGAGGAAATATGGACATTGATTGCTGGATCAAAACAAAGAGGCAACTACTCAGTATACGAGCCACTGCTACAGAAGATAAAAAAGTGCCACTGCGCCATTACGTTACGACATTCGACATTGCATTGCAAATATTGCAACAGAGAAGAGGGATGTGAGAAAGTTTGCATTTAAGCACTTACACTGAGTTTTAAACGTAACTCGTTGATTTCTTTCATAAGGTCCAGCTTCTCATTCTCTCGCTGTGCAGCAGTCATTTTCCAATACTGCACTTTTTGCACTAATTCACTATTTTTCTCTCTGAGATCTCTGATCTCGTCTTCGGGCGTAGCCATAGTGCGAAGGTTTGAAAAATCCTAACCTACGCACAAAGTTAATTTCCTTATATTTGAAGTAAAGTTTATTTCTCTGTATAATAGTTAAAATAATTAAAATTACCACAGTAAACAGAAGAAAGATCTAAAATCATACAACGGTAAGCAGTACTTGACCTTTTGACAGTGACAGCTGCTGTACAAGGGACAGATGACAGCAGTTCGTTTTATAAAGTTGCCTAACATGGGAAATTAAAATTATTTCTTTTATTTTACCGTTTCATCGTCTCATTACATATTTTTTAACTGGCAACTCATTTTCATAACTATCAAATACCCAATTTAAAAAAAAAAACTATCAAATACGGCGTGTTGAATTCACGTCGTTTTTGAGGTTAGAAATTCTACAAACACTAAGCGTCTTGTTTGGTATAAATTATTATCATGTCTTTCCGTGGTAGAGGTGGCGGTGGCGGCGGAGGTGGACGCGGTGGTGGCGGGCGAGGAGGCTTCGGTGGACGCGGACGAGGTTTCGGCGGCGGCGGCGGCAGAGGACGAGGTGGAGGTGGCGGCGGCGGTGGTTACAGGCAGCAGGATTTTGGACCTCCCGAAACAGTGATACCTCTAGGTCACTACGGCTGGACCGTGCAAGACGACCTAGTTTGTAAAGTAGATATCGAGGATGTCCCGTACTTCAACGCGCCTATCTTTTTAGAAAACAAAGAGCAAATCGGAAAGATTGATGAGATATTCGGTAATTTACGCGATTACTACGTATCTGTAAAACTAGGAGAGAATATAAAGGCGAAGAGTTTTAAGGATGGACAACAGTTTTACATCGACCCAGCGAAGTTGTTGCCCCTGAAGAGATTTCTGCCGCAGCCACCTGGTGCAAAGAGAGGTGGTGGCGGTCGTGGAGGTCGTGGCGGTCCCAGAGGAGGGCGCGGCGGCGGTGGCTTCGGAGGTCGCGGTGGCGGCGGAGGCTTCGGAGGCCGAGGTGGTGGTGGAGGGTTCGGTGGACGCGGTGGCGGCGGCCGCGGGGGTGGAGGCTTCGGTGGCCGAGGCGGCGGTGGAGGCTTTGGCCGAGGAAGTGGCGGAAGGGGCGGTGGGTTCAGAGGTGGCCGCAGATAGTGACATGATTGTGTTGAAAAGACTTTATGAATTGACCAAGTATATTATAATGTTAACTATGTGTACATGGCCCTCGTCACATGAGACCACATTACATTTTTGAACAATGTTATGCATAAATTTAGTTGTAATGCAGTATATTATAATATAAAGTGGCACATATGTTTTATCAGTGAGGATAACTTGTGATTTTAAATGGCAGGCTAACCAAGCTCCTCATTCAACATTTATTGCAATGTGTTTAATTAATAGTACTGTAAATACATTTTTGGAAAGTAATTTATTTGCCATCATGGACTTGTGTGGCGAGGGCCACTAAAAGTGTTGTTATTTTAAGACAAGTATACATTTCCCGAACCAAATGTTATTTTATTTTATGTCTAGCAGTTCCCTGCACTGCATCGTAGCCTGTGTAAATTAATGAAAAAAATAAATTGGTGCGAGTTTCTGAGCTTATTGCATTAAAAAAAAACTAACTCTTCAGCTTAATAATATTAGTACAAATGAATGTTTCGTTGCCTGAAAATACACATAATTTTGCATAAATTCCATCTGATAATAATGTCAGTAAAATCAACTTAGAGATTTAATTGATTTCAATTTGCATAGAGGTAAGAATAGAAAGACTTCAGAACATATTACTTCATTGACCATTTATATGTAAAACTTACAATAAAATAAACAAATTTATTATGATTCAGCATTCTCTAGTTCAGCCTTCCCAGAACTGGGTACATAATCATAAGCTAATGCTCGTCCCCTGTGATTGAAGATATAGAAAGAAGGCAGATTGCGTTGGGTCTCCCATTTAATGTTGTTCAACTCAGCAGCAGCCCTTATCTCTCTTAGGTTGCCAGCTACATTGAGCACTCCCCACATCACAGCAAATAGACTGGTAACAGCTTGAACTACAATCTGGAAACAAAAATGATGATGCGTTTGGAATATTGGTTAGAGCTCCTGACTATTATGCAGGCCGTTGCGGGTTTGAATCCTGCAAGGGGCAAATGTTTGTGTGATGAGACAAACATTTGTACCCAAGTCATAGATGTTTAAATGTATTTATGGGAGACACCCCTAGTATAATCATTGTCTGGTATTCATAACACAAAGAAGAAAATTCCTTACTTTGAAACCACAACAATTGTTGTGTTGTCTGGTGCATATTTATATTTATTTGTGAATCATTATATTATACATTTCATTATGCATAGTATCAATTGGATAAACTTCAACTGGATGGCAGAAAAGTACAGGACACAGAATATTGAAGACTGGAAAAAATAATTACATATGAACAATAAAGTCACTTACATCTAGGGGTAATGTTGTGAATTCCTGTGAGGTGATCCGGAGATAGGATCTATCTGTAACGCAATAGGGTAATATTGTAAGATGAATTCAGATAGAGTAAAACAGAAAGAGGCAAGCTGAAAAGGAGGAAACTTACGCTGGGCAGCAGAAAATGCAGAGTGGAATAGTGATATGAAGCCCACAATTACAATAATTTTGTGAATCGATGCCATTTTACTGAGCACAGTATTAAGACTTTTATCCTTTAGTCACGAGTATAAGACAAATAATCTCAGTTTCTTCAAATCAGAAGGTTTCTTTCCTTCGTTGATTGTGGATTTTTCAGAATTTAGTTAGACATAAATACTCACACTTAAAATTACTATTATGACAGATTAGTAAGAGTATGTCTAAAAGTATTACTATATACAAAGAAAGTACTCTGTGGACATACTCTTTTATTATCTGTGATCATCTGTGATTTTCAGAAAAGCAGAAAATTTACAATTATTTCTTAACGTTTGAAGCGTTTTGTTTGATACCAAATCGATACAAAGTAGCGAGGCAAAACACTTTAGTAGAGTAATCAAAGAAATAATATTGTATGTGATTTCAAAAAATAATTAATAAACTACTTAGCAACCGTTTTATTTTAACAAAATATCCTTTCAAAGAAACTCGAGCCAATTTGACGGGAGATTCTAGATAGTCGGTTGTGAATTTTCAGAAAATGGTTTTGATCACTAAAGCTGGAAAAACATTACAGGACGCGGCTGTAAACCGCGACTGATAAGTGTGCACAGTCTTTTCGGAAGTAGCTTGTAGCGCTTCTACGTATCTCCTCATGTCTGATCTCGTGGAGAAACACCAAGCACAGCTTGCTCCATCGCTCATATTGTGTAATTTTAAGCTTCTTTATGAGGCCCATAGTTAGAGACCACGTTTCGGATCCGTATATAATCACTGGTAACACACACTAGTTGAAGACTTTCGTCTTCAGACACTGAGGTAATTGAGACGAGGAGACGCTCTTGCGCAGTTTCCCCAACGCTGCCCAGCCGAGTTGGATTCTTCGATTAAGCTCTTTCTCGAAGTTGGACTTACCTAATTGGATCACTGTCCGAGGTAGACGTACTCGTCGACAACTTCGAGAGTTGAGTTCCCAACAAATACTGCAATGGGTACAACACGGGAACTTGAGATAATTTTCGTCTTTTCCATGTTCATTTTAAGACCCACTTGTTCGGATCACTCGGTCGAGATCTTCGAGCATAGTGCCAAGATCATCCAGCGTCTGTGCCACAACGATTATATCATCGGCAAACCGGAAAGGTGTTATGTATTCGCAAGTGACGAAGATGCCGAATCCTTCGCATTCCAGGAGCTTAAAGGAGCGTCTTCCAATGCCGCTGTAAACAGTTTCGGAGATATAACGTCTCCCTGTCACCTCTTCGCAATGGAATCGCCTTCGTATTCTGTACCTGTACTCGGACTAACATGGTGGCGTTGTTATGCAGACACTTTAACACCTCTATATACCTATAGTCTATGTGACACCGCTGAAGAGACCAAAGCACCACCCAAGTTTCAATCGAATCAAATGCCTTCTCATAGTCCACAAACGCTAAACATAGAGGAATATTAAAAGAGAGAGAAGAGTCCCTTCTACTCCAGAAAGTCGGCCAGCTTATTACCCCTGGCGTTGACAATATCCACAAGGTCTCACTTTCAACTCATCCTCGCCTCGCTTGCCGAGTTTGGCGTTGAAGTCCCCCATAACAACAGTGAAATAGGTTTTGAAAGTGTGTATGGCTCTATTACGTCCTCATACATTTCATCCATCTCTTCATCCGGGTCTTTCGAGGTCAGTGCATATACCTGTATGACCTTCAGCGAATACCAATAGGTTATTCTGTGTATAAGGTATGTGATATACCTTATACCTACACAGAATAACCTACTCGACACACTCTCAATGGTTACGATGTTGTTTACGAGTGACCTGTGTACAAGAAACCCAAAACACTTGGGACTTTTGGTCACCCTCCGGGTAGAAGAGCAGGTTGCCGGACTTCAGAGTTATCGTGTCCTCGCCCTCTCTGCGGACTTCTGATAAACCCACGATGTCCCAGTGTAACCTGCTCAATTCTTCCTCCAGCTCGAGCAACTTCTCGTCTGTTCTCAGTGTGCCGCGTTACAAGTTACCAGGGCCAGTTGCCGTTGGGGGTGGTAGCGCGATCGCCTCCGAGGATTATTAGCACCCCCTGCTCACCTGCTGCTCAGCTCAACATTTTAACAACACCCAAAGGGTGCATTAAAATGTTGAGCTGTGTGTGATGTGGATGGTTATCCCGCTATCGGTCGGTCGCCAGAGCCTCGTCTGTTGAAACAGGAAGCACCGCGTGAAGGTGAGGTTGGCTTGAAGCTTTGGGTCTTGGTTAAGCGCCGTTACGTCCCCTTTGGGTCTTGGTTAAGCTCCCGTACTTTTCGTACGTCGGGCAGACTAGGATCGGGAATTGTCGTGTAACACAAATGTTTTTTTTATATGAAATCACATGCATAATTTCATTGCCAATGATTTTTTCGCAATGTGAATTGCGACGTGAGTCGTGACTAATGAATTTTACTGTATGCAAATAATGCGTTTGTCGTACCGACCTGCTACAATCTCCCCTTGGATAGCCAGAGCGCCCGATGGTGGGCGCTGAGCATGAGTTTCGCGATTTTACCAAGCGCCCACCTGTGGGCGCTTTTTAATTACTTTTTTGCAAAAAAAAAAAATGGGTGTATAAATGCTTATTCCTTGGGCATGTTGACCTTCATGAGTAAAAAACAGATGTTTCAACACCACAGACCGCAAACACATCCGGTTGCTGTCAGTTATTGATTAAAATTCGATTTTTTTTTCTCGCAATTTTTTTCGTATATGTCGTCACCCTACCACGAATTTGTTTGGTTCTATTTTTTCATTTTTGAATACATTTTTTTTTTATTACAAGCATAGGTTATTTATTCAGTAACAATAAGCTTTTTACAGAATGATAATAGCTTGTTTCAATAAGATTTAATAACTGTTTACGTAACGTGTATCCTGACACCGCGCGAATTGCGTACGCGCACGCAGTCCACCGCGGTAACGCGACCGCCACCGCAATTGCGCCTTAGGAGGTTAACAAAATGATTTCAACTTTACGATTATGAGATTAAAATTTATTTTTTTACTGACCGTGAGTCACATACGATACGACCGCATCGATAGAGCATACTCATATGAGTTATATTCACTCGCTTACTCGCTCTCAAGAATTTCACCTGCTACATTTAATTCGTCAATGAAATGAAATGCGTATGATATTATGACTGCGCAGCTCGGAGTGCGATTTAAGTGCAGTCTAAATGAAAAAAGTAGCAGGTGTGAGTAAATAGTTAATTTCACCTGCCTGCCTGACACCACAGAAAACATAATATTACTGACTGACAGACACAGTCTGTCTGTCAAAAAACTGCGGGCGGCGGCGGTTGATGGGCGTGATTGTTTCTTGATCGCCGATCGTATTTTTGTGTTTATAATAAATAAAGTGCCTTCTAACTGAGAAGATGATACGGAACCGCGGGATGCAAGAATTCGAAATTGAAACGAAGCCATCAAGGAAGCCTGGGAAACAGCGTTTCAGTGAATTTTTTTACAATGAAGAAACAGGGGCTATATTGGGAAGAACGCCTGAAAGTTGGGGTCAGTGAACTTTTTAAGTGTTTCCTGAAAAAAATGTAAAAGAAATAAAGGATTTTAAGTGACAATAGTGGGTTAGGTCTAATATTTATACTACTTTTGAGTAAGGGCGTGGTTAGCAGCTTGTCGGTGAAGTTTACTATTTTGTATTTTACCTATCTAGGCGGCTTTTTGTATTTTTTTAGTCAAATGATAAACAAGGCTTTGATTTTTAATGTTCCAGTAAATGCTACGCCTTTTGAGTATTGTTAACTTGTTCTATAGCAGCCTGTTTAACCACAACATTCATTCCTATCATTAATTCTGCTTCTATTATTATTATTTTAATAAGGGAAAATAGAAAAGTTTTATAGAGGTACTAATTATTATTATAATTTATATTGTTCCTTATTTAAGTGTTAGAGAAGCCATGCTACTAAACTGATAATCCAATAAATTGTAGACAAACTTGGGCTTATACAATCAAAGTGAGAACTGTTCTAGTGCCACTAATCCTCACTGATCTATGAAGCCCCATTTGTTTCATAAACACTGAATAAAGTACTGGATTATGTCTCTTGATTCACCTTGATTCACAGCCTAGTCTTGGTCTACTTAATAATACTACTTTAAGTAAAAAAATTAGCCTTTTCATTCTTTTAAGGTTCTATTTCCCTTGCTCTTGTCTTAAAATGAAAGTGAGCACCGATAAGCAAAAGACAAACACTAATCTATTAGGGAGCTTTTTGACATATTCTTAGTATTTTATTTAAGGCGATACACTCTGATCGGCAAAGTAATATAATGAGCTGTAATTTTTAATATTTTCATTGCTCTTGTCTTAATTAAATGAAAGTGAGCACCATTAAGCAAAAGACAATCACCACTATTTGTCTGCATCATTGATATTTGTAATTATTTTATTTGTTATTTTGTAAGTCAAGACTAAACAGACTGACTTTATTTTACAGGTAAAATCCTCATCTTCTACATAATATTCTATGCTGCACTCGCGTCTCTCTTTGCAATCTGCATGGTGACATTTCTGCAGCAATTTATCAACCCACGAGTGCCGCGCCTTCAACAGGAAAGGAGTGTGATCGGAACCAGTCCCGGACTTGGATTCAGGCCGCTACCTGAAGATGTTAGAAGCACCCTCATCTATTATAAGGGAACCAGCTATGAAAGCTATCAGTATTGGGAGGAGCAGCTAATTGACTTTCTTTCAGGTAACTTGATATTGAATAATAATATAAAATAAAAAGTATCTACAAAATGTAACATAAGCTAATTCTTGCACAAATTGTAAATTTTTTTTCGAAATGGGTTTGTCCTTGACTCTAGACCTAATTGGGCTAAGACAAAGTGGACAATGGAGCGAGCTCACCCAGAAGAAGCCTATTCACTCTGTCTTTGAAAGTTTTTGGGTTATATTCCCTTTGGAGTACTGATGCAGGCAAAGAGTTTCATTCCATTATAAAGGAACTGCACTAATTTGAACTTAAACATTATTTTATCATTAGCTTAGTACAGAATGTTTGGAATCTCACTTAAAATCTAATCCGGCAACAGCAATTGTTGAAAATTCTTGAGATAATGGAAATGGGTGAGTTATGTTGAAAGTATGGAAATGGGACACAATAATGTTGTGACACACCTATCTTTCTGTGAAAAAGGAAGTCTATTCGTTAGGTAACGTCCCTTTGTTTGAACCTTTTGCTTTATTTTTTATTTGTACTTACATGAAATCCATAAGCGATTTCAGTATAAACAAATATAATCTAATATATAAAATTCTCGTGTCTGTCACAGTTTTCGTTGCCATACTCCTCCGAAACGGCTTGACCGATTGTTGGGGGCGAAACAAGTTCGCCGGGTCCGCTAGTAATGTTATAAATATTAACACCAATAATCGGCTTTCAATAAGTTATAAAAACAAATGTTGTTTGATGAAGAAAAATAACGTTTGATATCTATAATTAATAAAATTGACAACATTTCATTTTTGTAAAGGTATAAATTCGAAAACCATTTCAAGATTTTGCATTTCTAAACACGTTGAACATTTTTTCAGATTTTTTCCGCTTTTTTTAAACAGTTAAATGAAAAAGACTGAAAAGCACATGGAAGTTGGCATTTCACAGGTTACGCCTTTGCAATGACATTTCATGCAGAAAAAAAATGAACTTTGAGCTTGCTGTCAGTTGTCACTTTGACGTTTAGTGTTGTTGTTGTTTCCGGTATTGTATTGGACATTATCGATAAATTACGGTGTGGTAAATTAAAGATTACACAGAAGAAACAAAGGCCATAATTTTTTTTGGGCCTAAAATACGTAAATATTTAACAGGGTCATATTTAGTTGTGGATTATTTATAAACTTAAATACTTTCATTTAACATTATTTTTAGATTTTTTAATACGCCCGTTTTCTTTTTGAAAATATTTTGTTATTCTTGAAAATGCGTCGAACAGAACGTTGATTTATACCGCTTTTGACATTTGATTTGCTGGCACTGACATTTGACAGATGACAATATTTACGAAGAAGTGGCTGGAACCAAACCAGCGTTTTGTTCGTCGAATTTAAAAAAAATTAAAGAGTAAAAATCTTTGTTTTAGGATAAGTATCAAGCTGATTGTAAAGTGGGCATTTTCTCTTTTTGGATTTTTAATGTAATTTAAGTATCTTTGTATTCGTTTTCTCAAAAATAAACAAAATAAAATGTTTCTATAACTGTAAACGAAACGAACTAACTGCGGACAGTGTTGCAACTCTCTGCTGTACATGCCAGCAACAAAAGATTAAGATTGAAAATAAAAACAAAACCCGTATCGAAAAATTAACAAAAATGTGTGTTTTTTGTTTTTATGAATTTATTCTTTCATTTGGTGTATCATTTGTTTCTGTTAGTTAGAATTGTATTTTAAGCCCAACTTAATATTGTCCTTTTAGTTCAGATACGAAATAATCATCATGATTCCTCAATCGAAATATGATTGATATTTGTAGTTATGAGAAAATATTGGAGAAATTTTCAGACATCATAATAATATTAAATAAGAAAGGTTGCTGCGTTGTTTTGTTTGGATACTTTTTTAACATAACTTAAATTAGGTAATGTTACATAATAAAGTAACATTAAATACTCAATGGATATGTTACGGCTAAAGGTAGGTGTGAACATAAACTTAAGGTTGGCCGGCTAAACCTAGGTTTATCGTCGACTAGGTGTTAATGTTAGTTTTTTCTATCTTTAGCCGGCTAAACTTAAGCGTAACTGCAGGCCCCTGGCTAAAAATGTAGAAGGAAATGGAAAAGGAAACAATGTAATTATGTTTACTATTTTGACACGAAAACTTTAATAAAAATAATCACTTTCATTACGCTAATTACAAAGATGACGCAATACTAAACCAAAACATTGCTACGTGTGCGCGCGTTGTCTCCCCACCGCCCCCTCAAACTCTCCGCAGGCCCGGCGCGCACATCAAATACATTTTTAGCCGGTTCGTTTCGGTTAATGAGCGTGTACATTAACTGGCTAAAGATGGAATATCACGACGCAAACTAACATGTTATCGAACTTTAGCTGCTTCTCGACGATAAACCTAAGTTGAGCCGGCTAATCTTAAGTTTATGTTCACACCTACCTTTAGCCGTAACAGATATACCATTGATATCGACATCTTAATTCTACAGACCACAACACTATAGACGTCAGATATTTTTATATCGAATATAGCAAAGACGTGACCTCGAAACATCCAACGTCCTGTACTTACGCTCTTTTAGAATGGAGACTTTTTAAACAATTATTATTAGAGAAAATACTAAAAAGAAATGAAAATGAAAAAATACGGGTACCTTCATTTTTGAAGTTCTTTCAGGAAAAAAATAAAAATGGGCATATGAAAATTTTGAAATGTTGTCAATTGCAGATAGCTGTCAATTTGCTCATTTTCCACTAGAAACTCTCTAATCTTTATAATAGCTATACAGATTTTTTATGTGAATACTATTAAGCTCCCTGCTGCCTTACCACGTTCAGAGCCAAAATCGCTTGCATCTCATATCGTCTTTCGTTTGAAGTGATGCCCGATTTAGTTTTTGAGTAGTGTATGCAAGCCATTTATGTTTGAATGTGGTAATCGGACTTTGGTGGAAATGTCGGAGCGCGTACGAACGGATGGAATACGTGCGCTCGGTTGGCGCTTGCGCATGGCAGAAAAAATAAAACGCCACGTGCGAGTTAGACTCGTACACTGAGTGTTCCATACCCCTTGTTCCGGGTAACATTAACTAAAAAAGGGGTCCACTTACGTCCACTCGAATACCACAATATTTTGTATACTGCAAAAATAACTTTGTGTTTCATAGTGTTTGCATGAAGGACAAAGTTATATAATTTGCGGATGATGAATATGTACTATATCTCAAAAAATATGTACTTGTTGGATTTCGTTCAAATCATTTTCGTTGAAAGTATCACCTGCCTACCAAGTTTTAACTTCAGACTAATATTAGTTCCAGAATAAAGTATCTGCAACATACGGACTGACACAGACAGACATACTTGTCGAAACTATAAGGGTTCCGTTTTTTGCCATTCGGCTTCGGAACCCTAAAAAGTGGGTAGGGCGGCAGAGACCTCGACTGAATTAGTGGCTTCACAGCAATACAGTAAACTTGTAATTTTTTTAAAGTGCATTACATTCTCAATCCAATAGAAACGGCTAGTCCAACTAACAGTACTTTTACCATGATTTTACGGCGGTTTTGCTCTCTAGCATCTAGTAAAACAAGTATATGGAAAATTGCACAGCGCTTCTAACGGTCTGTGACACAACAATAATTTAACATACAAAAAGTTACGTCGTCGCTTCGGTGGCGCAGCGGTAGGAGGGTCGCACTTTACGGCGACGGCTGCGCCAGAGGTCCCGGGTTTGATCCCCGGGTCGGGCTAAAAATATATACCTGAGTTTTTCTGTTCAGAAATTCTTAGGGTAGCCCGGAGTTTGGAAGTTGGCGGTGTTTCACCCCCGTGCCTCGGAAAAAGCACGTAAAGCCGTTGGTCCTGCGATCTCTCTCCGATCGTGGCAGATTGCTGTCCCATCGGGCTGTGAGAGTGAAAGGAATAGAGAGTGCACCTGTGTTTGCGCACACACTTGTGCACTATAATATGTCCCGCGCAGTCGGTTAGTCGTTGTGACTGGCCACCGTAGTCGAAATCGGCGAGGGGGACTGTTATTATAGAGAATAACCGTCGTCGCTATCGAGTTAACTCATGATAACGGTACAGACTCAATCAATTCCTTTGCAGTGTACAAAAAGAAAGGCCAAACAGCGGGTGCTGGTCAGAACATTTTCAACTGCGACTTCAACCACCTACCGCCGCCGGGCAAAGTGTGTGATGTTGACGTGCGCGGCTGGGACCCGTGCATGGAAGAGAACCACTTTTCGTTCCACAAGTCGTCGCCCTGCATCTTTTTGAAGCTCAACAGGTACAGTGATAACACGATTTTAAGTGAAGAGGATAATTCATAAAACTATTTATTGCCGAATTTAAATTAAGGAGGTAATCAATTCAATTAGTATGTATGTGATGTGATTGGAATTTTTTTATATTTATGTTGATTTAGTAAGGCTTCCAAACCTGTGAGCTAAGTCTCGTAAGTTATTATTTACGTTTGTCCACGGATTTTTCGAAAACGAGAAGTCACAGCGAGATTATTATTTTTTAGTACAATTAGGTACTATCCTACTTAGGGTAGTTTCATCAAAATTGGTCCAGAAGTTTTTGAAATATGGGAAATAAAAAAATATTAAAAAAATAACTGCAGTAGGTCCAAGACATGACGTGGTGCGAAAACGCAACTACCAATAGCACTTACTTTACATTGGCCTTCATTTCCTTTCTATTCAGGAGAAACAAATCCCACTTCAAAACATTCTGTAAAAAACAAGCCAAGTCTCGATGGAGCTGTTTGTTTATCTCTGAAAAGTAATAAAATCTAGACAAAGTCGTGCCAAGTGTAAGGTTCCTTACTGCGATTTCCTTGTTATTATTGTAAATGTTGTGTGACTTGGCCGTTGAAGGGTCCACAAGGGTACAATACCAGGTGCTCTATGACAACATTGCACCAATCTGTCGCCAGAACCGCTACCCACTGACGATGGAAAATTGCCACTTGGAAAACGTTGATTAAAAAACTAGTCAATTGTTGTGGCTTGATAAAGCCACTAACGCATAAAGAATATTCAACGGCCAAGCCACACAACATTAACTATAATAAAGAAATCGCAGTAAGGAACCTTGGACTTGGCACGACTTTGTCTAGATTTCATTACTTTTTTGAGATAAACAAGCAGCTCCATCGAGACTGGGCTAGTTTTTACAGAAAGTTTTTGTTGTTTTTTTTGACATAGTTTTTTTCTTTTTAGGAGTAGTATTTTATCCAAAGTTTTCCTTTAATATTATTTATGTGCATATCAAAAGCAGAAGGGGAGGTACTCGACCAGCAGTGCGGGCGCTATAGGCTAGATTAAATAAGATGTGTCTCTCTACGCTGGTTTTTTGCACTGACAGTCGATTTTTATGTACCAATAATAGAAGGGGGCATTACCATAATGTCTAATTCAGCTGAGACCAGCTGAGGGTTCTTCATCAGATACTTCAGACCTTAGATTTTGGACATTAAATAAACCGGCCCACCAAGTTCAATATTTTTTGTAAAGGCAGTATGTCGATCTCTAATATTTGGTTGGGCTCTTGTGTGTTCAAATAAAAGGCGAATGCGTTGTTTTAAGCTTTTTGTCAATGATTTAAAGGCGATTTAAATTTTTGAATTTCTAAGTATAGTGCAATTGGTAGTTGCGTCTTCGCCATGACATTCATTATTTTGAGGAAAAGAAGTAATGTAGGATGTAAATTACTTAGGCATATAGTAAGGCATAATCAGGCAGAGCTTGTTACGGACCATCGCCGATAAACTCCAACTTCGTCGACGATATTTCCACAGCAGTTGAAATACATGTTACACATGCAAAATAAAAAATAACTGGTTATCGTAAGAATGGACCTGTCACTGCCGTTGCACGGTAAGAAAAGTGAGCAAAAACCGCCTTTAAAAACTTACGAATAAGCTTCAAATAACGCATTTGGCTTCTATTTGGGAGAAACAAATTCTTTTGGCAGTCGGTGGATAATATGCGTAGACTGTTGATGTACGTAGGATGCACATCATGAACAGACTCCAAAAGAATATTATTGTGAATAGTATTTTTCTGCTTCCAGAATATACGGCTGGCGGCCGGAATTCTACAACGACACAGCACACCTGCCGGCAGACATGCCCACCGACCTGCAGTGGCACATCAGGAACCTCACCACATTCAACAGGAATTATGTATGTATGATCTGCAATACTTATACAACTAGGTCTAAATAAATCTTTTTTTTAGTGATATGATTAGCTAGGGTTAATGTTTTACACTAACGTACGTAAAAAAACGGTCGTAAAAAATAGACACATTGCGAAATATAGCAACAAAAGGGAAACACATCACTTAATCGCAATTTTCTTCATCGATTTTCATTCCCCATAAAACGATTCGCAGATGTTTCAAAATAATATTCAACAAATTCTAGAATCTTGTTATATCACAATTTCATTTGGTCGAATGCTTATTATCTAGAAACTTACTTCATCGTTATTTCTTTTCATAAATTACGTATTTTATCGAAGTAACTTTAGCTTTCTATTTTGTTACCCATAATTTTATTTCCACGTAAGTTTCAATATGCAGAATTCTTGAAACATCGAATTTTAATTCACTAAAGTCCGTATTTCCAAAGGAATTGGTTACTAATATTACCTATATATTGCATATTTTATTAATAGACAATTTAAAGCATACCTGATATTAATGTAATAAATAAACTGCGTTAATCCCGACTTGCCGTGGTCTCCTCGCCGTGGTACTAGTCTGCCCGATACTAGAGTGTTATTCAAAAGCCGGAGGCGCGGAGGGAGAGCAGCCTCCGCCCGCTGTAACAAAGCGTAGGCGAGCGTGGGTGACTGCGCCGCGTTACGCAAGGGCAGCGACCACAGAACTATAATCGAGATAGAAGAAAAGAGTTCGTCGGTTCATATGAGGACCGAGCGTGTAACATTTTGCGTAGGTATTTTGACGTCACACGAGTCATTTAGTGATGTGCACAAGGTAAACAGATTCATTTCCAATCGTGTGCGATGTTGCGATTCGATATTTTGATCAATTTGTTAAGTAGAAACCAAAGCGTAAATCGTTATCATTAACCAAGATCTTGTTGAAACTTATGTGATGTATAGTTAAGTATATTTGGTAATTTCTTATTGTTAACCTTACTTACCAAAGTCTATATCTGCAATCAAATCATATAGGTATAAAACATAGGTGTAAAATGAAACTACATATTGATTTCTTTTCGTAATTTCATAAAGTTCCAGCTGAATAGATAGTGCCTTCAACAGGCCGGCTTAAACGTTTGATGATTTACTTGCGCAAAATGATTCCACCTTATAACTGTGATTGTTCTTAAACTAACTTAAGGGGATTGTGAAGCTATAGGTGAAAACACGGTTTTCATAGAAATGGCGGTAATGTTTTCACCCTGTAAATGTAGACCGATTTTCATGAATTTTGAAAATGAAACCTTACACACCTAGTTTTCTAGCATACCTAGAACTTTTAAAAATTCTTGAAAACCGGTCTATGTTTACGTGGTGAATAACGCTACCGCTTTTTGTGAGAAAACATGTAACTTCACAATCCTCTTTATAACAAACATTTCTTATAGACAAATTATCAATGTACCTACAAAATTGGTTACAAATAAATCGTTTCTTTTTTATTTAATAAACAATGAAAAAATATAAAGTGCTTTTAGAATGTTTTTAACACTTACAGTGTCATATTTTATATTCATAAAGATGAAATAAGAAACCAAAAATTTTTCTGTTTCATAAACAGACGGCTAGATGGCGCTAAGCGTCACGCAATTGACGTTTTCATAAGAAACCACAAATTTCGCAGGGTCGGACTGACAGCACGGTAGCTCATTGGTAAGAGCGTTGGGCCCGGTCTGTCCGGCTGTTGGCGTCCAGGGGTTTTCCAGTGTCGTATACGTCTTGTATCCGGTCTCATACATAATCGAGACTCATCAGAAAAGCACACGAAACGCCATTGTTCTTCAGCCCAATTTCTGTGTTCAAGAGCCCATTGATATCGAATCCTACGATTGTGCATTGCTATAGGTGGTACCCGTAGCGGTCTTCGGGAATGAAGGTTCACTTCATGCAAGCGGTTTCTGACTGTTTGGTCGCTAATTAAGTTCCCTGAAGAGTGATGAAGCCTCACGGCTAACATCATGGCGGTTATTGTTGGAGCTCTTCGAGCTGTGATTTGAATGTATCGGTCTTGTCTCCGTGTGGTGCAGCGATACCGTCCTCCATGGCGCTCAGCCACGGTACCAGTGCTTCGGTAACGTGTCCATAGTCGACTGATAACACTCTGACTTGTATTCAGAGCTAAAGCCACAGTACGTTGCCGGGAACCAGCTTCTATCATTCCCACGGCTATGAGCATTTCTTCCCTGCTTAAATGACGTCGCCGCTCCATAATAACGTTGGTTTTAATCAGTAGTAGGGAAACAGTAGCACTAATAATGTCTTCAATGCGTTGTATGTTTTTATAGGGAAAATATTGACAGCAGATTTTCATCTTTTACTCGAATTTAATTGACTGTTCCTGTTTCAAATTATGAAATGCACCAAAAAGAATCCATGTAATTTTTTAATATCATAAATTTATCACAAAGCCACATCTCAATCTCAAGAAATCCGCATAAAAATGCTTGATCCCTAGACACTTTTGATGTGTGTATTTTTTTCAAGCACGTTACTAATGCCACAAGGGAAAGTATTTTATTGACTTGTCGACGGTTTTTTTCCTTCAAGCGTTTAATTTGTTTGTCTTTTTCTTTTATCATTTGCCTTGCGCTTTTTAATTGGTTCATTTTTTTTTCTTTGGTGTATGAATTGAAGTTTCTTCTGAAGTGGATGGTTCATTAATATTCTGTAAGTGTAATACATTTTTAAATATAATATTTCATGCAACACTACTACTAACACAAATGTAGAAACAAATTAGTAAGTGTGTCAGAATTTTATAACAAAACTCACTTTTTCTAGCTTTCTTTTCCTTGGTGTGGTCTTGATCGAGTCTTTCTCTAAAGAAGCTGAACCTTTTAACCTTTTATCTGTAGCATAAAAAAATGTATTAATTACACTAAACACCACACACACACACGCGCGCACACGCACACATACACACACACACACACACACACACACACACACACACACACACACACACACACACACACACACACACACACACACACACACACACACACACTAATGTAACGTATAAATGTACCTCTTCATTATTTGAAATCATCTTCAGTATATCTATGGTCGGATGAGCTGTACTGATAAGTCGCCGAAACTTTGATGGGCCAGTAAAGGTATCTTCGTGAAAATGTCTTGAACAAATCCGGCTATGCTTTGTAGGTAACCAGTTTTTGCGTCCCGTTGCTTTTCAATCCCATCCATTCATCCCGTTCCTTTCATCCCAATCCATTTATTTTTCATACAAGGATCTTCCGGGAAACTAAAACAAAATTGTATTATCTACATATATAAAAATGAACGGCTGAACGGATTTATCTTATCTTAGTCTTGAAATATTCGTGGAGGTCTAGGGAAGGTTTAAAAGGCGAGAAAAAATCGAAAAACGCGCGGACGAAGTCGCGGGGGACCACTAGTAGTAAGTATATTTTTAAATTATCGATATCACTATAGTTATTATACTTTCGTCAATAATATTTCACTTTGACGACTACTACATCATCTGGCTACATATATTGTAGGATTAAATAATATTTATCATTTTTTCTGTCTTCAAAATCGATTAAGAATTCGGCATTGAAAGTCGCAGGGTACAGCACTATATCTTAATTTTGACAGAAAAATGAGAAATCAACCTTGAACGCTCCACGACAAGTTTAAATATATTTTTAAATTATCGATATCACTATAATTATTATACTTTCGTCAATAATATTTCACTTTGACGACTACTACATCACATGGCTACATATATTGTAGGATTAAATAATATTTATCATTTTTTCTGACTTCAAAATCGATTAAGAATTCGGCATTGAAAGTCGCAGGGTACAGCACTATATCTTAATTTTGACAGAAAAATGAGAAACCAACCTTGAACGCTCCACGACAAGTTTAAATATATTTTTAAATTATCGATATCACTATAATTATTATACTTTCGTCAATAATATTTCACTTTGACGACTACTACATCACATGGCTACATATATTGTAGGATTAAATAATATTTATCATTTTTTCTGACTTCAAAATCGATTAAGAATTCGGCATTGAAAGTCGCAGGGTACAGCACTATATCTTAATTTTGACAGAAAAATGAGAAACCAACCTTGAACGCTCCACGACAAGTTTAGATTGCTTTATTTTCGTTGCTGGTTTTCAATGCTTGACAAGTCTGGTGCGTCAAATAAAAACCGCAATGGGAAAGTAGCATTAGGTACAGGGTCGCCTGCTACTCTTTATGTGAAATCAATAGCGAGCAACCAAATAAATTGTTTTATAAATAATAACAGATATTTTAAGGCAAAGAGTACTTACCGATGAAAGGAAATGTCTTGATTCATATCTCCTACTTGTTTCGTGGTGTTCGAACAGTTTATTATCGAGCAAGGGGCCATTTTGTTATCACATCCGAACGTCACACGCGGAAAACGGTCGAGAGCGGACTGAGCATCGCGGCGAGCAACCCGATGTATAATCGTCTTTTCGGCACGCGAGGTACATACACTTTTAGCGTCTACTCGATATAGGTCTGTGGCAGCGACGAGGCTGCTATTCCCGCTGCGTCGGAGACGAGGAAATCCTAATGCATGCTGCTTGTTTGCACGCCTGCTTGCTTGCTGCATGCATGCCTGTATGCTTGCATGCATGCATTAATTCATGCCTGCTTGCTTACTTGCATGCATTAATGCATGCATGGAGAGGATTAGCTGGATGGAAAATAAATCTAACGAAGAAGTTCTGAGAATTGTAGGGGAGGAGAGAATATACTCCAAAGATTGAAAACCAGAGAGGGAAGGTGCTTAGACATTTGGCATTTGACAAATGACATTTGGACACGATAGCTTGATTAGGATCATCATGTAGGGTAAGATTTAAGGGAAAAGGAAAAGTGGAAGACGTCGAAGATCGTATATGCCCCAAATAAAGGAAAAATTTGACGTCGAATCGTACCAAAAAGATGGCTCGAAATAGAGATAAATGGAGAAAATTGCACCGACAAGAGTACAGCTCTTAAATAGTGAAGATTAGGCAAAATCAACTATAGTTACATCTAGGTTCAAAGATGTAACTATAGTTGATTTTGCCTAAGATCATCGCTGAGACGTTGTCATTTCGTCAATTTTAGTGATGTAACCCAATAAAGTTGAACCGATGTTTTTCACACAATTTTATCGATTAGTGTATTACTTTTTTGTAATTTAATATTTTGCGTGTATTTTAAATCCTACGATAAGCTTAGGGCATAAAAAATATATATTATTTTAACCTTGTTGACAGATTACTTTGTCGGAAACAATTAGAAAAACAGCTGTGAAACACTAATAAATGGGATATCATTTATATAAATAAATAAAGCATATTCATCGATAGTGTTGTTCATGCGGTTTTCACTAATAAATGTAGTGATTGATTATTACACATCATACCGATTATTCGGACGTACACGATTTTAGCTTTTGTCAACAACTATATTTCGATATAAGATTTTAAACTTTCGCGTTGCATTACAATAAGAACTCAACATGACGGGTCTAAACACGAAATATTAAAATTAATAAATGCTACTTACTACACAGCCGAAACGTCGAGCAGTGAGTAGCATTTACTCATTTTAATATTTGCTTGGGCCATCTGTTTCATAAACAGACGGCTAGATGGCGCTAAGCGTCACGGAAATTTTTGGTTTCTTATTTCATCTTTATGAATATAAAATATGACACTGTGAGTGTTAAATACATTCTAAACCATTAGATAGCGAAGCGTCAACAATTTCCAAGTTGAATTTATTCTGTAAAGAATAACTGCTTGGGCCATCTGTTTCATAAACAGACGGCTAGATGGCGCTAAGCGTCAAGCAACGAAGTATTCATAAGAGACCACAAATTTCGGACTAACAGCACGGTAGCTCAATTGGACCACAAATTTCGCAGGGTTGGACTAACAGCACGGTAGCTCAATTGGTAAGAGCGTTTGGCCTGGTCTGCTTACCAGGCCAGCGACTTGAACCAGCAACCTAAAAGGTTGCTGGTTCAAGTCCCGCCCGTGCGCGAATTTTTGGTTTCTTATTTCATCTTTATTAATATTTCGTGTTTAGACCCGTCATGTTAAGTTCTTATAACTATAGTTCGAGTTTCGTTTCATGCATAATCTGTGATGTTTCTTCAAGAAAAGAAAGCTACACAGCACTCTCAGTATTTAAAGCCTACTTTTATTTTCTTTTGGTAGTTAATGATACATAGACGTGTTATCTTAGCTCCTCTCTGGTCGACTACTGATTTCATGTTTTTTTACTAACCGGTTATTGTAAGAACAGACCTGTCAGACATGTCACGTTCCTCCCGCTGCCCCGCTGACTCGCCCGCGTTCGTGCATTTCATGTGTCAGTACCGCCGTTACTACCGTCACTCAGTGACAGTGTTAGTACCGTACAGTAAACTCATGGTTTACGTCGGTTTTACTCGCTAGCAACGACGTAAAAAAGTATATGTAAAATTGTACAGCGCCTCTAGCGGTCACTTGCAGATCTAAAATATTTCATACAAAAAGTTACGACGTCGCTAGCAAATAAAACCGCCGTAAACTCATGGTAACGGCACAGGTCCATTGTTATAATAACCTGGTAGAAAGATGTTATCTTATATATAAAATTCTGGTGTCACAATGTTCGTTCCCGTACTCCCCCGAAACGGCTTCTCATTAAATTATGTGAGCATATTGAGTAGGTCTGAGAATCGGCTAACATCTGTTTTTCATACCCCTTAGTGTGATAGGGTTGTCCACCCTTAATATTTTTCTTAATTTAGGTCCGTTATTAAAGAAAAATGTTATGTAATTACGGCTGGGCGGGACGAGGCCGGGCAAGAGCATGGTGCGAAACTAAGGTCGCTGGGTCCGCTAGTCTAAATATAGATTTTTCAATTCTCACAGGCGAACATGGTGTGGGTGGCGTGCTACGGCGAAACGCCAGCAGACGAAGAGAACATCGGCCCCATCAAGTACTTCCCGTACCCCGGCTTCCCTGGCTACTTCTACCCTTATGAGAACGCGGAGGGATACCTCAGTCCCCTGGTCGCTATACACTTGGAAAGACCTAAAAGTAAGTTATAATTTTTATTTAGTAAAACATGATTGCACTACACTACACACAATAAAGTTGGCAGATTTGATGCTTTAGAGCATTCTCTGTCATTAGACCGTCTGTATTATTATGAAATATTTTCCAGTAATTTAACTAAATTAGTGGCGAAATCTTTTCATGACTTCGATTATTTCCTTCAGTCAGTATTTTTTCCCTTGAAAATAAAATGTTTAAATTTTCTGTAAGATTCATAGATTTATAAGTACTTTAGTCTTAAGGGGCTCCCCGAATTTTTAACGCGCACACTCGCGCCACTTTAGTAGAAAAATGGCCATATTTAGCAGTTTTTCTAACTCTAACTACAGTTAACTACTTTTGAAACAATTTAAACGTAGGTACTAAATAAACTATACAACCTGTACAACAATCGTGTCTACCAGATTTTTGATTGTTTTTGTATTTAAGGAGTAATAATTATTTTAAAAAGAGTGGCGCTAGTGTGCGCGTCAAAAATTCGGGGAGCCCCTTAACCAGGTAATTTAATATAAAAGATTACAAAGTCAATTGAGATAGTGCGCGACGGCAGCGACACAAACTAATGGCGAACATTGAAATGCCAAATAGCAGGCTGTCACTAGAAAAAAATTTAAATCGTTATCTCAATGAAATATTGTATTATCCATTTATTCTATTCAATTAGGTTTTTCCATAGTGATTATTGCATTCACGAGCGATGGAGAGGGCTATGTTTGGTGTTTCTCTACGAGATCGAATCAGAAATTAGGAGATACGTAGAAGAACTAAGGTTACGGACATAGCCTTGAGAAACACCAAGTGAGAATGACCAGGGCACATAGCGCGAAGAACTGATGGCCGTAAGGGCAGAAAAGTTCTAGATTGGAGATCCTTTGACCAGAGACGCAGCGCAGGACGTCTACCGACAAGATGGACAGACGACCTTGTAATCATTACAAGACTGATAATGATGATGATAATTTCATAGTGACGATTTTTACCTATTAATATAGTAGAATGCGCGTATACGTAAATTTTGTACTAAAATTACTAAAAAAATAGTGACAGACGTCCGCGAATGTTGTTTTTTTTGATCACTGCGAGCGCTGTCATCGATTCGGGTTCCCCCACCTCCTACTTCGCACACAGCGAATACAAACACTGATATGTTCTTTTATATTTCAGCGGGCATAGTAATAAACATCGAATGCCGTGCGTGGGCCAGAAATATAATATACAACAGGAAAGAACGACTTGGAGTCGTACATTTCGAGCTTATGATCGAGTAGACAGCATATACCGGTCTTTTGAGAAGACCACCAATAAGCCGTCCACTTTGGGTATCTATGTACCATATTTAAGTGAGTTACACATTAATGATTAAGTTTAGCTAGTTTTTGACGTGGTCTACTGAGAAGACCATCAATTTATTGATATGTAAAATTTTGAAACCTACCGATTTGGTCTTTTTGGTAGACCGAATAGTAAATCTCAGAAAAGACTTAGCATGTAAGAATCTCAAGACAGCTCGAATATTTTTTTTAAAGTAGTGATTTAAAATAGTAATCAAGTCATATCAATATTTTATCCAGTGTAAACTTATTTAAAACTAAACACTATAATATTCTTGTGCATTTAACTTCTTTATAAGAAATAATAGAATAAGATAATGTGAATCTCTTTTTCCAATATAAAGTAATGTTTTGTATTTTTTTTAATGATATTATCGTATGTTTAGTGATCTCCGTCCATTCAGTCCAGAAAGATTAATTACTTGTGATATTTCGCTTGTAATAAACAAAAAATATATTTTGCAGTAAAGGAGTAAGACAAACAAGTACTTCAAATTAATATTACTATAAGTAGTATCTTTAAGATTTCTAATCCAAGATATATATTATCCAAGAAAATTGCTAAGCCAATGTTGAGGTGCTTATATTTGTATGTTGTTGTACCAATCTGTGTCTTTGTAGCTTTAGGCTTCAATGGCTATATTTTATAAATGCATTTTATTATTGACTTAAAAAAACCATAACTATTATATATATTTATTTTTTGTATTTTTGTACTATAGCAAAGACTAAAACATTAAACATACCGATTTTTTAACATAAGTAATCTCTATTGTATCTCATATGTAATTAAAAATATCAATCATTTCATTGATTTTATAATTTGACGCAACGGAATTCTTATTTTTTTTCGTAATTTATCTCTCCATTGGTGTATTCTTAGTTTATAATTATATGTAAAGTCACACGTCCACTAGTTTTTAATAAATAAAGCTTTAGAATAAAATAAAATAAAACTTAATATTAACGAATCCGTCCTGGAGATGAGTCTCACTTGTATTTTTATGGTGTATCCATACTGCCGCAGCGGTATTTTCCATAGTATCTGTCAGTTAATTGACGTATGCCGCCGGCAATGCCTCCAGGTGTTGTGGATACACCATTAGGTTTATAATAATGTGTGCCTTTAAAATGATAATAAAAGACTTATTGAAACATAAGTTAGTTTTCTTTGGTGAGCATGTGTCAAAAGTATTCTTCATTTATTTATTCAACCTGTATTTTGCAATTCAGAGTCGATTTTACTATATAGGAGGATAGAAGTATAAAATTATCGATTATAGAATGTCATTTTCGTAATTGATTGCTGACAATTAGGTGACGTTTCCGAATTAGGCGTTTTGTATTGTATTCGACGAATATTCCATCTGACGTTAGTAAAATCAAGTCCCAATTACTTAAGAATAAATAAATGTATAGCGTTATCTATAAACCAATTTGTTTTATTTTACATTAGTTAGTAATTATTTCTGTTAGTCTGTTATGACATTCTATTCCTACTTCGGTTTAATAATTTAGTTACATTAATAAATAGTAATGAGTTGAGTATATGTTAAATTAACTTTCTTTGTATTGCGATAAGGAATATTACAATTTATTTCAATCGATTTCATATCTAATACTTCCACATATAAATGACATTAGCAGAATAAAACGAGTGTGACGGTAACAGCTTATTTAGATAAATTACTTTGATTTTTTAATTAGATAGACGAAAATGACATTTGATGGGTAGTCACTTTTTCGTAAATCAAAAATAACGTTGTTCCTAAACAGTGTGATGCTTAAATATAGTTACAGAATAAAGTGGCTGTGACATACGGACGGACAGACAGACGGACGGAGAGACAGACAGTGATTTATATACTTCCGAGCAAGTCATTTTGAGCCTTCATAGATTACATAATCTACTGATGTATAATTGTTGATGTTCCACTTGACCAGTTAAATTGTTTTTATTCATCTCAGAAATAGGATTCAGAGGTGTTGGTAAAACCTTGCATTATTATTAAATAATATGCGCCAGAAAACACACCAATTGTCTTGCTTTCGAAGTAAGGTTTTTCTTCCTTGTGCTACGAATACCAGACAACGATTTGAGTGCAATTAGTTTAAAAATAAATAAATATAAAATTTTGTTAAAAAACACAGCGTAATTGCTCTGTTTGCCCAACTGTCGCATGATTAAATATATAATTTTATACCTATCTGTGGACAAGGGTGCTGGTTACATTTAAGTAATTTCCATACTAATATTTACGGTTATTCCATTAATGTAATTGTTTGTTGTCCTTAATAAAGAGAAAAATAATAATAATGACGGGTCCCTTAAATACCTTTATTAAAGACATATAAAATAGCCATGACTTAGGTAAATTGTTTGAGCTCTGAATTTTTGAAAAGCTTTGAATCCCGCAAGGGGAAAATGTTTGGGAGATCCAAATATTTTCCGCTTGCGGGATTCAAACCCGCGACTGCCGGCGTAATAGTCAGGAACGCTTACCAATACACTAAACTCGTCGTCAACCATGCGGGATACGCTGAATAAGGTTTAGTTGCTAACTTGACAGTTTTTGAGGTGTCTGAGTTCCCGGGTTCGATTTTTTTAATATAGAAGTCCTGTTGTCTACTTCTTGGTTTTAAGTGTAAAAACCGTCGCTGCTTCGGATTTCCATAACACATATGTACAAGCTACTTGTTTGGATTGAGAGCAACGTATATGACTATGTTGTCCTATACATAAAATGTTATTTATACCTACTAGAAATCATCTCCTTAATTATTATCTTCGCATCACAATCACCCACGAAGCGTCTACAAATCCATCGATAAAAAGCAAGCGCATTCAACTGTACGCAAAAAGACCCTTCTCAATGTGGGAGACAAAAAAATCTGTGTTTACGTCCCAACTGATGTTGCACGTGTGCGCTGCGTACGCGCATCGCTGCGGCAGTCTCGCGCAGACCGTCTCACCGAACGGACGTCTGTCCCAAAATAGTTAAAACTCCTCCGATGACAACGAAGCCGAACTTGGAGTCCGATTGGGCTAGGGCGCCGCCCCCTTCAGGACCAACTTGGCGTCGCATAGCCAACGCGTTCTACAACCCAGAAGAGAAAAGCTTCTTAGGAAGAACGCCGAAGAGATGGGGTAAGTGCAGATGTTTTCGTTTCTAAATTAGGAACTGGATTTTGGATACAATGTGAATCTGGAAGTGTTACTGAAAGATGGGAGTTTCAGTCAGAATCTTAATATGTACCTACAGCTTTTAGTAATAGGTACCCACCCACTTGTTATAGAGTGGAAGTTATATAATTATTAGCTTACCCGGCAAACGTTGTTTGGCATTTGTCACGATTAAACTTTAATAATAAAAATAAATGTTTATTTTCATAAAATAAAGTTTCGATTTGCCATAAGCTAAGGGAAATTTTCATCGAAGTACAGTTAAAAACACAATAATTGATCAGTTATCGAGCGGGGTGAAAAATGGTCTAAATTTGGTAAGAATCTGTAAAGCCGTTTCGGAGGAGTACGGAAACTAACATTTGTGACATGGAAATTTTATATTGATCGGATTAATTTCAGAATGTAAATTCTTAGTGGAATTTCTAACAAAATGTATTAAAACTAGGCAGATTTTACTTCAACAACAGTAGGGTCCGGTTTGAGACCTGAACAGGGATTCGGGTGATATAGCAAACCTAACCACTGTCTTCATCAATTTGTATAACTTTGTCCCATCAATTTGTATAATGTCCTGTAACTATAGATATATATATATTTTGTAATTAAAGGGTATCATCCGATACCATTTTCGCCTATTAAAATGTATTTAACCACAGGAAACTTTCAAGGATAATTCCTCACTAAATTTTCGAGGAAGTTGTTTCTAATCAAACTAAAATTAAATTGTTCGTCGCTTTCTGTGTAAGTAGGTATGTAATTTAACTACATATTAAATTGTGACTTGCAGCTATTGATATCTCTAGGGTTAATACAATATATATCCCCCTTCTCGCTCTTACAACTGATAATAAAAATCTAGACACTTCTCTTGGACTTAAATCTAATCTGCATTATAGAAATTGGTAACTTAAACCACTGACGTTAATATCGGCCTAACAGGCGGACACAGGTACACTAAAATCCGTTTTTCTTTGCTAGTCGAATAATGTAAACAAATTTTTCATAACTTTTAAAATAATATCAATAAATAAATATGTATTCACTATTTAATTTAAAATGATTTCAGTTTTTAACGATGAATTACCTTTGTAGGATGTAATTTTTGTTTTTTTTAATTATAAAAGGAATTATTTCGTTAAAAAGGAATGATAGGATTGTTTACAATATCCGACAATCTAAGAAGATCAGACTTTATCAGTAATATTGTAGCAGACAAGGTTATCAAATAACAGTCAAAATGTCAATACAAGTTACCATTGCATTAATTGGTATCTGAGCTGATCCTACCTTTCTCGTGAAAATCGAACTTTTTTCGTGGTGTGATTCGATTGCGAGTTTAACCGTTATACCTAAAAAAAAAACAAGTTAGGTATCTACACGTAATAAACCTATCAGACGAACGAAATCGAAATGCATAGAAATCGGGACACTGAGTAATCAAAAACATTTTTTTCTTCTACAAAGAAATTAGATCGGTAAACTTTTTTCGTATGCGATCTGCACGAGAATCTGCCCCCTGATTGGGATCTGCTCAGATATTAATGTAATGGTTAAGATATAAATGTTCGGATATTAACGTTAGCTTATAGTGTGAAGTATTTTAACTGATTAGAAGTATTTGGTCACCTTGTGGCTACTAGGCTCTAAAAAGCTCAGACGTTGTAAATACAAACATACAAATACTGGGCTCATAACTACGTAACTAATATTGTTAAGCTTGTCACTCATATGCACTTGCATGTAACTTAACCCTGTGCTCAATCGGTTGAAATCTGATCACGTATCATACTCGTAGCTACAAACATGTTACAACGGCACTATTGACAGCACACATAGAAAGTTATCTGTAAACGATGCAAATGATATAAGTATGAATGATGCATTACTGTATTCCCTACCACACATGGTTGTGTAGGTACTGTCTAACTATATGCCTTCACTTTACATTGAATGGTAGATAAATAAATACAGGTGTGGATACGGTACTTATTTTGTAAAAAAAAATACAGGGTTTACTGTAAGGCGTTAAGTCTGCCGATTCTTCAACTCACAGTGAAAAAAAGAGTTGTTTTTAAATTTGTAAAGAATCTATCTTAAAAATTTCTACTCATTAATTTAACGAGTGTGATTGTATACTACGAGCAAGTCTCTAAGGCAGCTTGATCTAACCTATTCAATAGGCCATAATGCATAATGGATGTAGGTAACTGTCATAATCGCGATTAATATTTAATGTATTTGCTTTGAGAATGTGCAGTAATTAGGATCCTAAGCACGAGTAAAGAGAACTATAGACTACGACGATATAGACTTTTCAACCTTCTACGAACCATGTTTAAAATCTAATCGACATTGGTTTTATATTTAAAATAAACTTTTAAAAAAATGTAAACCGCCTTCAATTCAAAACGGAAATGCACTAAAAATTCTCAAATAAACTCTTGACCATTGAAAGGAAAGGAATCCATTTTAGGCAAAAAAAATATTTTTGGAGTCGGTGCTGTGATAGTTGATGCTTGATGGTCAAAGTGATGGCACCGACTCCAAAAAGAAATTATTTGCCTAAAATGGATTCATTTCCTTTCAATGGTCAAGAGATTATTTAAGACTTTTTAGTGCATTTCGGTTTTGAAGTCGGTTTTTTCTTTTTTTAAAAGTTGATTTTATTTCTTCATTTTTAGGGATTACAGGAGAGGGAGGGGGGTCGGTTGCACCTTATGACACTGTTCTTTAAGAAGCTACAAACCACCTATCATAATTCCTGACAATATAATTACCTAATTCCTAAGCGTTAAGGATTTCCACCATCAGCTCAGCCCCACAAGGTGTTGACTGTCAGACGTAACAACACGTCAACATTACGATTTTAGTTAAAAAAACACACACACGTGCCTTTAAATTTTGAGGGTTTCCCTCGATTACACCAAGATCCCATCATCATATCCCAAATTGGCAACACTGGGACCAACTAGAAGGTATACCCTCTATATAGGCGAAAAAAAAATCGAATCGGTCGACGAACGACTGAGATATGAGGTAACATAGATATAAAAAAAACACACAGTCGAATCGATAACCTCCTCCTTTTTTTGAAGTCGGTTTAAAACCATTTCTTTTTGCAGTCGGTGCCCTGATTGCAGATGCTTGAGATGGTCAATACGATGGGACCGACTCCAAAAAGAAATGAATTTAATACTTTTTAGTGCACTTTGGTTTTGAAGCCGGTTTTTACTATTATTTGTAAAAGTTTTTATTTTATAGGACCTTTCATAAGTTCTGGCGTCCTAATTGCTAAACTTCTAAGCGTTAAGAAGCTCCACAAAATGGTGACTATCATACGTAAAGACAAGTCAATATTAAGATTCCAGTACAAAAACACATAACCTGCATTTAAAATTTGAGAGATTTCCTCAGTTACACCAATATCCCATCATCAGACCCCAACAACGATAGGACCAACTAGGAAGTAAACCCTCTTAGTAGGTGAAAAATTTGACTGATACTTATATAGGTAACAACAAAAAAAAACTTCAGTTGAATTGATAACCTCTTCCTTTTTGCAATCGGTTAAAATTACTGACGAATGTGCAAACTAAGCAGTTTATATCTTATTCGTGTGTGTGATAATTATCTTCTTATGTATACAGAACAAAACTGACACATTTATGAAAAAATATATAACTTTTAGTTATAATCTTAAACTAATCTACACACGGGATTAAGTGCAGCGATACACCGATGTTTACCTTTTAAATAAGTGAATCGTTGCATTAAATTATTAAATAATTATTATTAAAAAGTCTGCTTTATATTCTTAAGTAATTTTTAACTACTTCTTAAGTATCTATATTTTATAACATGTAGTATAATTTACTTACCTTTACTTTTAAGCTGCCTCAAAGTGCTATACCTTCTGGGTAACTAGGTTATAAGTGCACTTAATGAACATATATATATCACCTATGTAAGTTTGTAACACCTAGTATGCATGCATGAATAAATGAAATGAAATGAAATCCCATTAGTTGATTAGTTTAGTACGAAATGCAACAAAGTTTAAAATCAAATATAACTGTAATCTTATTAAACGTGCATGAACAGTTTCAATATTATCATTTTTCATACACGTCGTTCACTCTGCAAATAAGTCGTGCCATAAAAGACGTGGTCTCCACAATTATTAATACACAACGACGTCGATCTACTACCCAGATGAAGCCGCATCTAAGCTTTAGAACAATCAGTTGAATATATTGTTCTTGTTGCAATAAGACGCCATCACAGTCGTTATTTCATTCAATCCAAATTCTCTTCCTTTTTTGATGCCGAGTTTTTGAATTCAACATGAAAAAACGTTAAATCAGTCCCTATCCCTGCGATGACTTGTGTTTAAGGCATACCGGTTTCTTTTTGATCCCTAAAACCTTATTAAAACTGACATGGCAGAACGGTATTCGAAGAGGGCTTCATTCCAAGGTAAGATTAAGCTCAGTAGCAGAGATATACCTTAGGTGTGTCAAAGTAATTGTTAGTTCATTACACTAATGCAGACAAACAAAATTTAAAAATATATATTTAATCAGTATGGTGGTATTACATTACGCGTTATAGGATGCTTTTGAAGCCCTGTGTATTAGAAGCATGTTGCTTACAGATAAATATAAATATTCTTTGGACATTCCCACACATCGCAATCTAGCCCCAAAGTAAGCTAATCAAAGCTTGTGTTATGGGTTGCCAGACAACGGATATAATACTTAAATACTTTTTGTTTTTAAATATGTACATACATTATATACATAGAACACCCAGACCAATACAAACAGATATGTTCATGCACACAAATGTTTGTATTGTGCGGGGATCGAACCCGCACCCGCTGCGTAGTAGGCGATTTCTCGACCACTACACCAGACGGGTCGTCAAAATTGATTTGACTTGACATGGAACTAAAGTGTTTAGCGACTTATGATGCTGACCGTACCTTCTTTTAGCTTCAAAGCTGTGAATTCGTCTAGCCTTAAACAAATAGTAAATAGGTACTTAGTAGGTGATAGTAGTTTCAATTCCATCACTCATACAACCGTAAGTAATACAAGCAAGCACGGTAGGTAGGTAGGATCCGTTAACATTGCCTCACATAGAGTTTATTCAGCAGTTGCAGGTATGCGTTAATAATCCGACTTATTTAACTGAACAATAAACGTGTAAATATTTGATAAAATAATCTCCTGGTACATTGCGTGGAAGACACAACACAGATTAACTTGACTATGTTTACATAGTGAGTTTCAACCAGTGATATATACTTATCTACTTGCATTTTGAAGAGTATTCCTTAACACATTAAAGGTGTTAACAGGTCTACCTTTCTTTATCGGTGATCATGCAATGCATTACATTCCTACTACTAAACTAAAAATAACTACTCAACTTGAACCTAACCTTAACCTGTATATATTCTCAGCCTTAACCTTACATACAATTACTATCCGATAATGCTGCTGATGCTGACTGATTGATTTAATAACTTTTAATAAGCTTATAATAACTTTTATTATAAGATTAAAAAGCAAATGTTACAATCTTGACAGCTGTCTATCTATGGACATTTAGTTTTCCCTTAGATAGTATTTGGCTACTGTTAAGGACGAAATCGTACAAAATTTGAGTTAAAAATAAGAAGTTAAGTTCAGATAAATAGCTACATTTTAATCACTCCTGCCCTGATGGTCACCTCTTCATGAGTTTTGCATTTCAATAGCCGCCGTACAACAAAGCTTCTGATCGGAACTGGATAGACCTGTCCTTGGCGTACAAACGACATACATCCCATACAAACGGCCCTCCAATACTCCATACAAATCTTTATTCATATGTCCCCTCTATCGCTTTGTGGATTCAAGGCCAAAGTCGTTTCACATGAATTCACATTCGATATAAATACATATAGAGTAAGTAGGCCACGGTTTTTATTAAAGTAAACGGTCGATGTGTAAATTAGAACATAGTCTGATTGAAAGAAATAGTAAGATGTAATCTTTCAGGGGCCCTATTTTTGAATCACTCGCTTCGAAATGGCGAGTGATTTTCGTTCGATAACGAGTTTTTTTCTTTGACTTTTAATTCATCTTCGAACGAAAATCACTCGCCATCTTGAAGCGAGTGATTCGAAAATAGAGGGCCTTAATTTTCATAAAGATAGACATTCGAATGATTAATGTTTCCTTAAGGCGATCCCATGTGTAGAAAGTAAGTTGATTCATATTAAAGTTTAAATAACTCTTTCTATATAGTAAATTGACCTGAAAACATCATATTTCGCAAAGTCAAGCTCTTTGGGTCGTCAATCTTAATAAAGACATCCTCTACATGCCAAAGGCCAACCCAACTAGTTCCTATTAGGGCAAGGGGCTAGCTCTTACCTTGCAATGCATTGAAATACATCACAGGATATTCCACACCGTACGTAGCTAAAATAAAAGCAATAAACAAACGGATGCCGACACTCGCGCGACCATAAATTGAACATGTAACAGTTTTAATTAATTCTTCCGTGCAAAGGTGTCCCATATGAGTTATGGAATTTTTCCATTATGATGGCACAGATAAGGACCAAGAAAATCTTCGCGTTTATAATATGTATATTCTTTACGAAGCCTCTTTCGCCAGGGTGGGTCGCTAGTTTATACCAACATTATAAAGCTGAAGAGTTTGTTAGTTTGTTTGAACGCGCTAATATCAGGAATTACTGAAACGATTTGAAAAAATATTTTGTGTTGAATAGCTGATTTATCGCGGAAGCGACGGGAGGAAAGGGAGCAAAATCAAAACGCGCTGACAAAGTCAGTAAAATACAGGGTGGTCTAAGTAGTGACGTCAATAAATTTTTTTTAGATTCCTCTCACCTGGGGGTATCCGAAAATACCCCATGTATGTTCCGCGATTTTTTGTAGTTTTCGAGTTATGATTTTTTTTGTGTTTTTTTAATATTCTCTATCGGCGAGGATTCAAAAATTCATATCTTTTTTTCTATTATGTATTTTGCAATGATTTTTTTTGTGCCGTGGTCGTTGTTAGTGCTGTCTTAATAATAAAAATAATGCATCTTTTTAAACTTACTAAAAGGCACTAAAAAAAAACTTGAAAGTTCGAACTCTGATTTTATTAGGATTTAATCAAAAATTTTACTTCAATTTAAAAATACAAATAGTAGTTTCCATAGCTTCTGCTTAGGTTAAAAAACTTTGCGGGGTCCTAAGCTCCTAAGATCATTTTAAAAAAATGGTACTTAGTTGGCCTTTTTTTGTTGTAATCGGCCTTCGAAGGCGGATAGGCTAAAAATCGTTGAAATAAAATTAAAGCGTTAAAAATTCTTTTATCTACTTTTTATCACTCATATGGTAAGTTTAAGTTAAAAATGTGATTAAAAGTCAATTTTAACTTAAAATCCTGTAAAATTACGGTAGCTCGTGTTATTTAACAAACACGTTCGCCAGACCTCAACCCTATCGACTTTTTTGTTTGGGGATTTTATAAAGAGCTTGTGTACGCGACGGAGAGCAACAACGAAGCAGAATTGCGACAAAAACTTTCAGATGCGGAAAGAAAAATAAAGCAAGAATATTCAAGTAGCTTTAGGCAATTAAAAAGCAACTTTCTCAAACGTTGTCAACTTTGTATTCAAGGTGGAGGAAGGAATTTTGAAAATTTATTGTAATAAAATTATTTTGTAAATTGTGACTTTTATTTGCTATCCAAAACAGCAAATTTCAAATTATTTTACTCGTGTAATTTTTAAATAATTTTGGTGACGAACTACCTGTTGTTATTGATTCAGTAATAATTTTGATTTTCAATAAAAAAAATTACAGGATTTTAAATTAAGATGATTTTAAAATATCTTTTTAAACCTAAATTTACCATAAGAATGATAAAAAGTAGATAAAAGAATTTTTAACGCTTTAATTTTATTTCAACGATTTTTAGCCTATCCGCCTTCGAAGGCCGATTACAACAAAAAAAGGCCAACTAAGTACCATTTTTTTTAAATGATCTTAGGAGCTTAGGACCCCGCAAAGTTTTTAAACCTAAGCAGAAGCTATGGAAACTACTATTTGTATTTTTAAATTGAAGTAGAATTTTTGATTAAATCCTAATAAAAATCAGAGTTCGAACTTTCAAGTTTTTTTTAGTGCCTTTTAGTAAGTTTAAAAAGATGCATTATTTTTATTATTAGGACAGCATTAACAACGACCACGGCACAAAAAAAATCATTGCAAAATACTTAATAGAAAAAAAGATATGAATTTTTGAATCCTCGCGGGTAGAGAATATTAAAAAAGCACAAAAAAAAATCATAACTCGAAAACTACAAAAAATCGCGGAACATACATGGGGTATTTTCGGATACCCCCAGGTGAGAGGAATCTAAAAAAAAATTATTGACGTCACTACTTAGACCACCCTGTATAAACGCACATAATGAAGTTTCAACAACCTTGTTAAATACACTAAGTACATCGTGTCCCTATAGCCGACCGAATTATGCGCTGTCAAATACTTGCAGGGACTCGAAATTTCATCATTTTTACACGAAATTCGATTCCTCGTTTTTCACACAGCCAAAGTTGCTTTTTACAAGTGCTATAGTGTATATTAAGTTTGAATAGTGACAAAACTATAAAAACAAAAATGTTATTTATTTTTACCGCATTCAAAAAATAAGGTTATCAATTCGACCTGTATGTATGTGATATCGTCAGAAATGGATAAACTTTTTGTATGTTGATCTACAAGCTTCCATACGTATGCAAAATTTTGTAAGTGTATGTATGTAGTCTCAAGATTTCACGAAAACGAGAAGTTTTTTTTTAATTTCTTTTTTTAATAGGTTTTTAGTTCAATCAATTATAGTTTAACTAAGGTTGTCTTAAGTAACAGTGTTAGATTATTTAAAATCGATTAAGAAGTTTTTGAGATATGAGTAATGATTAAAAATCATGTAATAAAAATATGATTTTAAAAATTAAACAACCCTCACCGATTCCAAAAGAATTTGTTTCTCCTAAATAGAAGTCGAATGCGTTATTTTAAGCTTTTTAGTCACTCTTTTGAAGGCGGTTTATTTTTTTAAATTATGTCTTAGGGCCGATTTTTCAATGGTCAGATAAAACTTATCAGACTGATAAATTATAAAGCGACATATTAAAAAAAATGACAGGTACCTATAATTGCTAACATTTAGGTGACGTTTTCTAATAAGCTAAATTGTATTTTGTTCGACGAATATTTCTTATCTGATAACTGAAAAAGCGTCAGCCCTTAGGTGTATATTTTATTCTCCCACTAAATCTTCACAGACGGGCAGTATTTCATAACAGCAAAGTCATAGGATTAGACAGAGCATGGGTTGGCCTTGTCTTCTGTTTACCCGACGCACTCCTGGCACTGTTTACAATAGATTTACTGGTTGCCGAAAATATTACTTTTATACTTTCCCATTTTTGTTGTAGCGTAGCAGGGTTTCTGCTATGTTTTTTGGGTTGTATTGTGTAAATTCTGAAAGATAACTTTGGTGAAATACTGCAACATTAAGGATTTAAGAATCAGAGGGTTTTGAAGGTATTATTTACTTCAACGGCAGAACATGAAAACATAAATCCATTGGATTTATAATTCATAATTCATTTATTTGCCATAAATAGGGTTTGGTGAAAGTTGATTACAGGTTGATATACCTACAGTTAATTAGTTGCTTTTAACCTATTAAGCCATAAATACAGCATGCAAACTTATTTTAACAATATACAATTTTGAATTCCGTTACATTTGTACATTACAATGTCAGTTCCACAATAATCAATAAATAAGTACTTAAATGTCAAATTATAATTACACGTAGCACCGAGTACTGGATTGTATCTCGCATTCTTAACTAAACATCATAATAATATGGGTAGTTATTTAAGTCTGATAATAAAAAGTATGGTTTAAATATTTCTAACCTAATAGTGAAAAACTTAGAATAACCAATGGCTGTGATGCGATATTACGTACGAGTATTTATCAATGTTCTATGAAGGATGTGCTTATGCACAATATATCACATATGATTTAATCTATCTGGATTGACAGCGGTTGACTGGTAGATAGTGCTATAAAGCATTAAGTCCGCACGTTGAACAATTTACAGTGCAAATGAAGTTTAAATAAACCCCAGACAGTTAAAGTGCCCAGACATTTATATTTATTTTATTGAAACATTTAGCAACTTATTGTGCTATGATTGTTTGAGCAGACTCTGTAGGACATGAAAAATCAATCAATTCTTTGCACATATTATAATCGGTCAGACTTACAAACCACTAGTAGTGACCGATCAATCCGCAACGCGTGCGCTGCCGCGCCGTGTCGCGAATCGATGCACTCGCCGACGTCTTATTGATATCGCCTACTGCGCTCTTGCTTAAAAGTTATTGGGTATTATAAACGTTATATCAGGTCATTGCAATCTGGCATTTAATAGATGAACAGACTTTCAGGTCATTGCAACCTGGCTAGGTGAAAGTAATCAGTGACACGTCATGAAAAGAGTGATAAAAATAATTATTTAATATACAAACATTACACAATAATGTGAAGTCCGTTTTTATTTTGCAAGTAGAATATTGTAAACAATCTTGACATTCTATTTTAACGAAAGAATAAAGTTAAAAATAAGATAAACACAAAACTCACAACTTCTACAGGTAATTCATCGTTGAATACTGAGATCTTTCTAAATTATATTTTAGTTGTTTTTATTCAGTGAAATATTTTAGAATACTTGTTTCTGAAGTTTACGCGAATATTACTCATCAAAATAAAACAACTTTTTTACGGATTAACTTTTCGCGAGTTTATTAATTTTATCCCGACGTTTCGAACACTTTACAGCGTTCGTGGTCACGGGTAGACTAAGATGTTATATGTCATTTACAGTGTTTTGAAAAATATACACTACCGTTAAGATTGGGAATATCTTGAAGCGAGCTTCCATCAAGACTTATTTCAAGCCGCCAAAGAAGATTAACCAATTTTTACCACCTGTCAAGTGCACCATACCTCTTCAAGATGCAGGGGTGTATAGACTGGAATGTGACTGTGGCCTTTTCTTCATCGAGTAAACCAAACCAAGTATAGGCGTGCGGATAAAAGAACATATAGCTGACGTTAAACATAGACGAAACATAAAATCTGCAGTGTGTGAACATGCCTTAGACAAACCCAACCACTTCATACGTTTTGACCAACCCAAAGTACTGTCAAAAGAACGTCGGCGTAGTACTATTATATTTTCTGTGACGTCGGTTCATTCCACGTATGCTACGCGAAGCTATAGAAATAAGAAAACATTCAAATTTTAACAGAGAAGATGGTTGGAAAATTCCACCTGCATGGGATCCAGTTCCAACTAGGACCCAAGCTAGACCACTCACTGCAAGATCAAAAGCCACAGTTAGCTCTTTCTGCGTGGCTAAGAACGTTAATTAATATTATTGAGCGACGGTGGTGTATATTTTTAAAAACTCTGTAAATGACAAATAACATCTTAGTCTATCTTAGTGACCACGAACGCTGTAAAGTGTTCGAAACGTCGGGATACAATTAATAAACTCGCGAAAAGTTAATCCGTAAAAAAGTTATTTTATTTCGATGAATATTTTAAAAGTTATAAAAAAGGTTGTTTACATTATTGGACTAGCAAAAAAAACGGAGTTCAGAGGCATTAGTACCTTAGTACCAATAAAATGAAATCCAAAACGTTTTCATGATTATCTAGCGTATGGCCTGTAATAGAAGCAAAATTTTAATCAATGATTCTACAGAGTATACGTAGTTAGAAACCTTGACCTATGATGCGCGCCCATTTATCATTTATCGCGGCAATTGAAAAATTTCAAACATATTTTTTATCACCTCAAAAGGTTTTTACTAAGTTTTGTGTATTCATTTGTTTTTATAAGCAATTAGTGTATGGGACAATTTTAAATGATAGATGATATTTGATAGAAAAGGTTTATTGCTATTGATAACTTAAATAATTACTGATATTGCTAATGATTTGATATTGAGAACGCGTCCGCCGTGTATCGGTGATTAACGTGAACTAATGGGAAAGGAAAAATGAGTGACGCGCGTTCATTGGACCTAATTACAAAGTAAGCTACATAAACAAAAATGTATGGTTGTTCCTTACAATTAGGATTCATTTACAATTACAAAATATTTGGCAAACAAAACAGGTTGTTTAGGAAATAAAATTATTTTATAGACGCGATGAAAGATATTGTGGCGTTCTCTAAAGTGCTTTAACTGAGAGATACAGTAATCCAAACTTACCTCTAATCAATGTATATCAAAATCGATAACTCGTTGTAGTAGGTGAAAACGTCAAGCTCTGTGACTGAAAACATTTGTTGTTGTACATTGCTGGATCTGTTCAAATTGTTAGATAATAATTTGTATTTAATTATCAGCTTTATTAATAACAAACAAGAAAAAATAAAACTAAGACATGCAACATTAAAAAAATAACTTAAACTCTACCTATTCAAAAACGAAACCATTTCCTTGAGGCAAAGAGGCTATAATGCTGACTACGTTGCCGCGTTGGATAGCTTAATCCTTTGAGCTAGGAACCAGCCAGCTTTATTATTGGCTGCTACAGATTTTAATTGTGGCGCAATTTTATTATTAAAAAGAAATAAACCACTTAGAATTTATTTCTAGCTACTTGAGGGACCTATATTTTAATTTTTTGCTCGTATTACAGGCCACACCCTGTATATCACTGTGATCTTCATAAATGCATACCTAAGTAATCATACACAGTAAATTGCTCCATATATTTTTTGGTCTGCGTCAATATAAAATACAAAAACCGGTCAAGTGCGATTCGGACTCGCGCACTGAGGGTTCCGTGCCAACTTTAACAGAATTAGGGAATCCACTTACTTCTTCTTAGTAAAATATCACAATATTTACATACACAGCACATATAACTTCGTTTTTCATAGTGTCTGTATGATGTATAAAGTTATGTTTGCGGTTGTTGAAAATGTGCTATATCTCAAAAACTTCTTGTTCGATCCCGTCCGAACCATTCCGAAACGAAATTGTTTTCCTAAAACTGCTTCCTTTTCTTTCAAGGGTCAAAAGTTTATTTAAGACTTTATAGTCGGTTTTTACTTTTTTAAAGTAATTTTTATTTCTTAAATCTTAGTGATTACAGCAGAGGACGGGGGGGGGGGGGAGGTAAGTTGCACTTAATGATTCTGTTCTTTAAGAAGCTACAAATTACCTATCATAAGTTCTGTCATTATAATTACTGAACTCCTAAGCGTTAAGGAGTTCCACCATCAGCTCAGCTGCACAAAATGTTGACCATCAGACGTAACAACACGTCAACATTAAGATTCTTGTAAAAAAACATTATATGTGCCTTCAATATTTTAGGGTTTCCCTCAATTACACCAAACCTCATCATCAGATCCTAATTGGCATAAATGGGACCAACTAGAAAGTATACCCTTTAGGTAGACAAAAAAAATCCGAATAGGTCGACAATTGACTGAGATATGAGGTAACATAGATACAAAAAAAACATACAGTCGAATTGATAACCTCCTCCTTTTTTAAAGTCTGTTAAAAAGATGTTACAAGCGCACTCAAGAGGGCAAATCGATTAGGTCTTAACGTATGAATGAACAGAATAATAAAATAAGTAAGAAGTTTATAATTTAATGGAGTTTTTTCGTTCAAGTGTGCTTTCAGTGACTATAATAGCGACATAATATAAAATATTTTGTGCTATAATTGACAACCTTTTAATAAACACATGTATTTATTAGGTACTTCTATCCACCATCCACACATAAGTTCCTACCTACTTGCAAACTTCTTAGTTATAGTACGGAACACGACCAGAAATCTATACTTCTATAAACAAATATTATACACTGTCTTGTTTTGGTCAGTGACATACAACTCGGGACTCAGGGAGGGACATACGAGTTATGCTTATTCTAAAAAAATATTTTCATTAAATTATATGCAAATTTTATAAAAGAAATCTTCATAACATTCCTCAAAAAAAAGCGAATGGGGAAACTCGCACCCTCGCCCGTAGCTCGCACGTATCTACGAAATTCTACGCCTTAGCTAGTAAGCTACGAAGAGGCGACCTGGGGCCCTATTTCAGACTCACTAGCGTAAAGATTACGACTGATTTTCCTTCGTCATCCGAAAATCAGCAATTTTGAATCATTCGGTGTAACGAAATCCCCAAACGAGTGTCTCCGACCACTCGTTTGGGAATCCGAGTGATAGTCTAAAAGACAAAAACACGTGTTTTTGTGTAAAACTTTGAAACTCGCTTATTTGCTTCAAACTTTAATTAAAATATTATAAAAGTTCAATCAAACCGAATGTCCATGGATAATTTGCTTTTGCAAAGGCTTTTAAAGTAAAGGAAATGACAAAACGATTAAAGTTAGTTGAAGATAAAGAGTTATAGATTTTGTAGAAAGTGTTGTTCAAAGAGACATCGAAACAACCCGTTTGACTGAACAATTTTCAGCTCAAATCGAATTATTTTGAGATAAATAGCTCACAAAGGAATAAATCCAGATTCCAAGTCCTATTATGGTATCGAGTAGACCGTTTTGCCTTATTAGCCATTGCAATTAAGGTAAGTTTTTTTAGTCATGGTTATCTTGTTGTACAAATCTTTTGATTATACAGAATTAAGGCAGTTCGACTGTTTGCACATAAAGCTCATATACCAATTATACTTCCAGGTATTTCAGGTTTAAAAAATATTAAAAATAATGGACCGCTAGTTATTAATAATTTTAGCAAACAAGACAGCACCTACATATCACACAATACAAAAAGGTAACGGAAACATAGTGTTTTTTTATAACTATATTGTCATTCTTAGGTCTTTTTTCTAACGTCAGATAATCGTCTAATAAAATACACTACGCCTAATTTGAAAACGTCACCTATTTTTCAGCACTCATTTATGTAGATGTCATTTAAAAATCGGTCGTTTTATACTTATTCAGTTGGATAAGTATTAACTAACGTTGGTAAAATCGGCCCTTATTTCCCCACGGATGTGTTTATCAACAATCTTTTGTTTATGCTTTTGTTTGTGCGACCGCTGGCGGCCTTTTTACCCGTGAACGTATATTGCACTATCTCTAAGTTATAATTGTAAATCATTTAAAATTATTATACAGAAAATCAACTTGTACTAGAAAATATGTATAATAAAATAAGACATGCAACATAAAAAAAACTTAGAACCTAACTATTCTAAAACGAAACCAATTCCTTGTAGCATAGAGTACCTACTGGCATGCTGCCTAGTTCTATTGAAATATGTTCCTACTCAGGTATTCTATACTAATATTATAAAGCTGAATAGTTTGTTTGTATATTTGTTTGAACGTGCTCTTCTAAGAAACTACTGAACCGATTTGAATATTTTTTTTGTGTTAGATAGCTTATTTATCGAGGGACGCTTTAGGATACACACAATCACGCTTCGACGGGAGGGGAACAAACTCATAAACAAACTCATAACGCGAGACGCAGTCGCGGAGGACCGCTAGTAAATGTAATATAGCATCTGCTGCACATTGCGTCTGTCGGGTGACTCATGCAATTTTGATGTAGATTCTCGTCTCGCGATTGGCATGCAACATAGTTTCAGTTTATTTGCTTTAAACATGCGATATTACAGCACATGACAAGTATCAAAACAATATACCTAATTACCTAACTAACCGCTCTAGAGATTCCGCTATTACATATCTTTAATCTTGCCTTGTCGACATCGACTAACCCTGACATAAAATCTCTAGGGTGACCCCAGTTCCGAAGTCTGGTGGTGGCGATGATGTATCTTGTTTTAGGCCGATTGCAGTTTTATCCGTTTTTGCAAAATTATTCGAAATAATATTAAGTCAGCAAATTAACAAACAAACTTCTAAGTTATTTCACGAGAGTCAACATGGTTTCCGACTGGCTCGCTCTACTACAACAAATCTTGTAGATCATCTAGATTACATCTATGGCGAGTTAGACGCTGGTAGGCAAGTAGATGCTGCCTACTTTGATTTCAGAAAGGCATTTGATTTGGTCGATAACGACATCTTGTTGCAGAAACTGGCGGTAATTGGTTTTGCGCCTAATCTTGTTAGGTTCTTTTCAAATTACTTGCGCAATCGCAGGCAATTTGTTAAGGTTGGTAAATTTGAATCAAGACAGTATTTTACTAGGTCTGGGGTAAGCCAAGGTAGCACGCTTGGGCCATTCCTTTTTTTAATTTATATCAATGACCTTGCTGAAAGCGTTACTACATCTAAATGCTTATTGTTCGCCGACGACCTCAAATTGAGCCTGGGTGTAGAACAGACAAGTGACTGCGAATCACTTCAGAGGGATATTGACGCAGTTCTGGATTGGAGTCAAAGGAATAATCTTCCATTCAATATTGACAAATGCAAAATTATAACATTTACTCGTAAACTCTGTCCGCAAAATATGACATATAATTTATCTGACGTGCCCCTAGAAAGGGTAAGTGAAATTCGTGACTTAGGTATAATATTGGACTCGAAATTAGACTTTCATGACCACGTGACTGCGATTTGTAATAGGGCCAGCAAAATGCTTGGCTTTGTTATTCGTACGTCATCTCAGTTTGACAAGTTAGATGTTGCTTTGGTACTTTATTATGCGTATGTCCGAAGTAAACTTGAATATGGTGCTATTGTGTGGGATCCTTATGAGGAGAAATATTTTCTCATGATTGAAAAAATACAGCGCAAATTTGCACGTTGGTTATATAAACGAAAATTCGGATACTATCCACACCTTTATCCGTCATTATTTGTTTCTGGTATGGTTGGTCTGGATACGCTCAAATACAGAAGGATTATGCACACACTTTCACATTATTTGTGTATCATACACAATAAAATAGATAGCCCAACGATTTTGAGCCAATTAGGATTGCAGGTGCCTAATCGTTTGTGCTGGAATGCGGATGGGTTGGTGGAGCCGCGACGGCGCCCGCGCCTGTTGTGTCGGCCCGCAGCGCGCACAAAGTACGCCGCGAATGCTCCCACCGTTCGGGCTTTACGCCTCATAGGAGATATACTCGCCGACGACTATGATATTGACATATTTGCTGACAGCTTCGGCCAATTTGTAAATAAAGCTGTTTTTATATAGAAACGCTGTGTTTTGAGTGTTTACAAAGTAAAAATATTATAGAAATTACTTAATTTGATTATTTTTGCAATTGTGACTGAATTTAATGTGTTTTTTCTTATGTATATATATTGACAAATAGTATTGTAATCTTGACATGTTGTATTTAGATTATAAGATTTTTATTGATTATGCTTGATTATGACGTACTGTATGACTACCTACCATACTGACGGTTTGGGCAACTGTAAGTCAGTATGTATACTGTATATTAAAAAAAAAAAAAACCCAACACCCTAATAGTACAAGATACCTACTTAGGTACCTAGGGCATGGAAACAAAGTTACGCCTTGGGAAAATCGGGGAGATTAAAATTCATACCCATGCCTAATTAATGGAGGTGTTAAGGTGCCTTTACAATAACGCCACCATGTCGGTCCGAGTACAGGAGCAGAACACGAAGGCGATTCCATTGCGGAGAGGTGTGAGACAGGGAGATGTCATATCTCCGAAACTGTTCACAGCGGCATTGGAAGACGCCTTCAAACTTCTGGAATGGGAAGGAATCGGCATCAATGTTAATGGCGAATACATCACACACCTCCGATTTGCCGATGATATAGTTGTTGTGGCAAAGACGCTGGACGATCTTGGCACTATGCTCGAAGACCTTGACCGAGTCTCCCAACAATTGGGTCTTAAAATGAACATGGAAAAGACGAAAATTATGTCGAACTCCCTTGTCGTACCCACTCCAGTATTCGTTGGGAACTCAACTCTCGAAGTTGTCAACGAGTACGTCTACCTGGGACAAGTGATCCAATTGGGTAGGTCCAACTTCGAGAAAGAGGTCAATCGACGAATCCAACTCGGCTGGGCAGCGTTCGGGAAATTGCGCAAGAGTGTCTTCTCATCTCATCTACCTCAGTGTCTGAAAGTCTTCAACCAGTGTGTGTTACTAGTGATGACATACGGATCAGAAACATGGTCTCTTACTATGGGCCTTATAATGAAGCTCAAAATCACACAACGAGCGATGGAAAGGGATATGCTGGGTGTTTCTCTACGGGATCGAATCAGAAATGAGGAGATACGTAGAAGAACTAAGGTAACGGACATAGCCTTGAGAATCAGTAAGCTCAAGTGGCAATGGGCAGGGCACATAGCGCGAAGAACTAATGGCCGTTGGGGCAGGAAAGTTCTAGATTGGAGACCCTTCGACCAGAGACGCAGCGTGGGACGTCCACCACCAAGATGGACAGACGACCTTATAAAGATCGCAGGATCAAACTGGATGCAGACCGCTAGTGATCGGTCGTTGTGGAAATCCGTGGGGGAGGCCTATGTTCAGCAGTGGACGTCCTTTGGCTGATAATGATGATGATGATGATGCCTAATTACACTTTTCTAGCATATCAGGTCTGCTTTCAACTGCGGACAGGCGGACAGCCGGACATGGCGAAACTATATGGGTTCCTTGTTGGATAATCGAACCCTAAAATTTTGTATTGGGGGATTCGAACCCGGGTGTCCGGCGTTCGCGTTCCGTGACCGCCGAACTTAAGCGCTGAGTTCCGTAATAGTGTCACTGGTGTCGAAATATACTTTTGTAGTATTTCTAACGTCATTATACCCTTATTTCAATCCTTAAAATACAATGACAATAACAGTTTTTTTTAAAAAAGCTAGTATACAGGTGTTGTTTTGGTCAGTGACATCCAACTCAGGGATGCTAATATGAGTTATGCTTATTCTAAAAAAAAAACATAAAATTATATGCAAGTTTTATACAGGAAAACCTCTTCACAACATCCAAAAAATTCGAAACGAATGGCAAAACTCGCACCCTTACGAATATCTACACTATATCTACCAAATACTACGCCGTAGCTAGTGAGCTACGAAGAGGCGACTACTGTTATTGGTTTTGACTCGCTCGCTAGTCCGCAATGATAAATGGATTTTTTGGGATTTTTCTATAAAAAACCCCTGAGTCGCTCGTCGCTGACGAAAACAACACCCTGTAGATAGTTTTTTTCTCTGAAACGCCTTACATGCAAAATTTCTACAAAATCGTTGGAGCCGTTTCCGAGATTCGGAGTATACCTATATTTACGTATGTACAAGAATTGCTCGTTTAAACTATACATTATTTCGCTACGATTAAACAGTGAATAACACAAATCAGTAGTAAATTAGGCCACTTTGCATCAATGAACAAGTTTTATTTAGTATGGCGCTGAATGCGTCCGAGAGTTATTTGTGCGCGCGCGCTACGTCGTCACGGCACTCGGTTATTAACATTTGACATACACGTCCCGTAAGCTAATCTGAACTTTAAACTTTAAAGCACAGGGCAGATAATAAGTTGGAGTAAACGCTGAAACATAGACGTTTAATGGATTTGGGAGTGCTGAAAAAGTTATTCCGTATTCTAATTTTGATCAATGTCATTGTTATTTGAAAATATTTTTGAAATGTTTCCAAACTGATTATAGGAAATTTATCAATGTACGGGAGCTGTTTGTATTCGGTTTCTTTAAAAAAAAGTCGCTGAAAGCTTTAACTCCATCATAAGCTTTGCATATGGACATAACGTAATTTACATGAATATTTAAATATACAATGCTAATTTATATGTACAGCTAGCGCCCCTGCGACCTCGTCCGCTCGTTCGGAGTTTGCTCCCTCCCTCCACGTTGCAGCATGTTTTTTTCCAGTCTAAAGCCTTAATCGATATACAAGCTAACCAACGCAAAAATAATTCCTCAAATCGGTCCAGAAGTTCCTGAGATAAGCGCGTTCAAACAATCAAAAAAAAAAAACTGTTCCGTTGTATAATATAAATATAAAAAGTCATATACAAAGTATTTTTAATAAAGAGAGGGAAATAATAGAGTTTTCATAATGTAGGTGATACTGTATTAATAACAAACAAGAAAAAATAAAACTAAGACATGCTACATAAAAAAAATTTACTTAAAGTCTACCTATTCAAAAACGAAACCATTTCCTTGAGGCAAGGAGGCTATGATGCTGGCTGCGTTGCCGCGTTGAATAGCTATACTAATCCTTTGAGCTAGGAACCAGCCAGCTTTATAATTGGCTGTGACAGAATTTAATTTTGGCGCAATTTTACTAAACAGGAATTTAGCAGAGGGTCCCCACGGCCCAAATGTTTCAACACCAAACGGCGCAAATACATAATCACTTGCAAAAGAGATGTACTTGCGACGCTTGGCGTTTTTAGTCAACTCCGCTGCTGCTCCAGCTTTAAGGGCTGATTCTCTGAGATGGGAGGGGGGCAAAGTATCGACACAAGTTGCATCTCAAACTAAGGTCCGACCCCGTTCCCAGGGAATAAGCGTGGTGCCATCGGGTCTCTTGCCATCGTCACGGACAAAACCACGTGGTTCCAACGTGGAAGGAACATCAATGGTGGCAAGAGCTCTTCTGATGGCGTCATTAAGGGTAGCGTGACGGGCGAGACGCCCAGCGCTTTGTTGGCAACAAAGGCAGTGGAGACCAAATTTGTCAACCTCCTTGCCACAGGGACACGTAAAAATTTCACATATAGGGGTGCCAAGGCGAAGACCCACACACACCCGGAAAGACTCACTATCGAAAAGAGTGCCTAAATTTTTCGACGGTAAAGCATGAAGTCAGTGACCAGAATCTTTGCAGGAAACCGCCAAGAGCCTTGCTCGACTATTGTCACTGACGGAATTTTGAAGTAAAGAATTGAAAGTCTCTCTCGCAAGAGAGACATCCCAAAGTTGTTGTTGGTGACGTTCCTTTGTTATGTAGGTTGAAACGTTTCAAATTAAATCCGTAAGACTCTGATGCACCACCATAGTTAATCCGTTATCCGTATCCGTATGATCTTGTAACTATGTATTTATGTTTTGACATAAATACATAGTTACAAGATCGTGTATTCAGCAGGAATTGTGTTTGGTGGTAAGCTTTAGCAGTATCTTTTCTACTGTAGATTTCAACTTGGTTTCAGACAACACCCTGTATAAAATCCATGTCAATCTACTAGAAGTTTCATTTGAAGGCAAATGCATCGAATTGATTGAGCCATCAATGGCCTCGCAACACGTTCAATTCTAATTGAAAAGTGCCATTGGGAATCGACGTTGATCAACGTTGACTATGCTTACGTGTCTATTATGTAGAATTGTCTGATGCAGTGTCATCAGCACACAATATAGCAATAAGTATATAAAAAATTGTACAAGACACTTTAAAGTAACATTTTTAAATTTCCGTAGCTGAATGGCAAAAAACGGAACCCTTATTGTTTCGTCAAGTCTATCCTTCTGTCCGTTCGTATGTAACATTTACTTTTTTCTGCAATTATTAGCATCACACTGTTGAAATTTGGTAGAATGATTAATGATAAATTAATCGTTTATTTCTCTCTGGCACATTAGGGAAGTAGCAAGTACAAAATCAGTTGTTCTTAATTTATAAGGTTCCCAACGTGCGAGAGGCTGGTACCTGAAATATGTCTGAAAAAACCGGTGATACAAGTCGCCAGGCCCCCAAAATAGGCCCAAAGATAGATAATACTGGTATAGCTGGTAGGTAAAAGTGTATAACTAGGGATCAATATGAAAAGAGAAATGAAACATATTGGAAATTAAATAATACTGGCCTAACTGTGAGAGTGTAAGTGTATTTGATTGAATGTGTGTTTATGTGTATGTGTGTTTGCATTGTTTGCATTCGTGTGTGGAATAAACAACTAACGGATCAGATACTCCATTAAGGTAAAAACTCGAACTGTCATTGAATTGATTACGTTGATTATAAGTGATGATAAAAGGATAGGTATTATTTGTATTTATGGCATTTTAATTATTTTTTTACTGCGGAGCTAAAAGAAGCAGTTCGATGGATTCATAGTCCAGACTCTTAAGGTAAGTAGTAACTGTCAACTTGCATTTATTCTTGGTTAGTGGGTAAATGTTACGAAGCTCGTTAAGTATGTTATAGAGGTTGACGACCTCCGTGGTCGAGTGGCTAGCACGCTGGTTTCAAGCGTCGCCATCTCTTGAGGTTCCGGGTTTGATTCCCGGTCGGGTCAATGTAGAAAACAATCTTTTCTATATTGTCTCGGGTCTGGGTGTTGTGGTACCACCGTTATGTCTGATTTCCATAACACAAGTGCATTGGCTACTTACTTTGGGATCAGAGCAATGTATGTGATTGGTGTCCAATATTATTATTTTTATTTTTATCTTCCCAGGTAGCAGTAGAAGTTCTGTGCAGTTGCAGTTTTTTGAGGTAACCTATCACATACAAGGCCATAACGTCGTTAGCCTTCCACCAAACGAGGGTAATAGATTAACTCTGAGTGTTTGGTCAAGATGGTCCGAAGAATGAACGTCTGTCTCACTGAAAGTACGTTCCATTTTCTGAAAAGGTCTTCTGTAGGATATAGAATTGGGAGACCAGCTGCAACTTTTAAGATTGCTCTCTGGGCCCGTTCCACTTCCAGCAGAGTAGTCTTATGAGTGCCACCCCAGGAGGAAATACAATACTCCAGAAGCGGTTGGCACAAGGCGTAGTACACCATTTTGATGACATGGCTATTAGCCGCGTGTCGCAGGGTTTTGAAAATAAAAATAAGTTTACGGATCCTGGGGACGAGCGATTGAACATGAAGCTTAAAAGTAAGCATCGGTCCCCAATCACATCGAGGTATTTAATACTAGAAGTTCGTTCTAGTGGGCTACAATGGCAAATCAGTAAGCTCAAGTGGCAATGGGCAGGGCACATAGCGCGAAGAACTGATGGCCGTTGGGGCAGGAAAGTTCTAGATTGGAGACCCTTCGACCAGAGACGCAGCGTGGGACGTCCACCAACAAGATGGACTGACGACCTTATAAAGATCGCAGGATCAAACTGGATGCAGACCGCTAGTGATCGGTCGCTGTGGAAAGCCGTGGGGGCCTCCCCCTATGTTCAGCAGTGGACGTCCTTTGGCTGATAATGATGATGATGATGATGATGACAATGGCAAAGGGGGGACTGTGCGGGGCAGACATGAGCAATTAACTGCATACTAACTGAAGGCAGGGAGCATGATCTCAGAGCAAAAGCCATATATTTAGTTTTACCCACATTCAGCGTAAGCATATTGTTCCGCAACCAGGCCATTACTCTGTTCATGCTTTCTTGGGCATTGTGAAAAGTTTCATTCCAGGAGTCACCACTGAAGAAGAGGGCAGTATCATCAGCAAAAGTGTATATTCGGCCTCCTCGCAACTGCATGAGGCAAAGATCATTAATGTAGGCCAGGAATAGGGTTGGGCCGACGATACTACCCTGGCGAACTCCAATTTTGGCCTCGGCCGCCTAACTAGTCAAGCTTCCTATCTTAACTCCTTGAGTCATACCTAAGAGATAGCTCCTGAACAGTGCAAGAGGAAGACCTGTCACTCCCAGGTTTTCTAGTTTATAAAAAGGTGTGGTATTGAGACTATGTCGAAAGCTTTCGCAAGGACCAGGAAAACAGTCAACACTTGCTCCCCCGGTCCAGAGTGGTGATTACGCAGTTCACGAGGTAAAGAACCGCGCCATTGGTGGACCTACCACTACGGAAACCGTACTGGGTTGGGGCAAGTAAATTGTTTGTCTCCAAGAACCTAGTCAATGCGTCATTCATTATCCGTTCTAATATTTTGGAGAGGGTGGGCAGGATTGAGATAGGTCGGTATGAATATAGCTATACAATTTTGATCGAAATAAAAGTATTGCGAGAACTATGAATAATATTATCATCGTAATTTCAATTTACAAAAAAGTTCTTTAAAATGGCGAATATATTACCTAGTTTAATAGCAATGGGTAAAAAGCCTTGGAAAAAAACTAAAAAACAGGCGGATTCAAAAGAAAACTGAATAAGGAGTACCTATACTGATTTTATGAATAATTGGAATAAACAAAAAAATAGCAAAATAATCGTTAGTTTAAGCATTATAACATATTTCTGAAGTGCTGTTATATGAGTGAACTTAATAAGTAAGTTTCTTGTATAGTGCAATACGAGCTCTAATTTTTGTAACGGACCATATTAAAATTCACAGCACTATTAAGCTATCCTCAAATGCCTAAAGCTTTAATTTTATTTGTCGCCATTTGCTTTCCTTTTCCTTTCTTACAAAAAGAATACAATTCACTATTAGATCTGACTAGACAGGGAATGAAATCATTTGTATTTTGTACGGATACCTTTATAAGCTACTTTATTTGTTAAACCTATTGCTAAAGGCTAATTTTTATATTTGTTGAAACTAGATAATGTTTTCTAAAAATTTTATACTATAATAAAGTATTTTAGCGAGGGCGCATGTATTCTTTACTAATAACATGTGTATTTCACCTAACAGACTGATGTGATGTGATCAACAACAGAATAAATATATTTTTAAAATCAATAAGTTTTTTTTTTTACAAAGGAAGTAAAACAGTAAGCATTGTAATGAAATTTTAATAACAGATTGCAATTTTAAAAGCTATATATTAACTGTATTAAGGTCGCAAAAACTGCCATTTGTTTATTCCTATGCTCATAACTGACTTTATTAATGAAGTAATATGATAATTTTAATGCTATCAAATAGCGTTTATATGACTCAACGCTGTCTAAAGGGGGGGCCCAAATTTTACTTAAAAGAGTCGTACAAAAGAAATACTGCCGATATACGATTTGGTTATAATGCTTTGTACATGAACTCGTGCTATCATAAGTTTGTTAAAATGGTGTTGTGTTCTTGCTGGGAGGTAGCCAAGCTCAGAAAAAAGTAAGCAAGCCTGGAGTCGTTGGCATTACATTGACCTTCTTAAAAGCATCATCTATCAGGGCACCGACTAAATGGAGTGCTTTCTCTTAATGAGTCAAGAGTATATTTTTTTCTATATACTGTGAGTATATTTTTATATATATTTTTATTCTATATACTGTGGAGATGAAGAGATCAGAAAGAAAACGGAGCAAAGGCATTATTTGTTATAAAGTCAATGTTAATATAGAACTAGCATTGAATTAACACAACCATGGACTATTAGAAAGCTTTTGTTCTTTAAAAAAATCAAAATACGTTCAAAAGCACTATAAAATAATTGATTAATGCTTATTTAAAGCGTAAAGTTTTTCAAATTATCAATGTAAGATAATAGTCTTAGTATAAGTTTGAAATCTGTTTTAAAAGCTGTAATTTAGAATTATTCTACGTTTATTTAAGATTTTTGACATTGTAACATTTTTTTGCTAACAATAATGTAGCAGTAAGCATTATTTGATGAAATAAATGCCTTTATAGAGTATTCATATTTGGATAGTGACGAAAAGAATTAATATGACTTCAAGACATAATTCTGTATCTGTTTTGGTTAATACACAAGTTATGTGCTTGCTGGGTTGTCAAGTAGATGTGAACAGTTCAGTCAACATAGATAACTACATAGATCTGATATATACCTTATATTATATTTGATAAAAAGTATGTCTCATGGAGTAATCAGATCGGTGAACGTCGATCTTCGGCTCTTTTACTATGACTGTTACATAAAATGTGTGATATGACAAGTTAATTCCCTGAGTTGCTGCCTCTAGCATGATGCTAAGAGCAAGAAGTTCGTAACTTGAGTTGCTGATCCTTGATGATACTAAGATACATGTAACTACATATAAAATTTCTGTTTAACTATCTTTCCAGGCATCCTCCTGGTATTCTACTCTGTGTTCTACGCGGTGCTGGCGCTGCTTTTCGCGGCGTGCATGGGCGGGCTGTTCCTCTCCATCGACTACAAGACCCCTACCTACACGCTGCACAAGTCACTCATAGGTGGGTTGCAGCATCGATGCGATGGCAAAATACACACACGCAGGCCGAACAGATCACTAGGATCGTTACGGCAACGCCGATTGCCGAAAAGATGATACAAGTCAGGTACACATATGCATAACAACACGCTCTTAAATGACAAAAGATACAGATACTAGCTCGTAGGTAAAAGTAAGTTTATACCTAGACGACTTTTGACGACGCGTTTGGTGTATTGGTTAGAGCTGCTACTAGACTAGTATTTATGGGAGACCCCCTTGTCATAATCGTTGTCTGATATTCGTAACGGTTCTCCCTTGTTTTGTCGAAAAACGTTTGATATAATTTCACTTTTACTAATCACTCTTAACATAATGGTTGTTTAACATAATTTTGTTTAACATATTTTTTATAACAGATAATATTTGTTTGATATAACAACGTTTGTGCTAACATTTAAGAGGCATAATAATCATTCGACCTAATAATCATTTCATCTAATTTTTGTTTTATCTAATTTTATTTTGTATAATTACCATTTTACATACTTTTATGAACTCCCCTCTGTTGGTGTCATCTAGGTTAGGTTAGGTTAGAACAGTCATCCGACAACGCGCGAAGGCGAGCGAGCGAAGCGAGCGTGCCGCGGCAGCGGCCGCCGAGCGCCAGAATTCCCCTTTGTTGATGTCATCCCCCTTTATTATTATATAAATTCAGTTATAAAGTTTCGGTTAAATAAAAATTAGATTAAGCACTCATTAGGCCAAGCAAACATTATGTCTTGTGATATTAGGCAAAGTGAAAATTCGATGAAATGAAATTATATTACATGAACAATTATGTCAATCAAAATTATATTAAATAAATATTATAGGATTCGAATAATTATATCAAATGAAATTAGATGTTTTAAATGTTTGTGAAGTGAAATTATATCAAACGTTGTTCGACAAAACAAGGGAGAACCATTCGTAACACAAGGAAGAAAACTCCTTACTTCGAAACCGTCGTGGTTTTGATTAGTGTTTTATCTGTCGCATATTTATTTATTTATTCATACTTACCACCTATAATATTGTTACCAAAAACACAGCACTCAAGATGATTAAAGTAACCAAGTTTTTAAGCTCCATTGTATTACTAAGCCATGGATTTTGTTGTCCGCTATAAATTAAATTAAATTTGAATTGAATTGAATTATGTCTTTAAAGGAGCCAAGCTCTTAGACCGATAAATGCAGAATTCATTCTAAAAATTTTTGTCGTCTAAAGAAGATTTCTGTATCGTTGTAAGTCTCACTCAGTTTTCGCAAGGTCTCCTTTTAGTTAATAAAGATTTATTTCAATCGCGACCACAATTTTTTGTTTCTTACTATTTTCGCATCGTGTATTAAACTATTTATTTAACAATTCTTTCACCCTGTATTTCAGGCAGCAACCCCGGAGTGGCGTTTCGCCCGCGGCCAACAGATGGCGGCGCGATCGTTCAGTATGACATTGACAACTCCACCGGCGTAGACGCGTATGTCACACAGCTCAATGAGTTTTTTGGACGTAAGTTTAAGCAGCATAATCAACTATTATTATAGGATGTTCGTTAAAGGTCAACGCAAATTTATCCGAGCCGAACGCGCCAAACAAATCAAAGTCCTCGCACACATATTCGATTCGACCGAATCGACCGCGTCGAATAAATCATGAGATAGCGCTATGAGCGACATCTAAGGTGAGAGTGAGTACTTACGAAGATTTTGTCCGGCGAGTCGTCCGAATCGACCGCATTAGCCGCGCCGAAACTGATGACGTCATCCGAATTCGTCTAGAATTTCTGGGGTTCTTCCAGATTCAAACGATTCGACGCGTTAAGTGTGCGAGGTTTCATTAGATTTGATATAAAGAATGCTGAAATTCGTTTTGTTCAGCGCGTTCGTCGCGTTCGGCTCGGATAAGTGTGCGTTCAGCTTAAAAATGACAAATGAAACACGTCTAGTGTTGTGGTCAGGGCTACAGGCACGACTACAGAACCACAGTTGAGGGTTCGAATTTCAAGTGCAAGCGGCAAATGTTTGTGTTATAATCACGAGCACAGATGTTATACAGTGTGTCCTTGGTTAAAGTTCAATAAAGTACTACACTATTTTGTTGACAGCAAAAAATACTTTGTTTATATAGTGTTTATATGAGGGATAAAGTTAAGCGGTTGTTGAAAATGTGCTATATCTTAAAAACTACCAGTTCAATTTTGTTCAAACCAATTTTTGTTGAAAGTATATGTAAAGTTTTTTCAAAATGTTCACTTGCTTCGTTGAAAAGTTAGAGGGGGGGGGGGGGGGGAGACTTTAGTTATATTACCGGGCTGCTTCGCCGCGCTGACATTGTTATTATTACTATATACGTTTTTTGGCCCGGTTGCACAAATGATGGCTTGAATTATTAATAAATAGATAGGTGAAGGTTTTCCGAAAATTGTGCCTGTTAAAATGTGGTTTAATTGATTCTGCTCGTTATTTCAATCAAACTATGTTCAGGTCTTGCGCATTTAACGTTACACTTTAGATACACATGCGACTCGTGTATCTATAGATAGGTTAGGTTGGGTTTAAGTAAAAAAAAAAAGATTTAGTTCTATGTATGGAAGCCTCCCTCAAATATAATTACTTACTTATTATTGTTTGTATGAGAATGAGTGAAGTGGTTAATAGAATACATTTACCGGTGCATAAAGCCTTTCAGTTCATATCGTCGCCAGTCTTCACATTTTTTTGCAATAAACTACTCGTATAAGCTACGACTGCGAACACGCTGCTACGGAATTTCGTAGCCGAAATTGCCTTTTCTACGAATAGCGTTTTTGCCTGTTGTAATAAAACGAAGAGATGTTTGGTATAATTAATTTATTTGCCAAAAATTCGTGGTGCTCCTCAAGATTATTTACTGATGTACGTATTAGCCGAAATAACAGCCTTATATTCGCTTTCTAACGACTATTGGTCAACAAAATTTATTAATTATGTAGGTACGTGTATCCATTAACAGTCAGATGCAAGCGATTACTTTTGAGAAGGTTCGATTTTTTACTTATGTAGGTCTAATGTACCTGTAATCATGAACTGAGAGGTAAAAATTGTGTTAGTTTGATTTTTACACAGTGAAGTACCTCTCAAAAGAGTTAGTATGTTACCAGTAAGTTTTTTGTTAGGGACTTACTTTAGCTGGATCTAAGCCTTTAATGTAGTATTGCAGGTCTTCAAGCACCTCTACAGGTAGATAGGCTTAGTCAAAGCATTCTGGTTTTCAGCAAAAATCCTAAAACGGCATCAATTAAAGTTTAAGTTTGTGTTTCTGATTTGCTTGATCAACAAAAATATTCAAATTAAGTTAACCTAAGCAATTATATAATAGATTATGATATACTTCGACGACCTCCGTAGTGAAGTGGCTAAGCACGCTGGGTTTCAAGGCGTCGCCGCTTCGAGGTCCCGGGTTCGATTGGCGGTCGGGTCAAAGTAGAAATCATAATTTTCAATTTTGTCTCGGATCTTGGTGTTGTGTCTGATTTCCATAACACAAGTGCATTGGCTGCTAACTTTGGAATCAGAGCAATAGTCCAATATATATTAATCTATAAAAATGATTCCATGTTTTTGATATTTTCATTAAATAAAGTAATAGTGTTCTATCTGATGCATGATACCGCAAACGCCAATCATGAAGTGTGACGTCACGTTTCTCGTGTGCATTCCTTCGGACGTCGTCGACGACCGCCACGCCCACAAATGCCGTGTCGTTTGACGCTCCCTCAATCACTTGAATTTCAAAGTGTGGTTTAACTAATTAATTAATTTCAGTGCTACCAACTGTGTAGAATTTAAACTTATTTAGAAACGTGACGGCATGCAAACCACGTGACGATAATGGGTGTTTCGCGCGGAAATTGTTTGTTTGAATTTTATTTTTTGTGTTTCACTGTTTCATTGTTTTAAGAAATATTTTTTGGAGAATCAAGAGAGTAAAAAAATTGGCTAGGCCTATTGGACTTATGTATAACTGTAAGAAAAGCGAAGTCGTGGTGTTCGTAACGCGCGAAGTATGCCAAAAGCAGGTGCCTCCCATTCGACTGAACGGTGAACAGTTGAACATAGTACCTACATTCAAATACTTAGGTCATGTACTCACTGCTGGCCTCAAAGATGATTGTGACATAGGAAGGGAGCGCAGAGCGTTGGCAGTACGCGGTAATATGCTTGCCCGCAGGTTTGTGCGTTGCTCATGTGAAGTGAAAATAGCGTTATTTAAATCATACTGCCAATCTTTTTACACAAGTGGCCTGTGGGTAAACTACACGCAAAGAGCTTACAACGCTCTGCGCGTCCTTTACAATAATATGTTCCGGGTGCTGGTGGGACTGCCGAGATTTTGCAGCGCGTCTGGCATGTTTGCCGACGCTCGCGTAGACTGCTTTCATGCTTTAATACGGAAAAAAATTAACTCCATCAAAAAAAGAATGCTCGGTAGTCCCAACAGTATTTTAATGGTTTTAGTGGGGAGATGGGATAGTCCCCTAATGAAGCATTGGATCACTGCCCTAATTAACCCAAAGTGGGACCAAATATATTATATAAATTAAATGTAATTGGCCTAATTATAATTGTAATGTAATTATTTTAATCTTATCGCATTTATACTAATATTAGACTCTGTTACTAACACTTGTGGATCTAAGTTATCTGTAATAAATAAATTAAATTAAAATTTAAATTATTGATAAAAAATATAGACCAACTCTCTCAATCGATATGCTACGAAATTTTGTAGAACACCTACGAGATTTTCGTAGTCCGTAGCACTTTTTTCTACAAATTGGGCTCGTGCGTTGGTTGTGAATACATTTCAAGTGCCATATTTACAGATTACGTTGCGTTTGCTGTTAGAGTAACTACTATAAAAGCGACAAAAAGCAATTTTAATCCAATATGTTTGTCGACAAGAATGCAAAACAGCCGGTCATAAAACACTAACAACAGACAAATGGCGGTAGTTTTCCACTCTGAAAGGAATCGATCCCGTGCAATACCTCGCGAGTACAGTTAGCTTAGAAATCGCGTTCACATTTTTGGGCTCCGTAGCCGAATGGCAAAAAAGGAATCCTTTTCGTTACGTACGTTATCCTGAAACTATAAGCATTACACAGACTAAACTTGGTAGGTAGTTGCATCATGTTAACTGCCATACAAAAAATAATAAAAATGAAATTTGACAGGTACATGGAAGTAAAACAAACAAAAAACTCAAACCCCTGTTGGGGGGGGGGGGGGGTGGTTTATCTTAGAACAATATGGAGGTTTCTAAAGATGTTTTTTCTAAGTCACATTTGTTAGATAGACGCTTCGAAAGTGGTAAAATGGGCGTCTCCTCTAAAATTTGAAATCAAGCAAGTAAATATTAACAAACACTTTTCAAGAAAGTTAGTTTGAACGAGATCGAACTAGTAGTTTCTGAAATATAGCACATTTTCAACAATCGCAAATATAACTTTTTTCTTAATACAAATACTATTAAAAACAAAGTTATTTTATTACCAAATTATTTGTTATTTTAATTACCAAAATATTTTGTTGAATTTGGCACGGAACCGTCGGTGCGCGAGTCCGATTCGCACTTGACCGGTTTTTTGATCGTAGTTGGCCCTTAATACTATAATGACGAGTATAATGGCATGCTTAAAGTGTAGTCTTTTTTTGACGTCGAATGGTAGGTATCTACAGGAGACAGAAGTACCGTTACCCTGATGAGTTTACAACGGTTTTTTCTCGCTAGCGAAGACGTAAAAAAAAGCTATGGAAAATTGCAGAGCGCCTCTAGCGGTCATTGACGGAACTAAAATTTTCTATACAAAAAGTTGCTTGGTCGCTAGCGAGTAAAGCCGTCGTTGCTATCGAGTAAACTAATGGTAACGGTACAGGTCAATGTAAACACTGTGTCTTATCATGAAGATTTAATAGAGATGAAGTTGTAACAGAAATGTGTAGTCTGATGTGCTGGCTGTACGTCGAGCGCAATATAATACATTTTATGGGGCTATTATAGCCGCGCCTTCACATGCTAGCTGAGTGTCTCAGGAAAACTGTCTTATAGCTTAAACACAAAACAAAGACACTAACACCCTATATTTAAACGGAAGCAGAGTGATTCTACTTGCCTTTTACAAACTCTTTTTAGAATCTCATTTCTTGTGTGGATTACAGCACGTCAAGGTAAACACTGCGGCATCTTATGCGGTTTTAATAAGAGTTAGTTTTCAACAAAAAATTATAACCTGATATGCTGGCAACTTTAACTTTATGAATAATTAATCTGTATATAATATAACTGAGTATTTAAATCTCTTAACAAAAAGGTTTTATGTTAAATTTTATGTAACGTGTGTATCGTTTTTGTATCTTTTCTATCGTAATCTATAGTGATTTGGAACAAAATTAGTTATACAATTAGGTTTGAATAGTGCTTATTATAAAGTGAATATTTCTATGTACCTACCTGTTTCAGCATACCACCTTTCAAAAACGGCTCCCTCCGAGGAGTGCACATCACAAGATAACTACGGCTACCCGGACACTCCTTGCTTCTTCATCAAACTAAATAAGGTGGGTTATTTTTTTTTAAATCTGCATAGATTTGAAACGTTGAATTGTATTTATTTAACTGTTGTTTTCAAATAATTTATAAGATAAAACGCAGATAGCACCAATTTGCCGCATTCTAATGCGAATGAAAAATGTGGAAGCATGAAAATAAAATTTATTAATAAAATTAATTAGATTCCAAGATAAACGGTGTTGTTTTGGTCAGCGTAGCCTGACTCAAAGGTTTGTGCAAACGATAAAGATGTCAAAAAATATATTAAAAAATCTCTATTAGTTCTTTGGGGTTTTCTTTTATAAATCTTGCGTTTTTTTTTTATTAGAATATGCGTATTTTACATATACCTGAAATGGATGTCTCTGAACAAAACAACACCCTATATATTTATATATTCAAAATAAGTGTGCCGAATGAAAGCGTTACTCCGACCCGAACTCTCAGAAACCGCGGCAATCTAGGAAAATATCGTTCTCTTGAGGAGGCGTCTACAATTTTTTTATAGTAGATATGTAGGTATCAACTTTTAGCTAAAACATATCACGCTCGAACATTGCACTACGTTGAAAAAAAAGTTAAAACGCCGTACTTAATGGTATTACCTATGTGCATAATAAATAAATAAATATAATATATATTGGATACCAATCACATACATTGCTCTGATCCCAAAGAAAGTAACCAATGCACTTGTGTTATGGAAATCAGACACAACAGTGGTATCACAACACTCAGAACCGAGACAATATAGAAAATTGTGTTTCTTACATTGACCCGACCGGAAATCGAACCCGGGGCCTCAGAGCGGCGACGCCTTGAAGCTCAGCGTGCTTAGCCACTAGTACACCACGGAGATCGTCGAAGTATATCATAATCTATTTCATCATCAACATCATTATTATAATCAGCCAAAGGACGTCCACTGCTGAACATAGGCCTCCCCCACGGCTTTCCACAGCGACCGATCACTAGCATAATCATAATCATAATCTATTTATGTGACTCAAAAACTGTGTCTGTAAATGTTGTTGCTTAGGTTAACCTAATTCCTGATCCAGCAACTGCAACCTGATCTAGCAAATCGGAGACACACATCAAAACTTTAATTGATACCGTTTTAGGTTTTTGGCTGGAAACCAGAGTGCTATGACCAAGCCAATCTACCTGCAGAGATGCCTGAAGACCTGCAAGACTACATTAAGGGCTTAGATCCAGCTAAAGTAAGTCCCTAACAGAAAACACTTACTGGTAACATATAAACTCTTTTAAGAAGTACTTCACTCTGTAAAAGTCAAAAGTACACAATTTTAACCTTTTAGTTCATGATTATACACGTAATTAGAACTACGCAAGCAAAATTTGAACCATCTTAAAAGTAATCGCTTGCTTGTATTAATGTATACAAGTACATAACTGATAAATTTTGTGGACGAATTATAAGTCAGTTATTCGGAAAATATGTACGGAAAAAAGCACGTCAAGGTAAACACTGCAATATCTTATTCAGTTGTAATAAGGGCTAATTTGCAACAAAAGTAGGTAACCTGATGTGCTGGCCACTGTACATGAGTAAATAATATTTATTTTTCTAACAGCAGAACCAAATATGGGTGTCCTGCTGGGAGGAGAAGACAAACACTACCATTATAGAGTATCCGTGGGGTAGGGGATTGCCAGCCGATTACTACCCCTACAGCAATGATGAGGGATACAGGAGTCCAGTAGTAGCTATCAAGCTGACGGCACCAGGTAAATACATACATTATGAATACATTCTAATGAAAAAAAAATGTGTCGGTGGCCGTGTGGCAAAATCATACGCCCAAATAGCGTAAGACACTGGGTTCGATACCTCGTCTGACAAAGTTGCTTTTTTTAATTGCATTTTATATTATTAAGTTTGTATAGTGACTAAACACTTCAAAAACAAAAAAATATGATTATAAATTACCTTCCTTCATCATAACCGATTGTTAAATATTTGTAAAATTATTTCCTTCGGATATTGTAAGAGCAATCTCATAACATTGATGAGGTCAAGAAGCCTAAGCGTAAAAGAAAGCACTTGCAAAATCCAACAGGCTTGCCAATGTGACGGAAGCCGAGTGGCATAGGCATACTCCCGAATATCGTAAGACACGGGGTTCAATTCCTCGTCTGACACAGTTGCTTTGTATATTGACAAAACTATTTAAAAACAAAATTATAATTATAATATTTTAAATACATACTACGGTGCCCTGGTTGGGAGGTGAAACTAGCACCACCAATATAAAGTATCCGTTGGGTAGGGGACTGTCAGACGACCAATACCCCCACAGTAATAGTAATAATGAGGGATACAAGAGTAACTCTCAAGTTAACCGCACCAGTACCGTTACCATGAGTTTATGGCAGTTTTTCTCGCTAGCGGCGACGTAACTTTTTGTATGGTAAATTTTAGTTCTGCAAGTAACCGCTAGAGGCGCTATGCCATTTTCCATATACTTTCTAACGTTGTCGCTAGCTAGTAAAACCACCTGTAAACTCATGGTAACGTAACGGTACGAGTAAACACAACAAAAGGAGTACCGAGACCTCCTTCATCGATCCTACCTACCTACCTACGATCAGAAGGAGTACCTCTAATTCTTATCCAATACTAATTTAGCTCTTTTTACCTGCACCATCCCACTACTGGGAAAAGGTCTCCCCCATACTCCGCCATCTATCTTTATCCATGACCAACGACTCCCAATCCTTAGCAAAACTGACCAAATCGTCACACCAGCGCTATCCGAGTCTACCTTTGCGGCGATAAACATCTGCTGGTATCCATCGGGTGATTCAGCTTATTTTTACGAATTCAGCTTAGTTTTAATTTTTTAAGGAGTTTGTTAAAATGTGTTAATCTTGTTAACTAAAGTCAGCTTAGACCACATAAACATGTGATCCCTAGGCTGGTCACTTGTTGACGGGGCAGGGAAAAGAACGCGAAACATATAATTACAATGCTTTAGAATGTTTTTAACACTCACAGTGTCATATTTTATATTCATAAAGATGAAATAAGAAACCAAAAATTTGCGCACGGGCGGGACTTGAACCAGCAACCTTTTGGCAAACCGGGCCAAATGCTCTTACCAATTGAGCTACCGTGCTGTTAGTCCGACCCTGCGAAATTTGTGGTTTCTTATGAAAACGTCAATTGCGTGACGCTTAGCGCCATCTAGCCGTCTGTTTATGAAACAGATGGCCCAAGCAGTTATTCTTTACAGAATAAATTCAACTTGGAAATTGATGTCGCTTCGCTATCTAATGCTTTAGAATGTTTTTAACACTCACAGTGTCATATTTTATATTCATAAAGATGAAATAAGAAACCAAAAATTTGCGCACGGGCGGGACTTGAACCAGCAACCTTTTGGCAAACCGGGCCAAATGCTCTTACCAATTGAGCTACCGTGCTGTTAGTCCGACCCTGCGAAATTTGTGGTTTCTTATGAAAACGTCAATTGCGTGACGCTTAGCGCCATCTAGCCGTCTGTTTATGAAACAGATGGCCCAAGCAGTTATTCTTTACAGAATAAATTCAACTTGGAAATTGATGTCGCTTCGCTATCTAATGCTTTAGAATGTTTTTAACACTCACAGTGTCATATTTTATATTCATAAAGATGAAATAAGAAACCAAAAATTTGCGCACGGGCGGGACTTGAACCAGCAACCTTTTGGCAAACCGGGCCAAATGCTCTTACCAATTGAGCTACCGTGCTGTTAGTCCGACCCTGCGAAATTTGTGGTTTCTTATGAAAACGTCAATTGCGTGACGCTTAGCGCCATCTAGCCGTCTGTTTATGAAACAGATGGCCCAAGCAGTTATTCTTTACAGAATAAATTCAACTTGGAAATTGATGTCGCTTCGCTATCTAATGCTTTAGAATGTTTTTAACACTCACAGTGTCATATTTTATATTGGTCTGGGTGTTTTCTATGTATATCATGTATGCATTTACAAACAAAAAAAAGTATTTAAGTATTATATCCGTTGTCTAGCACCCATAACACAAGCTTTGAGTAGCTTACTTTGGGGCTAGATGGCGATGTGTGGGAATGTCCAAAGGATATATCTTTATGAATATATAATTACAATATACACATAATAATCTGAAACCCATTCGTATTAAAACAGTAACCCTCTCTGTGACCTCGAAGCTCCAGCTTCCTTAAGTGTGCTTTCAATTATTAGTTAGCAATGTTTGATCATCATACTCTGATGTAAAACTTGATTGGACGAAGTACAAAAATGGTCGGTTACCATATATGTGTATACAACAGTTTGGGTGCTAATTATTAATAGTTATGAAATGTTCTTTTCTTTCAGTGAATACTCCCGTGGTAGTCCGGTGTAGGGTGTGGGCAAAGAATGTAATGTATAACAAGAGTCTGAAAGAGCCTTCCGGGTACACGCGGATTCAGCTGCACATTGAAGACCACACCACCGTCACTGCGACTGAGGCAGAGAACTAAGCCAGCGATGTATCTCGTTTTTGTAGAGCAGTCGTTTAGGCACTCAAGTAAGGCAGAGAAATGGAACACTTCAAAAATAATTTCCTTACAAACGTTACGTATACATAGTTATTAAGTGTAGGTATTCAATGAGTGATATCAATAAAATGGAATGAAAAGCTTTTATTGTAAAGCAAAAATAGGACATACCAAAACCACACAGACCGAACAAACACACGCTACACAAAACAGTTACCTACATTAAAGATTAAAAATATATAACATGTATAAAAACAATGATAGATAATACAGAATGTTTAAAATGAGTTTACTCGAACATTATTTATTTATTTTGTACACATTGAAGGAAATAAAAGGAAAATGTATTTGTGAAAAATGAATCTCTCAACCGTATCTAGAAAAAATCTTCTAAATGTCTTCCTATATTGATAATGAAGAGAATTCAAATGAAATTTATGAAAATCTAAATCTATACTAATATTTTAAAGCTGAAGAGTTTGTTCGTTAGAACGCGCTTATCTCAGGAACTGCTGGACCGATTTGAAAAAATATTTTTGTGTTGGATGGCTTATTAATTGAGGAAGGCTTTGTAAAACATCACGCTGTGACGGGAGAAGAAGGAGCAAACTCAAAACGCGCGGACGCAACGCGGGGGAACGCTAGTATTGCAATAAAAATAGTATAATTTTATATCATCTCTAAATTATGTGAATCTCAGCATTTGTAAGCAAGTTTAAGATTAGTTAAGTATCATCCCACCTTAGTTAGTGTTAGATTTAGTTAGTTGCACCTGCTTAGGTAAGTAGGTACAACTCTTACGTTCATATAGGTATATGAAATGTGAATGTTTGTACTTTAAAAATATACTTTATAGTCGTGTATTGCATATGTGCGAGTATTTTAAAGTTCATAAGAGCTCTGTTTTCAAAATTATGTTCCACAACTGTAATTGTGTTTATAAAAAATAATTCTTTGCGTTGCTTATCAAAAAGAGTTATATAAGCCGAGGAAATGAATCAGTTTTTTTTAAAATAATTAACCTGAATTTAGTACAAATAAGGTATGACATTGTTGTATTTGAAAAATAAATGTTTGAATGTTCATGTGATTATTCTTTTTTATGTAAACCAGCAATATTGTCGTAGATATACAGGGTGTTTGGTAGGGAGCTGTACATACACCTAGGGTAGAAACTTGGGATGGTCTGTTACCTACCCCCGCCCATTGTATTGACCTTGGCCTCAAGGTTTTATTTTAATGTTTCATTTTTTAGAAAAAAACAATTTTTTGGACTAAAACTACCTGTAGCTCAAAATCTATTTATAGGACAGGTCTGCTAATTATCTTGTTTTAATCGTTAGAGTCTTAGTGTACTGTAATAATTTTACACCAGAAAATTTTAGAGAAGAAAAGTTATGGGGCCTGAGGTACCGAAGATAAAATAATAATTTTCAGGGCAACTTTCTATGGGGTTTAAAAAAAACTAACAAGGTTGGAGTTCTTCTGTTTTTTTAAACATACCTAGTCCATACTCTTTCTAAAAATATGCTTATAATGTTACTATCCCTTTAAGTTTAGGGCACTTTAAGCAACAATTTCAACTAATGAAACTGCTAGCGCTCCTACTAACAAACGTAAGGTAAAAAGTGAAATTGTTGCTTAAAGTGCCCTAGTAACGGAGATTAATTAATAACTTCGGAACTAAAAGTGATAATAACACTTTTATCATACCTTTAGAAAAGGTATGGACTGGGGATGTTTTCAAAAAATCAGAAGAACTCCAACCTTGTTTGTTTTTTTTTTAACCCAAGAGAAAGTTGCCCTGAAAATTATTTTTTTACCTTACAACGGTACTTCAGGCCCCATAACTTTTCTTCTCTACATTTTTTTGCTGTGAAATTAGTTTTCACAATACACTAAGAATCTAACAATTAAAACAAGACAATTAGCAGACCTGTCCGATAAATAGATTTTGATCTACATGTAGTTTTAGTCCAAAAAATAGTTTTTTTTTCCAAAAAATAAAACATTTAAATAAAACCTTGAGGCCAAGGTCAATATAATGGGCAGGGGTAGGTAGCAGACCATCCCAAGTTTCTACCCTAGGCGTATGTACACCTCCCGACCAAACACCCTGTATAATATTTAATAGCAGTCTTAAAAATCTTTTGCCGTGCCTTAACTCGTTGAGTGCCGACCCCTCGGGCCAGCTATTCGTTGTAGCGGTTCGCCCACTGGGCAAGTGAATGCCCACACTCACTCTACCCCCCGATGAAAATCTGCCTATAAGGAACCTTGGCCAACCTGGAGAAGTCTTAATAGGCCGAGAACCCAGGTTGATCGGAGTAAAGATAACCTGTGTCGGTGGGGGTACTCAAGCAGCGCAGACGCCTGCTGTGACTGTGGAGAACCCCTGCAAACCATGGCCCACCTCACTAACTGTCCCGCGTGCCCGATTACCTGCTCGCGTGAGGACTCACTTGTCTGTAACCAGAGGGCTACCACGGTAGCCGCTTTCTGGGAAAGTAAGATTTAACCCGTGTTCTTGCCGACACGAAAGAAGAAGAAGCAGAAGAAGCCCACTCGTACTCGAGTGTATGGTGACGTCATTTTGTACAGTAAGTCAGCACTAAGTGTGCCGACCTTTCGGATCCTACTGTCTTATGTTTTTCCATAATTGCTGGCCTTTCGCCCGTAACAACACGTAGCAAAAGAACCCGAATGGAATTGATGTAGATTTTTTTATTAAATAAAAATGTACCTACATTGTAGTATGCTTAGTTAGATGTTACAGATAGTAGTTCTGAAGAGCCAGGGTTAACGCTACGGGGCAGTAGTTTGCATTGTAAGGCCACGAATTAGGGGGGATGAGGGGGGAGGGGGGAGAGTTGGGCTACCCCCCTGCACCACTCCCCCCCCCTCGATCGGGCCTAGTTTGGGAGGTATGAATTTTTGAAAAATACAAAAAAATGACCTAAAAATGCAATAAATTCACCCAAATATCCCTCTGAGGCATGAAATGGGGGGGTTACAGGGTTACCACCTGGGAGGGGGGCTCCCCACCTCCCCCAGGGGGGTACCTAACTCATGTATGCCTACACCTCCTCCCTCATACAACACGCTAACGAAGCACTAGAAAATGGTATGGTCGCAGTTCTAACCTAACCTAACCTAACCTTCATGTTTTTTATTAAGGGGGCAATGCAAGCAATTTGGATTTCCTCGTCTCCGGCGCTGCGGGAAGTGCAGCCTCTTCGCCCTTACGTAACAAAACGCAGTCACCCATGCTCGCCCCCGCAGCTTCGGCTTGCTGGTCGCCTCCGGCGACCAGCCTCAGCCGCTTCAGCTCGCACGGGTGCCTGTGCTTTGTTACAGTGGGCGGAGGCTGCTCTCCCTCCGCGCCTCCGGCATTGGAATTACACTCTAGTATCGAGCAGACTAGTACCACGGCCAAAAGACCACGGTAAGTCGGGGTTAACAAATGATTTATTCATTTTAACCCTGACAAAAATGTAAGGAATTCTTAGTATCAAAAACCTGCATAAAAATAACGAAACGCAATGACAGATCAATTGTCGATAAAAAAAAGATCGGAATTTTTACGAAATTCTAGTGATTTTCGAAAATAAACTTATAACCAGAACGAGAGTTAAAACTTCGTGATTAGATGCAAAAAATACCTGCATTTCCAATGATAGTAGCTGTGCTTCAAATATCGTGGCCGTACAATGTAAACGCCTAGCGTTACTTAAGGAAATAATAAATAAATACATATTGAACACGAATCACATACATCCCTCTGATCTCAAAGTAAGTAAGTAATGCACTTGTATTATGGAAATCAGACATAAACGGTGGTACCACAACACCCAGACCCGAGACAATATAGAAAATTAGGATTCCTATATTGACCGGACCGGGAATCGAACCCGGGACCTCGGAGCGGCGACGTCTTGAAACCCAGCATGCTTAGCCACTACACCAAAGAGGTCGTCTGCTATACAAGGTAATATTGGACTGGACACCAATTACATACATTGCTCTGATCCCGAAGTAAGTAGCTAATGCACTTGTGTTATGGAAATCAGACACAACGGTGGCGAAAAGCACTACACAACGTAATGCTTTTCGCAAACGCAAACATTAATAATAAACAATTCATGTACACCTTTAGTAAATGAAGGACTTTATTACCGCAAAACATAATTATATTCTTTTATTTATGTCACAATGGTCATTTTAAATGGTTTTCCCTCTAAATGCACGCACATACACAAGTGGTAAATTAACTATTCTTACCATAAGCACTTTAATTCCCACCTATCTGTAATGATGATCAAACAACATTTTCTAGTTGAGCGAGGGCGGTTACTGCAAGGGCAAGGCCCGCCCGCCCTGTGGCTAGGGCGGTTCACACCGGTTTTCGGCGGCTTCAGGGCTTGAAGCAAAGACTAAGTAAGATACAGAACCACCACTATATTGGTTTATTTTTGTGTCTATAGACAAGTATTGGAATATTGATATAAACAGACATATTTCAAGTATAATCGTGATGTCCAACTAAGGAGATTTTTTCCAGAAGGCTGAGAAAAAGTTACTGCTAAATGCAAACAGATTTAAACTACGTTGCATATTATGTATGTCATCACCCATCACAATCAAAAGTTATACAAAGTGTTTCAAAACTTATAAATAATAAAAGGACATACTCATTCAGACAAAATCAAAACTTAGCAACTTTCTCCAAGAATCATAGGTCGAAAATATGCCAAAAAACGACTCTCCATAGACATTAGACGGGTCACTTGACCGATTTAGAATGGAAAGTTTTTTTTGCATTATTCGACCTATTTTTTAGGAAAAAGTTGTAGTTCCCTTCATTCTCTACGGGTTGTTTTGAAACACCTTGTATACTTCGATAATTTGAAATCTTTATTTATGTAATGACAAACACCTCTCAAAGTACCGAAAGTTTTATAACGAAATCATAAATGGAAACTTTATCAATCTACGAGAATGGTTTTCGTTAAACTCGACCCTAAATAGTGTCTGCAAAGCTTTTTAACCCCATTTTTCTACAATAATTGATATTTCATAAGTTTACACAGCTACTGTAACAAGTCTCACAGTTACATCTAACGAATAGGCATAAACTTAACTGGTGCACCAGCTATTCTATTAAACTACCAGTTGCGTTCAGTCCATCATCAGACGTCGCTCGCGATGGGCGCCGAGAAGCGTAACGGTGTGGTCAACTACTGCAGGAGACCTCCTCAGAGGCCGTTCCTCCAGAAAATCCAGTATGCCATCTGGGATCCTGAGGAGAGGAAATTTTTGGGAAGAACGCCCAAACGATGGGGTGAGTAGCCCCTTTTAAAATTTTGGTCGCGGTGGAACTTTGATTTCAAGTTTTGTACCTTTTAAGTACGAATGTTAAGTTATAATTAACCAATGAATAGTGCAGTTAACTGGGCACAACTTAAACAAATGCTTTAGTAACTTTTTAATCAACTTAAAAAGAAACGTAAAACTTTCTTGGAAAATTGGGTCAAAGTTATGGTTTTTAGACCTATATATGGCTGCTAAATTTTCTAAAGTGTTTTCCATTGTACAGTCATCGTTAGATATTTTGTAGCAGGCAAGATGATCCAATACTTCTGAACAGTCGACATTAAGTTGCATACAATACAAGTTACCATTAACATCTGAAAATTAATTACTTCATTAATATCTGAGAAGATACCAGTCAATTAAAAATCAGGATCTGCTCAGATATTAATGAAGTAATTAATTTTCAGATATTAATGGTAACTTGTATTGTATGCAACTTAATGTCGACTGTTCAGAAGTATTGGATCACCTTGTGTGTACGGAACTTATTGATATGTTAACTGTTCAGAATTTGGGCACCGTGTCTGCTACAAAATATCTGTCAGTGACTAAACCTTAAGTTAGGAACCACAACGAAACCTAACAGAGCTACTTACCTTAAGTTAAGTAGCATTTTAAACTTAAATGTAAACTTAAGTTGAATCCTAACTTTAATGGGACTAAGTATCCATCTCTTTTACGTGAGACTATTAATCAATGGTTTTAAAATGGTTGGGTAATATTTGGACTACATAGATATTTTAGCCGCTCCCGAATCTCGAATCGCATATCTGAGTAATACCTACGGACGTAGATATCATAAATCTAATATTGTACCCGCACTTACTGAAAGGAACGTTTACCAATTTTATACGTTGCGAACCGGTGATTCATAAACCAGCTATTTCCAACCCATTCAATCATAACTTTGAGAAATGTATTAGAATTGTATCGACTTAGAAATACTTTAATAGTTGAGTTGCCTAAAATTAAGTAATATTTCAGTCCTTTTAACACTGTCTATCTTAGAAATTTACGAAAATCAACAAAGGAAACCGTAATTTTTACTCGTAATTAAATAAAAAAGCCGTAAAAAAATATTTGCAGTTTTTTTTAAACATGGACTCTCGGGCCCGAGTAGTCGGCACACACCGTGTTGTCGGCCAAGCACTCGGGTCCGAGAGCTATATATAAAATGACTAGCGACCCGCCCCGGCTTCGCACGGGTGCAATGCGACTATAATTTGAGATTTAAACTATCCTATCTCTCAAGTTGGATCGAACTGCACATGGTGTGCGAATTTTATTATAATCGGTTAAGTGGTTTAGGAGTCCATTGAGGACAAACATTGTGACACGAGATTTATATATATTAAGATATCAGATAAAGTCGTCGCCGTAAACACTCGGGCCCGAGTGGGCGGCACTAATCATGTTAAGAGTGGTTAAGAACTTGTGAAGACTTAGTATTCTTTATTTTTATCCTACATATTTGATATCCTATAAGCAAATAAGACTGTTAACTTACAGAGTAGAGTTAAAGACAACTAAGATGTAGAGTACATATCCTTCTAAAAAACCATGCGTAAATTGTGATTAAAACTGTCCTACTAATGCTGGCATACTTTAGTCTAGACAAGGAAGGTACGTATATTATCTCTAATAGTAAGTTTTTGCTATACTGTCCCGGAACTTCTACCCACACCTTACATCCTTTCAAGCAGTCGGTTAAAATTATTGCTCCACACGTCACGCAGTAAAGTTTACGCACTCGCAAATAGCCGACGACCTCGACTGTATAGTTATGCATACGAATATCATCCTGCATGTGTATAAGTATGCTGATTTATCAGCCTAGTAACAGGATGGTAACTATGCTCATGTAGAGCGATTAAAAATGTGTATTCAGTATTTTCTTCATTGTAAAAAGGTTCCAACCAATGGAAATTAATTTCTCAATTTCAATCCACTAACCCCCTTATTCATATTAACTCAAACAGTCTAAAAAACCTAGTTAGCTATTACATTGTTTTGTCACATAATGACAGCGCCAAGAAAGAACGAAACAAAACAGTGTTATAGTTAATACAGGTTTATTAAACTGTTTGCGTTATTGTGAATAAGAAGGTAGGTAAGTGTGTGTAACACACTTTTAATACCTAGGTATATTATGTGTGTTAAAAACTGTCAATTGAGACAAAACTCAACGGCATCTTCAACGGCTCTTAGACTATAAGTATGTCTTTTAAACTTTGATAAAAACTTAAACGTAAATTTATTGTACGTGAAGTATCTAAAAAAGAGATTCACCTACCCTCGATCATCCATTTAACTAAAAAAAACAATAGAAAACACTTAAAGTCCGTTTCTTTTTGCTTGTCCAATATTGTAATCAATCTTAGCATACCTTTTTACCGTAATAGTTCATTATAAAATTAAACACAAAACCAACTACATAGTTAATTTATAGTTCTGAACTAAGATTGTTTAACACCTTATATTAAATGAATTCCACTGATATTATTTTAAAAGTTGTAAAAAGATTGTTTACATTATTCGACTAGCAGAGAAAAACGGACTTAACCTATTCACCTATCCCTCGACTGTCCAATTAGCGTGTTGACGCTTCACCCTGTGTGTCTACGGGATATATCAACACCGGTCAGGGTGGGGCACACCAGTAATGGGTGGTATACTACCCAGTGTTACCAACCTCAAAAAAAATTGTTACAGCGTTTCTATGTTAATAATACAGAAGATTTAAATAAAATGTGTGGTTTTTTTTCTGGAAGAAGATGAAAAATAACGGTGTTTAAAATTAAAATAATAAGTAAGTTGATATTAAAAAAAAAAATGTGATCAACTTTGAAAATAATAGTTTAATTTTAAAAAAAAAACATACAATGTCTTCCTATTTTTATTGATACATTGGTGTAGGTATTATATTGAAAGTGGCAATAGGTGGTAGATTATCTAAAAATACAGTATTATTAACACTATTACAGTGTAGTTGGGAACACTGATACTACCCTTCGGGCAATAACTTTCTCTAAATAAAGTAGTTTTATAACCTTCATTCGTAGAGTAGTGTGTCTTCAGCCAATCATGCCTTTAGTGGTTTTGATGCGGAGTTACGTGTAAAATACATTTGCAAGACAATTATTGATTTATTTATTTAGGACTTAATTGCTCAAATCAACAGTGTACTAAATTTGGACTTAATGCTAGAAGCGTTCTCTCCCAGTCATACCCATAGGGTTTGTAGAATTACATTACTTTGTTTCTGAAGTTTACGCGAATATTACTCATGGAATAAAACACTATTTTACGGATACTTTCGAGAATTTATTAAACTTTATCCCGTACAGCGTCCGTGGTCACGGTTAGAATAAAAAAATATTTTCCATTTACAGAGTTTTAATAAAAACTGAACTACTGTCACTTAATAAAATACAATAACGTTCCTATCCACGCAGAAAAAGCTAACTGTGTCTTGTGATCTTGCAGTGAGTGCTCTAGCTTGGCTCCTCATTCTAGTGGAAATTTTCCTACCATCTTCATAATCTCTGTTGAAATTTGATTTTTTCATATTTCTTTAGCTTCGCGTAGCATACGTGGAACGACCCGACGTTTTTTTTGACAGTACCTACTTTGGGCTGGTCAAAACGTATGAAGTGGTTGGGTTTGTCTAAGGCAGGTTCACACACTGCAGATTTTATGTTTCGTCTATGTTTAACGTCAGCTTTATGTTCTTTTATCCGCCTATACTTCGTTTGGCTTACCCGATGTAGGAAAGGCCACAGTCACATTCCAGTCTATACACCCCTGCATCTTGAAGTGGTATGGTGCACTTGACAGGTGGTAAAAATTGGTTAATCTTCTTTGGCGGCTTGAAATAAGTCTTGATGGAAGTTCGCTTAAAGATATTTTCAATCTTGTGACCTCCTTTATGTAAGGTAGGTGGGCGTTCAATTGTCATTGGCTTGGCAATGGTACGGGGTCCGAAACGACATGGCACTGGAAGCTGGTTATCCCGTAATACCTTCCTAGCCAGGTTTTGGTCATCACAGATGCCCCAAGCTCTTTGAAACAAAGTTTTGCCCACGGTAGCTAACTGTGAAGGATGATGGTGAGATAACCCATTGAGATATTTATCTGTATTCGTGGCCTTTTTAAAAACTATGTGGCTCAGAGTGTTATCAGAATTCCCAGGAAATAAAACGTCTAAGAAAGCTGTTTTATTGTTTGCCTCAATTTCCAAAGTAAATTGTATTTTTGGATGAATAGATGGTTTAATGCTTCAACACCCGAGCGGTTGCAGGCAACCGCATAACAATAGAATTTGCATTGTGTCTCGTTCACATACGCTTGAGGGATTAAAAAAGCAGAAGCTTTATCTGTGGACAATATTGTGAAGGTGTCATCTACGTACCGTTTATAAAACCTTAGTGATATAGGTGATGTGTTCAAAGCTGTGCTGTGCTGTGTGTGTGAACCCATCGCTGTACCATTAATTTGTATGTAGAATTCACCGTCCCATAATAAATAGCCAAATGTCTGACAATGCTCTAATAGTTCTGCATATTCTATGCCGTAAAGTGTTCGAAACGTCGAGATAAAATGTAATAAATTCGTGAAAAGTATCTGTAAAATACTTTTTTTTTCCACAATTACATTAGTTCGGAATACAAAGTTAATCAAGGAAAAGTACCTATTTATTTTGAGCTCGTGACATGGAGTAACACAGTCGGCTAATTAATTTTTGAATGATACTTACAATGTTATGAACAATTAGTACTAGAAGTAAATGACGTTTATTTATTTATTTTAAGAATAGAATTAAATTTCCAGTGAACTCTTTGCCAGTAACATTTTCAAGTTGAAATCAAAAATGTGTATCTTTATTTGAATAAAAAAACACTATCGTGAACATATTGCACCCGAAATAACATAAGCAAAAGTTATGGTTACTTAATTTAAAGTAATTGTACAACTAATAGTACATTTACCCTAACAAACCATCGTCAAATAACTGTCAAACTCCAAAACATGAGTTCTGGGTCCCGGATATAGTTATATATAGCAATTAAAATGGTGCAGCCTACCCAAGTCCTACAATGCTCCAAAGGTAGGTCTAATTCGTGCCCATTCCGCCTAGATACAACACCTAGTTTGACGCAGAGCTGGAGTAAACAGTGTTACCGGTTTATAAGCCAAAAGCTATTTCGGCGGATCGATTCGACCCGCTATTCGTATGTTTGTTTGTTTATGCCATGTACTTCATCATAGACCGTGACCTGAAATATAGTGGATTTTAAAGTTTAGATGTAATAAAATGTTCCCGATGTGGCCGCAATCCGCTATAATATAATAACACTTTTTATTAACAAGTGGTTTCCTTTGCATATCAAAGGTCTTCACAACCCTTATTGTTATATTTTTGCAAGTCAAGTAGGTACTCTGAGCTTAAATGTAATTATTAACCGACTTCAAAAAATTAGGTTCTCAGTTCGACCTGAATGTTTGTATGTATGTTTGGCCGCGAACACCTCGCGTTCCACACGACCGATTTTGATGATGATATAAATAATTTTAGTTTAATAAAGTAAATTGCAACTTAAACAATAACTAAAAAGAATGTTTTTTTTTAAAGTAGTGTCGACCTTAAAGGACAGCTACTGCAGAACCGTACGCACTTCATGCAGTGACTTCAAATGAGTTTGTTTCTCCTATTAGCGTTATTTTAGTCCTTTTGGTACCTATTTGTTTTTGAAGGCGCTTAATTTTTTATGTTTTTTTAATAACTACGAAAGCCTAAGCTACCTTTACCATACGCTACTAACCATTCAGCAATCATTGTGAGTTAAAATTGCTAATTGTTTGCTTAAACATTTGTCCATTCGTGCCTTTATGATTTCAATAATGTGAAATGAGTAAAAAAAAAATATCAGCGCTAAAATGATTGGTATTTATATGTTTACCTTAGGTATAATAAACTATATTATTATGTCAAACAAGTAATCGTTTCGTTCTATTTAGCGCCTCAAGCGTGTGTAGAGCCATGTTTGCGTTTTACTTTTAGTAGGCGTTAAAAGCATTATGATACGCATAACTTGGTCTATAAGGCCTATTAGATAAGGGAAATTCGTCAAATATAATTTATATAATAGTCATCTTAAAATCGGCCGTTTTATACATCTTCAGGGTCGATTTTACCAACGTTAGATAAGACGTATCCGACTGAAAAGGTATAAAACGATTTACATAAATGATTGCTGACAAATAGGTAACGATTTCAAAACTAGGCGTTTCGTATTACATTCGACGAATATTCCTTTTCTGACTTTGGTATAATCGAATTCAAATAATTTTATAACCAGGATCATCTGTCAGATTTATCTTATTATATCTGAAAACTGACTGGGGTTTCGAGCCCGGGATTTCTTGGGTAGCGATCGAATAGCGAACCAGCAAGGCGATCAATGACCTCCTTTTTATGAAGTCGGTACAAATTAAAACTATGAAGTGTGGTGCACTGTCGTAACGTGGGTTCTGTTCTAGACTTCATGAAATAATTTAGCGAGTTGCTTTATTTATTATCTAAACGGTTTAGAATGTTTTAGCACTCACAGTGTCATATTTTGTTATTCATAAAGATGAAATAAGAAACCTAAACAGGTAGCTCAATTGGTAGAGCGTTTGGTCCGGTTAGTCAGAAAGTTTCTGTTTCGAGTCCCGCCTGTAAGCAAATTTTGGTTTCTTATTTCATCTTTATGAATATTGTATTAATATTGGTTGCAGGTGTTATCGGGCTCATCTACTTGGTGATGTACATCTGCATCATCATATTTTTCTCTATCTGCATGTGCGGACTGCTAGCTAGCATGGACGACCGTATCCCGTACTTCACTCTCGCCGACTCCATTATTGGTGAGCTCTGTAGTGTAACTGCCTCGGTGGCGCAGCGGTTAGAGGGTCGCACTTTAAGGCGAAATCTGCGCTAAAGGTCCCGGGTTCGATCCCCAGGTTGGACCAAAATTATGAGCCTGGTTCTCACGCTATCCGGGCGTCTGCCTTATACCACTCGGCCACCGTCACATTAGCAAGCCTGTTGAATTTTGCAAGCGCTTACTTTAACGTGTAGGCTTCGTGACACCATCGAATTTGCGAGATTGCTCTCACAATATCCGAAAGAAATAGTTTTACAAATATTTAACAATCGGTTAAAATGAAGTAAATCAATCTTTAGTATATATTTTTTGTAGTGTTTTGTCACTATACGAACTTAAGTGCGCCTTTACATTAGAGCGACAGCAGCGCGTTTCTCTAATGTGAAGGGCTTACTGCTGTCATTTTATGTGTGAAATTGACAGCAGCGCGACTGCCGCGCGACCGTCGCGCTGCAAAAGTCGCCTGAGTGTGAAAGCGCTCTTATAACATAAATTGCACTTTTAAAAAGTAACTGTGTCAGACGAGGAATCACAATCTGTGTCTTACGCTATCAAGGCGCAAGCCTTTACCGATCCCTTGTCTAAGTCAGTTTTTCACGTGCAATTCATATTATACAGGTTGTTGTTTTGGTCAGTGACATCCAACTCAGGAATGATAATATGAGTTATGATTATTCTAAAAAAAAAAAACTTTAAATTCTGAGCAAGTTTTATACAAGAAAACCTCTTCAGATCAATAAAAAAAATACAAAACGAATGGGAAAACTCGCACCCTAGCGCGTTTATCTACGAAATACGCCGTAGCTAGTAAGGCTACCTTGATCGTTGTACCGGATAGAAAAATATATTTTGTGTTTTTTCCATTTAAAAAAAAAATATTTTTTTATATATATTTTTTGGCATCAGTATCATTTGTATAGCCAACCCTGAGTCGCTCGTTGCTGACCAAAACAACACCCTGTATTGTTGTATAGTTGACCAGTTATGTATCAATGCTTGTATTAGTTGACCTAATGATACTATTGGTGCTTTAAATTCTTCCAGGAAACAACCCAGGCATGGGTCACAGGCCGCTTCTTTTCGAAGAGGGAGCGCTGATCTGGTACGACGTCCACAACTCCTCGCACATAAAGAAGTACGTGGACAACATCGACCAATTTCTTGCACGTGAGTCATTGTATTTCAAGTCTTAAGTAGATGCAATAAGGTTAAAGGTATCATCACTTGCACCAATATAAATTGACTTTAGGTCTATTTGGCAGCTGAAGCAAGATTGTTCTACAGACTACAGCCCCTTTATGAGTTTAAAATTACTCAGAGTTCTTTGTCAGTATGGGATTCGTGCTTCCAATGTTATACAGGGTGATTTCACAAGTTGTTACCAAATTTTAGAAAATGAATGAGACCATACACACAACTCTTAGTATAGGTCATGGCCGAAATCTTAAATAAAACTTCAGGTGCCCCAAACAAAATCAGTCAGCTACATTGATGGTAATGTATGGAGAGGCAAAAAAAGGATTGAACGATGGTCTCATATTGGAAGCTAGATAGGTATTGATAGTCTCATTCACCTCCTTAAATTTGGCTACCCCATGCATAGTCACCCTGTATAGCTAAATATTCGTTGATTTTATGATAGCAAACAGAATATTAGTAAATGGTCAAGTCACAATATTTTGACTTAGAGTTTGTTAATTAACGGCTTATAGACAGTTTAGCCAGACTTGGTATATTTTGCATACCTTCCTGTCTCAGCTTCATCACGTTTCTGATCTGAACTCAAACTAAAACTTCCAGCATACCACAACAAGAGCCTGCTTATTAACAAGGGTATCAACCAGCGGGATTGTGGCTTCATGAAGCCCCCTCGGGAGGAGGTATGTGCCTTCGACGTGCTCAGCCAGTTCGGACCCTGTACTAAGGAGAACAACTACGGATTCGACAATGGTACACCCTGTATCATCATCAAGCTTAACAGGGTGAGTGAAAAGATAGATGTTATTCAGAATCATCGTTCTCTTGCCCTATTTCCAATTTATCTGGGGACGGCGCAGTATATTTTCCTCTTCCACACTGTTCTATCACTCGTCTCTGAAACATCCACACCTTACACACTCATACCTTGTTTAACACAATCCATCCATCTCTTTTTTGGTCGGCCTCTTCTCTTCCATACATTAACATTCATACTCATCACTCTGTTAGTTACATGACTTTCTTCCCTCCTCATTTCATGACCGTACCAAGACAAACGATGTCCTACCATCTTCTCGGTTATAGGCGCCACCTTCAAATTTTAATCAGAATAAAGTTCCTTAATTTAAAAGAAGCTTGCCCATTCCAATTTTGACGGACAATTGAAGCAAGGTTCTTACATAAGCTGGCTCTCTTTAAGAAAGCTCAATTTCTTCATGATCGAAATCGTCACACCAACCATTATATGAAATAAATAAACCTACCTAATGAAACATCGTAAACCAAGCACTTATTTCTGTGTATAGTTCCATCTTAAACTGTTAAATAGATATGCTATTTTCAGCTATACGATTGGAAACCAATCTTCTACGACGATCCTGGCGACTTACCTCAGAACATGCCACCTGACATCAAGAACTTCATTAACTCTACCACACCAGAGAGAGTAAGTTGAATTGTTTTATAACAAAACAGAGCATAAACAAATAGACATGTCGCAGGGATTTTGTCAAAGACGTCATATTATAATTTCTCTAGTGAAATTATTATTACACATATGATTGTCAATGACAACTGGTTCGTATAATTTCACGAGCTTTTTTTAGTGAATTTCACTTTATTCACACTTTATAATGAGTTGAGTTTGTGGTCGAAGCCCCGCATGTTCTGATTGGTCAATTGAGTAATCAGTTGCCCTTTGCTGATGATTAGTAAGAGTTACAAAATTTACATCACATTCTTATTCATATATTTTATACTACAAATAGTATTTTTAAGATATTGCAAATATATTTTTAAATAGATTCTTTAAAAAACAGTCTCTGATTTCCTTACTCTATGTTTAATACTTGTAGCTCTGTTGGTAACGAAAACCGACCAATCAGTCATCGCTCTGATAATAAAACGGCTTTCTTAAACAAGTGTTATTGTCAAAATATCACTGTCTTTCAATTTTACTGTATCGGTCTAGTGAAATCATAAAACCGACTTCAAAACCAAAATGCACTGAAAAGACGGTTTTTAATTTTTTTCAAGTTAATTTTATTTCTTAATTTTTTGTGATTACATGAGGCGAGAGGGGTTGCACCTTATGACTCCGCTCTTTAAGAAGCTACAAATTGCCTATCATAAGTTCTGCATTATAATCACTGAACTCCTAAGCGTTAAGGAGTTCCACCATCAGCTCAGCTCTACACGATGTTGACTACCAGACGTAACAACACGTTACCATTAACATTCTAGTACATAAATACTATACGTGCCTTTAAGATTTGAGGGTTACCCTCCATTGCACCTTGATCCCATCATCAGAATCCGACTTGGCAACAATGGGTAACCAACTAGAAGGTATAACCTCTAGGTTGTTGAAGCAATTTTTCAAATCAGTCCACAAATGTGATATGAGGTAACACAGCCACAAAAAAATACAGTCGAATTGATAACCTTGTCCTTTTTTGAAGTCGGTTAAAAATGACACTGACACTAGCCTGTTATATTATATTGTAAGTAGTGCAGCCATTGACAATAATCAGTGCAATTATAATGTCACTAGTAAAATTTTAATATCACGGCTTTTACACAGTCTGGCCATAAATACTGTTACAAGTATTAACTTTAAAAAAAAAGTAAAAACCGTCTTCAAAACCAAAATGCACTAAAAAGTCTTAAATAAACTCTTAACCATTGTAAGGAAAGGAATCCATTTTACGTCAATGGTTCAAGTCCCGCCCGTGCGCAAATTTTTGGTTTCTTATTTCATCTTTATGAAAGTAAGTTATAACAATAAAACCACATATATATTTTTTACAGTTATGCATTTAAATCCTTATATTTCTTCCATGAAATTTGTAAGTAAATAAGGATTAGGTTATTTGTGCAATCCTCTTACCGCCACCGTAGGAGTGTACTTTGCGCCACCGAGGCGAGGAACTCACGATGTATAAACTATGTCACAAAGCAGCAAAAAATTGCGTGCCGTCTGACACGTTACTACTGACCCGATAAATTTTTGCCTTTCCACTGGTTCGCTATTTAAACTTATAACGGCAGAAATGACTTATGATCAGCGCAAAAACTCTGTCACTACCCTATTTGAAGACCTTCGTGGTGTAGTGGCTAAGAACGCTGGGTTTCAAGGCGTTACCGCTCCGTGTTACCGAGTCCCGGTCAGGTCGATGAAGAAATGATCTTTCTTAATTGTCTCGGGTCTGGGTATTGTGGTACCATCGTACCATCGTTGTCTGATTTCCATAACCAAAGTGCATTAGCTACTTACTTTTGGGATCAGAGGAATGTACGTGACCAGAGTGTCAAATATTATTTATTTATTTTTTATTTAATGATTACAGCGCCGCAGCGTGTGGCTCACTTGCATGGGCGAAAGGCCAGCAGATGTAGAGGCTTTAGGTCCTTTAAAGTACTACCCATATCCTGGGGTGCCTGAAGTCTTCTTCCCGTACGATAACACCCCGGGGTACCTGAGTCCGCTGGTCGCTGTGCAACTGGAGAAGCCAAGACGTGAGTAAATTGATAAATAAGTTTATTTTTTTTTGTCATTCCTGGTCTCTATATTCAAAGTAGCAAATGTTTGAAGATCATCATGAGGATAATGCTACAGGATGTTGTATTGGTCAGTAACATCCAACTTGTGGATGATAATATGAGTTATCCTTATTCCAAAAACATATTTTTTAAAATTGCCAATATGCAAGTTTTGTAACAGAAAACCTCTTCACAACATTCTAAAAAAACATAGTGAATGGGGAAACTCGCACCCTCGCGCGCATCTATGTAATACGACGTATGTTACCACCCCTGAGTCGCTCGTCGTTGACAAAAACAACACCCTGTATATCAGACTATTGTAAATGCCCAATATGCCCGTTACGTGTTCGATTTGAAAAAAAAGAGTGTCTAGGTCTATTATGTACTTGATTGATCTTTATTGAGTTCGCTTCAACCCTTATTAACTTGTTATCATATCTTATTAACTTGTTATTTATGTGGTGGCGTGACGGTGAATTTATTTGCCTAATTTGAAGCATTTTAGAGCCTATTTTTGCATGTTTCAGCGGGAGTAATAATAAACATCCGCTGCAGGGCTTGGGCAAAGAACATCCTCTACACCGACAGCCTCAAGGACCGGTTTGGCTCCACGCATCTTGAGATCATGATTGATGGTCTAAACGCCACTTTTTAACTTGCTTGGTGTGCACGGACATCATCATGTCAAGCTGACTGTGCTGTGGTATCTTATGCAATTGTGTAAAGGCGTTAGTTTGATGTACTATTTGTTGTATTCTGTAAGTTGACTTCTTAATCAGAATTGTATTAGTGTCTATAGGCTGAAGATTCATGAATATACTCTTTTTACCTTAATTTTATAAGCATCGTGTACTTAATAAAGTTAAATAGATGGTATTTTTTATGGAATTATACGTAACTGTACATTGTAGTTAACTATTTTGATTATCATAGTATGAGATATACATCTGGATGAGTCTTGAGTAAATATATGTTGGAAAAAATACATAAGATTTTCTTTTTAAAACTACATAGCTGAAATTTAAAGTTATATCGTGTTCACAGATATTCGACAAATAATGAAACAATACCATTGGTATCTAATTTTGATTTCGTTCACAATAATTTACAAAATAATCTTACTCTTGAAAACATTTGCAAGTTCTCGTTTATCAACGAATAAATACTTGTGAATATTACGAAAATCTACATCATAAGTTCACCTTCTTCTTTGGCACCTTCAAATTTGAGTCAGTGATGGAGATCATACTTACGAATTTAAATTGTTTGATAACTTTAATCTATATTGTAAGAACCGATCTGATACTAACAAAATCTTACTGCACCCTAAGAGCAGCTTAATTTAGTTATTATCTTAAACAAACTGTGTCCTGTGACTGTGTCTCTTAAATAACTGCTTACTCATCTCTACCATAAAAATCTAATTTGCTGGAATGTTTAAGAATTGATTTGTCGCACAAAATTGGTTACAAAAACATGTTTTCATAAGGATATGTTCCAAAAATAACAGTCATTCCGTTAGTAATAAAAAGTTTCGGGTGCAGATTTATCATGATCACGATTACAGCCTATCAGAGCATGATCACGGTGGATTCGATCATGATAACGACCTATTCGATCATGATCTCGATGTGGACGGTGCCCATGCCCTCGTGCTTGTCGTACTTGATGTTATGCGCCCACGCACGGCACTCAATGTTGATCAGCACGCCTGAAATTGAAAAAAATAACGTACGTTTGATTTTTGATAAGCAATGATTACCCTGATCGCCAATTGGCTTCAAGCTGTTCTCAAAGCTTTTTTACTAGTCGAATATTTAAAACAATGTTGACATTCCTCTTTAACGAAATGATGATTTTAAAATAAGATAAAACGCATAACCAACATAGGTATTTCATCGTTTAACACTGAGATCTTTAATTTTATTCACTGATATTACTTTAAAACTTGTAAAAGATTTTTAACAATATTCGACTATCAAATGAAAACTGACTTTACTTTGGAATATGTATGTGCTTTTATTCAAGATCCTCCAGATGATCATATTGCGAGGCTAAAAAATCAAATATTCTATATACAGGATCTCGAATAAAAGCACACTTTGAAACGTCTAAAGAATGAAATCACGAAAGCTCTAACACAAGTTTTAATACAATTTCATAAGCCGTAAACTTAAAAATTACCCATTTTGTCAAACCAACCATCAGTGAATCTACCCGTATTTTAAAATTACTTACTCTTCGGCCTCTGCAAATGCACCACGACCAGTGGGCTAAGGTATCCCTCCTGGTTGGTGTATGGGAAGTAGTAGCCAGGGAACCCTCGGTAGGGCAGGTACATGAGGGGCCCGATGTTCTCCCGGTCAACCGGGTCCTCGTCCGTCTGTCCGTCCGTATGTCACAGCTACTTTATTCTGTAACTGTAAGCACCACACTGTTGAAATTTTGTAGGAAGAAGCGGTTAACAGGATACTTTAACCGCTTTACGATTCTTATACAAAAAATAAAAAATAATGATATTTAAGGGGGGGGGGGGGGGGAGGGCATACATTTTCTTGTAAAGTCGTTTAAGTTGATAGATATACACTTCCAAAGCGGTAAAATGGGCGTCCCTCCCTTTCATTTCTAAACTAAGCAAGTGTAAATTTTGAAAAAAATATAATATATAAATATAACAAAGTTATATTTGCAGTCAACAAAATATTGTGGTATTTTAGCTAAGTTTAAGGATTAATTCAGTTAAAGTTTGTACGAAACCCTCAGTGCGCGAGTCTGACTTGCACTTGGCCGGTTTTTTAAGAAAAGGTTTTTTCTTATAAGTCTTCTATATTGCGACCATTTAACAAAAATATATATAAATCGACTTCAAAACGAAAATGCACTAAAAAGTCTTAAATAAACTCTTGATCCTTGAGAGGAAAGGAAGCCCTTATAGGCAAACGATTTCTTTTTGGAGTGGGTGCGCTGATAGTTGATGCTTGATGGCCAAAGTGATGGCCTCCTCCTATTTTTTGAAGTCGCTTAAAAATCTACTTACATAATTCTTGTCATACGCTGTCATATTCCTGATATGTTCCTTAAGATCATCTGGCATATCTGCCGGCAGGCTGTCCGAGCTGTTGTAAAAATGAGGCTTCCACCCGAAGATCTTGTTCAGCTTCAGAAAGATACAGGGCGTGGACTTGTGGTAGGCGAAGTTGTTTTCTTCCACGCAAGGGCTCCAGGCGCTGATATCAACGTCACAGACCTTCCCGGCGGGGGGAGGCAGCTTGAAATCACAGTTGTAGATGTTCTGTCCAGTTCCAGCTTTTTTTCCATCGCGCTTGTAAGCTGCAAGATGTATTTATTTATATTATGTATTTTATTAAGCCGCAAAGCTTGAGATCATGCACCGACTCCAAATGAATTTGCTTCTCGTAAATAGAAGCCAAATGCGTTATTTAAAGCGTATCAGTCAGTGTTTTGAAGACTGTTATATTTTTAAAATTATTCTTTTATTTCATGATTTTTAGTTACTACCCGTATCTCATAACTACTAAACCGATTTTGATGAAACTTACCTTGACGTCTTCTCGTTTTCGAGAAATCCCTGGACAAACATACTAACATACACATAAACAAATATACAGACATTCATATACTTACGAAATTCAGCACACGTTTGGAAACCTTACTAGACCAACATACTAATAATTATCAATTTCCACATACATACACATTGAATTAGGGGCCGTCCATTAATCACGTGAGGTCGTTTTTCTCATTTTTTGACCCCCCCTCCCCCTTGGTGATATTTGGTGAGGTTAGGGACCACTCCCCCCCCCCCTCCCCCTTGTATCACGTGTATTTTTTGGAAGTCTATGCTATAAACGCTATTTTTGACTGGAAAAAATATTAAAAAAATGGTGATTCGGAAAACATTTATATGTATTTGCAATAAAATTAATGAATAACTAATTAATGTTGCCTTCGTCCCACGGAGTTGCAAGACTTTCATTTAAGGTTACAACTGGTAAAGCTTCTTCTTCACTGGCAGTTGTTATCGGCAAAGAGGTTTGTGACAACAAATCGTTCAAACTTTCGCGCCATTCTAAATTTCGGTTCAGAAATAGATAAAATTAATACACTTGATGTCTAACGAGACCCCCCCTCCCCCCTCGTGATGTTTCGTGATATTTTCCTTACCCCCTCCCCCCCCCTTTTGAGCCTCACGTGATTAATGGACGGCCCCTTACCTCCTTTTTTGAAGTCAGTAAAAAGTTGTTAGTAGTACAAGTACATTTCATCTTTATGAATAGTACAAGTACATCATCATGTACTCATGTTATGCTGCCGAGCAAAAGTTCTGCTACGCAAAAGCAGCATTCTTCAAATAAGTTTTGTAATAACAAATAAGAAAAAAATAAGACTAAGACATGAAAAAAAACATAAAATCTACCTATCCCAACCCCAACACTAAACCATTACCTTGCGGCAAGGAGGCTATGATGCTGGCTGCGTTGCTGCGTTGGATAGCTTTGCTTATCCTTTGAGCTAGGAACCAGTCAGCTTCATTATTGACATTATTGACATTTTTTCTAGACAAATTAGTATTTTTTCTAAGTATTTTTTTAAATACGAAAATATAGTCAATATAGTACCTACTAGAGTTTTTTACTAAGCACAGATGCGCTTGCAATGAGGAAATAGCAACTAAATAAAGTTATACTCGTTCTTCGTCCTCGAGATTAGCATTCCTACCTAAATAAATTAAAACCTAACAATATAAACAAACACTATGTAGTAACGCATAAGTGTTACCACTTCCTTGCACTTAGTTTAAACCTAGATAATATAAATAATGTCTATATAGTTACCCTGTATTAATTATTGAGTGTGTGTGTACCCATATAAACACAGTATATTATATCCACATCCATCTAATATCTCATTACAGCGTATGAGCGCGCCTTGCGTCTTACGATTCGACCGAGTCGAGTCGAGTCGAGTCTTTTTAAGATGTTGGAGTCCTTTCTTCAGGACTGAGTCGTTTAAACATATCGAGTCTTTTTAAATTGGCTCAGTCTAAAAATAAAACTCGAGTCATAGTCGAAGACTCCTAAATTGCTCAGGACTCAGGGTTTGAAGACTTGATCGAGTTGTGAACTGTCAAAGGTCGTTGAATCGAGTCGATTTTCTTTTAAAAGACTTAAAAGTCTCGAGTTCTTTCATCTCTACTCAAGATACAGGCAAAGCCTAGTTTGAGAGCCTCTGGTAACTGGCGAGACTTAATGGCTTTTTCTTTGTATGATTTAAGCTTAGATACATGAATTATTATTATTATTTAGTGGTCAATAAAGATATTTTTATTATATTTATTTATTATTTTTAATTCTGAACTGCAGTATTTAGGGCCATCGCCGATTGAATCAGAAAACTTTATTAATAGCTATTTTGCCAACATAGGATTTAACGTTGCAAATAACATACAACAGGCCACAGGAGCATCAAATATACATGATAATAATAATAATTATTAGTCGTAGTACGAGGGTTTTCTTCACTCCGTGGGCCTACGTAGTCATCGGGTTCCGACATAGTGGGTAACTCGAGCAAAAAACGAACGACGAATTATTTAAACCGCAATTTAATTGTTTAGTGATAACAGTGTAAAGAGTGAACAGATTCGTCCGCTCAGCGCAAGCGCTCAATCAATTCTGCCCGCGCCCTCCAACGGCCGCATCCAAGTATGACACGGCCTGACGTCACACTTGCGTTCTGTACCGCTATTTCTACTATTGATGGTAGATGGCGCTAGCCCGATCTCCGACACGGCCATCTCTGACGACTCACACGTCCTCGTGTGTGTCATCTGCAAGAAATAAAATTTCCACAACTAGGAAATCATGTTAAAACTCAGAAATGAACTCAAAAATTCAGTTTACTTATAATCGAATCATAATAGTTACAAGGACCCTTAAATATCGGATCAAGCTTAGTCTGATTCCTTTCTTCATTTTCTATGAGAACATAGTCTCCCTCCTTAAAACGTTTTACAGTCGCTTTGCTCCTATCAAACCTAACCTTATCATACACAGCTGCTTGTCTAATGTTCTGGGCAGCCTGTTCCCGAATCAAGACTAGGTCAATATTTTGATCATTATCATCTAGCGCCATTAGCCCTAAAGGCCTAGCCACCTTGCCAATCATCAGCTCCAATGGGCTGAACTTAGTGACACGATTGACGGTCGAGTTCATGGCCAACTGTACCTCGCCCAACGCATATTGCCACGAACGATCCCTGCTCCACCGCTGTGAGCATACTCTTTAGTGTGCTCATCACCCTCTCAACCTGTCCATTTGCACGACTACCTCCTGTGGCTATCAAGTGCAACTGGATATTTCGTTCCACACAATAACTACCAAACTCCTTACTGGCAAAACACCTTCCCTGGTCAGCTACTAACCGCGTAGGTGTACCAAATAACAACACACCGGTTTTCAAAGCTTTAATACTACTCTTTGTGTCAATGTTTAGTGAGTGATGCAGTATGACATACTTGGTGAACCCATCTATCAAGACAAAAAACGTATTCTTTGATGTCATTCTTGCCCCTAAGTTTTCCAGACGCATCTATGTGAACTGTGTGGCAGGGAGTATTGACCTTCGGAATGGGATTGAGTTTCGCTTGCACCCGACCCGAGCTTGACTTGGAGATTTTACAAGTGTTGCAATTTTCGACAAATTTACGGACATACTTGGACATACCTTTGAACCAGTAATGCTCGTAAGTTAAGTTTTTCGAGGGTCAATCAATCGAATTTCAAGCTGACCTGTTTTTACGCGTGACGTGGCCACACGAAAATTCGAAAATTTCTTTAAAATAGTAATGAGCTCCGGTTTGTACTCAAGAGGGCATGTCAGTATCGACATTACTAAAGTCAGTCTCGCCAGCTTGGTTAGATTTTTCGCACGTCAGAATTTTCTTATAACCTCACTTCACTCCGTGGGCCTACATAGTCATCGGGTTCCGACATAGTGGGTAACTCTAGCAAATAACGAACGACGAATTATTTAAACCACAATTTAATTATTCAGTGATAACAGTGTATAGAGTGAACAGATGCGTCCGCTCAGCGCAAGCGCTCAATCAATTCTGCCCGCGCCCTCCAACGGCCGCATCCAAGTATGACGCGGCCTGACGTCACACTGTCGTTCTGTATATTTATATAGGCAGACATTTGGCCACAATCTCACCTGGTGGTAAGCGATGATGTGACTAGTAATAGCCTATTCACTCTCTTCTTAAACTCGTCCAGATCATTGTGGCACAATATTTTGTTGACAGCAAATATAACTTTGTTTTTCATAGTGTTTGTATGAAGTACAAAATTATGTTTGCGGTTGTTGAAAGAAATCATTAGGGCTTAGGTCGGGGCTGTACGGCGGATGGTCTAATAATTGTATGCTTTCTTGCTCTAAAAACTCTTTTGTTCTGTGCGCGGTGTGAGAACTCGCATTGTCGTGATGGAGGATGATGCGGCGGTTGCGGTTCTATTTATGGAGTTCAGAAACCACCTGTGGCAAACAAATGCTAACATACCATTCTGCATTAGCCGTTCTTTGTTCGAGAGTTCTGACGCACCAAGTACAGCACGCACGCAATGCGGTATCCATCCGGAAAACCACTTATTTACACCTAATTGTTCATGTTCATTATTTGTATTTGACTCATGCCAATGTCCAAAGTTGCCTAAATTTTGCGGTATGTCATATTGACCTTCCTCAGTCAGCTTTCGCACAGCATCAAAGTTTTCTTGGGTGACGACAGTTTTTGACGACCTTGACAGGGATCATCACTGAGCTTGACACGTGCATTTTGAAATTCAGCAAACCAGCGATAAATGGTGGTTTTGGGTGGGGCTTCAATAACAAATGCAGAAATCATCCGGTCAACACACAGTTTTTGTGTTAAACCACTTCGAAAGTCATAATAAATCATCGCTCTTGAATATTTACGAGTCAATTCCATTTTCTCAACGACTAAACAAGTTTGACAAGACCTTGTGACAAGACCGAGAATCTTTTTTAAAATAAATAAATGGTATTCGATTTTTAAAACCAAGGAGTTTGCAATATAAAAGATTTTAATATGACAGGAACAGTCAAAATATTCCATTCTCAATACTTTTAGTGCAGCCCTCGTACTTAACTGGATGAGTCTTGAGTAAATATATGTTGGGAAAAATACATAAGATTTTCTTTTCAAAACTACACAGCTAAAATTTAAAGTTATACCGTGTTCACAGATATCCGACAAATAATGAAACAAAACCATTGACACCTAATTTTTATTTCGTTTACATTAATTTACAAGATAATCTCACTCTTGAAAACATTTGCAAGCCCTCATTTATCAACAAATAAATACTTGTGAAAATTACGAAAATCTACACCATAACTTCACATTCTTCTTTGGTACCTTCATAATTTACACTATGAATCAATGATAAAGTATCAAACTTACGAATTTAAATTGTTTGACAACTTTAATAACCTATATTGTAAGAACCGATCTGATTTTTAACTAAATCTTACTGCACCCAAAGAGCAGCTTAATTTCGTTATTATCTTAGACAAACTGTGTCCTGTGACTGTGTCTCTTAAACAACTGCTTACTCATCTCTACCTTAAAAGTCTAATCTACTGGAATGTTTAAGAATTGATTGGTCCCACAAAATTGGTTACAACATGTTTTCATAAAAATATGTTACAAAAATAACAGTCGTTCCATTACTGATAAAAAGTTTCGGGTGCAGATTTGCCATGATCACGATCACAGCCGATCAGAACATGATCACGGCGGATTTGATCATGATCACGACCTACTCGATCATGATCTCGATGTGGACGGTGCCCATGCCCTCGTGCCTGTCGTACTTGATGTTGTGCGCCCACGCACGGCACTCAATGTTGATCAGCATGCCAGCTGAAATAAAATAAAAAACGCTTGATTTTTGATAAGCGATGATTACACTGATCATCAGTTGGCTTCAAGCAACAGGCTGTTATAAAAGCTTTTTTCTAGTCGAATATTTTTTATTTTTTTATTTGGTATATTTTCGCTCTTGACTCCAGACCAAGCCTAGTCCGACTAAAACGAAGTCGAAGATGTAACGAGCTCGCCCAGTTGAAGCCTATTTACTCGAACTTTGAATAGGTTCCGATTGTAATCACTAGGAAACACCGACTAGGGCAGCGAGTTCCACTCCTTTGCCGGGCGCATTATAAATGTTGATGAGAAGCGCTTAGTTCTTAACAGCGGGACAACGACAAGTTAATGATGGTATCCCGCGGTACGCCTAGACGAACGATGGAAAAAGGGGCCTGGTGGGATGAGCTCATGGAGCTCCTTTGCACACACATATTATGATCAATCTCGACATTCCTCATTAACGAATGATTAATTTTAAAACAAGTTAAAACGCACAACCTACCAACAACATAGAGATAGGCATTCCATCATTTAACACTAAGATCTTAATTGCATTCACTGATACTATTTAAGAAGTTGTCAAAAGATTGGCAAATAAAAACGGACAACACAGCGGAATACTATTTCATTAGCCGTAATCTTAAAATAACATATATTTTTTTCAGACCAACCGTCAGTGAAACTACTGTACTACGTTTTATAAAATTACTTACTCTTCGGCCTCTGCAAATGCACCGCGACCAGTGGACTTAGGTATCCCTCCTGGTTGGTGTATGGGAAGTAGTATCCAGGAAATCCTTGGTAGGGAAGGTATGTGAGAGGTCCGATGTTCTCCCGGTCAGCCGGGTTCTCGCCCAGGCAGGACACCCACACCATGTTCAACTGAAATATAATTAGTCAGTTTAAAGACAAAGAAAATTATTAGGCTATGACTTCGTCATACAAATAATAATTTAATCTTGCACACTAAATGGTAAGTAATTCTATGCAATAATTCTGTTGGTTAGCTTTAACCAATTCTTGATAATATAAATAAATAAATATTGGACACCAATCATATACATTGCTCTGATTCCAAAGTAAGTAGCTTATACACTTGTGTTATGGAAATCAGACACAACGGTGGTACCACAACACCCAGACCTAAGAAAATGTAGAAAATTTTGATGTTTACATTGACCCGACCGGGAATCGAACCCGGGACCTCGGAGCGGCGACGCCTTGAAACCAGCGTGCTTAGACACTATACCACAGAGATCGTCAAGTCAATATCTACCAATTAAGTGCTGATAACAGGCAAATAAGGCTATTGTGCATCTTAAAAGAAACTCCTAAAATTTATTCTTCGTTATTAACACTTCTATGCTTTACAATGAAGTTACTGTCTAGTATACTCTTAATTATTTGAAAAAGTACGTACGTGAATAGCTAACTATCTAATTATTTATATTACATAAATTTTACAAATAAGCAGTAATCATGTGAAACCTACTCACATAATTCTTGTCATACGCTGTCATATTCCTGATATGTTCCTTAAGATCATCTGGCATATCTGCCGGCAGGCTGTCCGAGCTGTTGTAAAAATGAGGCCTCCACCCGAAGATCTTGTTCAGCTTCAGAAAGATACAGGGCGTGGACTTGTGGTAGGCGAAGTTGTTCTCTTCCACGCAAGGGCCCCAGGCGCTGATGTCAACGTCACAGACCTTCCCGGCGGGGGGAGGTAGTTTGAAATCACAGTTGTGGATGTTCTGTCCAGCGCCAGCTTTTTTGCCATCGCGCTTGTAAGCTGCAAGATTTATTTAAAATATATAGGGTCTAACAAAATGAGTTATATAATACATAAAATTATCACAATATATACAATTAAAAAAAAGTAAAAACCGACTTCAAAACCAAAATGCACTAAAATGTCTTAAATAAACTCTTCACCATTGAAAGGAAAGAAATCCGTTTTAGGCAAACAATTTCTTTTTGGAGTCGGTGCTGTGATATTTTTGATTTGATTGTTGATGCTTGATGGTCAAAGTGATGGCACCGACTCCAAAAAGAAATTGTTTGCCTAAAACGGATTCCTTTCCTTTCAATGGTGAAGAGTTTATTTAAGACTTTTTAGTGCATTTTGGTTTTGAAGTCAGTTTTTACTTTTTTTTAAGTTTATTTTATTTCTTCATTTTTAGTGATTACATAAGAGGGGGGAGGGGGAGGTGCACCTTATGATTCTATTTTTTAAGAAGCTACAAATTACCTATCATAAGTTCCGTCATTATAATTACTGAACTCTTAAGCGTAAAGGAGTTCCACCATCATCTCAGCCCCACAAGATGTTGACTATCAGACGTAACAACACGTCAACATTAAGATTCTATGTAGTAAAGAAACACTAGACGTGCCTTTAAAATTTGAGGGTTTCCCTCGTTTACACCAAGATCCCATCATCAGATCCCAAAATGGAAAAAATGGGACCAACTAGAAGGTACACCCTCTAAGGAGGTGAAAAAATTTTTCGATTCGGTCCACAAACGACTGAAATATGAGGTAACATACATACAAAAAAAATAAAAAATAAAAAAAAACATACAGTCGAATTGATAACCTCCTCCTTTTATGAAGTCGGCTAAAAACAATAAAATAATATTAACAAGGAATAAACCGAACTAACTATATATATACATCAAAAAACTCGTGGCCCTGTGGGAAAGTGCCCAAAAGGCTGGCCACATTACCTCGCTGGATGGCGAGACTAATTCTCTGGCCGAGATAGAGGCCAGCCTTTAACAAAATTAGCTGCACTCCTTCTAGGGGCTAATTCTGATCCTAAAAACAGCAACTTTTTCTATGGGACCAACATCGTAATCCCAAAAAAAAATTTCACATACATACAAACACTAACGAAATTCAGCACACGTGTTTGAATTGAAAACCGAGACACATGCTAAAAAGTTGTTAATTTCTACATACGTTTTTAATTTAATTATCTCCTTTTTTGAAATCGGTAAAAAGTTGTAGGTATTTCAAGTACTTAGTATCATCATCTACGAGTATTTGACGTTATGCTGACGAGCAAAAGTTCTGTTACGCAAAAGCAGTATTCTTCAAATAAGTGTTTTTTTAATACGAACAATCCAGTCAATATAACCTACACGAATTTCTTACTAAACGCAGATGCGGTTGTAATGAGGAAGTAGCAATAAAATAAAGTCACACTGAAAGTAATACTCGTAACTCAATGAACATTTTTTTTACATTCCTAAGGTTTATTTAATACCTGACGAAATTGAATAATGTGTTATGGGTATTTACCTGTCAAAAACTTCGACATCTGATTGACCCAGAACTTGTGGCTGCCGGGGTCATTGCCCTTGTACCAGATGACGCTGCTGGCGACCTCTGGTGGTGTGGGCCGGAACCCGAGACCAGGATTGGTGCCAATGATGCTCTCTTCTAGCTGCCACTTCGGCTGCCGTGAGTCGAGGAATTGCAGGAACGTCCACATGCAGATGGCGACGAGTAAGGCCAGAGCGAGGTAGAAGATGAAGTAAAATAGTGCTATTTTGGCTGTGGAAAAATATAGTTAAAACTGCTCTTTTTAAAGGATATATCAAAGTTTAAAGTTCTAAGTTAAATGCGCAAAACCTGAAAACAGTTTGATTTGAATAACGAGCCGAATCATTTGAACCATTTGTTAATATGGGTCACATTATTCAAAAAATCTTCATTAAAATGTTGTCCTGTCTATGTATTAATAAGACAAGCGATCACGTCAAAATACGTAAACAAGCAATGGTTAGTTCATAACATAAAATTAATATTCCTTTCCAAAGGGATAATAAGTCTATTAGTTCATAGTGAATGAGCGTAGATAGCACTTAGTAAAAATAATGTCAGTGCGGCGTAGAGCCCAGTGATATACCTACCAACCCTCTCTCGACGGAGCGTTTGCAGAGCAAGAAATTATCAGAAGTGCCAATAAAACTAAACCACATAAAACCTTAAATATCCTTTTTTTCAGAATTAGGTCAACTGAATTTGAAACCATTTGGAGTGTCTCAGGTTTTGCGCATTTAACATTTCACTTTTCATAGATATATAATAAAAAAAATATAGTCTATCATATATATGGAAATAGAATGTCTACTCTCCGGTTACTTTACAAAATCGATAAGTAGTTGTTGTTTCCTACTGCGTAACTACATGCCATGGATGGGAAGGAAGCTACTAGGTATTTCATCTTTTGTCATGTTGATTCTAGGCATTTCCGCCTTTGGGCGCTCACAATTGAGACGTTTCGTTTCGGACAGCTACCACAGGTTTACCGTGTCGCTGGTCATAGCCCGCTGTCGTGCTGTTGCTGTATGGTAAGTATTACGACCCTGAACGCCTAAATTGTAAGTGTATCTGATTACCGTATGTTTGTTTGCAAGTGAAGTTAGGTCTCACTTAAGATTTATTTAGATTAGGTAATAAGGGTTCTTGTTATTTTCGGGTTGTTTCTTGTGCAATTAATAACGAACAAATATTCAGAGAATTATTTTTTGGGAACTACTTGAACAAGACGTTAATGTTTAGCCGGCTATATTATTGTGTATACATGTGCAATTGCCGGCAAGATTGCCGTGAGATAAAAGCAACATTACTTAAATTGCCGGCAACTTTAGCAATATAATTTTTGTCATCATTTGATTAATTAGTTTTTAGTGAAAAGATAATAAATATTGTAATGTTCCTAAACATTACCAAATACGTCGGTTGTTTGAGCAATGTTGATTGTATTTACAGCTGTATACGGTATTTGCATCTTTATTCAGTAATATTACATAGTTAAATACAGGACAACACCTCATAATGTTAATAAGAATAACAAAATTACATAAATAAATGTTACAATGGTGACTTGTGAATGTTACTGAAAGACATCCTTTCAAGGCTATCATAAGGTAAAATTCTGGTTTGCCACACACTGTCTTCCATTCTTTTGGGCCACAATTGGCAAGACCGTGAGCGATCCGGCTCTAGCCGCATCACCGGAAGGCGAGTAATGCGCTCATTGCGACAATTCACGGCGCGACTGCCCGCTTCCGGTCGCCTCCTTCTGATTTAACTGCTCGACTTAAGTTGGATGACGGACGGTTTTCGGTGGATTTAGGGCAAAGGAATAATTTATAGTTGACAAAAAGCTTCGTCGTGCGTTATTTGAACAACCTTATGCAGCTGAATCCGTATCTATAGGCTTATGTAAGTCAGGTACGAGGATAATTTTATTCGAGTGTTTCCCTAACAAATAACTATTTAAAGCTGATCGCCTAAACTTAGACCGTAGAGAGTGGTTTCTACGAGACTACGAAATTTGCTATTCTACGCACGGAGTTGGTGTAGTGAGTGAAATACTATTTTAGTATAATTTAATTTCTGCATATTATTTTTGTATAATGTTGTAAATTATTTTGAGATTTTATGAACATTATAATCACATAGTAGACAAACTATCTAGTTTTTTTTATGTACTTGCATAGTTGCAGAATATATATTTATTTGACACTCAATGTACCAAACACCCTGTATACCTAATGAAAACACACTGAATAAGCTGTAAAAAACCGTGAAGACAACCATCGTAAAAACCTACGTTACGTTTAATTTGATACCTTTTCAGAGCTTTTACAAAGGGAAATTCGTTTTAAGCATAAACGAGTATTAGTGTATCGTGTATGTTTTCGTTTAGATAAAAATATATTAAAGTAATCGATTGCATTAAAGCAATGAAAGTAGATGATTTTATTTATTTAAAAACTTTATTTCATAAATAACAGTGAACAAAAAGTGGACTAATAGATCTTGAGGCTCTAATAAATAATGTTCTTCCAGCTGTATCCAACCGCAGCATATTAGCATATGAACTATAACCAGCCATCACAAGTGCGCACAAGGGTACTCTTTGTTCTTTCACACCAATAATATTATTTCACACTCATTGTTCAGCAGCAGTACGATATGAACGGAGAGACACCAGTGCAGGACCAATGGCTTGGGAGTGTAGCTCTTCAGCTTTCTCCGAGCGGTTTAAGTAAATCCCAGAAAAAAAAACTAGACACTGTCGGCCAGACCGTGAATCGCTATACAAGCCTATAGCCTCTTAAGTAGTGACCAGAAATCAGGCCACTACACCAATAAGGCAGTTTTGGGACTTCAGGTTCTAGAAGTACCTCCGGAACTTCTCACTTGCCGTCGGCGGAGCCTCCTTCTCCTTGTACAGGTTGAACCACTTCAGGCTCATCAGGTCGGAGGGCCACTTTAAGTAATAAATTCTGGTAAACAGCAGACCGACATGACTTGAAAGAGATCCAACACAGGATCAACGGCTTAACGACATTTGCGAGGCACTGGGGTATAACGCCTAAACTTCAGACCCCGAGAAGTTTCTAAGTTACTTCAAGGCAGAAAAAAACAGAAACTTTCAGACAGACTGCTAAACAAAACTGGAGCGTCTTAGGTAGCCCCCAGAAATCAGACCACATCACTAACAAGGATGTTTTCGTAAAGCCAAAAAAAGAAGAATTTTGCAGTTTTGACTGATAAAATTTGCATGGCACACCATGGTAAAACATGATTACATTGAATTACTTTTTAGGCCACCTATGTAAATCCGTGTTTTAGGCAAATTAGGAAATTTTATTTCAAATTTCATTCCATTTCATTTCATTACAACAGTTATGAATAGTAGGCTACTTACACCAGCTTGCAGCAGTCCTTCCGCAGACCTCCTTGGTCTTCGGGTTCCAGATGTACCTCCGGATCTTTTCGCCCGCCGTCAGCGGAACCTCCTTCTCCTTATAGTACAGGTTGAACCGCTCCAGGCTCGTCAGGTCGGAGGGACGCTTCTTGACTGTCATCTTGACTAGGGTTACCGGGTCTATAATAATGAGGAGGAGTTTTGAGTCGATTTGTGGAACTTCTTGACGCGATGGTGGATAAATTCCTAATTGTTTCTCAAAACGAACTTTATGAATCTACGTTTTGGAATGTGCTTTGTTTATAAGATACATAAAATTATTATGGGGAAAGTACTTCTATGATAAGATATAACATTATATATAAATTGCACTTGTAATAAGCAACTTTGGCTGAGTGACAGACGAGGAATCAAACCGCGTGTCTTACGCCATCCAGGCGTATGCCTATACCACTCGGCCACCGACACATTAGCAAGCCTGTTGATTTTTTTACAAAATTAAATTTAATTAATCTGTCTGTATTAATTTAATTTAATTTTGTAAAAAATAAATACTTTTTATGTTAATTGTGTTATACTGTTTGCAATATCTTAGCGGTTTCTAAGTAAATATTTATTATTTTAAGAACCTTTATGTTAACACCTAGTTAGCTAAAAAAAAGTTCTGAATTTTGAATGTTGTTGAACGATATAAGAATATTAAAACATGTTTCATGAGTTATTAAATGATGACGATAATTAGTGTAGTTCTGTACTTTAAATCATAAGGGATTATCTTCCATAAACCGCTACTACATATTGTCGGTTGGTAATAAAATTAGAAAAAAGATACAACTATCAAACCAATGAGCCTATATTTTGCAAGCAATTATTCATAAGCTGCACACAAATCACGAACTCTGCAATGAAGACCCTAACCTAGCCAAAAGGGATAAACTATTAAAATAAAACTATAATCAATGTAAATTAATGCCTACCGAAATACTGTTTTTTATGAAAATCCTACGCTTTATATGCCCCGACCTCAGGTCCCGACTCACCTGTGTCCTGGAGCCAGGCGTGCGTGAGAGAGTACCACGCGGTGACTGCGCGCGCGCACCGAACGCGTCGTCAGGGATAATGGGATCGGACTATGTAGTATAGCGTCATTCATTGACAATTCCCGCATAAAACAAAATTGATAGATTTTTGCTTCTGTGGCCTAGATACTATATATATGATATACATCATATCCTGCTTTACGTAAGGAACATTTAAGTACGCAACACAAACTAAACGAGATACGCGATTATTCTATGGGGCATCTCATGTCATACTGACAGAGTATTAATAGCTCAAAAACAATGTATTCGAGCATTACGTAATGCAAAGATTAAAACATCTTGCAGGCCACTTTTCAAGGAGCTGAAACTGCTTACTGTCCCTTGCATTTACATCTTTGAGATATGCGTGTTTGTCAAAGCATACCCTTCATTCTTCAAACGAAAAAAAGAGGTATGCCAGTTTAACTCACGGTTCCCAAACAAATTGAACATTCCTACAAAGTCGACAGCCCTTTACAGCGAAAATGTGTATTGCATGGCCATAAAAAATTAAAATAGACTAGATGAAAAGTAGAAGTCTTTACCGTTTAATATATTCAAAAACAAACTGAAAATTTGGTTGTTGGAAAAATGTTTCTGTTTTTTGAAAAATATATTTTGAATTCTTTCAATTTCGATTGTGAATTAATTAACTCATTTAGTTTTTGTCCGTGATTGGTATGTGACATTGCAATATTTTATAACGTTCACCAAATTTACATGTATCCCTTGTTTGTTTTGAAATTTTTCTTATTATTATTGTTATGGATTTTCCACGGTTTGAATAATTGTACGTTATATTGACGTGCTGCCGACTGTACATTAGGCATGTAGATTCTAGCTTTATAAAGTTTAACACCTAATAGCATCTAATACCCACGGACGAGTAAAAAAAGTAAGGACTCCGCGTCACCTACATATAAAGTGAAGCACCCAAAGTAAGCCAGCATACGTGTAAATACGAAGCTACACGCACACACTGACGCAAAAGTAAGCCGATCGGCCGCCATTTCCCTCTCTGCCATCGTCTGTGACAGTGCAAACCTTCGCGTATAAAAAAATGAAACAATACCGTCGTGTATCGTTAAACGGTGTAAAAATATTACATTTCTACAAGAAAAGTGCCAAGGATTACCTTTCATAGGTTAGCCAGTACCTATTGCGTTAATTTCTGTTCTTTTTAAAATACAAAAAAATATTTATTAGGAACACAAAACCTCTACTCCACGTGATTTGCCGGTGACAGTAACAGCCAGTGTGGCCGGAAAATAAATAGGGACTTTACCCGAAAAAACAGGCTAAGTGCAAGTCGGACTCGCGCACTGAAAAACTTTTTTAAAGCAGTATTCTACTGCATAAACACAATTTTTTTAAGTTTTTAAATTTAACTTAAGTGTATAATTTAAACAGTTCTTTATTTCTTTTGACATTTAAATAAATTGTAGTGTAACAGAAAATCAAGCATTTTTTTTTTGTATTCGTAATAATATTTAGAAGAGCTGGCAAGCACTTAAATTAAAAAGTTATTTACATAAAAATATAATGTAACTTATCTAGCCACTCCGATATCAGGTTGGCGACTAACATTATTTTAATTTTAATTGTGGTTTTGAAAGGCACATTACTTCAAATATTACGCACATTGCTCACATGCATAAACGAGTAAAATTTGCAGTCTCACTTCCGCCATTCTGATACACCTGCACAATAAAGGAAGAAATATTTGTGTCATCTGGTATCCCCGTGACGCACACACATACAGCATAAAAGTGGCTTCACTTGCTAGTATCGCAGTGCGGAGTCCTTTCTTTTTTACTCGTCCGTGCTAATACCTAAAAATTATGAATTCAACAAAAATTAACCACAAGAGCATAGATCTTATAAGATGGTTTTGTAATTTACACATGAATTACGTTAGCCTTTCATATAGTCTTGATGAATCTTGCATACCGCGGTCCCGGCCGCCCCCTCACGTGCGTAATTTGTGATGTGGTCGTGGTTATGCGAGGATATTAGCTGTAGTCTAGCGCTTTGCCTTGGGACCCAATGGGATGTGTCTTCGGCCTTGTCTCGTCTGCTGGAGTCTGCCTTAAGATTTCATTGAATATATTTTTTACAATAAGTATGAAGTTTTAGAATGTTTTTAACACTCACAGTGTCATGTTTTATATTCATAAAGATGAAATAAGAAACCAAAAATTTGCGCACGGGCGGGACTTGAACCAGCAACCTTTTGGCAAACCGGGCCAAACGCTCTTACCAATTGAGCTACCGTGCTGTTAGTCCGACCCTGCGAAATTTGTGGTCTCTTATATAAACGTCAATTGCGTGACGCTTAGCGCCATCTAGCCGTCTGTTTATGAAACAGATGGCCCAAGCAGTTATTCTTTACAGAGAAATTCAACTTGGAAATTGATGTCGCTTCGCTATCTAATGCTTTAGAATGTTTTTAACACTCACAGTGTCATGTTTTATATTCATAAAGATGAAATAAGAAACCAAAAATTTGCGCACGGGCGGGACTTGAACCAGCAACCTTTTGGCAAACCGGGCCAAACGCTCTTACCAATTGAGCTACCGTGCTGTTAGTCCGACCCTGCGAAATTTGTGGTCTCTTATATAAACGTCAATTGCGTGACGCTTAGCGCCATCTAGCCGTCTGTTTATGAAACAGATGGCCCAAGCAGTTATTCTTTACAGAGAAATTCAACTTGGAAATTGATGTCGCTTCGCTATCTAATGCTTTAGAATGTTTTTAACACTCACAGTGTCATGTTTTATATTCATAAAGATGAAATAAGAAACCAAAAATTTGCGCACGGGCGGGACTTGAACCAGCAACCTTTTGGCAAACCGGGCCAAACGCTCTTACCAATTGAGCTACCGTGCTGTTAGTCCGACCCTGCGAAATTTGTGGTCTCTTATATAAACGTCAATTGCGTGACGCTTAGCGCCATCTAGCCGTCTGTTTATGAAACAGATGGCCCAAGCAGTTATTCTTTACAGAGAAATTCAACTTGGAAATTGATGTCGCTTCGCTATCTAATGCTTTAGAATGTTTTTAACACTCACAGTGTCATGTTTTATATTCATAAAGATGAAATAAGAAACCAAAAATTTGCGCACGGGCGGGACTTGAACCAGCAACCTTTTGGCAAACCGGGCCAAACGCTCTTACCAATTGAGCTACCGTGCTGTTAGTCCGACCCTGCGAAATTTGTGGTCTCTTATATAAACGTCAATTGCGTGACGCTTAGCGCCATCTAGCCGTCTGTTTATGAAACAGATGGCCCAAGCAGTTATTCTTTACAGAGAAATTCAACTTGGAAATTGATGTCGCTTCGCTATCTAATGCTTTAGAATGTTTTTAACACTCACAGTGTCATGTTTTATATTCATAAAGATGAAATAAGAAACCAAAAATTTGCGCACGGGCGGGACTTGAACCAGCAACCTTTTGGCAAACCGGGCCAAACGCTCTTACCAATTGAGCTACCGTGCTGTTAGTCCGACCCTGCGAAATTTGTGGTCTCTTATATAAACGTCAATTGCGTGACGCTTAGCGCCATCTAGCCGTCTGTTTATGAAACAGATGGCCCAAGCAGTTATTCTTTACAGAGAAATTCAACTTGGAAATTGATGTCGCTTCGCTATCTAATGCTTTAGAATGTTTTTAACACTCACAGTGTCATGTTTTATATTCATAAAGATGAAATAAGAAACCAAAAATTTGCGCACGGGCGGGACTTGAACCAGCAACCTTTTGGCAAACCGGGCCAAACGCTCTTACCAATTGAGCTACCGTGCTGTTAGTCCGACCCTGCGAAATTTGTGGTCTCTTATATAAACGTCAATTGCGTGACGCTTAGCGCCATCTAGCCGTCTGTTTATGAAACAGATGGCCCAAGCAGTTATTCTTTACAGAGAAATTCAACTTGGAAATTGATGTCGCTTCGCTATCTAATGCTTTAGAATGTTTTTAACACTCACAGTGTCATGTTTTATATTCATAAAGATGAAATAAGAAACCAAAAATTTGCGCACGGGCGGGACTTGAACCAGCAACCTTTTGGCAAACCGGGCCAAACGCTCTTACCAATTGAGCTACCGTGCTGTTAGTCCGACCCTGCGAAATTTGTGGTCTCTTATATAAACGTCAATTGCGTGACGCTTAGCGCCATCTAGCCGTCTGTTTATGAAACAGATGGCCCAAGCAGTTATTCTTTACAGAGAAATTCAACTTGGAAATTGATGTCGCTTTGCCAAAAGGTTGCTGGTTCAAGTCCCGCCCGTGCGCAAATTTTTGGTTTCTTATTTCAAGTATGAAGTTACCTAGAAAAATTGGAAGTCCAGGAATAGCAAGATTGATTCTTTCTTCATAATAAAAGGATATCTGTTTTGGACGTGTGAATTAGTAATTTTGTAACAGAAGGTAGAAACAGCTCGTAGGGATATGATTATCAAACTTTGAAAAGACTTTCATGTTATTCCGGTTGTGATGTCTGTACTTGTATGTTGGTACTTGGTACTTGGACTATCTATACCTACTAATATTATAAAGCTGAAGAGTTTGTTTGTTTGTTTGAACGCGCTCTCATTAATCTCAGGAACTACTACAGGACCGGAGAATGGAGAATTATTTTTGTGATAGCGTATTTATCGAGAAAGGCTTATTTATAGTAAAATATCACGATACTGCTTATAAAAACGGAGGGTGAAATATCGCTTTTGAGAGCTTACGTTGCGTGCGCAAGGTTAACTGTTTAAGATATATAACAATCATGACGGGATTTTTCCGCTTTCAAAATTTTACAATAAAGTCCGCGACGGCATAATATATCTATATGTGTACTCACTACAAATTTTTTTCTTAATATATTTGATACAAAATAATGTACAATATTTACAGGTGTTTAAGCACATGGCTATTTATTCTTATCAAAATAAACATATTCCTCGTCACAAGCATTTTATTATGGACGAAATTGCCCTTTACATCATTCGATTTCAATAAATATCTTAAAAGATATTACAGTTTTAAAATAACTCCGCACCAAAATATTGCTCGCAACGAAAGTACAACATGCGTTTGCGCTAACCGCTACCGCAGCCGGTTTCTGGAGCTCTATTTTTGAATGTCTCGCTTAGATATATATACGAAAACCGAGCAAAATATATACGTAAATACTAACAATATTTAGTAAAAAAAAATTATCACTCCTGTGTGGAAATAAACTGTTTTTCATTCGATAATCGGACTTTAATAAATGAATATCACACGCCATTTTGTCGCGAGTGACTCATAAATAGAGCTCCTGGAGCTCTATTTTTGAATCACTCGCTTAGATATGGCGAGTGAATTGAGTTCGAAAACCAATTTAAAATCAATGAAAATCACGCAAAATATAGACGTAGGTACTCACAAAATTTAGTTATGTTTTTTTTCAAATCACTCCCGCGTGGAATTATACTAATTTTCAGTGGGTAATTGGACATTGATCAATGAATTTCACACGTCATCTTGACGCAAGTGATTTAAAATAGGGGCCCTCTTACTTCAAATGAAAATGTTTCGCGGTAAAACCGTGAGCACTATTCTTCTAATAAAATTTCGCGTGCACCTGCACATATTGTTACATGTTGTGACGTTACTAGACTACATACTCGTAAATGCACTGTGATAAATTTTGGTGAGAGATAGGTTACATTTCTACGAGCAATCGAGAAAATTATGCACAATTAAGATTCATGAATAATTATTAGCTTAGGACTAAAGGGTATTCATTGAACGTTCTTCGGCGAAATGTTTCGGGAGTACCAAGTCACAATATGTAACTACAGATGTATTCTTTCTGACTTCAAAAAAAGAAGGTAATCGACTGGACCTGAGCCCCTTTTTTGAATCACTCGCGTCGAGATGGCGTGTGATATGCATCGATTAATGTACGATTTTCCAATGAAAAATAGTAAAATTCCACACGAGAGTGATAATAACAATTAAAAAAACTGTATTGTATAAGTATCTACGTTCTTATTTTGTGTGACTTTAATTGATTTTTAATTCGTTTTCGAACAAAAATCACACGCCATATTCAAGCGAGTGATTCAAAAACAGGGCCCCTTTATGTATGAGAATTGGATAAAATTTAAGTATCTTGATCTACTAGGGCTTTCAAAAACATGTGAAAATTTTCGTAAGTGTATATGTATGTTTGTATATTTGTATGTTTGTCTCAAGATTTCTCGAGAAGTCATAGCGAGATGATTCGTTTAGATTAATTAGGTATAGTTCAACTTAGGGTACAGTGTACAGCCGTTATATTATTCTATTAGAGTTTTCGCTTAAACTAGTCAAATTGTAATATCACGGCTTTTATAATATCCCTGCGACATATACACTGCGACATGTATGTGAAAACTCAGTACCTAGGTATTACAGGTACATTTCCCGGCCTTGTTGAGTACAGTCCGAGCGATCATCTGCTGTCGCTACGCGCTAGCCCAAGGAGCGGACACGGCCGATTGTCTCCTAAAGCCGGAGCTCTATTTTTGTATCACTCGCATCAATATTAAGAGTGATTTTTGTTCAAAAAGCAATTGAATATCAACGAAAATCACGAGAAATAATGACGCAAGTACTTACAAAAAATAGTAATCTTTTGTTATAGATATTATCGTTCTAAGGTTCCGTAGCCGAGTGGCGAAAAGGTTCCCTTTTTGCTTATAGTTTCATTAAGTATGCCTGTTTGTCCGTCCGTCCGTATGTCACAGCAGTCAAAAAAATAATAATAATTATATTTTAGGGGGCGCCCATACATGGAACTAAAACAAACAAAAAAGTTTTGCTCAGTGCGTGAACTTTTGAACTAAGCAAGACACATTTTTGAAAAAAAAATACAATGAAGATCTATACAAATAATTTAACTTTGAAGGAGAACAAACAGGAATTTTTTGAGATATAGCTCATTTTCAAGAACCGCAAATATGACTTTGTCCTTCATACAAATACTATAAACACAACGTTATTTTCTCTGTCAACAAAATATTGTAGTATTCTGGGTTAGTAAAAGTAGTAGATCCCTAATTCATCTTAAGTTAGCACGGAACCCTGGGTGCGATTTTTTCATTCGATAATCAAACATTTAACAACTAAAACCAGTGTCGCCATATTGAGGCGAGTGATTCAAAACTACGGGTCAGGGGCCCTATTTTTGAATCACTCGCTTAAGTATGGCGTGTGAATCTCGTTCAATTACAAATAAAAAATTAAGAAAATTACGAAAACTACAGACGTGTGTACTCACAAAATTGTTAGTATTTAAATCATTCCTGTATGGATTTAAACTGATTATAAAATATCATTCGCCATCTTAACGCGAGTGATTCAAAAATAGGGCCCCTGGTCGGCCTCCACGCTCCAAAACACTTCAGTCTAGGAATAGGTAGAGTCGGATGCGAAAATAGATAGGAATAGAAGACACATAGATCATTTGCCTCACAATTGAGTTTTTTTTTTGCAAAAATGCAATTTTCGGTTTCTTATTTCATCTTTGCAAAAAATGTTCTTAGTTTATGTTCCTTTGTCAAGCTCTACAAAGGAAGAACATAATAAACTAAGACCTATTTATTTCGTTAAATTTAGATAACCTAGGGTATGTGTGTAAACCTTTTGTATGATGTCAAAACGTGCCGAATATTTTATTTTAAGTGTTCCTATAAATCATCCATTTTAGTGTCTAGCTCTATGTAGACGATTATCGTACAATTTATATTCTAATCCTAGTTCTTCTTTAAAAATACATGTTTGTCATAATTTAGTTATTCTTTCCATGTAACTGTACCTAAACCGTGAACATTTTTGACTACGAGTTAACTCTGATTCATCTGAACTGGGTAATTCATTATTTAAGCTGAACGCACACTTATCCGAGCTGAACGCGCCGAACGAAACGAATTTTAGAATTCTTTATATTTAATCTAATGAAACCTCACACACTTATCCGATTCGAATTGTCCGAATCTGGAAGAACCGCAGAAATCCTAGACGAATATGGATGACGTCATCAGATTCGGTGCGGCTAATGCGGTCGACTCGGACGATTCGGACGACTCGCCGGATAAAATCTTCATACTCACTCCCACCTTAGATGTCGCTCATATCGCTATCTCATGATTTCTTCGACGCGATCGATTCGTCCGATTCGGTCGATTCGGCCAAATCGAGTATGTGTGCGAGGCCTGCTTGACTTCGATTCGTTCGGCGCGTTCGGCTCGGATAAATGGGCGTTCACCTTTAAACCAGTAATACACTGACTAGCACTGGTTTTGGTAACTGACGGATGCTTGATATACTTATTACATCCTTTCTGTGTTGGTGACTCAGCATTTGGTTAATGAGTTGCTGTTCGATTAAGGCCTGATTTTTCCTACGTCAGATATGAAATATTCTAGAATATCTAATATTTGACGACCCGTCTGGTGTAGTGGTCGAGAAATCGCCTTCTACGCAGCGGGTTGCGGGTTCGATGCCCGCACAATACAAACATTTGTGTGCATGAACATGTCTGTTTGTATTGGTCTGGGTGTTTTCTATGTATATCATGTATGTATTTACAAACAAAAAGTATTTAAGTATTACCTTATATCCGTGGTCTGGCACACATAACATAAGCTTTGAGTGGCTTACTTTGGGACTAGATGGCGATGTGTGGAAATGTCCAAAGGATATTTATTCATTTATTTATTCGTCGAATAAAGCACAATGCGCTTTATTTGAAAATGTCAAAACCGACTATAATATTTGATTTTACCAACGTCAGAGAAGACTTATCCGACGAAATAAGTATAAAATTACCGATTTTAAAATGATATTTTGGAATCAGTAATTTTAATCGGCAATTGACAATTCATACATGATTGTTGACAATAAGGTGACGTTTTCAAATTAGGCGTATTGTACTCGTATTATATTTGACGAATATTCCTTATCTGACGATCGGAAATCGACTCTAAGGGCCGATCTTCCAATGGTCAGATAATACTTATCAGACTCATAAATCTATACTAATATTATAAAGCTGAAGAGTTTGTTTGTTTGTTTGTTTGTTTGTTTGAACGCGCTAATCTCAGAAACTACTAGCCCGATTTGAAAAATTATTTTTATGTTAGATAGTCCATTTATCGAGGAAGGCTTTAAGCTATATAACATAAAGATACGACTCACAAGACCACAGCAGCAATGAAAAATGTTGCGAAAACGGGAGAAAGATATTCCTTTTGAGAGCTTCCGCTGCGTACGCTTCGGAAACCGCTTAAGTTACACAAAAATCATGTATGACAAGATTGTTCAGCATTAAGAGTTCTATAATAAAGTCCGCGACAGCATAAGCCTATCTTTTATGGTTGACTTACTACAACCTTTTTTATGTTAATAAATTTGTAAAAAAATAATGCATTATTTTTAGAGGTGTATTATACACACAGGTATTTATTCTTATCAAAATAAATACATTCATCATCACGAGCATTTCATTTAGAACAAAGTTGCCCTTTATATCATTTGATTCCAATAAATATCTTAGGAGCTATCACAGTTTTAACATATCTCCGCACCAAAATAATGTTCGCAGCTTAAGTACAACGTGCGCTTGCGCTAATTGAACGCGCTTATCTCAGGAACTGCTGAACCGATTTGAAAAAATATTTCTGTGTTAGATAGCTTATTTATTGAGAAAGGCTTAAGGATATAAAACATCACGCTGCGACGGGAGGGGAGGGAGCAAACTCAAAACGCGCGGACGAAGTCGCGGGGGACCGCTATTAATTATAAAGCGAGAGATTAAAAAAAATGACAATAACGTATGATTGCTGACAATTTGGTGACGCTTTCAAATTAACCATATTGTATTTTGTTCGACGAAGATTTCTTATCTGACTATTGAAAAACCGGCCAAGTGTGATTCGGACTCGCGCACTGAGGGTTCCGTGCCATCATTCATCATCATCATCATTCTCAGCCAAAGGACGTCCACTGCTGAACATAGGCCTCCCCCACGGCTTTCCACAGCGACCGATCACTAGCGGTCTGCATCCAGTTTGATCCTGCGATCTTTTTAAGGTCGTCTGTCCATCTTGTTGGTGGACGTCCTACGCTGCGTCTTTGGTCGAAGGGTCTCCAATGTAGAACTTTCCGTGCCAACGTTAACTGAATTAAGGAATCCACTTACATCCACTTTGTAAAAGACCACAATATTTTGTTAATATACGATATTCGATCCCGTCCGAACCAATTTTCGTTGAAAGTGTTTGTTAAGATCTACATGGTATATTTTTTTCGAAATTTACACTCGCTAAGTTTAAAAGTGAGATGGGGGGGGGGGGGGGGAGACGCCTATTTTACCACTTTGGAAGCGTTTAACTATTAAACGTTAGACTTTAAAAGAAAATAGTCTTAGGAACCTCTATGTCATTTTAAAAGACCTATCCATAAACAACCCACACGTATATAGGTTTGACTACAAAAATAATTTTGATTTTAGTTTCATGTATGGGAGCCCACCCGTAATCCACGCCGAATCGTAAAGCGGTTAACATGATACATCTTCCTACCAAACAGTTTTAACAGTGTGATGCTTATAGTTACAGAATAAAAGGGCTGTGACATACGGACGGACAGACAGACAGACTTGACGAAACTATAAAAGGTTTCGTTTTTTGCCATTCGGCTACGGAACCTTAAAAAATAGCCCTTAATGGTTTAATGAAATGCTGCCAGTAGCTAGTTTATATTGTGAAAAAGCGATTTTGTTTCACATGTTAATGGTAAACCTAATCACGTAATACGAGTAATTATTGTAAATTTTGAAGAAGTTTCCTGCCCACTTTACGTAGTAGTATTTTTTTTCTACCATTAACTACCTATTTATTATTGCTTCTAGGGTTTGGCTGGTGTGGACCGTGGTAGAGATTGCTAAAATTCATTACGTCAGCCTAGCTATTACTGCTGTTGTTGCTCATACCTAAAGACGTACATTTGCACGTTTAACACTTAATACTTAACAATAAATATTGGACACCAATCACATACATTGCTCTGATTCCAAAGTAAGTAGCTTTTACACTTGTGTTATGGAAATCAGACACAACGGTGGTACCACAACACCTAGATCCGAGAAAATATAGAAATTTCTTATTTCTATATTGACCCGACCGGGAATCGAACCCGGGAACTCAGAGCGGCGACGCCTTGAAACCCAGCGTGCTTAGCTACTACACCACGGAGGTCGTCATAAAGATACTATCTTCAAGATACTATACTAAAAAATATGAATATTCAAATTTTTTCCTCTAAAGCCTCGTCAGGAACACAATATAAAGTAGGTCATTCGTCCGATAAAACCTGTTCATAACAGTAACACGGCACAAAAGATTATCTTGTCTGCCTTCAAATTTACTAACTACATTTACTCGTATTATTAAATCGATGATCGAGCATACATCTCTTGATTTCTGAGAACAGTGACTGCGGCAGTTATAAATTGGATTTCGACAGGGGTTCGTTGTGGAGATTTAAAAAATAACTTTTCTCTTTACCTTGCGCTTGCGTCAATCATACGAAGTGACAGCACGTAGTGATGTGCGTGATAGGATATCGATAGAGCCGTTTTTAGTTTAGTTTTAGTTTTTTTCTATAGGTTTCTTCCTGCAAATAGTTGTAGTACTTATTAGTTACAAAATAGTAAATAATAGATAACAATGTAAATAATTAAACATAAGTATTGTGATTGATGAATGTATTATAAAACGAGGAAATATTTATTAATTAATTCATAGACTTCTTACATCCGACAGTACAAAATAAATTTAAATTATCATTAAATATTACTTAAAACCCGGCTATCGTAAGAAACACACTCATCACAGAAACACTGTCAAACATGTCAGTATGCTTTTGCATGCTTTTCCACTTAGTTAGTTCATTTTTGCATAATTTTCTCGCCGCACATTAACAGTTATAGGTCTATTCTTTTTTTTATCATAATTTTATGGCTTTTAGACTATGTCCATCCGGCACAGGTCCATTCTTATAATAACAAGAAAGTACAATTTGTAGGTACTTTCCAGGATTGGAAGTACTACATCACACGTAAATCAGTCAACAAATATTTACACGCACGCTTGAGATAAGTCAATTAACGAATGTTGGTTTCTACTACAATACTACTGTATAAGGAAAGCTTAATCCTGCTGAGTACTTCATTCTAACAACTCGATAATTTTATTAGGTTGATAAAGCTTGGAAAAGGCAATGATCAGCATTATCAAAGTAAAGTAATAATTTATTAGATCATATTGTATTTATTGTAAATTGTACATATTTATTTTGTTTTGTAATATTTGTTATGTCATTGTCATGTATTGTTAAATATGTGAAATTTAATTTTTTATTTATTTAAATAGTAACTCATTTTCTTTTTGTCTGTCACACCGGCCACAATCATTTCTGCTTAGCCTAAAGTTAGTATGACTGGTAGAGAATTCCATATGACGTTAGGTCGACCTTTTGTACAAATTTTTGGTTGTGCAATAAAGTATAAATAAATAAAATAAAGTTTACAAAAAAGAAACAATTGATTCATTGATACATTATTTATATGTATTATTAAATTAATTACTGTCATTGGTGTTGCTATTATATTTATATTATATGAAATCATTTTCCCAAGCTAGATAGACTAACCTTATTTTGTAGGAAGGAATAAAGAAGGAATAGACATTACGGTCTATTTTTCTTTACTCTTGCAATTACCCACTGAACTCAGATGGTCAAAGGAAGGCAAGCTAATGGTAATAAAGGATAATATGAGATTATCGTCTATTTATCGATATCGATATCTCAACAGGGCACCGCGAGTAGCGGTACCTTAGGGGTGAGATAACTCGCGCGCTTCGTCTTCGATCACACGCGATGCGATTCGCGACATGCGAGCCTTATCAGGGTTGACACAAACAGATAATTATAAGTTATTTCGAAAATATCGAATTGTTTTATAATGAAACAATCAAATGTAATTGATTAGTCTCTTTGAGTTCTATAAAGGGGAAAAATAACCAAATTAAAATGTCTTTGTTTTACGATCTTGCAGAACTGACAGGCTGTAACATTTTACAGCACTCGGCGATTAAAATAAAATAATTTTTGAGTTCAATTTCAGTCTTAGAATAAAATAATTAAACTAAATAAACAAGTTTAATCCGTTATTGGTAAATTTAATCTTTTAGTTTTAACTGCTTTGATGAAATGGCGGGGAATAAATGATTATGTTTATGATTAGTTATCCGTACTAATGAATAACGATTATTTTGATATTTTTGCAGTTGGACTTATAAAAAAATAACCTACCTACCTATGTAATATGGTGCTAGCAAAATAGTTTCATGTTCTTATCTGCATAAGCGATGATAGCTCGGGCAACGAGCAGCCATCCATTAGCACTTAGTGTTAATTAACGTCAAAGTGCTGAAAAATCCGTTCGTTAGCACAAGGCGGAAATTTAGTGCAGTAAAGTTCCAAGTTTTCGCTGCAGCTTAATTTTCACTTAATTTTACAGTTTCTTTGTTATTCATGTTTATGTTTTATTTTGTTAAATGTCGTTTTAGAAGGAATATTTCAATCAAAAGTGTAATTAGGCCCTATAGGTAGCACTGCAACTAGTCATAGCAAACGTCTGTTGGAAAATATTTTGCCGTCGCAAAATGGTTATACTTTCTTCTTACACTATGTGCATATGAATAAATATACATCTCCAATTTATTAGCTCATCGACAGCCCTGTAACTGATGTGTGAAATCGGTGAGTAATTACTCTACATTTAGTGTCAGCCCTCCGATATTCGCGATCAAGCTGCGCAGGATTCAATATAAAGCTGTGTCCTTGAGGGATCGCACCATTCACGTTCAGAAAGCCAGCCACCATGGAAGGTCGTACCAAGTTCTCGATACTAGTGAGTTCCGAAATAATTAATAAATAAAAATAATAATAAAGTGATAACAATTTCAAACTCTGAAAAGTTTTATTAATTAGTAAATTAATTAATTTTTATATCATTCAGTTGATGTACTTATTATAAACGTATTTTGAAAATACAAATGTACCAAATAATAGATTTGGTAGGATTTTAGAAGTTGAAAAGCTCTGTTTGTGTAAAGTAATGTATTCCAACAAAACTTTATGCCAAAAAAAATACTCATCGTGACAGACCTAATCCCAAAGCTGACAAAATGATATTGATCAGTTAACCTTTGGTCTATCTATACAGAGAAAGAGAAGGAACAGGTGATAGCTAAAGAAATGAATGATCTTAAATATTGAACTTCTTTACAGATGCTGATAATCGCAGCAGTGTTTAACCAAGCAAAAACGTCTGACACCAGAGAAGCTAGGACAAAGGTCGGTCTACTGATCCCTGAGAAAATCATAGGCGGCGTCATTGACATCGTCCACAGCCACAAATACAAGCCCACTACCGGGCAGACTTCACAGCAGACCCAGGCGTCTGGCCAGCAGACCTACCAGCCCGCACCAGGCTACCAACCACAGTACCCCAACTACCAGTACCCACCAGCGCAGAACCAAGGATCATATCAGTCGCAGTACCAATCACAGTTCCAAAACGGATACAACAATGGATACCAGCCACAAAACGGTGGTAGTTACCCAGCTAGTTATCCACCAAGCTATCCACAAAATCCTGGACCTGTTTACCAGGGACCGGTGCAGCAACCAGGCTACAATCAGGGTCAGTCTCAAAACCAATACCAGGAAAGCTATAACCAAGGTAACCAATATCAGAATCAAAACCAACAGTCAGGGCAGTATCAAAACCAGAATCAAAACCAGCAGCAGACAGGGCAGTACAATCAGAATCAGCAGACTGGACAGTACCAGAACACGAATCAACAGACGACAGGGCAGTACCAGGGCAATCAGAATAACCATTATCAAGGCTCTCAAAATCAGCAATCTGGTGGGCAGTTTGTTGGACAAGGTTCAGGAGGGCAAGGAGGTGGTTTCCAGATTTCTGCAGGTCATCAGTCTGGTGGACCAGGGCCTACCTGTGTTTGCCAGGCTTGGACCAAGCCAGAAGGTACTATTACAAATGAAACCTCTTCACATAAGGCGCAGGAAAAAAGTGAGGAATCAATGTCTGAGTAAAGTTCTCCTATCAATGTTTTAATAGTGGAATCGCTCTTTTATGAGTTGTTGCTCTTAGTTTTTAAAGAGCTCTTAGTTAATCCTGACATCTTGATCTCTACATTTTCAACTTCCAATTTTAAATTAACTACAATTAATAGTGACCTACTTGTTGAGAATACAATTACTCAAATCTTTTGATTTTCTTACTGTTACTTACATTCGTTTAATATGGACCGATTTTACCAACGTCAGATAAGGAATATTCGTTAAATATAATACAAAACGTCTAATTTGTAAACGTCACCTATTTGTCAGCAATCGTTTGTGTAAATATCATTTATAATTCCTCGTTTTAAACCTTTTCAGTCGGATAAATCTTGACTCTAATAAAGTACTTATTTATTTATGCTCGATTTTACTTAAGTAAGATAAGGAATATTCGTCAAATATAATACAAAAAGCCTAATTTGAAAACATCACATATTTGTTTGCAATCGTTAATGTAAATGCCATTGTAAATCAGTCTTTTTATACTTTGGATATTTTATCTGACGATGGTAAAATCGACCCGAATGAAGTACTTATTTATTTAATAAAATAAGTAGATATAAGTATTTATCCCCTCCCATCTCAGAGAATCAGCCCTTAAAGCTGGAGCAGCAGCGGAGTTGGCTGAAAACGCCAAGCGTCGCAAGTACGTTTCACTTGCAAGTGATTATGTGTTTGCGCCGTTTGGCGTTGAAACATTTGGGCCGTGGGAACCCTCTGCTAAATTGCTGTTTAGGAAAATTGCGCCAAAATTAAATTCTTTAACAGCCAATAATAAAGCTGGCTGGTTCCTAGCTCAAAGGATCAGCATAGCTATCCAACGCGGCAACGCAGCCAGCATCATAGCCTCCTTGCCGCAAGGAAATGGTTTCGTTTTTGAATAGGTAGATATTAAGTTATTTTTTATGTTGCATGTCTTAGTTTTATTTTTTTTCTTGTTATAATTATTTAATAAATTGTGCCATCGCTTAATGTAATCATGTATTGGTAAGGATATCCGTGAGCATTTAATTTATTTCTTTAATTTAGTGGGAAGTTTGTCTTATTTTAAGTGCGTATTAAATTATTTCTTAATCAATATTTTTGTACATTTATTCCGTTTCTACTATAAATATTCTGAATATTAAAAGTAGATACTTCTATGGTTGCTTTCTTAAAGGCGTCAGAAATGTATCTAGATTAAATCAAAGAAAAGCTGATTTCATTGAACACGCTAATCTAAGCAAGCTAGTTTGATAAAAAAATCATGTTTGTTAAATATTTATTATTAGATACAATATTACAATACAATATTTACTCTAAAGATGGTGATCCATAAATGGTATACACAGTGCGATTAATTCTAATGAAAGACGAAAAGACCTAAAATACTATTAAAGAAAAGTAAGACCATATATATTATACAAAGTGAGAAAAAATATAAAAAATTCGTAACAGACTTTTTGAAAAGAGCAAAACCTACAATTTAATATGTCTATAGACGTACTCGTATCTTTGCTCACCGCTTCGTTGTAAGCCCTGCACTCTCTGACTACTGGATTGAGTAGATGGTGTTTTTTATGAACGTTTATCGCAAATGTTTTAGGAATGCGCATTCAGAATTGGGTATTTATGTACTGAGATTAGAGAACAGCCCCGTAGCGTCGATAGAAGAATGCAGGATCTTGTGGAGACAAAGCAACTCATACCTCATACCTCACCCGATGTGCTTATAACGACATTAATAGTGGGTTGAACAATCCCACCACCTCCCATGAGTCTTCCTGCCGCCTTGGCATACGACTCGAATCGCGGGAGACGCCGACCGGACTTTCTCCTCCGTGCCTTCTAGAAAGGCTGCTTCACCGATCGGCGCTTGCTTCGTGCTCCCTACAAGTTTCTGTTTCCTGTCCCACCTGATATCACCTCTCCCCCTTCTGGGGCGTGAACACCACAAAAACGTGACTTCGTGTCGGGCTGCTCTACTTGTCCAATCTGAAACCAATCACATTCAAAATTACGCCTAAGCGTATGCCAAGAGTGCACGAATTCGCGCAATGCCTCCCAGTTGTTACGACTACTCACGAGTACCTGATGATAAATCGGAGGTGATAAGTAGGTTGAACAGTAAAACTATACCAATAGCAATGTCAGTGTACAGCGCCGCGGTGCGACCGCGGGCCGTACCACGCGAAAGGGGTAAGAGAGGGGCGTGGGTAAAATCTGATATTTTTCTTACACCCCATCAAGCTAAATTTTGACCATCTTTCATGGACATGTGTTAGATAGCTTATTCACCGAGAAAGGATTAAGGCCATTTACGGAACGGTAGAAAGTATTAAAATCAAAACGCGCGGAAAAAGTCAAAAGGACCGCTAGTTCAAAATTAAACGAATATAAAATAAGGTTGCGATGTAAGAGATTTTCTTCCTTGTGTTACGAACACCATACAACGATTATGACGGGGACGTCTCCTTATTATATTTAACAAAAAGATTCATATAAACATCCATGACTTAGCAATTATGACTTACAAATTTGCGTGCTCGACAAACAAACGTTTGCCTTTCACGGGAACAAACCCGCGACTGCTGCCAGAGTAGTCAAGGGCGCTAGACATTACCATTACCAAACTTATCGTCTACAAATACAAATACAAATTTCTTCATTCATAAACAGGTGTTTTTACATTTCCGTGTTGCGTCGAGGATTTCTTTTAAGTAAATAAATACTTGTGGTAGAATATCCCCGCTCTCCATATTTATTTAACAATAGATTAGAAAAATCTCAGTTTATGAACTGTTTTCTAAACAAAATATAGCAAAGTCTAATTTTGTCAATTTCAATCTATTTTTCAACTTAACCCTTTTTGCCCATAAGCAAATAACAGGCGTTAATAATTATTTAAACACTTTTTATAGATAAAGTTTTGATTAAGGCAGAAGTCATAGTAATATAGAGTCTGTCGTATAGATAGATAGTTAAAGATTGCCCCATCAACACGTCACTTTGTACTTTGTACTTGCTAACACGTGTATCGGCGAAAAATACTGTTTATGTGTAATAAATAGTAATACAAATCATCCCACCCACGTGACTCAATTAAGGTCTAAGACGATCTTAATTAGCACTAGCCATTACTTCCTTAAAGCGTACTCCATATTTCCTTCAGCAATGGTCGTGTCCAGACAGACCCAATTCCAGCTCCAAACTACACAATTAAAATCGATCTTTATTGTTATCGTATACGGTCTAAAATAGCTTTCGGAAGTTTATTTAAAAATCTTGATGCCTCTCAAACGTAAATTGGTCTGCCATCTACTGCGAGTGACGACTAAAAAGGGGTCAAGTGATACTGGCCGGAAAACTAGGTCTGACCCTGCGCGCGCAGGCTTTACGTAATCGTTATGTAAGGGGAGTTCGGGGTTGGAGGGTAGTAGCGGGGCGCGGGGGGCGCAGGCCTAGACCGGGGCGAAGCGAGAATCGATTCCACCGCAGTCGGGGCCGGCGGTGCATCATGGCAGACAAGACTAAAGTTGCTGAACAATACTACGCTCCCCCACCGGATCTAGGAAAATGGGAGTCCTTCCGAATCTTCCTATGGAACTCCGAGACGGGGCAGTTCCTTGGCCGCACGGGATCAAGTTGGGGTAAGTTCGATTTTTGAATTTTCCACCCGTCGGTAATGGCTTTTGGAGGGAAATCAATGAGACGTGAATTTTATATTGTGAAAATCCCAAGTCGTAGGCAAAGGAATCCAATAGGGTCATCACCACGACTATTTTCAGTTACAATTTTCAGTTTTCCGGATTAAAAAGTTTGAGTTACGTAACCATTTTTATTTCATATTTTTTATGAGATCTGAAATTCAGTGGAAATGTGACTAGTAGTTTATGCAAACAATTAAATTGCGTTCCTTTATTTATTCTTAGGTTCCATTAAGTTAATAATTCGCATTTGGCCCTATAATAGTCAATTTCAATCGATGGTCAGCTTATGTAAGGACTGGAAAAATTCTAAAGATCCACTTTAGAATTTTTCCAGTTCTTATATAAGCTGTTTGGCTGTTGAATAAAAAAAAAACAATGGTATGGTAAATGTTAGGAATTTCAATATATTTTTAAGTAAAACTTGTCTTAAGACACCTAATCTCTATCAGTAGTTAGGTAGATCGCGCTTTGTTTTGAATTTTCACATTAATTAGATTATGACGCAAAACTGTCGACAGCGATAATTATTGGCGTACTGTAAGAATCACTGACCTCATTATCTCGGGATATTATAAAAAAATAATTTAAAAATAAACACGGGCACAGATTATGCGCGGAATCGCGCGCCATTTTTGCTCAGAAAAGTGCGCGCGCAGCGTCCTTGCGGGGATCGATCCAAGGACGTCCGGTCTTTTACGGAAGCACCCGAAGCTTTATGTTCGTTTTTTTAAATGTGTTACCTACCGAAAGTACATGGTTTCGTAAGGGGCTGTTCAAATCGGTCTGTTATAACAAAAAAAATGTGTGTACTGCACACTTAATGGCCGAATTCGTTGTTCTTATAAAAGCTTACTTAATTCATACTACTGGTTATAATAAATTCAAAATATATTCAGGCTCCTTTTAATTCACTAATGAATGATTGAATGACTCAATTGTTACATAAAATTCTAAATTTAAATAACCCTGTCGCATAAAAACTGCTGATCAGATTTTCATGGAACACGGTTAAGAACACACGGGATAAAATGATCTATGACACAAAAACACTAGACGAAAATCGGTTCATCCATTTGGGAGCTACAACATCATAGACATATGTTTTCACGGATATCTCTTTTTGCGTCACGGATTAAAAAATGACTGATGATAATTTTGGTCCATCAAATACTACATCATGATAGTTTGTTTGACAATTATAAGATTGGTTTATGTATTTTTATAGCTACACTAGCGGACCCAGCGAACTTTGTTTCGCCCCCAGCCCCGTCCCGCCGAGTCCCGTAATTCACCCTTAAATTACTAAAATGGCTATTAAAAAATAAGGGTTGATCAAGGAGGGAGAAAATTAAGGATTGTATGTATTTTTGTATGTTGTATCATAAAAAAATAAAAATTTAAAATTTTGTCTAAATAATAAATAAACAATTTAGGGGGGACTACCCCTAACATTTAGGGGGATGAAAAATAGATGTTGGCGGATTCTCATAGATACCGGTTAAGCACAAAAAAATTCATCAAAATCGGTCAAGCCGTTTCGGAGGAGTATGGCAACGAAAACTGTGACACGAGAATTTTATATATTAGGTTTACTCGTCAAATGTATATGTAGTTCTCATCAAAAAGATGATATCGATTTGTAACGTATTTCCCCTAGCCACGTGCCCCGCGCACGCTCCGTGACCTATTGCACCCTTGAATAATGCACCGCAATCGGTGCAGCGCCATACACCCTAGGGGTATATTATCACGTCGCAACTTCACTCACAACGCAACACTGAGCTCTTACTACTACGTATAGAGAATCTATGCCAAGCAAAACATGTCGCAAATACGCCGACAAGATTGTGACGTTTTCTTTGAGATTTGAATTTCGAATTAAGAATCTGTACTATAAGTTGATTTCTGTGTCATCAATTCATGGAGCACGAAATTTGGTCGCGGAGTCACTTCCATACGCGAGTAATAGTAGATCAATGGTCGCAACATTGTATTTACAATATGATGGAAATCACGTGTTCATGAAGTACGATGCTATAGGAAAGCGATGACATTCTTTGGGGGTCTTAACATAAAGCTACATATTACTAAAATCTTAAAGTTTAGATAATGCACCGCAATCGGTGCAGCGCCATACACCCTAGGGGTACATTATCACGTCGCAACTTCACTCACAACGCAACACTGAGCTGTTACTACTACGTTGCTCGAGATTGAAAGTATTACCTACATTGTTTGGTGGGTATTTCGGTATCCGGGCGCTGCTGAAACCAAGAGTATCCTATAAACGGTTGTGTCCTACAATTAGAGTTCTATCTACAGATGAAGAAAACTTATTTTCGTTATGGTATCCAGTTTCTTTATTCGTATATTTTATAATCGTTTGGTGAGGTTAACTTTCTATTCGAACTTTTCAATAGTAGGTATATTTTGAACGATATCAGCAATCTTAAGCAGTTTATCCCAGATAGTACGGAAAAAGTATGAATCAGAAATATAAGGTCCTATGTATAAAAAAGGAACAATCCTTGTTTGTTAAAAATAGTTATTTCTTTATCTTATTATATTTATTAAAGTTAAATTGAATGACATATACGTAAATATAAGTTTTAAGTCCACAGAAAAGTTTTTCTTACTAATTTGGATTTGAAAATTATGTGAACTGATAAATAGTACATTACTTCATAACACTACATGTCCTTTCTTATAACTAAGATGTTCCGTATAAAAGACAGTAGTATAAACTGGGTATCAATCACAATCTATATTAATCTTATAGCGATATTGTTTGTAATCTTTTTCAATCTATTTTAATCTGACGTTACTTCATTATTGACTAGTAAAGAACGTTTTTCCTTGTATTCGAATTTCAACGAGTCGAACGAGTGAGTCATAAGAGGTTTTATAAGGAAGCTCCAAAACTCTACAGCCCCTCGATCTCAACATCTGGAGATAGAAATGGTTATTTACGTTTAGATTTTTTGTCCCTGTAATATTTTTGGCAGTAAGAAATCCTATCTCCGGTCGAGGAAATACTGTCTTCGGTAGAGGATCTACCTTTGACTATAGTTTGCATATAGGGAACGGCCGTTAGAAGAAGATAAATTACTCTATTAGACTCTGCGTGACATATCGATAAGTACTTAGTACAAATGTAAAATATGTTTAATACTTTACCTCCTGAACAGTATCTATACTATACTAATATTATAAAGCTGAAGAGTTTGTTTGTTTGTTTGTTTGAACGCGCTAATCTCAGAAACTACTGGTCCGATTTGAAAAAATATTTTTATGTTAGATAGTCCATTTATCGAGGAAGGCTTTAAGCTATATAACATAAAGATACGACTCACAAGACCACAGCAGCAATGAAAAATGTTGCGAAAACGGGAGAAAGATATTCCTTTTGAAAGCTTCCGCTGCGTACGCTGCGGAAACCGCTAAAGTTACACAAAAATCATGTATGACAAAATTGTTCAGCATTAAGAGTTCTATAATAAAATCCGCGACAGCATAAGTCTATCTTTTATGGTTGACTTACTACAACCTTTTTAATGTTAATAAATTTGTAAAAAAATAATGCATCATTTTTAAAGGTGTATAATACACACAGGTATTTATTATTATTAAAATAAATACATTCATCATCACGAGCATTTCATTTAAAACTAAGTTGCCCTTTATATCATTTGATTTCAATAAATATTTTAGGAGCTATCACAGTTTTAACATAACTCCGCACCAAAATAATGTTCGCAACTTAAGTACAACGTGCGCTTGCGCTAATATATTATAAAGCTGAAGAGTTTGTTTGATTGAACGCGCTTATCTCAGGAACTGCTGGACCGATTTAAAAAAATATTTCTGTGTTGGATAGCTTATTTATCGAGAAAGGCTTTAGGATATAAAACATGACGCTGCGACGGGAGGGGAGGGAGCAAACTCAAAACGCGCGGATGAAGTCGCGGGGGACCGCTAGTATTAAAATAAAATAAATATTAGACACCAATAACATACATTAGTCTGCTCCCAAAGTAAGTAGAAAATGCACTTGTGTTATGGAAATCAGACACAACGGTGGTACAATATAGAATATTTTGATTTTTATATCGGGTCAATATAAAAATCGAACCCGGGACCTTGAAGCGGCGACACATTGTAACTTATCGTGCTTAGCCGCTACACTACGGAGGTTGTGGAGGAGGTATTAGAAGTGCCAAAATTATTTTAAAATAATTATTTGGTACAAGTGGATTTCTGCTTTTATTTTTACCTTGCACCTGAAAAATGTTATATCTATCTATCTATTTTATATAGCTTTATTTATTATAATTGCGTTTTTCGTGATACAACATAGTTATCATGGGTTGAGAAGGGTGTTATTGTTAAATGGATTAGGGAGTCAAGGGCAGGCCGACATGTAACCTACCCTTTTACCACTGAGGCCCCCGAGGCGTGAATTTGAGGACTTCCAGGGTGCCAAAGACCTATGCAGAGGTAAGGTTTGACTCTACTATAACACCAATTAACTAATAAATTAATTACCTACTTTTTAACTGTCGGAGTCTACTTTCATTCATTCTAGATTTATCAACTTGTCGTTATACAATAGTCTAACCAATTTGCACTATTCTGGGACCTTGCCGGCAATCCGGCGGCTCTAAGTAGTTCAGTTTCTTAATAATTAGCGAGGTGATTAGAGCGCATGCGCGAACCGAGACAAACGCATTCAGGCCAAGGATGCAGCCTGAGGGATCCGTCCTAAATTGAGGACCTCAAGATATCAGGAGCTACGTTTAGCAGAAATTAACCAAGTCAAATGAAGTTTGCTGTTTGTAGACTATATCAATATCTATACTAATATTATAAAGCTGAAGAGTTTGTTTGTTTGTTTGTTTGTTTGAACGCGCTAATCTCAAAAACTACTGGCCCGATTTGAAAAATTATTTTTACGTTGGATAGTTCATTTATCGAGGAAGGCTTTAGGCTATATAACATAAAGATACGACTCATAAGACCACAGCAGTAATGAAAAATGTTGCGAAAACGGGAGAAAGATATTCCTTTTGAGAGCTTCCGCTGCGTACGCTGCGAAAACCGCTTAAGTTACACAAAAATCATGTATGACAGGATTGTTCAGCATTAAAAGTTCTATAATAAAGTCCGCGACAGCATATGTCTATCTTTTATGGTTGACTTACTACAACTTATTTAATGTTAATAAATTTGTAAAAAAATAATGCATTATTTTTAGAGGTGTATTATACACACAGGTATTTATTCTTATCAAAATAAATGATTATTCATCCATCATCATTCATCATTACGAGCATTTCATTTAGAACGAAGTTGCCCTTTATATCATTTAAATTCAATAAATATCTTAGGAGCTATCACAGTTTTAACATAACTCCGCACCAAAATAATGTTCGCAGCTAAAGTACGACGTGCGCTTGCGCTAATAATATTATAAAGCTGAAGAGTTTGTTTGTTTGAACGCGCTTCTCTCAGGAACTGCTGGACCGATTTGAAAAAGTATTTCTGTTTTGGATAGCTTATTTATCGAGAAAGGCTTTAGGGTATAAAACATCACGCTGCGAGGGGGCAAACTCAAAACGCGCGGACGAAGTCGCGGGGGACCGCTAGTATGTTAATATGTTGGTCTTTAGTGTTCTGTCTTGAAAGAAAATAATTTGTCTAGGTTGCATAATACCTACCTAGTCCTATATTTCGTGTCATAATACCTACGATCTCATATTATTTTTGAACTGTGTTTATTCTAGGAAATTAAAGCGTTTTTATTTTAAGTAAACCCACTAAATCAAAAAACCTAATTCACACATTAAACAGAGAAATCAAACCCAGTTCAGACAAAGAAAGCTGTACACACAAGCTCTACAAAAAGTCGGTCCAGAAATTCAGAAAAAACATTATTTGGGTATATAATTAGGTATATTTATTAAAATAACTCACAATCATGCCTCTGAGCACGGATGCTGTAAAGAATTCGAATCGTTAGGCGTATAGTTTAAATAAATGTGCGAGATATTAATCCGTAAAGTATTTTTATTTTTTTGAGTAATATTCGCTTATACTTTAGAACCACAGACAGTATTAAATTAAAAAAATATAATTAAGAGTTACAAAATCTTTAGTCGTTTGGTCCCATGAACTTGACCTTCCAAACTATCGGTTTCAAGAATTAAAAATAAAACAATCAATTCCTCTAATTCCGCGTAGGTAGTGAAAACCGGGTCAGTTTGGACAACAATTTGTAGGAAACTCTCATTGACCACTTGTGGCAATTATACCTCTACTATCGTCGCGTAGGAGACAATTTGGTTTTGGTAAATTCGTCTGTTACCGTTCGTTAACTTTGTTATGATGATGAGAAGAATAAATCGCACGGATATAAAGTTTTAGCTTTGGATTCAACCGGTTGTGAATTGATTAAACCTAAGAACCCTTACACACTGCTACTTTTAGCATCGATGCAGACGTGCGCTTTGAATACGCGCTTCAGCATCGCGATAGACAGACAGAACAGATTTAATTTAGCTTCGATGCAGTCGCGCGTTAGCATCGATGCAGTTGTCAAAATGCAGTATCTCCGTAATTTGAAAATTTCCACATTCTGCATCGCGACTGCATTGATGCGAAAAGTAGCGCAGTTTGTAAAGGTTGACAGTTTGCGACTGCATCGATGCTGCATCGCGACTGTATCGATGCTAAAAGTCGCAGTGTGTAAGGGTCTAAGGCTTACTTGTAACATCTTATTTTAACATATCCACGGTAGTTAAATACTGTGACATAATTATCACTTGTCAGCCATTAAGTTTGACAGCTAATCATAAAGCTCAATGGTGCAACTGAGCTCTAATCAAAGGAGCAGCGTGTTACTTATGGTAGACACAGCAATATAATGGAAAACTAAACCATAATGAAAAACTAAACCATAATGCGTGCGAAGGAATTTCAATCTTGAAATTCTGTTGCGTAGTTTTATTAATGTTCGATCCTCAAAAATCCTAAAACAAAGAATACTGGACAACCGCGGTGCTACATTGGTGTAAGCAGCTTCATCTTTTCACTACTTATTTCTTTGTCCACAGCTAAAATCCTTTTGTTTTACCTGATCTTCTACGCTATCCTGGTCGGCTTCTTCGCGGCCTTGTTGGCCATCTTCTACCAGACTCTGGACACCAAGGTGCCGAAGTGGCAGCTTCAGAGCTCACTCATTGGGAACAACCCAGGTAAGGATAAGTTAGATTGGAAATGTAGTTCCGACAATTAAAATAACGGGCCAAGTGCAAGTCGGGCTCGCACTGAGGGTTCCGTGCCGACTTTAAACAGTGAATTCGGGCGATAAATATCTTATAGAAGGCAAAAATAGCTTTGTTTCTGATAATGTTTGTACTAAAGACGAAGTTATATTTACGGCTTTGCGGGGGGGAGTGACTTAGAGAGAGAGAGAGAGAGAGAGAGAGTTGAGTTAGAGGGGTTTTCTAGAAAGGGGTGGGAGGGAGGTTCTAGGAATTATTCCTAGGTATTTATCTTTGTCTTAGGTAGTATTGTCTACTTTTTAATTAAAGACTAGTACTGGTTACAACGCATGCAATAAAATTAGACCCCAGGGGGCTGAATTCTCTCACACAGTTCGTAACGAAAAAATATCACCAGTCCAACATTCTTTCATTTGCATTTCTTCCTTGCGGTTGTTTTTTTTTTTGCTTAAACGGTGAAACTCGTAATAGAATAACCACACGGAAATAGTTCGATTAACACCAGAACTGGGACCAGTTCTAATGTTTCTATTGGTTGGCTTAAAAATAGGTTACATGTGTTGCTCTCGACAGGTCTGGGCTTCAGGCCCATGCCCGACTCTGCCAACGTGGAGAGCACGCTCATCTACTACAGGGCTAACGACAAGGGCTCCGTGCTGAAGTGGGCCAAGATCATCGATGAGTACCTGGATCGTAAGTCACCATGGATTTTATTATTCCTTTCTATGACGACCTCCGTGGTCCAGTGGCTAGCTCGCTGGTTTCAAGCGTCGCCATCTCGTGAGGTTCCGGGTTCGATTCCCGATCGGGTCAATGCAGAAAACGATCTTTTCTATACTGTCTCGGGTCTGGATGTTGTGGTATCACCGTTGTGTCTGATTTCCATAATACAAGTGCATTGGCTACTTACTTTGGGATCAGAGCAATGTATGTGATTGGTGTCCAATATTTTATATTACTATTTTTTTATTTATTATTTTTATTATTTTCTTCCTTGTAGCGATCGATACGGGATCTGCTGAATGTACCTATAGCTACACAATAAATAATGAAATTACTGATCATCTGATGAAAGAAAAAGCATAAGAGCTGCAAAGAAAAGCTGCCAAGATGACAACCAGTATTTGGACTGGGCGCGACGACTGTATCACAAACTATTGGTAGGCGTCGAAATGACGAATGGCTGGCTATTATTACGAAAAGTAATTAAGCCAAAGTTTTTTGAGTAAAATATTGTATTATCCAATTATTATATACAATGACGTTAATCTATAGTGCTGATTTTTACTTATTAATACGAGTAAAATAGAATGCACGGATACGTTAATTGTGTACTAAAATTGCTAGACAGACGTCCTGCAACGTTGTTTATCATTGATTCTGGTTTATACACCACCAGTGGTGTTGGTTCTAAAGTTCTATCAAAACAAAAGTTTAAAACCAAATAAATTTTAGTCTAGGTAAGACATGAAATCTGAAAAACACAGCGGCCCTATCAACTTGCCCATTTGTTCTGATCTGCTTCAGTTGAAACTACATTAGTGGTAACTGATGAAAAAAACGCAATCTCTTAATTTATGCGAAACAGCTAATTATGAGCATCAATATTCTCCACCAGAATACCGCAAGAAGGGCAGCGGCAGCGGCGAGGCGACCGGCGCCGAAAACCGCGTGGCCTGCAACCCCAACACCGGCGCCCGAGACCTGGGCGAGAAGCAGGTCTGCGACGTCCCCGTCGACGACTTCGCTCCTTGCACATCCGCCAACCAGTACAACTATGAGCAAGCCGGCCCTTGCGTGTTCCTGAAGCTCAATAAGGTACCTGCGCAATTGAAAATTTCTTATGTATGCCACGGGTGTTTTCGCGCCGCCCGCACCCTTCACGCAACCGGCTTTCGCCTACCCCCGCGCCCCTGTGCCCCGCAGGCGATGTCTCAATTTAGCGCTATACTCTCACCTATTAGATAATAAGTTAAGTAAATATACATAAATCTTCCTATAGAAATTGTTTATGCAGAAGTGAAACTTCTCCTTATGATAATAGATTTAAAAGACAGACTAGCGATAACCGATACATTCTAAGGAAGAAGAAAGTTGTTAAGTACTTTTACCTGGAAAATTTAAAGCCAGCCCAGTTTAGGAACTACAATTAGGAAGTTACAAAACACAATTTACTAAAGGTTTTTTCCTACTGCACCGTGCTGTACCATGACCGTGCTAGGAACGTGTCAGGCACGAAAAGCAACCTCGATACGCTCTACCTTGCCAACTAAAAGGATTGACAGCGATCTGTCAACAACGCTCCGATCAACACTCCGTGCATGGTACGCAGCGGTGTTGGTCGGTGAAAGAACGGTCTAGTGAGCAAGGTATAATAGTTTTTTACCAGGTAAAACCATTACGCTAGATATTTGAGTAATGAAAATAATAAAAATACCAGTGTTCTGTCGTTGCAAAATGTTATAGGTGTTATCCAAAGAAATAATTTACTCCAATCATGAATGACCAGTTCTGAAAGGCCCATAATTTATTTCCAGATCTTCAACTGGGTACCTAGTCCATACAACAGCACTGAGGATGTCCCATCAAACATGCCTGAGGACTTGAAGCAGCACATCAAGATGGTCGTAAGTATTATTTGATGTATTACCTATGTCTATTCATGTCAGGACTAAAGGAACCAACCTTATGGACAAGGACCTCTTTTACAATTTAATTTACTCGTAATTAATTGTTAAACTAAATAATACACGTGAAGCTATACAAATGTATGAAGTAGGCACTTCTCGGTGTTTTTTTTTTCAAAACTCCAAATTAGGTAAATAGTGTGGTGGTTTTCCTCTTGCCTCTGCCACGGGAAACCTTTTAATGTCCATTCAAAAGCCTTGTCTTATATATATCAAATTTAGCCTTCTGCCACCCAACACCAGGAGATCGCGCTTATTTAATGGCGGCGTTTACTCGCCATACTAAGACTTTGATAGGCAAATTAAATACTAGGCCATAGAGATGGTTCTCAATGATTATAACAATAAATTGATACTCTTTTGTTTCTGTCCTAAATACTCTTGACTTATTTGTTTCTAGTCCGGTAAGCCCGAAGCCAACACGGTGTGGGTATCCTGCGAGGGCGAGAACCCTGCTGACGTGGAGAACATTGGGCCTGTCCAGTACATCCCTCGGCGGGGATTCCCGTCGTTCTACTACCCGTTCACCAACAAGGAGGGGTACCTCAGCCCCCTCGTGGCTGTGCTCTTCGAGAAGCCAAGGAGTAAGTAGCTGTTCGCATAAGGAAAAGACTTTGTTTTTCTGCTCTAGGTACGCAGGGCCCATGAAATAGTTTATAGGTAAACCCCGAATTAGAGACCATACCTGCGGGGCACAGGGACGCAGGGGGAGGCGAGAGCGGGTTGAGAAAGGGGTTCTGGCGGCGCGAATACACCGCGTTCTTGACTTCTCCCCGCCCCTGTGCCACCGCAGGCAAAGTCTCAATGAAGTTTTACCTTATAGCTCTACCAACCGTATGTTTGCGAAGATCATAGGTATTATTAGAATAATATAAATGTGAAAAAAATAGAAATGTGAAAATTATATAGGCTTGTTTATATTTGTAATGTACAAACAGTGTACATTATCTTGATCTTGTATTAAATCTTTCGAAGGCTAAAATAACTACAAGTTTAACCATGTCATGGCTACAGTACATTATAAACAAAGTAAAATCCCCAGCTTATCTAAACCCTTGAGAGCTTATCTGAACTAAAAAGTACTTTAAACTTTCCAGCGGGCGTGCTGATCAACATCGAGTGCAAAGCGTGGGCGAAGAACATTCAGTACGACCGCTACGAGCGGCGCGGTTCTGTTCACTTCGAGCTGATGGTAGACCGTGGTTAAGCTGCTCCGGAGCCAGCCAGCCCGCCGACTCGCTAGCCGGACTGACCACAACCCCCAGCCACATACATCTCACCCGCAAAACCCTGCAACCGACCAGCTGATCTTATATACCCGAATCATGCTTTACGCATCAGCCGTTGGTCCAAGCTAGCCAGAAATCGAGCAGCAAAATCAATAAAACCAGCCAATGGTATACTGGCTTACTTTGTAAGTGTGAAGGATTTGTAGCGAATGGTTTGTGGATGTTTGACAATAATGAGTGAATGATTTGTCGAAGAACGTGACGTTGTTCTTAAGGAACTAATTTGCTTGAACTTCAATGTTGCCAACGTAAGAGTGAGTGAGTGAGTGATTGTTATTTAAATAAAGAATATAGCTATGGTGGACTGGAAGAGTAGTGTTCCGCAACACGGCCACCTACTTTTCCCTCACGTCCTCAATAAATAAGCTATGATGCATCCCGGCTCCGACGAATTGAGAAGGAAAGTTTATTACTGAATGTAAGAAAAGACATGGGAGACGATCCGTGAAAGTATTGCCGCAAGTGCTTTTGGTGGTGATGCTAGAGAGAAAATCAGAGTTATGATTGTTATTTGCCAATATAACGCAAAACTATCGGCTTTAAAATACATTGATGACGTATCGATCTAAACACGGTTGATGGACTACTCTATACTATGATGTTTTCTTCTCTTAACTCCCTCGTTGGAGGGACGTACACTCCGACAGATGTTTCCTATTTCTTCCCTTTCATGTCTGTCGGTTGCTCTGTACTCTTCGGTCTGTCAACTGAAGAATGGTCGATATTTTATTGGTTTTAGAACAATGCGTTACTTATAGGGCAATAGCAATCCATAACGCCACGGATATTTGCTAAGATGGAGTTAAATATTGCAAGGAAATGGAAGAAACCTGTTGATCGAAATGGATTTGAAAAACTACGTTACTAGCAGGCAATACAAGAATACTCGCTAAGGTGTGTTTGAATGTTGAAAAGTACCTAATGCTAAGATACTTGATGGTCGATACGTCGTTAGTTTAAGAACAACTACGTTACTTATCAGACGATATTCCTATGCTACGGATATTCTTCAATAGTTGAGGTTGAATGTTACTTAAGTATGAAAAAAATCTTTAAAAAATTCAAGTACTTGATGTTTGACTTATGTAAGCAGTTTCATCCCACCAGCCGTCAGTAAACCGACTGATTTGCTGCTTACAAAAAACAGTCAAGAATTGAAGTTAATAATTGAAAGTAAATCGTTGTATCACTAACTGGCCGCTGATCTTAATAGGTCCAATTAGGGTACAAATTAGCTGCGTAAACACAAAATATGTTAAAATATATAGAGCTCATAACTACGTGACGAATTGACATGCAGTTCAGGATGTAACGATCAGCTGGTCCGCTAAAGACACCCCGCCCTACCTCATCACAAAAGATTGGCGCTAATCGCGCTCCAAAGTCTTCTAACGGCTCAGAAACTGCTGGCTGGTCATCAGGCCAATGGCGTCGGGCTGGCTTCGCTGGGCGCCACTGACTGGTCGCTGTCGACAATCGCTATCACTGCCAGCTCTCGCGGTCACCAGTTAGTTCCCGCTGCGGCGGAACCACGCAGCTGTTAGCAATAGCCACATAGTCGGCCGTTAATTTATATTCGTTTTAGAATAAGCCAGATGGCGCCACTAAGTTAAGTTTGGTTTCACGCTTCAAATAAAATTTTAAATAACGATATTTATTATGTAATGTTTTCTGGACGAAATGTCAATAAACACGCAATAGTTGGTTCTACTTTAGGTCCGAAGCGAGTTTTATTTTGAACCCATTTCCTCTATTCTTAAGTAGTGCCAATTGATTACTGAATAAGTTAATACCTTCTGGAATTTGGGAAAGGTTGAATATCTCTTCCAATAAGTATGGTTATACTTAACTTTACTCTTTACTTGTAGGTACCCACTCTCCATTTTATCAGTGTCTTAATTCAAGTAACTATAAATAGAATATTTTTCGTTAAATTAAGCCCCATAAGATCGTTAGTCTTTGGTTAAGATATTTAGATATGCAGGAAGACCAAATTCCCCTTAAATATAATTATTTTTTTGAATAAGAATCGTAAAGCGGTTAATAGTAGAAAATTGTGAGAATTCATTTTTTTTAAATAGGGTTTACTGTCTGTTCTTTGTAAATTAAACATAGTCCTGATGCATTGTTTTTTTTTTTAAACTTGTATCTTATTGGTTGAGTTTCCCCAAAAGATAACACCGTATCTAAGGTTGCGTAAGCTGTGAGTAGAGCAATCGAGTTAATCATTTGCCTAAGCCTAAACAAAACGTAGGAGGACGAACTGGTCGTTTTAATAAGCTTCTCTGTATGAGCTTAACAGTCAAGTTTTCGGTCAATAATAACCCTAAAAATCTTGTGCTGTCAATTGCAGATATATTGATGTCATTATCAGCTACGGTAATGTCAGGAATGTTGGATTGCTTTTGGTTAAATTTCATGATTTAAGTAACGCGAGCGTTTGACTAAGTTTTTTTTAAATAGGTTCTATTCATAGCATTTTTTTAAATAAATATTTTATTTGTAAATAAGTAGTTACTGTCCAGTATCCTTCCTTTTTCGTTAGAGCTTTTGTTTTTTATTTATTATTTGCTATCCAGATATTTGACCTCGCTCGCACCCCATGTGATGTGTGGATGAGGTCTAGGGTGGTGCATATCTGCTTAGAGCAGCCTGTTCACTCTTGCCTTAAAGAGGCTTAAGTCATATTACTTAGGAAAAACTTCAGTAGGCAGCGAATTTCATTCCCTGCACGCATTAAATAAAGGGTCAGCAAATCGCTTGGTGAAATATGAACAACATAGGGGTGGTACGCTAGCCTAGGTACGTCTTGTACCCCTGTGATGAAACGGAGTTTGTGGAACAAGATCATGCAGTTCATGGTTTGTTGTTGTTTTTAAAGTGATTTTGTTTCTATATCACTTAATAATAACATCTATGTGTAGGTATAATTCGTGTAAAAATACGTATGCCTATGCCACTAGGCCAGCGACACTTTGGCAAGCCTATTTCTATCCGAGTGGCATAGGCATACGCCCGGATAGCGTCAGCCATGGGGTTCGATTCCTCTATATCATATTACTTGCAGTCCCCCGCGACTTCGTCTGCGCGTTTTGAATTTGCTTCCTCCTCTCCTGTCGCAGAGTGATGTACTATAGCGTTCAAATAAACAAACTCTTCAGATTTATATTGGTTAGTATAGATAGATTCCAACGCGGTTTACTAGATGGCGCTGAATACCTATTGGAATACAACAGTGCACTCGGATTTTTCTTGTTCTAACAATTTTTCAGCCACATACCTTCCTAAGCAAAATGTGGTTCGTCTATTCCGCATCGGTGGTCCAATTAACGTTCGGAAAATTTGAAATATTGGCAGAGGACCGCTAGTATACATCGTGTAATGTTAAATGCGCAAAACTTCAGATATCCCAAATGATTTTTAATTCAATTGACCTAATTCTGAAAGAAAAATATAATTTAAAAAATATTCAAGGTTTTATGTAGTGTTTTAGTTTTACTGGCACTTCTTATCATTTCCTGGGTCTCTATTTTTGAATCACTCGCTTGGATATGGCGTGTGATTTGCGTTCGAAAACCAATTAAAAATCAATGGAAATAACGCAAAATATAGACATAGGTACTCACAAAATTCAGTTATGTTTTTTCAAATCACTTCCGCGTGGAATTATACTAATTTTCAATGGGAAATCGGACATTAATCAATTAATTTCACACGCCATCTTGACGCGAGTGATTCAAAAATAGAGGCCCAGGAGCTCTATTTTGAATCACTCGCTTGAATATGACGTGTAAGTATCGTTCGAAAACAAATTAAAAATCAACGAAAATCACGCAAAATATTGGCGTTGGTACTCAAAAATTTCATCTTTTTTACAATCACTTCCACGTGAAACTATACTAATTTTCATTGGAAAATCGGACATTAAACAATGAATATCACACGCCATCCTGACGCGAGTGATTCAAAAATAAGGGCCCTGCTCTGCGGACGACGCTCTTTCTGTCGAGGAGGATTTGGTAGGTATTCATCGGGCCGCTGCGCCGCGCTGACATTATAATTATTACTATACGGACATTAAAAAATTATCATTGTTTGTTTAGGTATTTAGTAGGTTTGCGCACTTGATGGTTTGTTTTATTAATTAATAGACTGGGCAAAATTTGAATGAAGAACGTTTGAAATGATCCATATATAAAAAAATGGTACTATTGATTCTGCTCGTTATCCCAAGTAACCTGAGGCCCTATTTTTTAATCACTCGCTTCGAAATGGCGAGTGATTTTCGTTCGACTACGAGTTTTTTTCTATGACTTTTAATTCATCTTCGAACGAAAATCACTCGCAATCTTGAAGCGAGTGATTCAAAAATAGAGCTCCTGTTTTCAGGTTTTGCGCATTTACGTTGTATATATAACGAATATTGTTAAATTGAAAACGAATATTTAAAATATGTGTTTTTCGTTGAAATATTTTACGGGAAATCTAAAATTTACGCGGACGACGCCGCGGGCGGGGGACCGCTAGTGTTCTATATAAACCCCTTTATTCATAATAACTCAAACAGTCTAATAAACCTTTTTAAGCTATTGCGCTATTTTGACACTTTCTGTCAAATATGACAGCGCCTAGAAAGAAGAAGACAAAACAGTGTAAACAGGGGCCCTATTTTTTAATCACTTGCTTCGAAATGGCGAGTGATTTTCGTTCGACAACGAGTTTTTTTCTATGACTTAATTCATCTTCGAACGAAAATCACTCGCCATCTTGAAGCGAGTGATTCAAAAATAGAGCTCCAGTTCGTTCAGACATGCGGGAATCGTGCGTTAACGAATCGCGCGGTTTGGAACCGCAAAATTGTGATGCTATTTAGACACCGCGGTTAGTATGCGATTTTCGTGCGGGGGTAGCGTTAGTTTCAAAATGGAGGTCGATTACTGTGGTTGCTCCTAAAAACAGCCGGTATTGGGTGCATCCAATATTAAGTGACCGACTAGTACATACTCCACCAACTCTTGCCAAGCTCGGTTCTTGATTATTTAATTTGAATAATCATCACACTGCTATCCCATATTGCAGGTCTCTTTTCCACCTCATCAATAAATAGTTCAGTGTCAAAACGATCGATGGCTAAGTCACGAGCTGTGGACGTGCTAACCGCGCGGTAGCCGCAAAGCAACTAAACGCGAAGTAAAGACTCCATAGTAATAGAAACGCGCGGGAGTAGCGCGATTCTATTTTCTGGCGGTTGTTGCGGGAACCGCGCGGCTTGATTAACTGCGCGGGTATGTCTATAAGATTACTTAATAGTTAAAACAGGTTTATTAGACTGTTTGCGTTTTTATGAATAAGAGGGAAAGAGTGTAGATTTCCATTAAAGTCTTCGTCGCAAAGTGAAAGGTCAGGTAAACTCTTAAGATAAGTACAGTGGGTGTACACTTGAGGAAAAGGTGTTGCTCCATGGCACTGGCCTATTGTATGTTGAGGCAATTGTGGTGTGGCCCGGTGTGGCCTGGTAAATATTATGAATTCTATCTCCCAAAATAAACATAATTGACGGTAGGTTCAGTATTCAAAAGGCTTGCTAATGTGACGGTGGCGGAGTGGCATAGGCATGCCCGGATAGCGTAAGACACGGGGTTCGATTCCTCGTCTGTCACACAGCCAAAGTTGCTTTTTACAAGTGCAAGTTATATTATTCAGTGTTTCGATTTCGTTGTCAAAACATAATACCCCTTTGTAACTTTCACCAAATCAAAGAATGAGCAACGTGCTCATAAAATATAGCAAAATTTTATCTATACTTCTATTTATTCCAACATTATAAAGTTGAAGAGATTTTTTTTTGTTCGCACGCACTAATCTCCGGATCTACTGGTTCGATTGGTATAACCATGTGTGTAAGATAACTTACTTATTAATCGGGGTAGATTACCTATAGGAGTAGTTCAATGGCTGCAGGCTATAAAACATTAAACTTCGACCTATGGAATCGGAGTAAAACTAAAACTCGCAGACTAAGTCGCGGGCGGCCGCTAGTCCGAAATATCGTTGTTTCATTAACGAAACTCTTTTATTACCAACATAATATCGACAAATAACTACACACAGATATTTTCATTTCCAAATAGATTTTACAGACAATAAGGTATCTATTTGCAAACGTTTATTTACAGACCTCTAATAAAATTATGCAAACATTAGAAATTGCACTTCGTTTACAAGCTCCAATGAACTATCCCCCGATTTCGCAATCCGCCCAACCGTAGGGCGGCGAGGGTAGTTGACATTTGCGACCCTACGCGCCGCGGCGGCGCCAGCGCCCGCGGTGCCCTACTTACGAGCCTTTTGTCTCGGGAGAGACATTTATAAGGCCATCTTTAGTTTGGTACGGTGGATCATAGGATTTAGAAAGTAAATGAGAATAGATTTGTTTATGAAACTTCATTCCTTCTTACGTGGTAAGATCTAACATAATATAGGACATCATTACGCAAAATAACAAGCACATCATTAATTTTATTTTTACTTTTAGGGACCTATTATACTATCTATAGTTAAAAACTGAATCATGGGTGGTGAAAATTGCTAAAAAAACAATACCTATATTTTATAACTAAGATTTTAACATCTGAACAGTATAGAAAATGCAAACATAACCCTAACATTAGGCTGCAATGAGATATTGAAAGCTGTTGCCCTTGCCATTACCGAGATTTACTTATGAATACGAGAGTTTTTCCCATGGTTTATTATTAGCTTTACCTGATATGTTAATAAATCTCGTAAGAATGTGTTTTGTTTATATTCCGGTATAAAAATAATGAGGATATAACACCCAAGCAGTTGCATGCAACCGCATAACAATAGAATTTCTATTGTGTCTTGTTTACATACGCTTGAGGGACTAATATTCTCATAGCCGTGATGTTATCTAGAAGATGTAATTTTCATTATGCTGGAAAAAAAGCTGTATGAGTTACATACATTAAACAGATTATTAGCGGTCCCGAAGAGCTTTGTTTCCGTTCGAGTAAAAATCGTAAGAATCGTTAAACCTGTCCTCGGGTACATTTTAAGTAGGTATTGTTGTAACTTTACTTTCTTGTAACAAAACTTAATGGCTCAAGAAAACAAATGAAGTTAACAAACTAAATTACTTTAAAAATAACTTGATTGATCTGTAATGATACAAAATTTTATGCAGTTGATAAAATGAAAAGGGTTTCACACGCAACGTTTTTCAAATGTAAATTTGTAACGGAGACCTTACACGCTTAATGAGACACATATATGTGTATGTTTACATCTTCAATAAATAACTTTTAAAAAACCTGAATAGTAATTTTTATAATTATGTTCAAATGTTATTCTAAGAAGATTTCATTACCTAATCTCTCGGTCAATTCTTGCCCATAGCGGCAATAAATCGAGATCTTACGTCCTTGCGATTCCACCCTCAGTTCCGGATCCAGTAATAATGTCATCGACCCTCATCTGGCGCTATGTAAACAGTACTAACCTACTTAGATGTTTGGCAATTCGGCATAGCCCCTACCAAGTGATAAGAATGTTTTATTTTTGAAATATTATTTGAAGTAAAAGAAAAGTTTAAGTACCTTTATGTATATGCAGCGTTTCCAAGAGGTTCTGAGTATATTTGCTGTTCCTAATCGCAGCACAAGCCAAACGTTTATACGTTAGAGGTACCTGGTTATAGTGATCCTATATTTGGACTTGTTTAAGTGACCCCCAAAGACATTAGTGTATGCAGATATAAATTAGATACTATTACGTTTGAATAAGTAAATGGCTTTCAGTAATTGTTTTTACCTATAAAAGTAAGCATTCAGTGATCGGTTTTATATGGAAAGGTGACATAATAGCACGTCATGGCTATTTAAAGCTCGTCACACCCCTACCTCACACCGTTTGTTGGCTCTAAAGGTGAAATAAACGTAGTGTGGATAGGAACTGCTTTTAACTAGCTTCACTTAGTTTACTTTCTTTCTTATTAAAGTACTTTGTAGATACTCTATCAATAATATTTGTAACCGTATAAGTGAACCAAATTTATTGTATACCTTGTGTAGACGTTTGATAGTGAGTTAGATATTTATATTCGTCAATAAAATCCAAAAAATTGCTGAGATTTTACATCGTAACTTTTTTAAAATTAGGTCACTAGTTAGGTTCATATTCTTAAATATCTAGCTGTCTGTACTTTTGCAGAATAAGGTGCATAATGCAGAAAACAAATAAAAATTGTGGTTTTATCATTCCCAATGCAGTACTTTTCACGTACTCATAAAAACATCCCGATCAATTAGGATTCCATTACTAAAATGATGGAATCTAAAAACAAAATGGTGTCTAAAATATTTAGCTATCGTATTACGCACCATGTTTTGGTGAGATTGCAAGGGGTGCGAATCTAGCGGTACATAGTAATGGCGCAGATTGGCGCCAGACTGGCGGACGCGGAGACGCTGCGTCTGGGCGGAGGGCGGGCGGATTGCGGAGTAGAGCGTACTCTTTACTACGACGTTTTATAGCGACGAAGTAGGTATAAAAACTATTTTTTTAAGACTTTACTCGTATACATATGTGCAAACTCATATTTACTTATCAGCCCAAGTAAATAAATGATTAAGTTTAGGTACTGTAAAAATTTTATAAAAAATGCAACATTTTAATTAAGGTCGCTTCGCCGGCACCTCCATGAGTCGGTTTACGACTGTTTGAGAGACTAGCGACAGAAAAACTGAGAAAACAAACATTCTTAAATTAACTTTAATAATCCTAAGTGTTGAATCTTTGTCTACATAAATTAATAATCTTAGTATTGTATAAAGAGTAAAATAATTCTAGACAATTTCACCCTCCGCGCTAATTGCACGCTTAGTTCTCAAACTGATAATAAAATCGACTAGAACGAGCTTTTACAGAAGCGAATATTTTTCGTTTTATTTATTTTTGAGTAATTGTTAATGTTTTAATTGATAATTAAATATATTAAGAATAATCAGCAAATGTATTCTTATAAAATATTGAAAAATATTACTAATCAGGCCAGTTGGCCGCCATCTGACTTCAACGGCGAACATTAAAAAAATGATCGCTACATTTATTTTGAGTCACTTATTAATTTAGAGGTAATGTTTTAGTAGTGTGCCTTTTTTGTTCCATTCATTACGTTGTACATGTACGTGTACGAATGTTTCTGTTGGTTGACGGCCACCAAAAACTCTAGAAATCAGAGAATTATTTGCATTTCTAATCAATCTGGCCGTAATCTAACAGTTTGGAGTGAATTACTATATTGGTTAGCGGCCGTCTTAAAATTAATGGGAAGTCAATGCCTGGTATTCAGACATTCAAAATTCATTGCTATATAAACCAATACTTTGGAAATAAGTATTACGAAGTAGGAGCTGCGAAATAGATGCTAAGCTTCCTTAAGAAAAATTACCTTTGTCCGACTAGTGGCCGTAATCTAGAGAGTTCTGGCCGTAAACTAAAATTTTGTGGCCACCGATTGGCCTATTTTCGAATAAAAAATATTTTTAATTAAACTACATGTGTCTTTCAATAGTGACCATTCTAAATATAATTTTAATAGGATAGGGATTCGGTTTGATCACTTCCGAAGAATAAATAATGAATATTTAGTTAAGACTCGCACTAACTGGCCGAATACAGGCGTAGATACCTCACATTCATATTTTAATTTTCACATTTTTTGTTGCAGCAACAAAAACATTGCCTATTTATTGTTTGTAGGAGTGTTTTGAGCTGACTCGAGAAACAATTTAATTTTTGTAAAACTGTTTTGGACATAATTGATGCCTAATAGCTGTTTATAGTAGATTAATTACAATAAATAAGTCACATACATTATTTTAAAATTACTGTATTCTTGTTTAATTTACCTAGCCACAACACAAAGCTCCGGCGATCTGGCGACCTCCTGTCGCCTCTCCGTGCGTTATTCAGGGGAACCTCCTGCCGCCGCTCGCACGCGTTGATCCCGCCCCGGGATTCATATAACGCATACGTAGACGCGCTGATTGTAAATCTGAAAATTTGCGGAACTTTGTGATTGTGAAAATGGGTCTAGAAAACCGTACTGTGAAAATCATTGTGATTGTGGCCGTGGTCTTACTAGTGATCGGTAAGTTTTTAAGTCTGTTATATTTTTTATCAGAAAGAAATCAAATCAAAATCAAATTGCCTGACTTATGACCATGGGACGAAAAGGTCATCTTTTGTCCTAGGTGACCTATCCCTGAGTCTGAGTCTTAATGCAAGAACTTGTCGAGAAACGGCAAAAGAAACAAAACACTAAAACTTAGTGGTGAGAATGGAGAACAGTCACTTCATACAAAAGTCTTTGTGTGTTTTATTGTACACAATGTATACTACTCTTAATCTTACAGAAGGTAGACGACTAATAAAGAGACCTATTAATATACACTAGCGATTCCCCTCGACTTCGTCCGCGCGTTTTGAGTTTGTTACCTCCCCTCCCGTTGCAGCGTGATGTTTTAAAGCCTATAGCCTTCCTCCATAAATAAGCTATCCAACACAAAAAGAGTTTTTTAAATCGCTCCAGTAGTTTCTGACATTAGCGCGTTCCAACAAACAAACTTTAGCAAACAAATTCAGCTTTATAATATTAGAATAGATATTTAAATAAACTCAGCTTACATCTAATAATAACTTCAATGGAGCCAATTATCCCCTTACGTTCGTCCTTACTACCCTGAGCGACACTAAAAGTTCTTGACACAAATTGCCTTTAAATTAATTATGAGGAACTCTTGGTAATTAAACTGCAAGGTTCATTATAAACCGTGACATTATTGAAAGACTTTCTAAATATTCATACTCTCTTTGATAATATTTTTAGTATAACCAGCGAAATCATGTAGCAAAGCTATTTACAAATTAACAAGTTTATACATTTTAGTAAGTTAAGCGTGCGTTTGAAAGGCTTCAATGCTATCGAGCTTCTACGCAGATTAGTGGGACGATGCACTCTTGCGTGCAACAAGCATGCACATTATAGAGGTACCATGCACTGAATTAAATAAAATATTATAAACGAACTTTCGTCCGCTATCACACCAAAATTGCGACTAACACAGGATGGTGTTTTGGTCAGCGACGCCCGACTCAGGGGTGATTGTAGTACTGATGCCAAAAAAAATGGGAAAGTTAAGAAAATTTATTTATTTATTATTGCGATACTAGCGACTGTACCGTAACCATGAGTTTACTCTCTGGCGACGACGATTTTACTCGCTAGCAATGACGTAACCTTTTGTATGGAAAATTTTAGTTGTATCATTGACCGCTAGAGGCGCTGTGCAATTTTCGACAAAAAAATTTTTACGTCGTCGCTGGCGAGTAAAGCCGTCGTAACTCATGATATCGCTACAGGTCGCCTCTTCGTAGCTTACTAGCTACGGCATAGTATTTGGTAGATACGCGAGGTACGAGTTTCCCCATTCGTATTGAATATTTTAAAAAAGTTGTGAAGAAGTTTCCTTTAATATAACTTGCATATAATTTGACGTTTTTTTTAGAATAAGCATAACTTATTATCATCCCTGAGTTGGATGTCACTGACCAAAACCCTGTATTTGTGAGAAAGATAATTGTTTTATTAAATCCGGAAATCCGTTTATGAGATTATCGTGTATGAAAGCAATAAAAGAAAAAAAGGAATAAAATTATAAACGAGTTTAATCATAAAGAAGGACAAAAATCTAAATGTGTCGGTACTCTTTGAATCATCTACTAAAGATTTAGGCCAAATCGTATGCGTGATCGTTTTTTTTTTTCAGGAGCCATCTTAGGCCTGATTCTTGGTCTATTACTGCATCAGCGTTATGTTGGTAAGTACCTGTTTGTTAGTATAACCAATAGATTTGAAACTGGTCTACTGAAGCAGAGCTCACAGACGCGTTTTATATTATTACTTGACGACGCGTTTGGTAAAGTGGTTAGTGCTCCTATTTTACCGTTACCATGAGTTTACAGCGGTTTTACTCGCTAGCGACGACGTAAAAAAAGTGTATGGAAAAGATTACTTCTAAAAGTTTTTTATAGCTTCAGTTTTGGACATAAATGGGCATTGTCTTTTGCTTTAGAACTGGAGGTATGGCCGCGATCGGAGGAGTACACTTGGGAGCAGCCCCTCATTCAGTTCAGACCTTCTGACACCGGCAGCTGGCATCCGTGGTACAAGCGGATGAGCGAGTTCTTAAAAGGTACCCTTCACTGGTTTGTAACGTAAACTTGTAGATGAGCTATAGATATGCTAAAGAAACCCTAATGACGAAAGGGTATTATAAAGTAGATGATTATTAAGGTAGTAATGTATGGACTTGCATAATCTCCACAAACATTGTAAACCTTTTGAAAAGAGGCATTCACAATAGTGACTGAGTTTGTTGCGCAGCTTCTTCTCAACACTAGCCCACAATTGTCCCTAAGCTGTGGTAGGGTTTATTTTGGGACGTGTAAAAGTGCCCCCGGTAGGTTTGTTTACAAAAATATATTACTTTTACCACTTTATGCTGATTTTTCAAATCAACCATGGTAGGGCTTTTTAATAGGTTGCCTCTCAAATTGAAAAAATAAAAACAAAAGACTGTTTCAGAAAACCTACTTAGTTATATATTATGTTTGAGCATGTCGCGTATGAATGAAGGCAGACTTTTACGGTAGCCAATTAATATGTGGATTAAAAACAAAATACACTTTCGCTTAGGTGTATTATTAATCAAACATTGAACACTAGCGCGTCAGACGCAAAATACATGTATAAATCTAATCTAATTTTAATTAACTTGATCCTAATCTGCCTAAAGCCTACGAGACGACCATCCCAGAGGATCCCCCGCGGGCTCCCTGCTCCACCCGCAACAAGCGAGACGACCCGATCCGGACCAACAACTGTGAGATTGCCATGAGGATGTGGGCCCCCTGCACCGCAGATGAGTTTTACGGCTACAACGTGGGCAGGCCCTGCGTGTTTCTTAGACTGAACCACGTGAGTGACATCTGCTTGCAGACCTCCTTGCACCTTCTTCCACCCTAAAATTATTCTAATCCGGACCAACAATTGACAACATTACAAAATTTTTATATGCACATTTTTTTTTCCTGAAATAACTTCAAAAAAGAAGGCACCCGTATTTTTTCATTTCCATTTCTTTTCAGTATTTTCTCTACTAATAATTGTTTACAAACTCTCTATTCGAAAAGAGCGTAAATACATGAGGTTGGATCTTACGAAGTCATGTCTTTGCTATATTCGATTTAAAAAGAAAACGTTTATAGTGATGTGGTCCGTATCAGTTGTAGGTTTAAGATGTCGATATAAATGGTTTGTCCATTAAGTATTTAATTTTACTTTATAATGTAACATTACGTGATTTTTACCAAACTGAGCTAACGTAGCATCCTTTATTATTGAATATTAACACTAAAATATCAAACATATATCGAACGAGGAATTATGATGAATATTTCGTATCTGAACTAAAAAATAATTTGGATGCAAAATGTTTTTTTTAATAATCTTTAATTTACCATAGCGTATTTTATCGATAATGCCCAAAACAACACCGAAAACAACAACAACAACACTAAATGTCAAAGTGACAGCTGCAAGCAAGCTCTAAGTTCAAAAGCCATTTTTTCTGCATGAAATGTCATTGCAAAGGCGTAAGCTGTGAACTGCCAACCTCCATGTTCTTTTTATTCTTTTTCATAGAACTTTAAAAATAAAGCGCCAAAAATCTGAAAAAATGTTTCACGTGTTTAGAATCGCTAAGTCTGAAAATGGTTTTCGAACTTTCATACCTTTTCAAAAATTAAATGTTGTCCATTGTGAGATCGCTATTAAGATGTGGGCCCACTGCACCAATGACTATCGAGACCTCTGAGGTCAGCTCATAAAGGGATACTAAATTTATAGTTCAGCTACGCATACCACTATAGTTATGTAACAATGCCCTTGGGAAGCTACGTAACGCCATTTTATTTTTTATGATAAAAAAACTCAAAACTGTTCCATGGTATTCCAGATCCATTACTGGGTTCCTCACCCATACAACGTATCAACATCGCTGCCCATTCCTCCAGAGATGCCTGAAAATATGAAGCAATTCATGGTAAGTGAACTAGATACCTCAAAGTGTTTATGTGTCTGACTGAGGCTACTGTTCCAGCAAAGATTGATGAAAAACTTAGATTTCTTGCTAAACAGATTACTGAAAATTCTGGGGGAAAAGCAGCCTTAGTGATAAAGGCTTTTGGTCTACATTGTTATACTTCACCTGCTAAGTACTTGTCTTATAAAAAAAATAATATATACATTATATATTAGTACATTAGAACTAAATATTAAAATAAATAAATCAATCAAAATTTAAATAAGTTATCCTAGAGTCTTTGGCTAGGCGGTAGCGTGTCCATTGCTACGTGGTAGAACTGACCACGTCCAGCCTCACCTCGACACTCTGCAGCAGACTGTTGGAGCTACCACGGACCCTGTAGATCAAGGACGCTATGCGGTTTCGCACAATAGCGACGCAGCCCCATCAGCATCCTGAATGCATCATTCTGTTGAGTGCGCTGAGCTTTGTACGCTCTTTGCGTTTAGTTTATCCACATCATCATCATCATTATCAGCCAAAGGACATCCACTGCTGAACATAGGTCTTCTCCACGGTTTTCGGTAGACAGCGATCGATCACAAGCGTTCTGCATCCAGTTTGGTCCTGCGATCTTTACAAGGTCCATTTTGTAGGTGGAAGTCCTACACTACGTCTTTGGTCAAAGAGTCTCCAATCTCGAACTTTTCTGCCCCAACTGCCATCAGTTCTTCGTGCTATGCCACTTGAGCTTACTGATTCTCACACTTGCTTGTCTACAGGCTGCTAATAATACAATTCGACTATTTTACTCATCAGATGCAGCGCCCAGCCCAACACTTCGGTGACTACGTATGGGTGTCCTGCGGTGGAGAGTTCAACTCAGACAAGGAGAACATCGGCCCGATCCAATACATCCCTGCAGGTCTGCCCCCTGGCTTCCCGCTGAGCCGTCTGCACACCGCCGACAAGATCCCTTACGCTAATAGAAACCTGCCTGATACGGTGCCCCCACCACTGATTGCTGTATACTTCGAGAACCCTCGTCGTAAGTACATACCTTACCTTTTTATAGTAAAACACTCTAAATGAAGTCCAATAACAAATGATTCAAGGACTAAATGATGCCTATATACTTGGTTCCTAGGACAAGACCCAAGGATTAAAAAAATAGTTGCTTAGTACACGCCTGCTTACGAAAGCTAAGCTCCAGCGGTGCCGCCTACTGGAGCCCAAGTGTTTATGGCGATGTCCTTTTCTGATTTCATTTTACATATAGGGTCTATCAAAATCAACTGCATTCCTTCTGAGGGCTTATGCTCAAATACAACAACTTTTTGCATCACACAAAAATAATTCACTTTAACATACTAGCCAGAGTGCCACTTAGAGCTGATGCTAGTTTTTATGGAGAAGTCAATTTTTTTTGGGATTTCCATATTTGTCCGATACAAAAAGTTGTTGTATTTTAGCAACAGAATCACCACCGAGAAGGAATGCAGTTAATTTTATTAAGCCCTGTATACTGGCCACGAGCACGCTGTGTGCCGACCGCTCGGGCCCGAGTGTGCATGTTTTAAAGACGAATAGCGTAATTAACGATTTTTTACTAATTAAAACATAAAAATTGCTGTTTCCAAGGTTTTTAAGGCAGTCAAAGTGATGAACACTTTCTCTGCCCTGGTGCGTGATATGTGTATGGTTTGCCCACCAATAGACCACTTTGCAAAAACGTTTTGACTCGTAGGTAGGTTGGCTTTTATCTGTGAATCAATAAGCTCAAGTGCGAACTGCATCTGCATCTGGATGTTGACCGCTTGCAGTGGGGCCCTGTGGAATACCGTGGGGGAGGCCCATGTTCAGCAGTGGACGTTCTTTGGATAATTATGATGATGATGATGAAGCTCAAGTGGAAATGGGCACATGGCGCAGTCGTTGGGGTTACTTCTAGATTGAAGACCCTTTGACTAAAGGCGCAACGTAGGTCATACATACGAGTATAACGACAAGTTGAAAAGACTACCTTGTCAAGATCACATTGAAAGCAGACCGCTTACAACCGGTCGATGTGGAAAACGTCGGGGGAGACCTATGTTTAGCATTGGACGTCCTTTGACTGATAATGATAAATATATAAATAAATATTGGACGACCATCACATAGACTGCTCTGATCTCAAAGTAAATAGTTCTTACACTTGTGTTATGTAAATCAGACACAACGGTGGTACCACAACACCCAGACCCGAGACAATATAGAAAATGATTATTTCTATATTGACCCGACCGAGAATCGAACCCGGGAGGCGTTGCGACGCCTTGAAACCCAGCGTTCTCAGCCATTACCACGGAGTCGTCAATGAAAATGATGATGAGGTAATTATTTGTATGAAAATAATAAATAATACTTGCTTTTTCACCAGGTGAGGTCCTCATCAACGTGGAGTGCAGGATCTGGACCCGGGACATCTACTACGACCAGTCCAGCCGAGTCGGTCGCGCTCGCTTCGAACTCTTTGTCAAGCATTAAAGCGTTACGATTTGTCGTTTGCTTTCTGCTTAAGTTCTCAGCCAGCAATGGTTTAGGTGATGTTGTTGTATGTGAGTGATCCGTTAATTGATGTAGAGGCACGCGTACAGATTATTTTTTTAAGGCGATAAGCCAAGTAGTTAGGGAGGCGAATAGGGGAATTTTCGGTAATACTCGAGCGTGGCAGTTTAAGATATGAGAGATACCTTGGACCTAATAGAACAACCTTGTAAAGTATTTAGCTCTATATGTAGTGACGCGCGCCTAGGATAGACGATCAGATTAGTAAAAAAAAATCGATAGTCTGTAATACTCGAGCGCGTCAGATTAAGATATTAGGGGTTGATTTTAGTGTTTTAAGACTAAATTTAAATATCTGACGATAAGTCCTTGACGCCGCCGAGTTATAGGGTCGCGAACTTGTAAAAAAAAAACGTTAATCCGTCATTCTCGAGCGCGATTTCTTTTATTTTTATTTTGAAGAATATAATCTAAAACGTACTAAAAATACAAAATTTGCCGGTTTCCGCATGACCAGGAGTGTGGAGGAGCCATTTCGTCTTCCGAAAAACGCGTTGCGGCATATAAGTCGCAAACGATACATTTTACAAAAAAAAAAAATTTAAATAAACAAAAAAGGTAATTTTATTTTACACAAAAAAGGTCTCTTTACATTTTTGTCCAAAGTTAAAACTTTTTGACTTGAAGCTTCATAGAAACTCAAACTCCCGGTTTTTTGAATTTATCTTGAAAACTGAGGGTGTTAAAAAGAATGATATGAAATAACGATGATTAAATTATGTTACTTTTATCTCAAATTTTTTTTTTTCTAAAGCTTCGCGACAATTTTCGTGGACTTGGAAAAGGTTACGCGTATCTGTATACAAAAGTATTATTAACATGTACAGTTTCATGTATGTATATTATTTCAAATCCTCAAATTGTTTTTTGGACGTACCGTCAGCAAAACGAAGTGAAGAATTATTAAAAAGAAAGAAGAAAGGAAAAAAAAGTAACCAAAAAACCTTTCCGGTCAGATTAAGAGAACCCACCAACATTTTTGTCAGATTAAGAAAATATGCTTTCAGGATACCGAGATGAACCTCCCCTATGAAAATCTGACGCGCTCGAGTATTTCAAAAAAACTATTTTTTTTTGCATTTTCAAAAATTCATCGTAACTTATGGTCACGCCAAAATCGTCAGTTTTTTTAATGGGAGCTTCCTTGGGGCCTACTTAACACCCCTTCCGAAAATCTGACGCGCTCGAGTATTTTTATTTTTTTTGCATTTTTGACTACTTTATATGCCTACCCCCACCACGCAAACCGGCAGATTAGTATACCGTTGTTATCAGAGGCACTTGGGGCATACGTAGTATGAATATCTGACGCGCTCGAGAATGCCCAAGTAACTGTTTTTTTTTTTACATTTTTGAAAAACAGTAGGTACACGCCAAACCTACCGCTGAAATGGTTTTTACCATACGAGCTTTTCTTTTCGAAATTATTTTATCTTTCGATTTTGATAGGTCTCGACGGCGCCGTTGAATTACGCCATTTAGCTACCTCGCCTCCCTAACTAAAGGGTATGATTATTTTTCCAATTTATTGATTTATTTTTGTTTTTGGAATAAGATCATGTGGCCAGCACATCAGGTTACCCATTTTTGTTGCAAATTAGCTCTTATTCCAACTGAATAAGATACCGCAGTGCTTACCTTGACGTGCTGTTGTCCGTACCTTTATAGTTTGAATCAGCTAAATACTTCTGTTAGAAAGAAGCAATTACTAATGAAAGAGGTTGCTATTCAAAATGTCTTGTTTTTAATGACTATGTAATTATTTTATTTTGTAAAGTAGTTTTTGTACTTCTATCATGCTTTTTTACATAATATATATAATTATAAGTATATCGAGGTAATAAGGACTCATTAGATGTTAAATTGTGCATACACGTGTCGTCTTGTAACCTAAAATTAAACGTTTATCAATAACTAAAATAGATCATAAAAGCATGTCAATTTGATTTGTGAATAGGTATTGCATGTTTAATGAATAGTATCTATTTAGTACACAAAAACTCAACCCAGCTTAACATTTCATTATTTAAGTTAACCTAAAATAAAATACCGGAAGTATGTAACATACCTACTGACAAACATATGCAGTGACAAACAGAACGTGTCTATCTGATTAATATAAGTATTTATTGTTTTTAAATATTATTACAGGGTGTGGTCTGTAACAGGAGCCAAAATTTTAAATACAGGCCCTTTATGTAACCAGTAATCAATTCTACTTGATGATTGATTGATTTTAACTTTTAAGCAAAAAAAACTTTTTATTCTAACAAAACAAATCGAACCAGCAATGTATTGAAAAATTTCCAGTCATGACATTAGAAATTGTCATAATTTTACTACAACGAGTTAGCGATTATGATATACAGGGGTTATAACTTTGGAAATCTATAAAACAAACATTTTAGAGCATTATGACCAGGTTAAGGTAGGTTGACATATACTCTGTCTTTTGCTCTTACTACAGGCCACACGGTGTACTCGAATATGTTACATTTTAAATTGTACTGTAATTGTGTCTGTAAAGCATTAGCTTAAGTATCAATAAAAGACGACCTCCATGGTCGAGTGGCTAGCACACTGGTTTCAAGCGTCGCCATCTCGTGAGGTTCCGGGTTCCCGGTCGGGCCAATGTAGAAAACGATCTTTTCTATATTGTCTCGGGTCTGGGTGTTGTGGTACCACCGTTGTCTGATTACTTACTTTGGGATCAGAGCAATGTATGTGATTGCCATTGGTGTCCAATATATATATATAAATCACATACAGGCTGACTTTTTTATCAGTACCGATATTTTGTGTAAAGACTCCACTGATGAATATGAACAACTTTTACTATGGGGGCAATAGTAAAATCGCGAAAAAAAAATCAGCTGTTCCATACATTTTGACCGCGCGCTAATTGAAGTTTTGTATGGAACAGCTGATTATTTTTTCTCGATTTCACTATTGCCCCCATACTAAAAGTTGTTCATATTCATCAGTGGAGTCTTTACACAAAATATCGGTACTGATAAAAAAGTCACCCTGTATGTATATTCACAGATAAGCTAATAATGGGCTTTCCTGTAAGTTATTAAAAAAAATGTTGCTAGATGAAGAAAAATAATATTATATATCTATGATTAACGAACTAGTTACACAAAAACAATATAAGGTGATCGTCAGGTAAATTGTTAAGGCTCGAACAACTTGCTTAGTTTGTTAATTATATAGAAATAAGAATTATAAATAGATGGACTAGTCCAGTTCAGATTATGAAAGTGTACTTCCATTGTTGTATTTTATTTTCTTTGCCAAAGTACCTATGTCCTAGCCTAGATAACAATTATCATCTTTTTCAAGTAAAAAATATATTGTTTGTTGAATGCCTAATCACTTTCTATAAATACTTAGACTGTATTTTTAAAATAGAAATGGACATATTATTATTATAATAAAGTTATTTATTTTTTGTTTGGGTCACAAAGACTAAATAAGAACTAATTATAATTCACTAATCGTTTTAAAATTTCAATGATTTTTATTTGTGATATACCTACACCTATTGTACCTACTTGCATAAAGCTTGAACTTGAAGATTGCTTTTCAGACTGGTTGGTATGGCACTTATCCTAAGGTGGTATCCATTTGTATCCCACTTTTATATAAAACCGGCCAAGTGCGAGTCGGACTCGCGCACTGAGGGTTCCGTGCCAACTTTGACTGAATTAGTGAATCCACTTACTTCCACTGAGTAAAATACCGGAATATTTTGTTGACATAGTATATAACTTTGTTTTTCATAGTGTTTGTATGAAAAACAAAGTTATGTTCGCGTTTGTTGAAAATTTGCTACATCTCAACATCTTTACACAACCCAAACGCATAGGTTTGACAAAAAAGTTATTTTTCGGTTTTTGTTGCATGTACGGAACCCTTATATATATATATATATATTATATATATATATATATATATATATATATATATATATATATATATATATTTGTATAGGAATAGTAAAGCGGTTAACAGAATACATCTTTCTATCTAATTTCAACAGTGTGATGCTTATGGTTACAGAATAAAGTGGCTGTGACATACGGACGGACACACAGACAGACTTGACGAAACTATAAGGGTTCTGTTTTTTGCCATTTTTTGCCATGCCTAAAGACCCGGAACACCATCTAGGTTTCATTTATTTTTTTCTGTTGGCTTGACTGAAGTCACTAATAACCAATAACAAAACATTGGTACATTTTATTGCCATAGTGGAAAAAAAAACTTTTCGAATAGAAGAATGATACATACAGAATGGTGTTTTCAGTACCTTACTAACTGGTTAAAATATTGGTCTAAGCCATAAAGCCACAATTTTTTTTTTAAACTTATTTTCAACGTTTTCTATCTGTCTTTATTACAAGCGAAAAAGTAGCGGCCAAATTGTTAACCAAAGCGTAGAAGTGAATGGTTTTTTTCTTATCAGATAATTATTCCACGTTGGAAAGTTACAAAAATCAAAGTTTCTAGATGCCGTGCTCGCGCAAGCTCATAATCATATTAACTTCACAGTCTATCATAGGTACAGCAAAGAAACCGCCTCGCTCGTGAATTGACAACGCTGATGTCACAGTTTCTCATGCATCAAGGAGTTTATAGTAGCCGAATTTCAGCTCTCTAGTAGCTTAAAGCCATAATACCAAAATATGGATTTAAATAAAATAAAATGAAGTTTTTTCAAATTTGTTTTCCTATTCTACAGTAAGGCATCTTACTGTGTAAAACACGAATTTAATTGAATTGGCTTTGATATTACACAACTATTGCACAGAAGAATTTATCTGAACTATTAATTCAGTAGGTAAAACACAAATAATTGCAGTAGTCATTATTCACTATAGAATAGCTAAGACATATACAAGGTATTACCCGAAATCTAACGAATCTTTAAGAAAAAAGGTGACCACTTATACAGAATGTGGGGTCACCGATCTCTGGCCCGTAAGAGTGCATAATATGATTAGTTTTATCGACAAATCTACAATTACAATAAATTTAATCCCTTCTATAAAAATACAGTCATTTTTATTTGGTTTCTGAGACTGTATGGATTAGAATACAAATTCATTGACAGCTATTCTTCTCTGATATATTCTATTCAGGTAGGCAATAAGTAGACATTACAAATAAAAACAGGCTAAGTGCGAGTCGGACTCGCCCACTAAATGTTCCGTGCCAACTTTAAAACTGAATTATGGATCCCCTTACTTCCACTAATCTAAAATACCACAATATTTTGTTGACAGCAAATAAAACTTTGTTTTCATAGTGTTTGTATGAAAAACAAAGTTATGTTTGCGGTTGTTGAAAATGTGCTATATCTCAAAATCTCTTAGTTCGATTCGGTCCAAATCAATTTTCGTTCAAAGTATTTGTTTAAATGCACATTTTTTTTCAAAATTTACACTCGCTTAGTTTAGAAATTAAAGGGGGATGGACGCCCATTTTACCACTTTGGAAGCGTATAGTTAGACTTTTAGAGAAAATGGTTTAAGGAACCTCTATTTCATTTTAAAAGACCTATCCAAAAAGAAATTGTTTGCCTAAAATGGATTTCTCCCTTTCAAAAGTCAAGAGTTCATTTAAAACTGTTGAGTGCATGTTGGTTTTGAAGTCGGTTTTTACTTTTTTAAAGTTTTTTTTTAAAGTGGTTAAAGTGAATCACGTATCTCGTTTAGCTCCCGAATTTTCAATTGCAAATTACAGTTTTAAACACAAATAAATAATCATCTTTAACAACAAAAACAGAACACTACGCGCTGTAATTTCGAACACTGTAAACGCGAGCCGTAATAACCGACATTTAGCACTATGTCAGACACCAACCGTTTCTGCTGCAGTTGATGCAGGCATAGAATTTCTAAGCGTTAAGAACTTCCACCATCAGCTTAGCTCCACAAGATGTTGACTGTCAGACGAAACAACACGTCAACATTAAGATTCTAGTAAAAGACACTATCTGTGCCTTTAAAATTTTGAGGGTTTTCCTCGATTACAACAAGATCCTATCGTCAGATCCCGGATTGGCAAAAATGGGACCAACTAAAAGGTATCTCGATTACACCAAGATTCCATCATCCCCAAATTGGCAAGAATGGGACCAACTAGAAGGTAAGCGATTTTTTTTTTTCAAATAGGTTCACAAATGATTGAGATATGAGGTAACATAGACACAAAAAAAAACATACAGTTGAATTGATAACCCTTTTCCTTTTTCAAAATTGGTTAAAATAAATAATAACACAAATTTTTGCTTTGAATGTTTTACGTTACAAGTGTTTTTTTTTAATGTCAACTTACGGCCTACCTTTTTAACTGTCAAATGAATTCTTTTTTATGCTTATAGGACGTAAAAGGTAGATATTGCTAAATAAATGAATCCATCCAGGCTCAGAAACAAACAAAAAAAAAAGTTTTTTTTTTGGGTTCCGTAGCCATGACAAAAAACGGAATTCCGCCAAGTCTGTCTGTTTGTCTGTCTGTCTGTCCGTCCGTTTGTCACAGCCACTTTATTCTGAAAATTAGTATTACACAGTTGAAATTTAGTAGGTAGATGTATCATGTCAGGGCAATCTTATTTAGAATAAGTTAGTCCACATCACTCATTCAGTACCATATCTTTTGACTCATTTATTTTGGGTACTCTACAGGTGTACTGTGGGTCCCAGATTTCATGGATACATACATTGGCGTTCTTGAGGTAGCGAATAACCTCAATTTTTTTGTCATTGTTCCACGAATTCCTTTTCGTTCCCGTTTGAGTATCGCACATTTTTGTAGGTAATGATACCTATAAAAAAATCTTTTAAATTACTATCACCACGTGCAACATCGATCACTCACGTAATATTTCTTCACGTAGTTTTTCAATCACATTTTCACATATGAATTCAACATTGACGCTATTTTTCTTGTATGCTCAATAGCGACACCCGCGGTACGAAAAATAACTAAATTCTACAATTTTCTCAGCATAATGTATAATGCGTTTCAATTGTAGATGAAATGTTGTGGCAATACTAGAGTTGGGCAGGTAAAAAATTAAAATGGTAAGTAATGAAAAATACGGTAATTTATGGTAAAAAATGGTAAATTCTAGTAATTTACCAAATAGCGGTAAAATAGTCAGTTGCTATATTTATTTATTTTATAATTTGTGCTTGATTTTAAAGCTTTAATTCAAACGGTTGTTGGCGGTTCGGTTTGCCGATGACATAGTCGTTGTGGCAAAGACGCTGGATGATCTAGGCACTATGCTCGAAGACCTCGACCGAGTATCCCAACAAGTGGGTCTTAAAATGAACATGGAGAAGACGAAAATTATGTCGAGTTCCCTTGTTGTACCCACTCCAGTATCCATTGGGAACTCAACTCTCGAAGTTGTCGACGAGTACGTCTACCTGGGACAAGTGATCCAATTGGGTAGGTCCAACTTTGACAAAGAGGTCAATCGACGAATCCAACTCGGCTGGGCAGCGTTCGGGAAACTGCGCAAGAGCGTCTTCTCGTCTCAATTACCTCAGTGTCTGAAGACGAAAGTCTTCAATCAGTGTGTGTTACCAGTGATGACATACGGATCTGAAACGTAGTCTCTAACTATGGGCCTCATAAAGAAGCTCAAAATTACACAACGAGCGATGGAGCGGGCTATGCTCGGTGTTTCTCTACGAGATCGAATCAGAAACGAAGAAATACGTAGAAGAACCAAGGTAACGGACATAGCCTTGATAATCAGTAAGCTTAAGTGGCAGTGGGCAGGGCACATAGCGCGAAGAACTGATGGCCGTTGGGGCAGGAAAGTTCTAGATTGGAGACCCTTCGACCAAAGACGCAGCGTAGGACGTCCACCAACAAGATGGACAGACGACCTTAAAAAGATCGCAGGATCAAACTGGATGCAGACCGCTAGTGATCGGTCGCTGTGGAAAGCCGTGGGGGAGGCCTATGTTCAGCAGTGGACGTCCTTTGGCTGATTATGATGATGATGATGATGATGATGTTGGCGGTGTTGATGGTAGAAAACACTTCAAAAATTGATTATTTTGTACGGTACTTGGGTCACCATATAAAACAGAAAACAAATATTCGTGCGCGTTGCGTAAACTATTGTATGGCATTTAATATTCGCGCTCGCTTCTCGTCTGGTTATTGACGAAATGTTCGATGTAAGGTAGACGTACTCGTCGACAACTTCAAGAGTTGAGTTTCCAACAGATACTGGAGTAGGTATAACACGGGAACTTGACGTAATTTTCGTCTTTTCTATGTTTATTTTAAAGACACACCTGTTGGGATACTTGGTCGAGCATAGTACCAAGATCATTCAGCGTCTTTGCCACAACGACTATATCATCGGCAAACCGGAGGCGTGTTATGTATTCGCTATTGACGCAGATGCCGAATCCTTCTCATTCCAGGAGCTTGAAGGCGTCTTTCAATGCCGCTGTAAACAGTTTCGGAGATATAACGTCTCCCTGTCTTACACCTCTCCGCAATGGAATCGCCCTCGTATTTTGTTCCTGTATTCGGACCGACCATGGTGGCGTTTTTATACTGACACTTTAACACCTATAGTCTATGTGACAACGCTGAAGAGACCTAAGCACCGCCCAAGTTTTGATCGAATCAAAAGCCTTCCGATAGTCCACAAACGCTAAACATAGAGGCATACTATACTCGTACTTCTCGGACTTCTGTATAATTTGCCTTAATGGATGTGGTCTATGGTACTGTAACCTTCTCAGAATTCGGCTTGTTCGGGAGGCTGGAAGTCATCAAACCTACGTACGAGACGCTTCGTGATTTACACATGCGCGAGATTAATCATAGCCTCTGTTGTACATGAAGATGCCGAAGGTTGAATTAGTTGTGGCTTGCGCTCTGCAACTCGTTAGTTTGTTTAAATCTATACTAATATTATAAAGCTGAAGAGTTTGTTTGTTTCTTTGTTTGTTTGTTTGAACGCGCTAATCTCAGAAACTACTGGCCCGATTTGAAAAATTATTTTTACGTTGGATAGTCCATTTATTTAAGCTATATAACATAAAGATACGATTTACAAGACCACAGCAGCAATGAAAAAGGTTGCGAAAACGGGAGAAAGATATTCCTTTTGAGAGCTTCCGCTGCGTACGCTGCGGAAACCGCTAAAGTTACACAAAAATCATGTATGACAGGATTGTTCAGCATTAAGAGTTCTATAATAAAGTCCGCAACAGCATAAGTCTATCTTTTATGGTTGACTTACTACAACCTTTTTTATGTTAATAAATTTGTAAAAAAATAATGCATCGTTTTTAGAGGTGTATTATACACACAGGTATTTATTCTTATCCAAATAAATACATTCATCATCACAAGCATTTCATTTAGAACAAAGTTGCCCTTTATATCATTTGAATTCAATAAATATCTTAGGAGCTATCACAGTTTTAACATAACTCCGCACCAAAATAATGTTCGCAGCTCAAGTACAACGTGCGCTTGCGCTTATATATTATAAAGCTGAAGAGTTTGTTTGTTTGAACGCGCTTATCTCAGGAACTGCTGAACCGATTTGAAAAAATATTTCTGTGTTGGATAGCTTATTTATCGAGAAAGGCTTTATAGGATATAAAACATGACGCTGCGACGGGAGGGGAGGGAGAAAACTCAAAACGCGCGGATGAAGTCGCGGGGGACCGCTAGTACTTGAATATATTGTGTAAGAAAGTGAAATGGAACCGGCGACGCAGACGATGGTGTGGTGAATGATAAGCTTAGCTTTTAGGTCAGTATGATAAAGGGGCATTTTTTTCAAAAATTTACCCTTTTTCGTGATTTTCAGTTATTAAATTAATAACCCATATCACGAAAACTACTGATTTTGATGGGACTTACACTGTAGGTACCCTAAGTAGCAATATATCTGATTGAACAAAAAAAATATATCTCGCTATGACTTCTCGTTTTCAAGAAATCCGTGGTGAAAAAAACATCAAAACACACATACACTTACGAAATTTTGAACACGTGTTTGGAACTTTGGAAGCCTTAATAGATTACCCCACTCGAACAATATAAAATTCTAACAATATCACATACCCTATAGGTCGAATTGACAACCTCCTCTTTTAAAATAAACATTAATATGTTTATATTACCAACACAATATCACTAATAAATTACAAAGCACAAAACAAAAATAAACCTAATAAATATATTTTTGTGTGATGTGAATCCAGCCCAAAAGTTCGTGTTCGTATTGGCATGTAAAGAAGTATCATCTTTGTTGCGAGAGCTGATCCAGGGGCGAGTGGAAGTGGCGCAGCAGGATTCGTGGAATTGAAAAGACCGCACGCTGATTATTACAAGCATTTATTTCTTCATGAAATAAAGTTGCAATACATCGTCAAATAGTAATTACATTATTAAATTAAAATAAAATTATAAATTAGCCTAGCGAGCCGAGGAGGTCAGACAGAACACCAAATTAACAGTAGAGCTGTCAGGCTGTCACAGATTAAAAAAAAAAATATGATAAGAATGCATTCAGTACATTAAATATTTATAAGCAATGGCAGCGTTCATATTTTAACACTTCCCCTCATTCTTATCATAAGACTCTACAAAATAAGTCTCTACCAAACTCTATCTTAGTAATGTACAATATTTGCTCTACTACCATTATCTTATGTCAGTCAGTACATAACATTATTACAAGTTATTAGGCAATTATCAGTATTATCAGGCAAAACAACAAACAAAATCATTCACAATAATATTCTAAACATTAATATCACAGATGCTTCAAATTTAAATTTTCGACAAAATTAAAATGTTTAGTTTTACATAAGGGCTTGGTAAATAGATCGGCTGTCATTTGGTCAGTTGGTAAGTATTTAACTGTAACTCTACGTCTTGATACATAATCTTTTACAAAATGGTAACGTAGGTCAATATGCTTGGTACGCTTATGACAGTACTCCTTTGCCAGCAACAGTTTATGTGCGCTCTGATTATCATTATAGATAATAGTCTCTATATGTTTATCATAAATTTCCAACAAGAAATTCTGAATAAAACATAACTCTTTCGCAACATCACTTATGGCTACATACTCAGCCTCAGTGCTGGACAGTGCCACACAGCGCTGCTTTCTAGCTTCCCAGCTAACTGTATTATTACCTAGTTTCACAACGAAGCCCGTGTATGATTTCCTATCACATTTATCGTTAGCCCAGTCAGCGTCTGTATATGCCAACAAATCTAGAGATTTACTCTTGTAAAAACAAAGTCCTAAATCAATGGTACCCGCCAAATATCGCAATACTCGTTTAGCAGCTACCCAATGACTTTTATCAAAATTGGTCAAGTATTGACTGAGCTGACTGCAACTAAAAGCTATATCTGGCCTCGTGCAAACCGATAAATACATTAGACAGCCAATTAATTGCCTGAACTGATAAACATTATCATCTAAAGGTTCATTGTCTGTTTTAGATAAATTACTATTTGCTATCATAGGTGTGGATACATGCTTACAGTCTGTCATATTAAAACGTTGAAGTAATTTCCTAATATATTCAGATTGATCCAAGATTAAAACATTCTTATTTCTAGTGACACGCATGCCTAAACAACTCGTAAGTAAACCAAGATGCTTTATACAAAAATTTTCATTCAATAATTTAAATAAATCCTCTGTATTACAAGTCGAAAAAATATAAAAATCATCAACATATAAAGCTATGATGGTGAGATCCCTTCCACACTTTTTGACATATACACAGGGCTCACACTTACTTTGCACATAGCCATTCTTCGACAGTAAATCATGCACCTTCAGATTCCACATGCGACTAGCCTGTTTTAATCCATACAGACTTTTTCTTAGCATACACACCTTGTTCTCATCACTGACAAAACCTTGTGGTTGCTCCATGTATATTCTTTCATGTAAGTCGCCATTCAAAAATGCTGTAGTTACGTCTATGTGTTCTATAGACATATCTAATTCATGTGCAAGTGAGAAAAGAATACGCATTGTTGAATGTCGAACAACTGGCGAAAAAGTTTCAGAATAATCCAGTCCTCTCTTTTGACTAAAGCCGCGAGCGACCAAGCGAGCTTTATACCTGTCAAAATTTCCTGACGTATCATGTTTCCTCTTATACACCCATTTACATTTAATGACATTGGCATCAGAAGGACGATCAACCAACTCCCATACATTATGTTGAACAAGTGACTCATACTCTTCTTTCATTGCCTTTTTCCACTCGGAGGAGTCTGATGACGTCATAGCCTCTTCGTATGTTTGGGGTTCTTCAAATAAAGAGTTGGCGTACATACCGATTTCATAATCGCCATATCTAATTGGCGGTATACCACGTGTACTGCGTACGGGGCGGCCGCTGACAGTGACAGGACCTACTGTACTAGTCGCGCCTTCCCCTCGAGCTGCTGCATCCTCGCCAGTCACCGGCTGCGCCTCCGGCTCCCGAACTGAAGACTCAGGCTCAGCAGAGGCCTGCTCTGCATCTGGGTACTCGTCGGATTCATCGCCAGACTCAACATCTGTAAATTCATACGAAAAATCATGTTTATCATTTGAATTAATACTTTTATTAATATTTTGACTAGAATTATTATTATTCTGAGTAGAATTCAAATCATTATTATATTCAGTTCTATTACAATTTAATTCATTATTATATTCTGTTAAAATTATAAATTCATTTAAATTATCGCTTATTAAATTGTTCTTCATGTCATTATTTTCAAAATCCTTATAAAATCTGTCCTCTATAAAATTAACATTCCTAGATATAATTACTCTCCTCGGATTAGATGGGTCTAAGAGTCGGTAACCTTTTGTTCGTTCTGAATAACCGACAAAAATATATAACTTTGCCCTAGCATTCAATTTACTTGTACGAGTAGGCTCAGGAATTAATGAATAGGCAATGCTACCAAATACACGGAGGTGTCCGAGACAAACTGAGTGTCGGGACCAGACCTCTTCAGGCACCTGTCCTGCTAACGCCGCAGTGGGGGATCTATTCTTCAAATAAATTGCCGTCATAACAGCCTCACCCCAAAAACGGTTACAGAGACCTGCCTGTATTAACATGCACCTAGCCTTCTCCATTAAAGTTCTATTAAGGCGCTCTGCCACGCCATTCTGTTGAGCACAATACGGTACAGTCAACTGGTGAGTTATTCCCTCTTTCTCAAGGAATTTCCTAAAACTGTCACTGCAGTACTCACCGCCATTATCAGAACGCAGGCATTTTATATGCAATCCAGTCTGCTTTTCAACAAAGTTCTTAAAATGGATAAAACAGTCTAAAACTTCTGACTTTTTCTTTAACAAATATCCAAAACTTTTTCTAGAATAATCATCAGTAAGTGTTAATAAGTACCTTGCATCACTCCAGCTGGGGTCTTTCATCGGGCCACAGACGTCACTATGTATCAACTCTAACGGCTGGCTTGCACGTCTTGTATTTTCCTTCGGATAAGCCTTGGCCACCGGCTTCCCTTCCAGACAGGCGACACACGGGACTAGATTCTCCTTGTCAACCTGAAAAGATACTTTACGTGCTGCACATTTCTGAAGTGTATACATACCTTGAAGACTCAGATGCCCTAACCTTTTATGCCATAAATTAGCATTCAAACCATTTGACCCAGCATACTTTGCGGTCTGTGCTTTCTGCACTTCATGTAGAACAGCCATCGACCGCTCCTTTGCAAAAGTACATTTCATTCTATAAACACCCTTACTTAGATTAGCAGACATAATAGGCTTGCCTTGAATATCACAAGTATCATAGACAGAACACCCATCCTTATTAAAAATCACAACCATACCCCTCTCACACAATCTACTCACAGAAAGCAAATTCTCGGTCAACTGTGGAACATACATGACATCATTCAAAATTATATTACAACCATTAATGCTTACGTGAATATCTCCAACACCAGAGCTTTTCATTTTAGTTTCTTTATCTGCACAAGTAATTATAGTCTTATTTTGTCTAATATTGTCCAAGTAATTTTTATTTTTGCACATATGCGAAGACAATCCGCTATCCACTATAAAATCCACACTATCAGACGCGTAGAACGATGAAGCGTATGCAGTGTTCTCTTGATTACGCTTTTCTTGCTTTTGGCGCTTCAGCTTGAAACAGCGCGACTGAATGTGTCCAGGTTTCTTACAGTAATTGCAGACGATCTTCTTCTTGACGATAAGTGCACTTGATGAATTACTGTTACTGTGCAGTATTTGCTGGTTCTCGGTGTGCAATTTTCTGTATTCTTCCTGAATTAATCGAGCACGGACAACTTCTGAAGATAGAGAATTGGTCAACGATGCTGTCTCCAAGGCCGATACAAGTGTGTCGAAGTCCTGAGGGAGCCCAGATAAAAGTATCTCCGCAATCTCTTCATCTTCAATGACCTTACCAATGTCCGCTAATTGCTGTACTAAGGAGAAAACTGTGTCGATGTATTTTGTCATATTTTGATGTTGATTGTAGTCCACCCTATGAAGTTGCCGAAGTAGACCAACCCGTCTGAATAATCCTTTGTCTTCATAGACATTTCTCAGCTTGTCCCATGCTGCTTTTGCTGTGGTAATACCATGTAAAATTTGGTATAAAGAGGGTTTAAGGCTTAGTGATATTCTCGCTAGTGCTTTGGCTACTTTTGATTCGTCAGCCTCTGTGACTAGGACGGCATTCCATAATCCTTCTAGAATCAAAGCGTTTTTGATTGCAAACTTCCAGCTGACATAATTTGAGACGCCTTCTAGTTTCTCAAAATTAAAGCCGCCGCTGATTACATAACTTCCTGCAGATGTACTCGAAGAATTCTCCATGACCATGCGGTTTTGTGAAGTGACTTTTAGAGGGTAAAAGCAGGTCACTTTTTCTCAAAAAAAAAATCTCACCGCTTTGGAATTCCTTTGCATGAGCTTCTGAGGATAACCAACGTGCTTCTTGGTTTTAGCCTTTTCACCTTCCACGTTTCCTGTCTTCGAAACTGGGCCCATAACCTGTTGCGAGAGCTGATCCAGGGGCGAGTGGAAGTGGCGCAGCAGGATTCGTGGAATTGAAAAGACCGCACGCTGATTATTACAAGCATTTATTTCTTCATGAAATAAAGTTGCAATACATCGTCAAATAGTAATTACATTATTAAATTAAAATAAAATTATAAATTAGCCTAGCGAGCCGAGGAGGTCAGACAGAACACCAAATTAACAGTAGAGCTGTCAGGCTGTCACAGATTAAAAAAAAAATATGATAAGAATGCATTCAGTACATTAAATATTTATAAGCAATGGCAGCGTTCATATTTTAACAGCTAACACAGTAAAAATGAGTGAAATGTTATTCATAGTGATTTGGTAAAGGATTAAAGTACATTTATACATTAAGTTTTGTTAATTAAAATCATTTGAATATTTTCCCAGTCATCGGTAATTTAACTGAGTAAATTACATGTTTTTGGTAATTTACTCGACATTGAGTAAATTACCGGTCACAAACCCAACGCTAGGCAATACATATAATGACTAGGAATTATACATTTTGCCTTCGGCATTTTGCAGAACCGCAAGCATTTATAAACTGACGACGCCTTAAGTGAACGGCGGAGTTATACGTTTTGACTGCGACAGTTCCATTTTTACGATAACTAGGTTATCATACTTATTCCCGCTTACGTTAGTAGTAATTTCTTATAATTAATAGCAACACCGCTCAGCTGTCTGGATGACAGTTACACGGCAGTGACTTGACATTTGATTAAGTATTTTCTGTACGTTGCTAGTGGTTTTATACGTTTTTCTTTCATTGCATCGGATTTTATCGAATCATTTGTTTGCTCCGCAAAGCGATTGTCCGTGATTCTCTATTATAAGTGTATTTGTTGTTGAGTGATTATACGTAAAAATGTCTGGACTACGGTTTTACTTGTTTTTGGTGGCGTTTTGTAGCTGTTCTTTCCTTGGTAAGTTGTACATAAATGTGTGTCGCAACAGATTGGTTCTTTGTTGCTTTTATCGCAAAGCGATCATGGGGGCTAGGATGGCGTAAATAAATTTATCTTTTAACTGTATGCACCCAAAGGTAACATACCTGTGGGTGTTGGTTTTATTTTAAAGCGGGTCGACTTCTAATAATTTTTTGACGTTTTACCCACATCAGGTCGAGGTGATACAACGCTCGAGACGAAAGTTTTAGACGTTCCAGCGGTAAAGGTGCAAGGTTTGGACACGAATAAGGTAGTGTCTGCGCCGGTGACGGACGCGACGCATGTTACGGAGACACACCCGTCGCCTGTTCCCGATAACACTACAACATCAAGTACCACGTCGACGACCACCACTACGACGACGACGACAACAACTACAACGACCCCAAAACCGACGCCCGCGCCCCCTACGCCGACGCCCAAGCCCCCATCGCCGACCCCACCACCGGCCCCAACCCAGGGCACATGGCACTTTACTGAAAACAATGTCACCTGCATTGTGGCCCAATTTGCTGCGCAGATCAACATCTCATACCCGATGACTGTAAACAATGGTGAGTTACAAATCATAATTTGGCATGTATGTTTGAGTACATAACCAAAATTTATGCATTATATTGTGAAGCTCATTTTTATTTACATCAACTGTCATTTGATTTGACTGTTATTAACTACAAGTTGGAAAAGTAATATATTGCACTTGTACAAAGCAACTTTGACTGTGACAGACGAGGAAAGTTACAAGTGCTATTTATATTATTATGTTTGTATAATGACAAACATTATAAAAACAAAAATGTAACTATAGAAAAGTAAGTATGTATTTGCTGCAACATATTACAATATTTTTTATTATTTTTGGAAATTGTACCAATTTTATACTAGCAAGCAGTGATTTGGCTGAGAAAATCCTTGTTTTGTGAGCTTTGAAAGTGATTCATTGCAAAACATGTTTATTTCATGTCAAAAGAATGTACTTACATTTTTATAGTTTAGCTGCGGAGAGAATGAAAATATCACATTTTTGACACTAATTGAATGGAAATAATATAAACATTTTCTGTCAAAATATAGTATGGCTGTTTGTATAGCCTTACCTCATACAATCAACCACTTCTACTATAATAGTTGCCAAGTTTTTTTTTATAATCTTATGTAGGTACAGTCGACAACACATCAGACTATAATTTTTTGTTGAAAATAGTCCTTATTACAACCACTTAAGATATAGCAGTGTTTATCTTGACATGCTGTTGTCCATACTTGAAGTCATTTTGGGAAAGAGATGTTTTGAAACCGAGGGACATTATGGGAATAGGACATTATGAACCTGAATGAATTTTGGGTCCATAGACTCATGAAATTCAATTATGTGTCAAATATATTAGAAACACTAAAGTTATCTACTTAACTTTTCAATATCCAAGCGGTTGCAGGCAACCACATAACAATGAAATATCTATTGTGTCTCGTTCACATACGCTTGAGGGGTTAAGCTGTCCATATTCTAGTAACTTTTCCATGGATTTACTAATTTTGTTGTGTATTTTCATATTTTATGCATGCACATACAAATAGCACCATATTTTGCACCAGTTACATTGAAAATATTGCATACATAATAAAATGTGAAGTAACAACTTTGAACAGCTTAGGTGATTGTTTATTTCAAGCAAGGAAATTATTGGAAACAGGGAGGAAACTGATAAATGCAATCTATTAATTGGCTTTTATGTACATAACAATTGCCATGGTAGTTACTGCTTTCAATTTATTTGGGTGATTATCTGAAATTTGGTTAACTTCTGACTTTATTTTGAAAGTTGTGGTTTTCGTTAAAAATCAGGACAGTTTATATTCTATGATGTGTGTATATCATCCACTTTGCAGCATCTAAAAGGGCCAGTCACTTTGTTTGATATTTTTAGAGATATTTATGATTTTGTAAAATCAGTGTTCTAGGGACTGACGAGACGTGATAGGGACTGACGCACAAACACGGTCATTATGTCAATTCACATTTTTTATAGGAAAATTAACTGAAAAAACAAATTATCATTTGAGTTTACATATTCAATGAACTAAAATACCAGGATCTATTTATATTTATGCGCATGACAATAATAAATCAACATTTCTTTACAATTCATTTTTTTTCTTTCAGTTTAATACTTACAAACTAATAGTCTTTAAGTTATTAACATTTTTTAAAACTATTAGCCTTCTTAAGTTCTAAGTAACCATATGAACACAAAATTTAGACTTCTTCTAATTATTAAGAAACATTAACGGGCTTTTAACTTAGTAAAATACTGTATTTCTCTTGACGATTAGATTAGGGACTGGCAGATTTTCTTGTCTTCGTAAACCACGTCGGCGATATCATTATCATTTATTTGAGTTTCTGTGCCACCTTCATTGTAAACTTTAAATAATGAAAGTCAGCTCTCCATCATCGTCATTTTTTGTTTCAGTCTTCTGTTTCTTTGTTGTGCGCTGGACAGGACAGGTTTTTCTTTAAACTTCCTAAGAGTAAGTCTTTCTTCAGTATAATACTTCTTTTTTACGTTGAACTATACTCCTCCTTCTAGCTTCAACTTCTTTTTTATTATTTAACAAAGGAACCTCAGCAATAATTTCGTCTTCTGATGATTAGTATTACACAGTTGAATCTGATTAGGTAGATGTATTCTGCTAACTGCTTTACAATTCTTATACAAAAAATAAAAAATCATGATATTTAAGGGAGGGTGCTCCCATACATAAAATTAATTCCTAAATTGTTTCTTTTTAAACCCAATTGTGTCTTTGGATCATTATCATCATCATCATTATCAGCCAAAGGACGTCCACTGCTGAACATAGGCCTCCTCCACGGCTTTCCACAGCGACCGATCACTAGCGGTCTGCATCGAGTTTGATCCTGCGATCTTTTTAAGGTCGTTTGTCCGTCTTGTTGGTGGACGTCCCACGCTGCGTCTCTGGTCGAAGGGTCTCCAATCTAGAACTTTCCTACCCCAACGGCCATCAGTTCTTCGCGCTATGTGCCCTGCCCATTGCCACTTGAGCTTACTGATTCTCAAGGCTATGTCCGTTACCTTAGTTCTACTACGTATCTCCTCATTTCTGATTCGATCCCGTAGGGAAACACCCAGCATAGCCCTATCCATCGCTCGTTGTGTGATTTTGAGCTTCATTATAAGGCCTATAGTAAGAGACCATGTTTCGGATCCGTATGTCATCACTGGTAACACACACTGGTTGAAGACTTTCGTCTTTGGATAGGTCTTTTAAAATGACATAGAGCTTCCTAAAACTATTTTCTCTAAAAGTCTTACGTTTGAGAGATAGACGCTTCCAAAATGGTATAATGGGCGTCCCCACCCATCTAACTTTTAAACTAAGCGAGTGTAAATTTTGAAAAAAATACATGATGTAGATGCTGAGAAAGGCTTTCCAGGAAAATTAGTTTGAAACGAGATCGAAGTAGTAGTTATTGATATAGAGCTCATTTTCAATAACCGCAAATACTCTGCGAGTAAAACAGTGTCTTTTTTTACTTGCATCTTTACCTGTTCAGACTTTTCTTGCAATTTCCTCGTTAAACAATGTGTTTTTCTTTCTAGGCGCCATATTCCACAACAAATACATTGGTATTATGTTTGAAACTACGCGTTACAAAGTATGTCCATCAGTCCCTAGATTTAGCGTCAGGCCCTAGTCACTATTACGACTAGGGCCTGACGGTCTAGGGACTGACGAAACGTCACAAAATTACATAAAACTTTTTTTTAAAAATCAACATAAAAATAATAGGCGGTCCAAACAACAAGGCAGACCTAACTCATATTTACAATCAGTAAAAAGATCAATTAGTAATTTACTGTATTTTAAAATACTGACCTAGGGCCTGAGACTTTGACTGGCACAACACGTGTTTCCGCAGCAAAGTCAGCAACAGCACTAATAACACAATCTTGGCCGCGGCTACGGTCGTGTTTGCAACTAACTTCGAACCGATGCTATCGTATTGAGTGATAACTGAAAAAGCCATATGCTTGGATCTCGCGTATTTTTGAATTTCGTAAATGACTAGGGCCTGATAATATTCATCGCTTACACTTTTTAACTTGAAATAATGTTATATAAAATATTGTTATTTTAAATAAAATCGAAATGACAATGTTTGTCAAGTAATAGAAAATGAATTTAAATAGGGCTTAATCAAAACATTCTTGTGAAATTATTTTTACAGTGAAATGAATACTAAAATCGGGAGACCTTACACGGCTAGGGCCTGATATTTGGAGTAAGAAATGTAAATTTTTAGATATAAATAATTGTATGATAGATATAAAAAATTGTGACCGAACCAAATGAACTTTATAACAACGTTTAGTAGTTTAAAATCTGGGATATTTTTAATAAATATTTTAAAAATTGATACTAACACGAAGTTAACCAAATTTCTGATAATCACCCATTTAAACCTAATGTAATATCAATTCCTCCAGGATAAGGTATTACTAAAATAAGTTGCCTAAGTAAAATTAACTGATTAAAAAGGAGGTAATTAATTCAATGTGTATGTGATATCGTTGGAATCCATAGTAGTATTATAAAGCTGAAGACTTTGTTGGTACGCACTAATTTTAAGAATTAGTTGAAAGATTTTAGAAGTTATTTATGTGTTGAATAGCTTATTTATCGAGGAAGGCTTTAGGCTTAAAACATCACGGAGGATCAAGGAGGGGAGAAAGCAAGCTCAAAATGCGGGGACGAAGTCGCGGGGGCCCGCTAGTTTTATAATATTTGAGTATGTTGGCTTCCAAACACGTGTCGTTGTTAGTTGTTGTAAGTAGTTTGTCCACGGATTTCTTGAAAATCAGAATTCATAACTGATATCAATACGAGATGATTCTTTTATCGTTCAATTAGGTACATTCTAACTTAGGGTACAGCAGTGGTAGTTTTATCAAAATCGGTCCAGTGGTTTTTGAGCTATGGGTTATAACTAAAAGAAATCCTTTTGGAATCGGTGCGTAATGCCAATCGTGCACCAATAGACTATCTACGCACATCATGCCCGACTCCAAAACAATTTGTTTCTCCTAAATAGCAGCCAAATGTTATTATCGTAGTCATTTTAAAAATGGTCGTTTTATACTTATTCAGTCTGATAATCTTATCTGATATTGGGAAAATCGACCCTTGTGAGTATACGGTCACCAATTTTTTCGGTGTATCGGATTTGGAAGGTAATATTTTTAAAATATGTTGGCACATTCTGTCACTCGAGACGCACTATCGATCAGATGATTGATTAATAAAGAAAGAGCGGCCTAATGACCACCGTTAATAGAAATAGGGGTTCTACTAATCGCGCATCGAGGTCGCCGCGTCTGCGTACACGCATACGCCCACAAACGGGCCGATTGACAGGCAACAAGCATTGTACAGTTAAGACCTAAACAGTTAGCTTCTAGTGAACAGGGGCACGTGCTAAGTTGTACTTTCTTATTTCTGAATAAATTTATTATTATTATTACTTTAGTCTTTCACGTCATGATCGTGATAATAATTGTTAAAAAACGTTACCATTGGTTGAAATATTACGATTGTGCCTGAGATGTTTTTAAATTATAGATACGTCGTATGCGCTCAAAAATGGCCACACGAAAAGCAGGTAATTGCCCGGAGTGCATTCAGTTAGGCTTAAAACACGTATTTAGTATTTGGCATAATTTCGCAATGGCTGACATGAGGCTAAAGAGCGAAATCTCACGCGCTCGCGCCACTGAGCGCTCAATAGCAATATTTCGTTACAAATGTTATATATTTGTATCCTTCTATCGACAGGTATACCCCATCATTTGTCTCTATTAGCGCTTAGTGTCGTAATACACAACTATACGTTCGTATGTAGAGTAATGCTTGCGCCACTTTAAAATGCTTTTATGTCATTGGATTGTGCGTGTTTTGAACAAAAAATACCTTAACGATGGTCATAACATAATAACAACCATTCTGACAATTGGTCAACAATCGTTTGTTCAAAACACACGCATGCAAGTATTAATCAACTGTGGTGTCTCCACGGTAAGACGAAGACTTGGTCTGACAGACTGATGGAATTACTAAGGATTTTTGTTTTATGTTTTGAATTTGACGAGTAAACAATGGTGATTATAAATATTCTAGGATCATTCGTGTCTGGAATTTTAAATTAGAATAAACAGACGACGACAAGTAAAAGACAGTCTGCAGTTATACAGACCGTATACGTAACGTAGTAACTGTTTTTAACCATTATTTGAGTGAACTATCGATCAAGAAATCGGCCCTTGGTTGGAATCGCTGTCATTTTGTTGAAAGAAACACAGGCTTAGTTTCTTTGGCAATTTTTTATGTGGTTTACCGTTGTTTTTGTATTATAAATTAGTAAATACTACAGTGCATGTTTTTCCATGACGTTTCCTTTACCGTTAGATAGCGATATACCGTAAACACTGTACGTTTTTTAGTTTATTCTTTTTAAAAGTAACACTTCATGTTACTTTACAATATTCTGCCAAATTGTGTTACAGTGTCGGCGTAAGTGTTGTTGTTCCAAGCCTGGAAATTTCACAACTCTTTGTACAGTTGATTCATTAAGATTTCTAGATACAGGGTCAGATTTACATTTTATTAGGTTTATTTTCTCTATAACTCAGAAACGATACGGAACTTGTTCACTCATTTGAATTTAATTTTAATTATTTTTAGATTTGTCTCTTTTACTCACTTATATTTCTGATTAACACTGGCGGTCGCCCACGGCGTCACATCCGTAAATTATGGATTTCCCGTGAAATATTTTAACGCGAAACACTTATTTTAATTTTCGCAATTTTTTTCATTGTTGCTCTGCACTTGATGATTTATCGCTATCGTGATGTTTTAAGCGTTCCTTAATAAATGAGCTATCTTAATTTAGTTTCTTTTTGCTTCGCGAATTTTGTAAACAATCTTGATATTCCGTTTTACCGTAATAATTCATTTTAAAATATAATAAACCCAAAATTCACCAACTACATAGGTTATTTCATCGTTTAGCATTGAAATCTAGTCGTATGAATAGTAAATACATTTTATTCACAGATATATTTTTTTAAGTTTAAAAAATATATATTTACATTATTTGACTAGCAAAGAAAAACAGACAAAAGATGTTTCCCACTAGTTCCGGAGATAAGCGCTTTCAAACAAACAAACTCCATCAGCTTAATAATATTAGTATTGATGATTCAAATTATATCTTCAACTTGTTTGAAAGTCCTAAGCTTTATTTGTAGATGGATATCTTTTTGGTGTGAATTGTTAGCACTTTTTACAAAATACACCTCAAAGCAGACGATATCAGGGAATGCATTTACTAATAATCCGATGGTTGCTGTGACAAAGTGTCAGAGCTCTACATTTTTTCTAGATAATACGGTGTTAATACATTGTGGTAATGAAACGTACGGTCAACAGCACGTTAAGATAAACACTGCGATATCCAGTGACTTGTTACTACTACTATGTATAAGAAACTATATAAAGACAAGATTGTAACGTTTTCTTTGAAATTCAAATTTCGAATTATGAATCTGTATGAGTTGATGTCTGTGTCGTCAATTCATGGAGCACGAAATATGTTCGTGGTGTCACTGCTATAGGCTAGTAATCGTAGTTTAATTGCAGTATCTTATGCAGTTGTAATAAGGGTTAGTTGGGTAACAAAAGTGGGTAACCCGATGTGATAGCGACTGTAAGTACATTGTTAGACTGTTATTGTTAGCATATTGTGGTTTCTATTTCGTTTCCCCACGACTTCATTGAACAAATTATTTGAATGGCTATTCTCTTGCATCAGCGCTCTTGTGCAATGAGTTAACAAATGAAACATTTTCTGGGCATACTTGTTAAAATTTCAGTTTTATTTTCAAATGAATCGTTTATTTCTGCATTAATCGTACAATTACAACAAAATATCGCTAATTCTTTAGCTTAAAATCTACCAACTATCGCCTGAAGTTATTTAATACATAATCTACTTAAGTTACAAAAACAAGTTATTTTCAGGGGAATTTCAAACGTGTGTAGGGAATTCCCGTTCTTAAAACAAAGTACAGTCGCCATCACATCAGGTTACCCACTTTTGTGGCAAACTAGCCCTTATTACAAGTGTATAAGATACCGCAGTGTTTCCCTTGACGCGCTGTGGTCCGTGTATATAAGATTATCTATAAAAAATGCAACGATTTCATTTAATATTGTAAACTCCACGAAGTCACTGCGCGCCGATTCGTTCGTGCTATCACAGAAACGTGATTTTAATGTAAACTAATGCGCGATACCGACTTGTTATCTTCCGACGTTAAGTTTACTATACCTACGCGAGTGATAAAACATGTCAGGTCACTTAATTTTCATATTTTTACAAAGTTATCATTACGGTAGTGTCAAGATTATTCGGACAATGTCAACATAACTGGAAAAACGCGGAATATTTTAAATGGAAATATATAATGGCTGAATCGTTAATTGCGATATTTTTTTAATAGTCAGTCTTGATTCCAAAATACCATTGTTCCTAATGGATGCAACTTATTAACAAAATAAATTCTACTTTTGCGCGGACGAAGCCGATATACGAGCCGCAATATAAAAATAATTAAAACTTTTTGTAGCAAAGTAAATGCGTGACTATTGAAGTTTGGATTTATAATGTAACACAACCTTTGTCATTGACGAGAGATTTAGTCATTATTTCGGAAAATTGCTCACGTAAAACACACGTGCACTAAATGTCTAGATGTCATTGACGACCTCCGTGGTGTAGTGGCTAAGCACGCTGGTTTCAGGGCGTCGCCGCTACGAGGTCCCGGGTTCGATTCCCGGTCGGGTCAATATAGAAACCAAAACTTTTCTATATTGTCTCGGGTCTGGATGTTGTGGTACCACCGTTGTGTCTGATTTCCATAACACAAGTGTATTAGCTACTTACTTTGGAATCAGAGCAATGTATGTGATTGGTGTCCATATACTGGGTGACTTTTTTATCAGTACCGAAATTTAGTGTAAAGACTCCACTGATGAATATGAACAAGTTTACTATTGGGGAAATAGTGAAATCGAGAAAAAAAATCTGCTGTTCCATATATTTTGACCGCGCGCCAATTGAACTTTTGTATGGAACAGCTGTTCTTTTTTCTCTCGATATCACTATTGCCCCCATTGTAAAAGTTGTTTATATTCATCACCTCACCACTGATGACCACTGATGTGTAAAGAGTCCACACTCTTTACACAAAATTTCGGTACTGATAAAAAAGTCACCCTGTATATTATTATTTCCTATCTAAAATATCATGCAACACAATCACAGCACCGAGCGATCGACTATCCGTTTACATGCGCAAAGTAACCTAATAACGTTTAGTGTCAGAACAACTCGAACGCAGTGTCACGGTGAATCACGCGCAGCCACATTGGGTGACTCACGCATGCGCGGCACCTAACACAACACATTTCATTTGTGTCAAGTGAAAACGTCATTTAAGTCAATGTACTGACTGACTGAAAGTTTTTTCTGGGGCACGTGAAAACGTTTTTATGCGAATGTATATTCCATTGTTTCGATGGCAAGTAAATAATAGCAAACTAACCTCGATATTACTATAGAGGACCCGCCGCCTGACCACTTTAGTAGCCAAAATCGGTTGCATTTCGCGTCGTCTTTTCTCTAGTGTTTAAGAAAGAAATTAATTTATTTGCTTATGAAAAAGGGTACAGTTTAGATCGATTCATTAAGTATTAGGTTCATCTTTTTTCCTCGACCGTACCTAACTACCTAGCTAGCACACTCATGTTAGACATCAGAAGTAAACCAAACTGAAAAGTCAAAATGCAACATTTCTTCTACTGGCGTGAATTAAGCTCCGAAATGTTAGTCTTGTCAAATGTGTTGTAGTGTTCTTGGTTCGTTTTATCTCCATTTATGCTGGGAATAAATGCAATTATAATGTATTTTTAAGACTTCAATTTCCCAGTGAGAAGTCGAGGTCATGTACTCCTCGTAAAAAAAATTCAATATGGCACATAAAAGTATTACATTTCAATATAATTACGTACGGTCTTAGCTAACATATCCTTGATTTATCATGCGAAATGTTCGATTCATTCTTCTTGGAGTTCCTCTTACCCTCCTAATAAACATCACCCAGTTATAAATAAATCTTATCAACATTATTACCAGCCAAAGGACGTCAACTGAACTTCTAAACATAAGCCTCCCCCACGGTTTTCCACAGCGATCTGATCGGTCTTATAAATGGTCTAAGACTTGATTAACTAAAATCATTGTTATTGTCAGCACTGATTGTTTTGATTGTAGACCCTCCACCAATATACGTCATTGAGCTGAAGATTTGCAGCGTTTTCCTTCTTTCGATTATCCTTCCTTGAGTATTTTTACTAAATCGTCATCGACAATCGTACCTATCCCAAACCGGTACCGATCTAGCTGTGGGTCGTGATGCGCCTATTCGCGGGGCCCAAGGTCGCTTGCCTGCGCGCGCGCCGATTGTTGCATTTCAACGGGCAAGCGCAACGGTCGCTCTCAAGTTCAGAGGCTTCAGAGCGTATTCATTCCGATCAGAATACGGAACTCGATCCTTAGTTCATACTTGAAGTTCTATTTCCCTTTTTCAAAGTATGCATCATCATCAACATTTTCAGTCAAAGGAAGTCCACTGCTTAACATATGCCTCCTCCACGGCTTTCATCAGCGACCGATCACTAGCAGTCTGCATCCAGTTTGATCCTGCAATCTTTACAAGGGCGTCTGTCAATCTTGTCGGTGGACGTCTTACGCTCCGTGGTCGGCCCGAAGGGCCATCAGTTCTTCGCGCTATAAATAAATAAATAAATAAATATCCTTTGGACATTCCCACACATCGCCATCTAGCCCCAAAGTAAGCTACTCAAAGCTTGTGTTATGGGTGCCAGACAACGGATATAATACTTAAATACTTTTTTTTGTGAATACATACATGATATACATAGAAAACACCCAGACCAATACAAACAAACATGTTCATGCACACAAATGTTTGTATTGTGCGGGGATCGAACCCGCACCCGCTGCGTAGTAGGCGATTTCTCGACCACTACACCAGACGGGTCGTCAAACGCCGTCGTCGGACGGGCTATGTGCCCTGCCTATTGCCAATTGAGCTTACTGAATCTCAAGGTTATGTCCGTTTCCTTAGTTCTTCTACGTATCTCCTCATTTTTGATTCGATCGCGTATGCATACTCGAATCGTATTAGAATGAAGGCAAAATTGCCTTGGCTTTGTAATACCATGTCTCATCAGGCCCCCTCAGTGACTGAGTTCAGAGTTTACGTTATAACCACTAGGATTGCATAGAACACTATACCAAGTGATGAGGGGGCTTCAGGTGTCCCCCGCCGGTTGCCCCCGCGTCCCGCGCATGGACTGTACTTATTAGGATTCCCTGCCTAGTCAAGTTTCCCGTGGTGAACCTGTGTTGTCCTTCTGCCTATGTTTCAGAGTATCATTTTCCATTTTAAAATTAAATAACAAATTCATTTGATCAGCGTAACGAGTCTCTTAGAATCGTTTCAACGCTTGTTATTATTTATGGATGTCTTCCTTATCAAGTTGCAGTAGTAATACAGTGAGAAATAGCATTCACTGAGTCATTGAACATTGTACCTTCACATGATGTTGATTGAGTTGAAATCCAGTTGAACAAATTCTAGCAATAGCTACTTATTCTTTAAAAACTCGTTTTCTCAGATCTATTATGACTATGTGAAAGTGTTAATAGCGTTAATTGAACTTAATTGAATCATCGTTAGATTGGAGAAAGTAATGAGGACCATGCCACCAAAAATGTGTTTTTCTTCTTTTCTTTATCGTGAAAATTCGCAATGAAGTATTATTCGCAGGAAAATAAATACGCGCCAGACAACACACCAATGGTCTTGGTTTTGGAAACACACGAATTGTCTTTGAAGTAAGGAATTTCTGCTTTGTCTTACGATTTACGACGGGGGCGTCTCCCATAAATAGGTACTATATTACAACTAATAAGCTGTTTGCTATCTAAACCAATGGTATAAAAATTTGTTTGTTTTTGTTGAACATTAGGTAGTATACATCCAAGAGCAGCACCATCTATGATGAAGTACCAACATACATGAAATACATTATTTCATCACAATTGTGAGCGGCTAAATAAATATAATAACTGCAGATTAATTATTTCGTTAGGTAACAAGTGCCAGCAATAACCAGTTACAAGATAATACAATAAACTCTATCGATTTTCCCGATGACGCAAACAAGCTAGCACAGTTAGACTTTTCCGAGAGCATGTCACGGCCGAACCAGAAAAGTGCATTAAAATCTTGGAGCGAGTCGCCTTGACCTATGAAAGTATTATATTAGTTGACGTTAGCTGATAAAAGAAAACATTTCTCTTTATTCGGGGTCGAACAGGATATCTTATGGTGTTAGGTCCTTTTGTATGAATTAATCTTAAACATTCTTGACTGACAGTTTTCGGCGCAGTTTTAAGATTTTAATACCAATTAAGACATTTTTATTTGAAGAAATTAAAAGTAAGCTACTACTAAACTAGTTAGCTTATATCGCCTCACTGCTGGGCAAAAGTTTTACCTTAACTATGGGGTAGTTTGAGCCATATTCCACTACGCGGGCTCAGTGCGGATTGGTGGAGGGGTGTTTGCAAGGAAAGTGACTAACATTGCTGACAGATGTTATCAAGCCGCCCATAAGGTCTCTGACTAGGCTTAATGACTAATATCAACCTTAGCCAAGACCAACGGCTTAACGTGCCTTCAGAAGCACGGAGATGCTCGTGATATACGTCACTTATATGGCCGGAATGGTCACCCATCCAAACACGACCGCGCTGTAGGTTGCTTAAGTTCGGTAATTACTATCCAAGCGCTGCCACCACTACGCTACGAGCACCCTTTATCTTTTTCTAAACAAGATATAATATTTTTGCTACGTTTAGATAAATTAATTACTAATATTGTAATATACGTTCTTAAGAAATGTTTATTTCTCCGGTTAATTTACTTGCAGCGGTTTGTAACCTACAGATAACTTATTGCGAGATCACTGTCAAGTTAATTAGGTCCGATAATGATGGCTGGTCATTCGTCACATAATTGAAGTTTAATAATTGATTGTTTGTCCACGGTACATGAAAAATGTGGGAGTATTGTGCTGATTTATATATAAAGTAGTAAAAAATCTCCCTATCCCTCTCTTTCTGGCTCTCACTCCAAGACAACGTTCGCCATAAATTACCACACTCGCAACTTTGTTTCTTAAAGCGTGAGCACCTACTAAGCTGCTTTTCAATAGAATTCGAGTTGCACGGAGTTGAGCTGTGTAAAAGATGACCAATGGTTTTGCTCAAAATATGACAAGCAATACTGCTCAGCTCCACTTCTGTGGAATTACGGCTTTAGGTCCTACAGCAAGTCAGCTTTTTATCTGCATACGTTTCGATCTCATGCAAAAGTTTCAAATAAACAGGGCAGTTAAATGTGGGCCTGTACTTGGTCCTAGCTAGTAAAGAGGCTGAGGGTTCAACTGTATGTTCATGTTTGATATGGGCTCATAATATACTCGTAGTATATGGTTCCCACCACCTCCCATGAGCCTTCCTGCCGCCTTGGCATACGACCCGAATCGCGGGAGACGCCGACCGGACTTTCTCCTCCGTGCCTTCTAGAAAGAATGCTTCACCGATCGGCGCTTGCTTCGTGCTTTCTACAAGTTTCTGTTTCCTGATTCTGATTTCACCTCTCCCCCTTCTGGGGCCTGAACAACACAAAAACGTGACTTCGCGACGGGCTGCTCTACTTGTCAAATCTGAAACCAATCACATTTCAAAATTACGCCTAACCGTGTAGCAGGAGTGCGCGAATTCGCGCAATGCATCTCAGTTGTTACGGCTACTCACGAGGTCAAGGTGTTAGATCGGACCAGGTTGAGCCGTTCGTATAGCATTTATTATCATATGTCTGGCTTCCGCGTATAGCTTCCATTCCCGTAGTATATGATTATCGTAAGAATGGACCTGTCAGCGTCACCGCGCGTAAGAAAGTGTGCAAAAATGAACACGAATTGGACGAACGCGGGCGGGTGAGCGGGGAAGCGGGGGGAACGTGACATGTTTGACAGGTCAGTGCTTACTGTTGGGCACTGATAGCTCTATCAACCTTTTTATACTTGTTTATGTCTTTATACTTTTTTTAGGTAATGTATTTTTGACAGATTATTTTGTTTGATAGTTTAAAAGAGTTTATGATTGTCAAGAGAAGGAGAAAGTAAAGATTTTATATAAAGTTCAGACTTATCCTTTTAGGTGGTCAATACTTACTACACCCAATTAGTAATAAGTCAAGCTTATACTAGCAAAACACTAACGTAACACTATTTTTCAGCGACAAAATACAACGACGTGATCATGAACGTGCCAATGAACGCGTCGGTCATCGGCGGCAGCTGCGGCAACCTCACACAGTGGTTGGTTCTCGGCTGGCCAAGCAGCGCCAACGCCACCCTGAACAACACCATCATACTGCACTTCATGAAGAACGAGACCACGAAGAACTATGCGCTGGACAGCTTCAACCTCAGCGTGGATGCTGCGCAGCTTGTGAACTTGAGTGAGCAGTTTTTAATTCTTAAATGGTTTTTAAGACCATTTTCGTGTTAAAGCAGTTTTCGGTCACTTCCCAACCCAGTCCCTACCACTGCTGCAATGCAATTCATTAATTTAAAGCTAAGACACGCCACTTACTATTTTCGAAATAAATAATAGTAATGGCCTTGAATTCGATACATTTGAGCTGGTTTTGTTTGATACTGAGTCATAGAATATTGAAACGAATAAATATGTGTTTTTTGACAACAACGTCCTACGTCATATATTACCTGTAGTTATATGAAAAGATAAAATCACACTTTTTATCTCTGCTTTTCTGTCCTTCATAGTCTACATTTACTTGTAACTCAAGTAACAATTCTGCTCTTACTTAAATAACGTAAGCGTTTCCTCTTATAATGCAACTTAAAAAATAATAAGTTCTAAACCTGTTCAACCTTGATTTAACAAAAGAGAACGGTATCGACTTTCGTTCGCGGTTATTTCAGCTGAAATGAAATAACAATAGTTATGCAATCGTCTGCAACGCGTAAAGATTTAGGTGCTCTTGCCAATTCTTATTTAATACTCTCATTTTGATATAACTTAGATGATAAAGTTAACCTACTAGACGCACGTAACCTCAGAGGGCGACCATCTTTGGCTAGCATGTTGAATATTGAATTGAATATTGAATATATTGAACACCAGTCACATACATTGCTCTGATCTCAAAGTAAGTAGCCAATGCACTTGTGTTATGGAAATCAGACTTAACGGTGGTACCACAACACCCAGACCCGAGACAATATAGAAAATATCGTTTTCTACATTGACCCGACCGGAAATCGAACCCGGAACTTCACGAGATGGCGACGCTTGAAACCAGCGTGCTAGCCACTCGACCACGGAGGTCGTTAAGGGGCATGTTTGTCTGGGATCGTGCATGGTCGCGAACATAGTTTGCAAAGCCAAACTTGCGTTTGAAAGTCCCGTTTTGTAGGGAAAAAAATATCGCCTTGGTCTTGTGATTTGTTAATGTATATAAATATACTAGCGGTCCTCCGCGACTTCGTCCCCGCATTTTGAGTTTGATGTGATGATTATAGCTTAAAGCGTTTCTGGATAAATAATCTAACCAACACATTTTTTTTAAATCTGTCCATTCGTTCCTGAGATTAGCGCGTGCAAACAAAAAAACAAACTCCTTAGCTTTATAATATTAGAAAAGAAGATTTTTTTAAAATAATAACATACAGATCGATGATTTTATTTTCATACTACCTTTTTTTCAGTTCATAATAGTCATATCATGTCTTTTGAACGAATGAGCAAAAAATATTGACGAGAAGATTTATCGAAAAATCCATTACAATTTGGCAGAATTTGCAAGCACTTGCTATTAATCAATATTTTCAAACTATATAATACGTGCGCTGACCGCATGATAGCTACAAAACAGTGGTGTTAATATTATTCGTGTAATATGTATTTAAGCACGATTATGCAGATTCCTATGGCGTGTATCGCCACTTAAAATATCCAGTTTATCGGATCTTTTACCTGCACCAGTTGTGGGAATCACAAATGTGGTAACACAATTTATACCGGTTCCAAAATCTGTTTTTACAAATGCCGGGGCAAAGAACGAATGAGATATTTTTACCTATCTCTGAGTATTTCCAACTAAATGTTGGTCTATAAAATGGCTGCCCGTTCGATTAGTATGTATTGCACTAATATCGTAAAGTTTAATGTCAGTATTAATGAGCTTTTGAATAACCACAATGGTTTGTTATTGTATTTCATTTGATTCATATAAAAATATGTTTCGAAATTGCATGTGTTGTCAACATTGTAATCTGCGCTTATCTGACACTGTGATTCAGACACAAAAATCGATAGTTCTTTACAAGAACAACAGTGATTAATTTCGCTTAACTATATCAATTATTGTTTAAAAAAATAAAGCATTAGATACGCATACTGGTCTCATTTGCATTTGTGTAAAAAACACTAAGAAACAAACAAAGAAAAAAATACCTACTTCAATAAAAATTCTTAGTCTTTAATATTGGGGTTAATCGAACCCAAATCAGCTTTTAAAATATAAGCAAACGCAAATAAATAAAAATGGAACTTAAGAATACCAGGTAAACCGCAAGCTTATTTATTTGCTTGAGGAAATGAAAAACTCTTATAGATGTTTAAAAAAAGAACTCCACGGTGGCGTAGGACGTCCACCGACGAAGATGGGCAGTCAAAATTGTAAAGATCGCAGGATTAAACTGAATACAGACAGCTTGTGATCGGTCGCTGTGGAAAATCGTGGTGGCCTATGTTCAGCAGTGGACCTCTGGCTGATAATGATGATGAAAAAAAGAAGTCCATTGCTTTTTTAAATGGGAAAAAAAAGCGATCCGCCCCGGTTCGCATGGGTGCAAACTTTGCCACTTTATAACAAACCCTCGTACCAACGATGTTTTGTTTTCGCAACCAGATTCGGCTGACAGGTAGCTGAAGTAGGGCTTGTTTTACAGTGTTCAAGTAAGGGTCAATGGACAACATGGACTCGAAAAATAATGCATAATATTCTTCTTTAATAATTTTCAATAATTATCATACCGTTAAATATCTATAATGTCCAATACGGCACCGGAAATAACAACAACACTATAAATGACAAAGTGAAAACTGACAGCAAGTTGTTTAAATATTTTTCTGCATAACATGTCATTTCAAAGGCAAAACCTGTGAAATGCCTACTTCCAAGTTATTTTCAGTCTTTTTCATTTAACTTTAAAAATGAAGCGCAAAAAAATCTAAATATTTCACGTGTTTTAAATTGTAAGTCCCTAAATTTCATACCTTTATAAAAATGAAAATTCATTTTTAATCTTCTAAATTTCTCGATTTACTTACTAGAGACTTAAAGAGACTTAAAAGAACAAGATTTCATAGACACATTCGTATAAAATGTTTTCCATATAGCACTGACCCAAACTCACATAGATATTTTGAAACAAGCGCTAACCATAATACTTAAAAATAATAAAAACAAGAACTATAATATCGTTTTATAATTCCAGCTCATCCATTAGACCGTTTGGAGTTCTCCCACGGTGAGGAGTGGGCGACGCCGCTTGCGACCTCCTACCGCTGCCTGCCCGCCACCAAGCTCAGCATGAGCAATGACACGTACGCCGCCATCGCCGCCGTGACCGTCTCCCGGCTGCAGGAGGAGGCCTTCAAGAGCACGCCCGGAACCGGCTTCAGCGCTGGTGAGTTGCTTGCAGCCATTGCTAGACGCTACTGCCGTCGTCGTATCACAGAGAAGGCTTTCTAGATTAACTTCAAGGTTGCGGCGAAGGCGCCCGGCGGGAGCGACCATGCCTTATGAACATAGTCCAAAAGGCTGACGTCATCACAATTATTAAAGGATCCTTAAGGCATCTATTTATACGATAGCTTTTGCTGTCAGTTATCTATCTGGATATCAAGTTGTGATAGACGGATAACCTATAGTCGAAAAGGCGCCCATTCAGCATGAGTTGTGGCAGCAATCGACAGATAATAACTATTATTATTATGTTTATTTTAAAATATAGTCTATCTAACTAAAACAATCATTTCTGCTTACCCCAAAGGTATGACTGGTAGTGAATGCCATATGGCGTTAAGGCCACCTTTTGCACAAATCAATGGTTGCGCAATAAAGTATAAATAAATAGATAATTAAAAAACAGGATGACTGTCGATGGAGTGATAAAAACTTTTTGAGTTTGCATTAAATAAAAACTCGTTTATTTCAAAAAACAGTTAACAGTATGTTACTAAGTATTCCCGGTAAGTAGTCACGGACACGTGTGGTCACAGACACACACTGACACTCGCGTCTTCCACCGTGGTTAATATTTTTAAGGTTCCGTAGCCAAATAGCAAAAAATGGAACCCTTATAGTTTCGTCAAGTCTGTCTGTCTGTCTGTCCGTCCGTATGTCACAGCCATTTTATTCCGTAACTATGAGCATCACACTGTTGAAATTTGGTAGGAAGATGTATCCTGTTAACCGCTTTGCGATTCTCATATAAAAAATAAATAAATAAATAATAATGTCATTTAAGGGCAGGCATACATGAAACTAAAATAAATAAAAAAAATTGGTTAAACCTATGGATGGGTCTTTTAAAATGACATAGAGGTTCCTGTAACCATTTTCACAGAAAGTCCAACGTTTCTTAGCTAGACGCTTCCAAAGTGGTGAAATGGGCGTCCCCCCCCCCATCTAACTTCTAAACTAAGCTATTGTAAATTTTGAAAAAAATATATAATGTAGATCTTCACAAACACTTTCACCGAAAATTGGTTTGGACGGGATCGAACGAGAAGTTTTTGAGATATAGCACATTTTCAGTAACCGCAAACATAACTTTGTACTTCATACAAACACTATGGAAAACAAAATTATATTTGCTGTCAACAAAATATTGTGGTATTTTACCAAGTGGAAGTCAGTGGATTCCCTAATTCAGTTAAAGTTGGCACGGAACCGTCAGTGCGCGAATCCTACACGCACTTGGCCGGTTTTATTCTATTTTATAATGAAGGTGGTGCATTTTGACTGATGTCATTCATTGTCGGCATGTACTCGCATAAAAAACAAAGACGCAGTTCACGAAAAACACCTGTTAAATTGCTTCACGGATAATTACGATGTAGCTTATCCTTTTTGCCTTTCACGGCAAAAAAACTCATCAATGTACCTTTGTTTACATACGAGCGTGTATTGCTATTGCATTAGGAAAACGGTTGCGATATCAGATGATACAAAAACAAGTCAAATTGCACACATTATCATCACTCGTTTAGAAAATATTTAGTTGTTATGAGTGAGTTATGAGCAATCTGCATCGTACTTTCTTCTATGTATTTCTTGTTTTCTATGTATATCATGTATGTATTTACAAACAAAAAGTATTTAAGTATTATATCCGTTGTCTGGCACCCATAACACAAGCTTTGAGTAGCTTACTTTGGGACTAGATGGCGATGTGTGGGAATGTCCAAAGGATATTTATATTTATTCATATTTATACTAGAGGTCCTGGCCCCGAGTAAAATTTTACCTTATTTACTATTAAAATAATAATTTAGGATTTTTTCTATCGCTAGTGACAAAATATTACCCATCCTCTGTATTTGGCATACTGTATTTAAATATACCTCAACTTTGTTAGTCATAATTTGTTGAGTTCAAGTATAAGAGAATTCTCACGCTTTGTCATCATACTTTGCTCAGTAAATGCCATATAGACTACATTTCAATACGTCGATATTAACAGAAATTTTCATTGGTATTTTTGCGTCATTCCATATAAACAATACTGTTATCTATTTCTGATAAGCGACAGGCGTCTGCTAAGCGTGCGATATCGAACCAATGGCCATTGTTCCAATACTTCAAACATTGTAAAAACGACTTATAGGGACCCATTGAAACGTTATCAGACCGTTCTCAATGCAACCCTTTCATATAGTGAAGGAAAGGTTTATAGAAGTCTCGAGTAAAAACTAGAAAAGATAAATACGAAACCGTTACAATGAAACTATTGAGTACACAATATTGTTACAAGAGACATGATTACGAAGGCAGTGACTCAGAAATTTTGTATATATGTGAATATTTAGGTACTAGACGAAAACCCGGCTCCGCTCGGGTGAAATGTGACTCATAATACAATTCTAGGTACACAATACTGGTAAATATTTCTGTAGTCATCGGTTCTCAAGGAATATTGAAGGCAAGTCATAGATTCGTGTAGCTTCGTTCATTGTGTTTAATAAATATATTAAATAAAATCTGCAATGGTTTTTACACTAATAATTTTTATTTTAAATCAACATTCTGACTAAACTAACATAAATTAACAAAACATATAACTTTTAAAGTTTATTCTCTGTAAACTGCTTTGTTTTAAGCACTCAGTCTCTTTCTCTACTTTGACGGGTATCTTACTTACTAATTTTAAAAATAAAAAATCACCTAATCATCGCTGACAGCGGTGCATTAAGCGCTAGATTCGTAAATATTCACGAACCATTAAAGCGCTAAATCGGCTCCTCTTTTTACAAAAATAAACACTTCTGTTTTTTTTAATATTCTCTGTAACTACATTATGAAAAATTTTAAAACGTAGTTTATTTAACTTTATTGTATAGTATAAGGTGGAATTAATGCCGAATGGCATTCTCTACCAGTTATAAATACCTAAATACAAATTAATATCTAAGCCGGTTGTAAATGAGAATTAAAATATATTCATGTAAGGTTTCGATCAAGTCTACCGTACCCCTTGACGAAATTATTAATATAAAAAATAGGGTGTCATTTAAAATCTAAGCCGGTTGTAAATGATAATTAAAATATTATAACTTAATTATTGTGTGATGGTTTTATACCTTAGCCTGTATATCATCCGCATAAAAGAAAAAAGAAAACGACGCTAGCGACACCACAGGTTGCTTTCCCAAACTTTGTAAGGGTCCTAAACGCTCCAAGAGCTTTCCAATCTAGATCTGTCATATCTATGCACTATACGCCTTGTCAATGGCGACTGCGGTTTGTTTGTCAGTGCTATTAGAATTTAACGAAATTCTCCATAATCCGAATTTTGCGGATATATGTTGTCGACTCAAAATCAATATATTTTTATGTTTTGTTATTCATATAAGGTTTCGATCGAGTCTACCGAACCCCTTGACGAAATTATTAATATAGATACCGGTTTACTTTATCTTCCAGTCTTGTAAGACCACCTGAATATTTCAGTCTGGTTAACTATTCTAATGTCCGTGAAGGTTCGTGATCGAATAACGGCCGTTCCCTATATGCAAACTAAGATCAAAGATAGATAGCTATCCTCGAACTGTTGTCACCAGCTATCGACCATAATAAACAGTTTCTATATTACAGATAGGTGTTGCTTATCTCCAGTTAGCAAAAGATAGGCCACATTATCCAAGCCCTCCCTTACGTTTCGAATTACGCAGTTGTACAAAACCCTCTCAATTACGTCGCGTCAACGTTTTCACGATATTTGTGGTCATTATGATACACCAAGGATAATATTTATATAATACGTTTAAAATAATATTTATTTTTATTGCTATGTACCTAATTATATATATATTCTATTTTGGGTAAAAATATTATGTGAAACATGCATACACTTTACGTAAAATGGAACGTTTTTGAGCTCTGACAGACAGCTGATTGATGGACATCATACCTACGTCAATTGATTGAAAATTAATACTTTTTAACGTAAAAAGTATTTATAAATTTTAAAATTCAAAACGACTGATTTAAAAGAAATAGAAAGTTATAGTTCCAGTTTATTTTCGCGAACGTTTCAGAATGCTATCAGTCCGATTGCTTAGAAAAAACAATGTGTCCAGCTGGTAAACAATGTATTCAAGGAGGACTTTATTTCCATAAAATAAGTGCAGTGAGTGAGTATCAATTGTACTCGTACTTTCACAAACAAGTCGTTTACGGTTTTTAAAGGATATTGACCAAAGCCGGGTCCAGATTGCGTCTTTGTAGATTATTTTAAAAATCTTGTTTGAATTATAATTGTACTGGTATTTTAAGGGTAACTAAGTTATTAAGTATTGAATTACTTTAGTAAAATATAACAATTACCTTCTGAATGTATCAAAATGAATGTAGGTGAGGTGCATTAACTCTGCAATCACAAAACATAACCTCAAAATGCCTAATCTGCCGTTGAATTCCTTGTAAACCTGATTATTTATCAAAAATATTTTTTGTGTGTATTCTTTCAAATATTTAGGTATATATTTTATCCAAACATTTTGTAAAGACGCATGCTGCCGCAAAGTGTGCAGAGTGTCTATAGAGTTTTGGTCAATATCCTTTGCTTAAATACCAGTGGTTTTCATGTTATACTGATTTGTTTTATTTACTTCTTTCAGCCACAGCAAAAAGTCCACCTTCCCTTGACAAAGGCATAGATGATGATGCTGGTGGAATTATTTCAGGCTCATCGAATGCTATGCAAAGCATCGGGTACCTTCCCAGTCACTCAGCTGTTCCCAGAGAAAAAGTTGACTGCTTGAACTTGGATTCAATATTGTTCGCCACCCGAAACTTATATGTTTTTCATAAATTGTACGAGGTAGTACCTTACATACTACAACTACGAACACGTCAGTGACCTACATAGCAGAATCCAGCACCGTCAGAACTCACACTGGCGGCCCACCTATTCATGTATCTGTTAATATTTTAAATAAACTAATTTACTACCAATAAATCAGATATTATCCGTCCTTGTTGTTCTCATTTCCCTTCACTGCAGCAGACACCTTTATCCGTCCCTATGATCAGTTTGGGCAGTCTGTCAGACTGGTAGCGGGTCCCACCACCTACCTACCATCTTAACGCTGCTGCCCTGGATGACCTGAACGCAGCTCTCCTACCACATCATCCTTATTATATCGTAAGTATCTTTTGTTAGGCGGGGTTATGGCTAGGGTCAGTTTCTTAGGGTAAAGGAACATCTTTGCCACTAGGGAGAAAGTTTCTATCTTAACCTTGTGAGCAGCAGGACTTTTACATAAATAAATCAATGAAACATTTAAAACTAGTAATTTGCCAGGGTGTACAAGAGCGTTATCCTCCAAAATCCTAGGATTGAATTCTGGGGTTACTAGAGATAGTCAAACTGACTGACAGTCACATGAAAAACATTATAGGAACGCAATAAATGTCAATTTCATACAAATGCCTATCCCTAGTAAGCTATCCGTCCTCCCATCGATAAGATGCATCCAGAGATAGTTTACCCTACTGCCAGTAGGTTTATAGAAACAAAAAATCTAAAGGTAGATAACCATTTCTAACTCTAGTAGGGCAAAACCACAGTTAGAATGGATATAGGGAACGGCCGTAAGTCAACTCTATTTAGTTTAGGTATGAGTAAGTGTTTATCATTTAAAATGAACTTGAATTGCGTGACATGTTGAAATTATCAAACGAAATTTGAGTATTTATGCTATAATTGCGTATCGTTTTTGGCCTTTATCAGAGAAAAATAGAGCGTCCAATGAACTGGGATGCGTGTAATTTAAAATCTGTTTATAAATTGCAAAATATGAAACAGTTATAACAGTCCCTGGTTCTTACAATATGTAGGTACTTTGAAGGATAGCGTATGTGTTATTCTAATTTGTGTTATCCAGGGTTGATATGATTTAAATTACTTGATTTAAATCACTGATTTTAATCGTGATTTTATTCAAGTGTTTTTTTTTTTAAAAATCATTGATTTAAATCAATAAATTTATACTGCAACCAAATCAGCCAAAAAGTGTCCAGGGACTTGTGAAACACGCGATGTGGTTTGCCTTACGCTCTGTCATTTGTTATTGATTAGTGGAAGAGGGAATATGGCAAAAATGACTCGAAGAAAAAAAGATGCTGTGTGGGTTTATTTTAAAGAAAAAAAGTCCGCTTGCGGAAAGTTATCATTAAACAATATAAACCAAAATATGTTTTTTTGTTTAAATTTATATTACTGACTATTAAATTAATAAAAAAAAAAAGTAAAAAAAATCTGATTTAAATCAAATTAATCCGATTTAAATCAAATAAATCCGATTAATTTGATTTCTTTAATAAAAACATGATTTTTATCAACCCTGGTGTTATCTATTATCACTAAATTTTTATTGACTGACATCCATCTAGAAGTAGTATTACGTGACAAACATCATTCGCTCTCAAATTTCACTCATTTTTTTTAATTTTTAAAAATATTTTATTATTCGTTTTTTTGCTACTTATCACGTTCTCTGTATTGCTAGTGATTTCTTATAGCGCTACTGATGAATGCCTCTTTGAGTGGCTTGACCTTCGCAAGGGCGCGCTGCGATCAACGCATGCGCAACAACGCATCATAACAAACAGAGGCCTGTGTCGCGATATCGAGGGAATTTGCAATATGCCGTCTGTTTTTATAAAATGATAAGGGATGATATATATATATATATATATATATATATATATATATATATATATATATATATATATACTGTAATTTGTGGGGTGTACTGAAATTTGTACTTTTTTATCCCGTTCGATCGAGCCGGGCCTGGTGTGGGACGGGGCTGGGGCCGAGTCATTATATTTTAACTAGCGTTCCCCCGCGACTTCGACCGCGCGTTTTAAGTTTACTCCCTCTCGTCGCAACGTGTTTTTTTTTATAGCTTAATGCCTTCCTCGATAAATAAGCTATCCAACACAAAAATATATCGGTCCTCAGATAAGCGCGTTCAAACAAACATATTCTTTAGCTTTATAATATTAATATAGATGTATTCTACTAGTACGTTGTCCATCCATGTGGTTCCAGTTTGAAACCTGTGTCGAGATTAAAAAAGGTTTCTAGGATTTCAATCTTGATTTGACTCTTCAAGCATACGATAGTCATATAACTTTGTTATTTCTCCAGTCAGGAATAATATCGGCTCAGACGACATTTTACTCGTTTTTAAAGAATTCCGTAAAAAGGTCGAAAAAGACAAAAAAAGACGAGGGTATTTCCAATTACAAATATGGCAGCCCGTTAATCGGTTGCCGAGTTTATATTTATTTGAATGCATTTCATAACAGACAGAAATGCTTTTTAAGAGTATAAATAACTCAATACTTCTGGTTTTTGCTTGTTTTGCTGTTTCTTTTTGTATTATGCATACCTATGGTAGATCTTAAGTCACGCAATATCAGGTTTGATTAATAAATAATGGTTGGCTGTTTGATATTTAACCTGATTATATTGACAACTTATTTTGTGATGTTGAAAATCCTGCCTTGTATTACTTGTAAGTTTCATAGGCCAGGCCAGAAGTTAAATAGAACACGTATTTATAGATTACCGAATCCGAATGGCATATTTAAACGACAAAAAACGCTTTATTCAGCAATAATGATATCAGGGGAGTCCCCAGTTTAATGATAGTATTACTGTGGGTCGTAACATCCGCCTGCTGAGTCACTTTTTTAAATGAAAATAACTTTTGAGTGACGCGAAGATTTTATGCACAAAACAAATATATATCTATACATCTACACATACCGCATTGGTAATATATGTAGTATTTAAATAGATAAAATAAGAAAGAGTACCAATGTTAAGCAATTGTTAAGTTCTAGTACATAAATGTTTTCATTAAAAAAGTTTTTACAATTAGTGAAGTAACATAAAGTGAACAAACCTAATACGTGACACGTCGGGTACAAAAGAGTTTCAGTATTTGTTATCTTGTTAGGTACTTATTTGGTAATATTGCGAACATGAGTAGCTTTCATTGTTTAAATTGCAAGTCTAGTTATTTATTGGTTGAAATACTTTACTCATTAGCAATCACATAAAATAAAAATTAGAAATAAACATTGGTATCAAAAATATAGCTTAGTGTTTTCCTTATTAAATTGTGATATTATGGTTAATATTCATATTGCTTAATCTTTATGAGTGAGATGCCACTTTGCCTTGTAGCGGAATCAGAAAGTAATATTTTTGCAAAACCCCAAGAACTGCCGGCCAAGTAGTTGTTCATTACTTACAGAATAAATTCAAACTTTGAAATTGTATTTAATGGACACTGAGTGTTAAAAACATTCATTCTGTAATGAATAACTACTTGACCCACTGTTGCATAAACAGACGGGTAGATGGCGCTTAACGTCACGCGTAATGACGTATCCATAAGAGACCACAAATTTCGCAAGGTCGGACCGACAGCACGGTAGCTCAATTGGTAGAGCGTTTGGCCCGGTTAGCCAAGAAGTTGCTGGTTCAAGTCCCACCCGTGCGCAAATTTTTGGTTTATTATTTAACGTTTATGAATGTAAAAGATGACACTGTGAGTGTTAAAAATATTCTAAACTTTAGGTAATATCGGCTCTGAATAAGTATATAACGACCGATTTTAAAATAGCATTATCATAAATGATTGCTGACAGATAGGTGACGTTTTCAAATTAGGCGTTTTGCATTATATTCGACGAATATTCATTATTTGACGTTGGCAAGTAAGTAAGTCTTTATTGTGTATATGAAGAAAGGTTACAAAAGATCTTATAAGTAGGTAGGTACACATCACTTAGTTACACCTTTTCCTTCCCTTCACATGCACACAACATTTTTGAAACACTTTTTAACAAAAATATTTGCATTGCAAATATTCTTGCACACTATAAAAACATTTTTCTACCAGCCATTTCTTTAATTCAATTTTAAACTTCTGGCAGATTATTGTAAGTTTTGATGCACATCATAAATGCATTAGACACGAGCGTTAATTTAGATGTAGGTAAAATCAGGCCTTAGTAACAGAGTTACATAAAAAAAAAACAACAGCTTACGCCAGTCACAAACTTTTTTTGATGTGTGTATATTGTGTTGTCCGATATCATCTCTTTCGTTTGTGTACCAGTATATCGTTATGTTCCCAGCTCGCGAATGCGGCGGAGGCGACGTGCCGGACGCGGTGCCGATCGCCGTGGGCTGCGCGCTCGGGGGGCTGGTGCTGGTGGTGCTGGTCGCCTACCTGGTCGCCCGCCGCCGCTCCGCCGCGCGCGGGTACCTCTCTATGTAGAGCCGCCGGTGAGTGTCATCGCCTCTGCACCCACCAAAAGTTTGCGTACCCCAGCGGGCGGGACTCCAGCAACTTGAGAAAGAACAATGGCAAGGCCACATACAATGTTTGACCTGAAAAATATTTTAAGCGTCTACGATTGAAAAAATGATAAAATGATAGCAGTTGCACTGAATTATCGCAATCAATAAGAATTTCGTTTTGTCGAGGCCACAAAAAAAAGTTATCTTTATTTTTGTATTTTTAGGTTATATCGAAATGAACGCCTCTAATATAATAAAATTCTGAAAAAGCTACTAAAGAACGTTCCTAAGAGGCAATTCGGCGTCAAAATAAAACAATAATGCCCAAAAACAGCCAAGCGAGGGTCATTATTAAAGATAATCCAAAATAAAACATTCGAAAAAAACAACGTAGCGAACAGTCAAGAAAAGCTACTGTCAAAGTGACGTTTGACTTTTGTTTTTTTTAGACGGATGTCAGTGTTGCCGTTGTATTTTATAATTTGTGTTGATAGTCTATTTATTTTTCAATAAATAATTTTGCAATCTTATGTCCTGGCGCAATTAAGTTATGTTATATTGTTTTAAAATACATTTACATCTTTCTGTGTTGAAAACTTTTGTTATTTCTATTTCATGTTTTTCCTTAAGGGTACAATCAAGTTGATAAAAATATGACGCATACAGTATTTTTTTCTTTAAATGGCAGCACTAGTGAATTTAACTAACTAGATTCAAATGAGAGCTTTTTTATTACTTTTACAATTTAAGCTCGGCTTTTAAATGAGAAACCCTTTTCGTGAAAAAAACATGTGAAATAAATGATTAGTTTTTGCATAGGTTACATTTTGAGACGCCTCAAAATAAACTCGGGTAAATCCCTGCCATTGTTCTTTGTGGTCTCTTATGGTCTTATAGCAAGGTCGGACCGACAGAACGGTATCTCAATTGGAAGAGCGTTTGGCACGGTTAGCCAAGAAGTTGCTGGAGTCCCCAAATTTTTGGTTTCTTATGAAATATAACTTTATGAATATAAAATCTGACAGTGAGTGTTAAAACATTCTTAACGCTTATATTAGCTTTACTTGTGACTGACTAATGTATGTGAGACTATCATGGAATCATAATTTGACCCACTTCCCGGTCTTCGATTAGGAAGAAATTTTGCACATGCTTTGAATTCTGATGACAATACATGACAGCTTAATAACATCATTACAAATCCAATATGGCGGCCTCCCCAAGATGGCGGACAGTCTTTTTGAAATGCACCTCAATATATCATGGGTTTGCTTGCTGTCAGGTATACGAAAAATAGTCACGTGACACATGGCGGACATCCAAGATGACGGATTGGCTATTTGAAATGCACCCCCATGATATGGGTATTAAGTAAAAGGGTTTGCTGAAAGAGTTACGAAAAAAAGCGTGTTATTTAGTTTTATCTACTCTCATATCGTTAAATTCAAAATACAAAACTCAAAACGAGTTTATATAGAGACGTACTTTATAAATAGTATATCGAAATGAAATTAAAAAAAATAATTATGACACTATTTCTCTAACAAAATAATGTTATATTAAAATTTTTTTTCATTACGATACAGATTACAGATCATAGATACATCTATTTAATTTTTTATCTGTGGCTGCGCGCGCTTTGGCGCATGCGCGGTGATAACGGGAATTTTGGCGTCATAGTACGGTAGATAATTATTAGTGTTTATTAAAATGTCTGATAGTGAAAGTGCAGAAAATTATCGCCATAAGTGCAGTCGATATATTAAATATTATATAAGGTCACCTCGTTTTAAGTGATAATATTTAAACTCAGCACAATAAATGGTACATTTTTTGTAGAGAACACTTTGGATTTTTATACGCTAGTTTTTGAGAAAATTAAATATTAAGATAGTTATTTTTTTTCAGTAATTTATTTTTTATTAATGATGAATGAGATTAAAGAAAAAGAACGTTTGGGCATTGAATTGAGAGAGGTGAAGCCGATGACGTAGATAACTTTTAAAATCGTTAGGGTGCTTTTTAAAAAAAATGATATTTTCTTTGTTAGAGAATTAAAAATAAAAAAAAATCTCAAATTTCCAAAAAATAATGATAGTGTCCTGTTACTATGATGTATACAAATACACAGTTAAAATATTATCACTTAAAACGATACTTGACTTACTTGAATAAAGGTCTTGTGACCCCTAGATAGGGCAAAGGCGTAACACGGCACAGTGCGCCGCCATTCCGTTCGGTCTTGGGCGTCCCGCTTTATTTCGCTCCAAGTCTTCCCTATGCTATTTTCTTCTGCTGCGATTGTACGCCGCCCCCGCTTTGGGCGGCTGCGTGTACGCTTTCCTTGGGGATTCCAGTCTAGGGCTTGTCCCGGTATGTGTTCAGGGGCCATTCGAGAGCGTGTCTGATCGAGTTTCACTTGCGGCGCATCAAATATCAGTATTTACTTCACGCCATAAAAATCAGATAGTAATAGTTAAGTTAAATCACCTCGTTTTAAGTGATAATGTTAGGGCTGATTCAGCACAATAAATAAATATATTATTTTGTAGAAAACACTAAGGTTTTATAAGCTAGTTTAAAAAAAAGGGATTAAGATAATTATTATTTTCAGATATTGATAACCTAAAAATTAAGGTTAAGATGAGAGAAAATGAAGGATTGACCATTGAAATTGACAGGGTGCTGTTTTATAAATGATATTTACTTTACTCGATTTTCCGAATAATATTGGAAGTGCCCTGTTTATATGATGTACAAAGACACATTTAAAATATTTTTACCTCAAAAGTTTTGACCTTATATGGTTATTTTACTTACACAATTTTGTTTCTTATTCCAGGCAAAGCTTGAAGGCCCGCGCTGCCCGCGCCTTAGCGGGATCTAGCGACATTCGCGCTTTGTGAACACGGCAGGTAACACGTCTACCTAATTTAGAGTTCAGCTACATTTTGACACCACATTAATAAATACCGCATACAGCCAAAGTAAGTGATAGCAACTTATTTCAGCCGCAAAAACATTCTTAATGCAGACTGTAATAATGCAGGTGAATGCTTTGTGAAAGCTAAAGTCGCGGTAACGAAATTCATAGAGCGCGTCGATCTATCATTTTTTTAAAAACATTCGAAGTTCAGCCTAAAAATGTATATGTTTAATAACTATTATTGCTTAACACAGGACTTAGCAAAAGCCTGACGCTGGCGTGTTCACAAAATGTACGGTAAAATATTATCCATTTCAGGCAACATTGTAAACTTTATTGTCATCCAATTTAGATGATTGTATTTGCTCAAGAGTTTTCGTTTTCAAAAGAATATGCAAGGCTTATTGGATATTGCATACACCATGAATGTTAAAAAATACATTGCAAAATTATAGAATTAAAAGTTACAGCAATCTTTTCATCAAGTATTATTCATATTAGGGCTGGATTCATATTCAAATGCACTAAAAAGGCATTTTGAAAAACAAATGTTTAGCTGTTGTGTTTATTTAGCTATATTTTTTTTTGTATCTGGGCCATAATAGTAGGATATAGTATCTTGCGTACAATCTCATGAAAACATGTCCTATTAAACATTCTTATCGTAGATATATTATAAAAATATCTCCATAATTATCTAGACGTGACAATCAAATCAAACTAAATAATATAGAAATGTGATGTTATTATTAGACTAACTAATGGCAGAGTTCTTTTATTAAAATCTTATAATTTTGTATCTGTTTATTTAATATCTGATTTTATGTTATCTTGTGTTTTATCTTGATTTATTTGTTCCAAAGATTTTAATTTCCGATCAATTCATACTTGTTATACTACAGTATAACGGCATGTCATTTTATTGAAATGTATGTATTTCTGTCCAGTAAAATATTCCGTAAAAGACGCCTGGTAGACATAGGTAGTTCGTAATAAGATGCAGTGTCTTTTACTATAAATAGATAGTATTCTAAATAATTGTATAAGAGTAAAAACTGTGTGCTGGCAATCGCATTGCAAAACACCATCTTTCAAACGTTTCTGATTTTCTGAAAGGAGATTGATAATCTGGCAACCTTAATGCAATCATTTCCAGTCTTAATTTTGTAACAACTCTTGTGTTGCCAACGTGAAAATGCAATGGGTTGCCCAGTGTATCGACGACCTGTTTTTTTAACAATTCTAATACAATTGTCAAACAGACGCATACTAAAAGGTCCCTGTCACCATTAAACCTTAAAAAAGATTTTATTCAAAGCCTATGAAAATGTGTTAGGGCTGTTAAAAAAATAGGTTGTGAAGTCGCAAGAAGGTTCTGGTCGATGTTGAAGGGTAGCTATAGGCGACGCTGAACTGTGGGTAGTTTCATTTAATTGTTTTAACACCAAGTCTATACGATTAGTTAGTGCGCCATCGCGCCACCTATCCGCAGCGAGGCGCTAGTGTAAGACGTGAAAAGAGAAATAAATGTTTTTTATTGCCACATCAGAGTTTTATTTCGTCTAAAAGCAGTTAAATAAATACGTACATTATTATATACATTGTGTAAGTTAATCTTAGGTGCCTATATGTACAAATATCGTGACGTGTGGTATCGCCATGAGGTTTTTAATCAATTAGAAGTTGAAATGATTGGTCGATTATGATTCATAAGAATCTAATTATTATTGAAACATCACCGGATTTGACATATTTAAGGTTTTTCTCAGAATATTTAACAAAAACAAAACCAATTGTATGACAGAGAATGTCAAAAAATCTGAAGGTTTCACTACAATGTCTAGGCATTTAGTTCAATTTATAGTAGCTATTACTATATTATTCTACATTTATAACATCACCTTAGATATTTCGTGATTTGTGATACCACACGTCCTTCGCATTAAAACTATTGAACACGATTCTTAATTAAATAAAATTATTTTGTGACACGCGCCCGCTTGATCTAACTATTAAAGCTCGGCCCTTTGTCTGCGCTCGCTGGCACATTGTGGTTCGGGACGACATAATTTTCTGTATACCACATTCAATTATTATTATTATGTTGGTCATATTCATATCTTATAGGGTCCCGGACTTTTGGAAAGCGTACATGGGGCCGAAGCCAACACGCAGAGCCTTTTGACACCATTAATATAAGTAGTGTGATACGATCCGACGATTATCCCTGTATGCACTATAAAAGTGCACCCAAGGAATCTCCGGGACTATTGCAGGATGTGGGTACATAAAAAATACTGGATGTCAGTGATAGGTGGACTGGGTAACCGGGTCAATGGAAATACTGTGGCCTTTGCCTGACGTATATTTCTCATACGGATGAAATGATGTGAAAGAATGGCAGTGCGTGATTTGCACACTCAGTCGATGGGCCCCCCAAATAAGTTGCTTGCACTAAGTGACGTAGACGACTTATTTATTATTATTAATACGCTGTTATCAAACTACAAAACATTTGCTTGCACAGAGCAACCATTTGATTGTTTGGAAAACAATTTAAATAGAAAGGCGAAACATATCTAAAAAACATATTTCTCGAAAGTAAGTTGACTAACGTAATTGGTGCGCTGATTTGAATATTACAAAGTTTGTGTCAAAATGAACTGTCAACTAATTTGATTGGCTGATACCGGAACGGAAAACCAATCGATAACATCAGTAAGATTCCCTTCTGTAGTGTACCGAGAAAATAATGTCGCCCCGTGAATAAACGTAACGTATTCCTACTGACTACATATTGATAAATGCAAAACCACACTGTGGTTAGATACTCTGTCCCAATAGGAGATAAATGTTATTTTTTTCAAGTCTGTTTCTTTTGCTTTTCGAATATTGTTAACAATCTTTACATTTTACCGAAATTCGAGTGATCAAGCTTCTTCTGGGCGAGATCGTTTAATCTTCGACATCGTCTTAGTCACACTAGGCTTGGACTGGAGTCAAGAGCGAACCCATACTAAATTTAAAAAAAAAAACATTTAGAAAAATGATAAACTCAATTCTCACCAACAACATAGGAAATTCATTTTTTAGCACTGATATCTTAAAATCAAATAATAAATAAATTTTATTTACTGATATTATTTTCAAAGTAATAAAAAGATTGTTTACATTATTCGACTAGCAAAGAAAAACGGACTTTAAATTTTCTACCAAAACATAGCTTCAGTGGTAGTGTCGTCTGAATAATTTTCGCCTCAATTACACATCTTATTACACTGTCCTTACGAAATAAGAATTAATACCTCAATGCTTCTCTAAATGAAGAAAATTGAAATTAAAATTCTTGAAATTCGATATATTGTGTGTTCGGTTGATCATTTTCCAAAGAAATGCAATGCGACGATATTCTACCTACTTGTAAAACTGAGTACAGAGGCCTTACTCTGGACACAAAACCCGATCCAATGAATATACCCATCCCTGTCACTCATACCAGGCCGTGTACGCGTGTGACAGGGATGGCTATATTCATTGGATCGGTTTTTGTGTCCAGAGTAAGGGGGCTGGTCTGTGGTTCCAATATTTACCAAACAAATTTTGAAAGGCACAAGAGTCCTATTGTATCATCCACAGTAACTTATTTATGTACATTTACTACTACAAATACTGGTGAAATAATTAAGTACTCCACATTATTATTATGTACACTGAGTATTAAGTGTTGCCACATACAATTAAAAGTGATGTTAGAATAAAAAATAAATATTTACACGTAGCCTCTAAAGTAGCCTCTTGTAGGAGACATTTTTTTACGACACAGTTGTTTCATCAGATTATGCTTATTATACTGTAATAAAAATCTTATACCATCAAATGTGGTCTTAAGAAATTTACTTGCAATTTGACAAGTGTAATAAAACTGGAATATTCCTTGTAATTCACAAAAAAAAAGGTTTCATATAACTAGCTAAAACTAGTAAGGCACATTGCAGACTAAACCGTTCCGTTGACTTATTGTGTAACTATAAAGTTATAGCATGGTATATTCTATTGTCCTTGTGGCGATTATGATGTTTTGAACAGTTGCTACATTTAAGCAGGTAATATAAGGCTATCAATACCAACAAATTCTACGCGTATGCTATCAAGATCTCAATCAAAGTTATATCTATATTTTGTGATAAAAGCCACATAACCACCCAAAGTAGCGGCTGTTCAAAACACCAGTGTATACTACCCGGTAACAATGGACCTGTCAAACATGTCACGTTCCTCCCGCTTCCCCGCTCATCCACCCGCGTTCGTCCTTTTCTTGTTAATACTGTTCATTTTGCACACTTCTCACCGCGCAGTGGCAGTGACAGGACCATTCTTACGGTAACCGGGCAATAACGTCATTGGTACCGCGTTTGATGAAACAGAAGTCAAGCAGTACGCTGTGTAACACGTCTACACTGCTTACTTTTTGAAACCCAATGTAATCAGTTTTATAGTGCCACGAACTGACCTGAAGAATGACAGAATGGCGCGACGATCGAAAAAGGTTGCCGGGTTTTTACTTAAACACTGGCTTTTTGATACTCACCGTAACTACATAAGATTTTTTTTAAACAAGTTTATAATTTTACCTTATTGCAGAACCAAAAAAGGTGGTATTAATGCTGAATAGCATTATCTACCACTTATGTATGGGCTATATAGAATTGACATGTGGCCCATTTTAGTGTTTGGCTCCTTGCTCGCTGTAATATCAGCGATAAAAATAATGTGTAGAACATAAAAATGGTCAAAAATAGTTACTTATTGATCAAGTAGATTATGTGATTTCCTCGTCATCAACGACGCTATTCAAAATTGCTTTGGAAAATTTTTGAACATCAATAACGGTCACACAGTACTTTACCGGCCGGAATGTCGTTTTCCAGTGACAACTGTAGTTCCATTTTGGCCATTCTTCAGATAATTTGGTGGCACTATACTGTTGTTACAGCTGTCAATGAGTACGATGCGCAATGCGTTCGTTTTTTTTTTAAGTCAGTGTTGCCATTACTGTGCGACGGGGCAGGAATCCAGCAGTACACTGTGCAGCGCGTCCATGTCGGGCCAGTCTCGCTTGCGGCCCGCTATCGCCACGTCGCGGATGCAGCCTTTGAAGTTCTCGCGTCCGCCGTCCGGCCACTCCGTCGTGCCTTCTGCAATTTGAGCAGGATTGAGAGGTTAAATCAATAGGTTGCCTTCTAGATAGGTATAGAAACCCTTGTAAAGACGATGTTCGCTCTAGAAGTCTGTTTAGTCAGCACAGCACTGCAAGCGTCATTATATGGAGCGATTATACGAACAATACTCGCTCAATTAAGACTGCGTTTACGCGAGAGCTGTGTTGTAAGTCTCGACACGATATCTGTCGGAAAACCAGGTTGCGCTCAAAAATGATAAGACAGTTCGTTTTTTCGTGTATTTATTGAAAGAGAAGAATTTTTAGAGTTCCATACCTAAATGGCTAAAAACGGAACCTTGTAGATAGGTGTATATTGCCAACCGCATTACGATTCCCATACTCGTACATGAGGGGAGCTTCCCTAAATGGAATTAAATAAAAAAAATGCTTATTCTTTTGTATGTGGAGTGTCTGTAGATATATCTCAAATCGAGGTTACTAGGAAAATTTTATCTGAAAGTCGAACGTTTGTAAGATAAATGCTTTCAATGTGGTAAAATGGGCATCCCCGTACCCGCTTACTTTTTAACTTAGCTAGTCAAAGTTTGGAAAAAAATACACGATGAATAACGATAAGAAAAATACACGAAATAATACGTTCTTAACAAATACGTTCAACTAAAGTTGGTTTAGACGAGATCGAACTTGTACTTTTTGAGATATAGCACATTTTCAATAACCGCAAATATAACATTGTCCTTATACAAAAACCATGAAAAACTAAGCTATTTTTGCTATCAACAAAATATTGTGGTATTTTGGGTAAGTGGAAATAAGTTGGCCCTCATTTAGTTAAAGTTGGCACAGAACCCTCAGTGCGCGAGTCCGACTCGCACTTGGCCGGTTTTAAAAAAAGCTTAAAAAATATTTTTTTAACGATTTTATCAAAATATTGCTACATAAGTTAAAAGGATATTTTATACAGCAGAAAATCAGAAAATTGAACTTATCTTACTTACTAACAGCTGTTGCATAAATCTTACCTGGTAGTCCTCCAACGAACAGCGGCGCCGGCGTCTGCGGGAGCGCCTCTGTTGCGTCATCGTGCAGCGTCGCAGAGGGCCCGGCCCTCAGTTCCGGGCCTCCGTCTAAGGTTAGGACTCCGCCCCGCGCGCTGACGAGGTGCCAGCGGTTGTCGCAGAGCGCCCGGCCTCCGGGGCCCCGGGCCTCGATCTTGGCACGCTCTTCGCCAGACCAGGAATACCGGGTTAGGATTATCTAAAATTTAATTCGACTTGTTTTAGTTTGCGTACTATTGGTACTCGTAATATGTTTATCAGGAGTTACTCTTTTAATCACAGAAATTTCAATCGAAATGGTAGCTTGGGACCACAACCAAATTTTAAATTTAAATTAATATTTTTGAAATTTTGGACACCAATCACATGCATTGCTCTGATTCCAAAGTAAGTAGCCAATGCACTTATGCTATGGAAATCAGACACAACGGTGGTACCACAACCACCAAACCCGAGACAATATGTGACCCGCAGTGTAGAAATTATAGATTTCTATCGGGAATATAATCCGGGACCTCTAAGCGGCGACGCCTTGAAACCCAGCGTGCTTATCCACTGCACCACGGAGGTCGTCAGGAGGAGGCGGGGCACATAGTGCAAAGAACTGATGGCAGAAAAGTTCTAGATTGGAGATTCTACGCCTAAACGCGCAGCGTAAGACGTCCAACGACAAGATGGACCTTGTAAAGATCGCAGGATGATACTGGATACAGATCGCTCACAACCGGTCCCTGTGGAAAACTGGGGGAAGCCTATGTTCAGCACTGTACGTCCTTTGGCTGATAATGATGAGTTCAAATGCCCCTTCCTGGTGAATTTAACCAGAATATTGTAACGAAATGCACAGTTGGGATCTGAGGTACCTTACCACTTACAATAGAGAATCGCTTTACACAGGACACAAAAACGGACGTCACTCAAAAAAAAGACTACGCGAGTTGCACGCGATTTTGGCTTTAAGGTGGTGGTGATGGCAGTGACCTCGATGGTACTTACAGCGCCATCCTTCAACTCCAGCAGCAGTCCTCGTGTAGCTATCAGGATCCCGCTGGGCTCGCCGCTGCGGAACTGCAGCCTCACTTCCGTGGACACGTCGGGGCCTTCGCCAAACGACCACGTGTTTGACCACGTTGCGTACGCGTCGCCTGAAAAACGATTAAAATTTGATCAGGGCTTAAGAAATGTGGTCTTTCACGCCTAAAGGCCTTTCTAAAAGACTTATTTCTATTATCAACAAGGGTTCAATATTGCATATAATATTGCATTCATTTGATAATGACTCATAACTAATACGATATCTATGTGATCTGTGGTTTACACTTGGTAAGCACTTACGAGTACGAGTATAAATACTCATATACTTACGCTATCTGTAATGTGGAACTACATAATCTTGTCTATAGTCAATGATCTCAATACAATGGACAAAAAATCTGCAGGTTTGTTGGTTAATTCGTCCAAGGCAGGGCGGGGAATATGGCGTGTGATTATCGTTAGAAAACGAATTAGAATTAATGAAAATCACGCTAAATGTAGACACTCGTACTCACAAAATTCTGTTTTTTTTTAAATCTGACTTAAGTAATTTAATTATTATCACACACCATCTTGACGCGAGTGATTTAAAAATAGGGGCCCAAATCAGCTCAGCAATCAATCTAGCTCAGACGTCGCATATTGACAATGGAAACCCAGGTTCCCGGTTTTTTGTCGAAGGGGTCATTCTTTCTAATGACAATTAAAAAAAATTAAGACCATCTTGCCTAAGGTGATTGTTCACTATTGTCTCTGGTTACCTGCAAAGTAGGCGGCCTGCTCTATATTCGGGAAGCACTGGCCGACCGCGTGGTGGTTGCGCGCGTCGCGCACGAGGTCCTCGCCGCGCGCGTTCACCGCCACGCGCCGCACGCACCCCACGAACCCGCCTATGCGCACTACCTGTGGGAAGAACGTAGTTTATTTTAAGGCTGTAGGCAACTTGCTCACAGGAGCCGGATAGTGAACTACCTACCTACTACCTAGTGGAATTGAGACTCGACTCCAAGACTTTCAGTCGTAGGTCTACACACACACACACACACACACACACACGTATACGTGCCAACTGTGTGCGTGCGTGATTGTGTGTATACACAAACACGCACGCACACAGTTGGCTGTAACTTTAGTCTTTCAGTTTATTCATACATACTGTATTAGAGCTGTGAATCTTGTAATATAAAAAAAAATGGTTGTTCGCTGCGAATGTTGCTGCGAAGGTGCTAGTAGCGTAGTGGTAGTAGCGCTTTGGTAAAGATAGCGAAGTGAAGCAACCTACAGCGCGGTCGTGTTTGAATGGGTGACCATTCTGACCATAGACGTGACGGATATCACGAGCATCTCCGTGCTTCGGAAGGCACGTTAAGCCGTTGGTCCCGGTTAATATCGGTTGATATTAGTTGTTAAGCCTAGTCAGAGGCCTTATGGGCTTTAGCTTGATAACATCTCACAACAGGGTTAGTCGCTTGCCTTGCAAACACCGCTCCACCAATCCGCACTGAGCCCGCGTGGTGGAATATGGCTCAAACTACCTCATAGTTGAGGTAAGGCCTTTGCCCAGCAGTGGACGTTACGACGAGGACGCAGGAGTACCAAAAGATATGCAAAAGTCTAGTGCTTCTCTATTAAAATACTACAATATTCAGTAACGGTCCTGTGTCATGGCGAGTAAACGCCGCCATCAAATAAGCCTTCTCCTGATGTTGAGTAGCAGCAACATCACAGTACTGGCAGAAGGCTGAGCATATAGTAGGTATATCAGGAAAGACTTTTAACTGGGTATTAAGGGGCGGGAACCTCCGGTTCCTAAACTGCGGTGGGGAAGACAAGAGGGAAACCAAGCTTCCGTAATCTGGATTTTTTATGGAAAAACTCTACCAACAAGAGCCTAATTCGTTGTTGAGGCTTAGTGGTGTCGGGGTCCACTAAGCCTCAACAACGAATTAGGCTCTCGGTGGTGGTAAAATGAGAAGTGTTGGATGCGTAGCATGTGTTGGCCTTCGTTGTCTCATTCCCAGCGAAAGGAGAGAAGCCGCGAATGGTTTCAGAGTCTTCATTATTAATCTAATTACCATATGTCAACTGTTATTCAGGGTGTAACAAAAAAGTGAAAAAACATTTAAGGGTGTTTATGTATGTAATTTGAACATTAAGTAGTAAAAGTTTTAGTTAAAAATAAACAACTTTTTTCCCATACTAAGTAAATAAATTGATTTTTTACCGAAAGTGTTGACATAACCCTGAATCTGCGGTCATTCGTTCGCGAACCCCCTCCCGAACCCTCGCCCGCCACACACACACACACATACCTAACAGCTGATATTTAAGGTTGTCCACCGATAAGTTTTTGTTAAAACTTTAGCATCAATTACTCAGTAATTTATACTCTCACGAGTTTGTGGTTTTGCATAGGAACTACACATTTACTACTCTACACGTCCTTTAAATTTTATTTCGTCTTTTTGTTACACCCTGTTTAAGTATGAATATCATTTTTCGTTACATCACTTATACATCACTTACCGAGTTTGGTATAGTATGCGGTGCGGGCGGCGCGTTCAGACCGCCCACGAAGAGTTTATGCGCGCGCGCGAGCGGCGGCGCGTGCGCAGTTGCCGCAGCTGTCCCGCTCTGCAGCGAGAGCCGCGACCGGGAGATACGCACTGTCACCTGTGACGGCAGGAAATAGTCACTCACAATGTAAAAAAGTGGATATCTTAATTTAAACTAGGGCTATCCATAAAGATAAAATAAGAAACCAAAACTTTGCGCACGGGCGGGACCCGAACCAGCAACTTTCTGGCTAACCAGGCCAACGCTCTACCAATTGAGCTATCGTGCTATCAGTCCGACCTTGCGAAAGTTGTGGTGGTGGTTATGGATACGTTTATTTCATTATGCGTGACGTTAAGCGCCATCTACCCGTCTGTTTATGCAACAGTGGGCCAAGTAGTTATTATTTACAGAATAAATTCAACTTGGACATCGATGACGCTTCAATATCTAATGGTTTTTAGTATTTCTAACACTCACAATATCATATTTTATATTCATAAAGATGAAAAAAGAAACCAAAAATGGCGCACGGGCGGGACTCGAGCCAGCAACTTTCTGGCTAACAGACAGAACAGACGGTTAGATGGCGCTAAACGTCACACATAATGATGTATCCATAAGATACCACATATTTCGCAAGGTCGGACTGCACTCCAGCACGGTTGCTCAATTGGTAGAGCGTTTGGCCCGGTTAGCCAGAAAGTTGCTGGTTCAAGTCGCGCCCTTGCGTAAATTTTTGGTTTCTTATTTCATCTTTATGAATAATATGACACTGTGAGTGTTGAAAATACTCTAAACCTTTAAACTAGGGCTGCATCCGATACCGATATATCGGTGATATTTTAGATTAGCCGATATATCGGTAACGGCGATATTTTTACTGCCGATACAACGACACTTCAAATTTCACCCTTATAAAGTTATTAATTTTTAAATACACGACCAGCAACCTCCAGATAATTTAAGTAAACTAATGGACTAACATCGTTTAAAATACATGCTTGGGCTTTGCTTATAATAAATTCAACCAATATATATCAATATAAAGAATTTGTTTGTTTGAATGCGCTTGTTTCAGGAATTCAAGGACCGTTTTAAAAAAATAGGATAGCTTATTATTCGATGAAGCTTTAGGATATAAATTGCGTCGGGAGAGGAGGGAAGAAAATCAAAACGCGCGAACGCAGTCGTGTGGGACCGCTAGTAATGTCGCAACAGGTCTTCTCGTATAAAACAATTAGTTGACTTGCACTAGCAATAAGACATTATTTTAATTAGAGATGGGACGAGTACTCGGTTAATACTCGGTACGCGGCGTACTCGGCGGGTTTTTTGATACTCGTACTCGGCCGAGTAACTCAGTTTTATTGCCGAGTATACTCCGTTTAAGTAAAGCAATAATCGCAATGCGTGGTGCTTGCAGGTGCACATAGTGACACTCGTGCTAAACGTGCCAGTTCTGAATACCTTGTTTGGTGCCCTGCCCAGAGGACCTTTGTCTTCTGACAGCTTATTCTAAAGTAATGTGGCTCTTAGTATAGAACACATCCAAAACACGAATTTGATTTTGAACCGAGTTACTCGGCCGACTACTCGGTTGGAAAAAAAATGAACCGAGTCAAACTCGGTACCCGTTACTCGGCAAAAATGCTACTCGGCGCATCTCTATTTTAATCCACCGAGTAAATATTAAGAAACTCACCGATCTCCAAGTGCCATCAGCGACCACAGCCGCTAACGACAGCTCGCGCCTCTTCCGCCCGCGCGCGACCAGCCGCAGCTTACCCTCGCGGATTAGAAGCGCTAAGTAGTGCTTCGGTTTCGCTTTTGAACCCTGAAACACACAAAACAAGCTGATAAGGTCGAGCAAAGCTTAAAAAAATACTGGTGCTTCCTGCAGTCTGGTGGTTTGTAATTTCGTACAGTTCCTTTGGGAAGCAGTCATAGAACCATCATTACATCATACGCCGGAATCCCTACACTGTGCACATAGCTGGATCATTTTGTAACGCCTACAGGGTAATTAAGCTAGTCTTATAGACCGTTTACACACTGCGATTTTTAGCAACGATGTTTAAAAAGTTTTATATTGGACACCAATCACATACATTGCTCTAACCCCAAAGTAAGTAGCTAATGCACTTGTGTTATGGAAATCAGACACAACGGTGGTAACCACAACACCCAGACCCAGACAATATAGAAAATTTTGATTTCCATATTGATCCGACCGGAATCAAACCCGGGACCTTGGAGCGGCGTCGCCTTGAAACCAGTGTGCTTAGCTACTACACCACGGAGGTCGTCACGGTGTAGTCGCGAAATGTCAACCCTTACACACTGCGCTACTTTTAGCATCGATGCTAATGCGCGTTAGCATAGTGAGGCGCGATGCTGAAGCGCGTTTTCAAAACGCGCGACTGCGTCAATGCTAAAAGTCGTAGTGTGTAAGGGGTCATAAACTTACGGGTGCCAACAACAATAGTCCATCCTGCCTGTACGTTCGGAACTGCAATGCTATCACCAGCTCTTTAGCTTTGGCCGGCAGCCGCACTGCCGCGTGACTCCAGCGCGCGTCGCCAAACTTCACTGCGCCTGCCTCAACCGTGTATGATGATGTCTGAATATCAAGATGGGAGATGAACACGTGAAATGGGCTGGATGAAGAAAAAATAACTAAGGAAATGGGTAGAGCGATTTCAGAAAGAAATCACTCAAAAAGAGCAGAGAACTGCAAGCAAAAATCAGCACCGACGCCTTATCAGTGCTGAAGTTGTCCCTGTGTCGTGGTGGTTTAATGAAAAGTCTGGATCTTTATCTCTATATGTATATATTTTTAATTATTTATTATATCTACCAGTACGACAATACAATTCAAAAAGTTCGATAGACATAGCTTTTAAATACCACTTAGTTTTCAATTAAAGCTAAAAGGTTTGCACAATTAAATTTATTTTTGGGTAATTGACAATACATATTATGGCACTATTTAATTTACAGGACATAATTCAACTACTGATACTGCTTAAATATTACTCTTTAAGCTTATATTTTATGTTTTTCATATCCATTATTTAAATATTAAATTGAATGCATCCATATTTCTCTTGGTCATGACATCAAAAAGAATTAGCAAAATCGATCTGTCTCGCTCTCGACCGATTTCGCTAATTCTTTTTTGTGGTATTTGTTATTTACAGAATGAAAAAAGTGGGTGGACCGATTTTAATATTTTTTACTTAGTTCGATTCTAATTCATTAAGTAATGGGGGTGGGACAGGGCCGGGGACGAAACAATGTTCACTGGGTCCGCTAGTTGTAAGGTCGGGCACATCTCTAGGCACATAGACAAGCAGCCACGCTCTACGAAGCTATGGCATTTCATGACGGATGTGAAGTGTTTAGTTTGCACAAATAATACAAATAATAATACAAATCGTTATCCAGTGAATCACGTCATACCATGTGGTATAATATCTAAATGAACAATAACAGGTGCTGCATGCGTTTCATTAAACCTAGTCACTACACATACACATAAATAATTAACTGCTGCACCAAAGACCTACATAATAGAATAATTGATACGACTGTCTGATTTACATCGCGAGACCCAAAACTGATGTAGCGTCATCGAACCGCTACATCAGTTTTACGGCTACAATCCTTAGCAGCCAATATTATCATGTTACCTATGTTATAAACAGGTAAAGCTTTAAAGACCTCTAGTTTCTTTAACAACTCTCACCTTGGTACAGCCGGCGTCGTTTTCAGGCTGTGCTTGTAAAGCGCGTGGCTCCGTGTGTGGTTCTGTCCGTAGCTCTGAATCAGCACGGCCTAGTTGCGCTGAACTCCAGTTCACTGCTGTTTCGAAACCTTGTAGCCTACGGACGGAAATATAGGTATTACGTGCCCTTTTACATTGACCACCAAAATAGATGGGGTAAGATACTGTCATTTCTTTGTTGGTATGGGCAAATGGACCAAATTACTGTCCAAATGCGAAAAAAAAAACAGATGAAATGTTACTTCAAAAGCTGTGGTATGGAGCACCAAAAGAAACCCTGGATCATTTTTTTACTGTAGAAAAGTATGGTTTATAAAATTATCTACCGAATCACATATAACTATGACTTTAGAGTCTTTAGAGAGTTTCGAGAGTTTAGAGTCACATTTGACTTCAACGCAACTGATAATGTAAAATGATATGTATTCCTTTTTTACAAAATTCAATTACCCAGTGCTTATAATCTCAGCAATTGGTCAAAAAAAAAAACTCGACTCACTGTGCATCCACAATGAAGTCAGCTACGGTGCCAGTGAAGCCAGTTGTTGGAAAGCCGAGATCCCTCCCCTCCGCACCCCCCACGCCCCCCACGAACAATCCACGTGCGCGCGCGCCGAACGCGTTGCCGGCCAGCGTGCCACTCGCCACTTTCTCTTCGTCCACCCACAGTTCTAGCTGAAAATAAGGGTCAAATAGTTACTGTTTTTTTTTGAAATGGGTTTGCTCTTGTCACCAGACTAGACCAGACGTGGCATAGACAGAGACTACGATTGAGAGAGCTCACCCAAAAGAAGCCTGTTCACTTTGGCTTTAAAATTTTTGGGTTTATTTATTTAGTTACATCAACAGTATAACATACACAGCACTTACTTAGATTAATATACAGTTTAGTTGTAGTACATAACACTAATTATAGACATACACAGCATTCGCCATAACATAAAACAGTGAAAGGGTTAAAATCCATTTGAAATCCACTGATGTGGAAAGAGAGTTTCACATTTTGCTGTGCGCATTATAAAAGTTGTCAAAAAGCGCTTAGTTGTTAGCTTACTGTTTAATTTGTTCAGTTAAAGACGACTGTGCAGGTCATGTAATTATGATAAGATGATGTCGCATTAAGAGGCAGAGGTATGGAGTGATCAGCGCCAACCAGTTCAAACGAAGAACGATTCCAGCTATCCTTAAACGGTTTATCTTCAACTGTCAACTAAAATCATGAGATAAAGGTACCTGCTTATGAGCTCGTATAAGTCGCACAGAATGTAATCGTCCATCATCGAATCTTGTTCCGTTTGTTTTGAGTTTCAGTTCGGCTTTGCCTGCTGCAGCTATCACTTGTAATTCACCTGTAAAGAATAAGTTATTAAATATAAGACTCTTTACACACTGCGCAATTCTTAGAGCGCGTTAGCATCGATGCAGTCGCAAAATTTCAACCTTCACACACTGCGCTACTTTTAGCATCGGCTGCATAGATGCTTTATTAAATCTGTTCATTACGTGAGAAGCGATGCTGAAGCGCGTTTTGAAAACGCGCGACTGCATCGATCGCAGTGTGTTTGAGGGGTCTAAGTCTCTTCTCTTATAAACCATGCTCATTTCGGACGACATTTATCATCATCGTCTTTGTTGCATCTCGGATAAGCAAGTTATACTTTGTACGATAAAGGTTGTATAAGCTCTAGCTTATACAACTTCCAAACGAAAATCGGTTGCACACACGACGCACACATTTGACGCACAAATGAGCGTACCTTAAACAAAAGACTACGCGACGCGATAACTTCGATAATATTAATACGTTTTTAAAGATGATGAAATCAGAAACCAAAAATTGCGCACCGCGGCGCGCATCTTGAAGAATATAAAATATATCACTGAGTGTTAAAAACATTATAAACCATTCGACAGCGTAGCGTATCAATTTCCAAGTTGAATTTATTCTGTAATGAATAACTTCTTGGCCAACGAAATTTCAGAATTTTCGCACGATTAGACTGACAGCACGGCAGCTCAATTCTTGGAGCGTTTGGCCCGGTTTGCCAAGATTTTGATAGTTCGAATCCCGCCCGTGCGAAATTTTTGGTTTCTTATTTCATCAATCAGAATATTAAATATGACACTGTGAGTGTTACAAACATTCTAAACCATTAATACGTTCGTCTCGCTCTCAAATGTAAAGCAGCAGTTCATTAACTATATTCAGCTTAAGTGTACGAGGCTCCATGGCTCCGCCTCTTTACCCCCTTAGTCAATTTCTACTGATATGTGAATTGCATATATGTAACTCACCAGCTACCAAAAACACTGCTAAATAGTGCTTATCATCTGTTCCTTCTCCCTCATCTTCAATCTTCGGCGCACGGTATACCAGCAGGCCGTCGGCTGCGCGTGCGCGGAATGTCAACCCAAGAGCCGCCTTGCGCCGGAAGTGGGGGGAGGGTAGTTCGATAAAGCCGCTGCCTTCGAGGATGGCTGAGCGGAGGACCTGTGAATAGTGGTTTGTTGTTTGAATACTTATAGCCTGAAAAAGGTTGACAACTTCCATATTTGCTTTCTTATGTTAATGTTTCAAATATTCCTGCTATTCAGTTGAACATACAAAAAAAATATACATTTTATAAGTGTACCAGTAAACAGTAGTTGGTGTAAACATACAAATATAGATTGTAAATTTTAATGTTTCTATTACCCCGTTATCGTACGAATGGACCTGTCAAACATATCACGTTCCTCCCACTTCCCCGCTCATCCACCCGCGTTCGTCCAATATGCGTCAAAGCAGTTTATTTTTGCACAGTTTGACCCTTTACACACTGCGCCTATTAGCAGCGATGCAGTCACGATGCTAACACGCGTTGGCATCGATACAGTCGTAATGCAGAAGTTGGAAATTGACAACTTATGTAACATTAGTATCGATGCAGTCGCGCTTCTGTATTGATGCTAACGCGTGTTAGTATCGATGCTAAATTAAATTTGTTCATTGCATGACTCGCGATGCTGAAGCGCGTTTTCATAACGCGCGACTGCATCGCTGCTAAAAAACACAGTGTGTAAGGAGTCTTAGTCTTACCCGCAGTGACAGTGAAAGGTCATTCTTACGATATCCAGGTTATACATTAGGTGAAGTACGCGTTGGTAGGCTCACTTACTGCACAAAGAATGTAATTTACACTAAGAAATGTATAACCCACCCTATTATCACACGTAGGTTCCACACCGAATCTAGTCGGCGTATCCAGTATGTTGTATCCTTCTCTGTCCACCGTCAGCGCGCCGATGCACCCCAGCAGGCCCGGGGTCCCGGGCGAGTCCCCGGGCACGGTCGGGGCGCCGGGCGGCGTGCCGGCGAGCCAGTAGGCGGCGTGCGTCAGGTCCGGCAGCGCGGCGGCGGCCTGGACCGGCGGCGCGGCAGAGCCTAGCGTCTCTTCCCCGTTCACGCGCAGGCTGCCTGGGGACAAGCGGCCGGAGCTACATATCATGGGGAATTGGTCAACCACATAACATGGATATTATAGCGGTAGTACAAATAATTTGTTTTCTGGTGACTACTTTTTATTCTACAAACAAAAAAAAAAAACGGAGTGGTATGTATTCAGCGTTCATGTATGTACGCTTTCGTTAAGTTATTCCACCAGAACATGAGAACGCTTCTACCAATGCAGGAGTTTGGGGTGTACTTATTATTTTTATTTCGAAAACCAACAGCTTTACAGAATATATGAACTAAAAGTATACCTATGATAGAATCGCCAATAATAGGTTTCCCTTAAATTAATACATGATACTGTTATAATCTGTACTGTGTGCTATTTTCTTAGAAGTAACTTTATTACAGCTACTTTATGACAAATATAGTAAAGCTAGCGGACCCCTGCGACTGTGTCCGCACTTTATGATTTTGCTTTCTCCTCGTCTGTAGCAGCGCGATGTTTTATAGCCTAAAACCTTCCTTGAAAACCTTTTTACCGATTAACCGTTCGAAATAAATAAATGAGATATAAGGAGTCACAGAACGACTTATATTTATGGTCAAACAAACGCAATAGAATTTTACGTGCAAACTAACTACCAATCACGGTGTTAAAAACTAACGATATTGATGAATTTATTACATTGGACAGTACCATGATTTGTGGCCCTAAACCTATTCGGAAAGCTTCCTATAATAAAGTATGGATATCGTCAAACGGTGCGTACCTCTCTCCAGCCGGTTGCCAGCGAACAGTCGTATCGCGTGCACGTGAGCCGGCTGCCCGTCGCAGTGTCTGCCGCCGGCCGTGATGCGCAGAGCCGATGAGCTGTACCGCACCTCGAACACGACGCGACAGTCGCGCAGCATCAACGAGACTGAGCGGTTCTGTGGAATAAATGTGATTTTGGTTGAATAGTTTTATGTTCAACGCCATACGATATAGAGTCCTATTTTATTTGTTTCCCTGTTTTCAAATATTTTGAAAACACTGCGCGTCAGAAAGTTAAAGTCCATTTTTATTTGCATGTCAAATCTTGACATTATTTTTTAACGAATTCATTATATACGGGTAACACAAAACTCATAACCTACATAGGTAATATACCCTAGAATACTGATATCAAATAACTAATTAATTCTAGTCACTGATATTTATGTTTATAGTATGAAATTATGTTTCACAATATTCGACAAGCAAAGAAAAATGAACTTTTAGCATCTGTAAGCTTTCTGACACTAATGAGCGTCACAATAAACTGGCGTCGGACCCGGAGCGACGCAGCGTATTCTTATAATAACTAGTAAGTTATATTGACTAAAGTTAGCAAGGTGTAGGTATATTTATATTGACTTTAATAAGCAGCGTCTAGCTCCATGAAGAGACGCTCGTTCATGTCTCTGGTGCAGACGGTGAGCGCCACACTAAACTGACGTCAAACCCGGAGCGGCGAAGCGTATTCTCATATTGACTACATAATGACTGCCTCGGTGGCGCATGGGCAAAGGACCGCACTTTAATGTGACGGCTGCGCCAGAGGTCGATCCGGGTTCGATCCTGGGTCAAAAATAATAATATATATCTGGGTTTTTCTGTTCAGAAATTCTCAAGTAGCCCGGAGTTTGGAAGTTGGCAGTTCACCTCCGTGCCTCGCAAAGCACGTTGATCTTGGCTAATCTCTGTCCGGTCGCGTCAGATTGCTGTCCCATCAGACTATGAGAGTGAAAGGAGTAGAGTGCACTTGTGTTTGCGCACACACTTGTGCACTATAATATGTCCCGAGCAGTCTGTCAGGACTATTATTGACTTACGTTAGCAGCATCCAAAGCCATAAAGAGCGGCGCGTTCTCGTCCCTAGTCCGGAAGGTGAGCGCCACACTGAACTGGCGTCGGTCGGGCGCACGTAGTCCGGAACGGCGTAATTCCGCGTACCCTCGCCCGTTGAACCACACGAGCGGCGTGCCGCTGCGGCTGCCGCTGTTGTACCATCTGGAAGGATCAATTGGTTACCATCATTCATCATCATCATTATCAGCTAAAGGACGTCTATAGATCTCTGCACCGGTTAAATCAGTTAGTAAATAACGATTTTTCGATACTTCAAATTAGATACTTAATGTTAAGGGTGTGGCAATTTGATCTACGGTTTGCATAAACCTTAGTCGACTTGAAAAGGTATCGATTATTTAAGTTAATGTTGCTTTTCCACTGCCCTTGACGTCATACAACTTAGCAGTAAATGACTTGTCGAAAAAATCTGTTTTAGTAATTTATTCATTGAACGTTCTTTAATCTATCAAAGAGGTATCGAAGTGACTATCAACCGCTCAACTGCTAAAGATAGGCCTTCCACACGGTCTGCTTCAGCGAACGATTGTGAGCGATCTGCATCCAGTGTGATCCTGGGATTTTTACAAGGTCGTATCCGTCACTTTTGATAGAAGGGTCTCCAATTTAGAACTTTTTTGCCCCAACGGCCACCGATTTATCTATGTTTTTGAAGGCTTAATAGCATTGCAGTAGCATAAGCTGCTCGTATCACAAGCTTACCTCTGAGTGCACCCAGTACACTGAGCCTCCTTCGGTTGCCTCTGGAAGTTCCACAGCCCCACGCTCGCGTCATCACTGTACAGTGCATGCACGCACCCCGGCAGGCCGCCCTCGCCCCCGCGCCCCCCCAGCCACAGCTGCGACCCCGTCAGCAGCACGGCGCCGGGTGAGCTCGTGTTGGTAGCGGAGACGGGGTTGCCGCCACCCATTCGCTCGAGTTTGAGGTGCACTGTGTTCCATATCCTGAGAAAAGTTATGCGTTATCCTACGGAGAACTCTTTGGCAAAAATGATGAACTCTGTTCGGCTTGGATTAACATTTCAAATACATTATTTTGTGAATTTCAGCAGGTCCTGTCATACAATGAAGGTCTTAAGGTACAAGTTCGGAGCAGAGGATATAAGAGGCAGCAGCGGACAACTTGTCACAGCGTAACTACTGTAGTAAGAGTAACTACTGTAGTAGTAAGAGACACGAAGCTAGCGATGCGTGGTCGAGCGGCCGACGCCAGTGTCGCCCGACCGCGGATCGAGACGGATTCTCGCGGCAATCGTTTTTTTTTCGTGAGATAATTCGATTGCGAGTATAACCCTTTTTTTAAAAAATCAAGTTAAAAATCTAAACATAAAAACTATCGCACGAACAAAATCTAAATAAATAGAAATATTGACCCTGAGATATGAGGAAATAACGAATTGCACGAGAACTGCACCCAGTAGCAGGCAGGTGTAAGTTCAATAGTACGCTGAAAAATGGATATTTTTAGCAATTTGTTGCCGTCTTCAGTCGGGTTCGAAATCATGACTGCAGTGACAGGTCGTCACGACGTGTCGAGGCAACATGAAGCGGCAACACGTCGTCAGCTGCTGCCTTATGACGTCCACTACCAACTTGTACCTTTATTCATTAAATTGATTAACAATAAAACTATTTGTATGATGGCGTGCGGTCACTTATGTTGTGCCTTTTTTACCGCATTCAAAAAAGACGATATTTATTTATTTAATCTGCCATCATTCACTTGACAACGCTTCAGTTAATATCCTAGATCAAGTTTGACAATTAAACTGTATACACAGACCATGGTATAATAATTATAAGCTACTGCTCCTTTTCAAGGCGATAATCAATATTCTAACCTCTCAATTTCTATCCGGTACGAAGTCTGATCGGCGTCATCGTGTGTCGACTGTAGAATCTCGGGGTGGACTATCGCTGCCTCACCAGCTCCTAAGTCCCACGACAGTCGAAGCCTCTTCTTTTCCACTATCAGTTTCATGTACTTCTCTGTGTCCTGAAATAATATAAAGTTCTGAGAACGTGTGTGCATGCGAGTGCCAGCCTCGTCACATTGGATCATCAGGACAGTGATATCAGACAAAGCGTTTTTCTATGCAGTCGAATATTGTTAGTTAACAATCTTGATATTCCCTTTTAACGAAATTAATTGTTTCAAAATAAGATAAACACAAACGTTTAAACCTAGATAAGCAATTCATCGTTGTACATTGAGATCTTTTTGATATTAGATTAAAAGTTATGAAAAGATTGTTTACAATATTGGACTAGCAAAAACAAATGGACCTTATGTCATCAACCAGGTGCAACAAGGTTCCGCTCTAATGTGATTTTGAAAGGAGACGGCGAGCTCCAATCAGCGCATTTGAAGGAGAACGGCCTAACCCTCCGGCCATTTATGTTAAACAATACCTAAGGCAGCTTATTTAGGTACTCCTACTTCAGTGTTAGCCTGTGAGTCATCCACCAGATGTGACATGGGTCCATAAGACCGCATAAATCTGTGGCAACACGCAACAAGACGTCATAACCCACGACTAGATGGCGCTGTTAGCTAACCCCCTAAGAACATCCTAATCATACTATCCTAAATCGCGAAGTCAATTATTAACATAATAGCCCCTCAACTAGCATTAATATTTAACAAGTGTATTGATGAAGGCCAGTTTCCTTGTTTAATGAAGATTAGTAAAATAATACCGCTTTTCAAAGCGGGTGACAAAAGTGACCCCTCAAACTTCCGGCCAATATCGATTCTGCCAGTCTTGAGTAAAATATATGAAAAGATTATATTCAATCAAATTTTAGCACACTTTTCATCGAACAAGTTATTACATAACAAACAATTCGGTTTTACTAAAGGAAGAAGCACCACGGATGCAGGAGTTGCTCTTTTAACACATGTATTTGATGCCTATGATAATAGGCATGATGCTTTGGGGATTTTCTGTGATCTATCGAAAGCGTTTGATTGTGTGGATCATGAAACATTACTTAAAAAAATATGTTACTATGGGGCATCATTGAACTCATTAAACTTAATTAATTCATATCTCTCAGGTAGAATGCAAAAAGTATATATAAACGGAACTGAGTCTTCTGGAGCACCTCTAACAATGGGTGTGCCCCAGGGATCTATATTAGGACCTCTTTTATTTTTAATATATATAAATGACCTCCCGCATTTTGTAGGGAATCTTTGTGATATAGTATTGTTTGCTGATGATACTTCACTTATATTTAAAATTCCAAGAGGTGAAGGAAATTTTGACGATGTAAATAATACTCTTTCACAAGTATTACATTGGTTCACTATTAACAATCTCCTTCTTAATGGAAGTAAAACTAAATGTGTAAAGTTTACGATGCCTAATGTCCGACAGGCATCAACTCAGGTTAAGATAAAAGACAAACCGCTTGATACTATTGATTCCACAACATTCTTGGGAATCACATTAGACTCCAAACTACAATGGGGTCCTCATATAGAGGCCTTGTCAGGGAAACTAAGCTCAGCTGCTTTTGCTGTAAGGAAGATAAGACGTTTGACTGATGTAGAAACAGCTAGGTTAGTTTATTTTAGTTATTTCCATAGCTTGATGTCCTACGGCATTTTACTGTGGGGCGCGGCTGCTGATGTAGAAACAATCGTTGTGTTACAAAAAAGAGCCGTGCGAGCTATTTATAATCTTAATCCTCAAGACGAGAGATGTTTAAAGAAATTAGAATAATAACTCTAGCCTCTCAGTATATTTACGAAAATTTAATGTATGTAAGGAAAAATTTACATTCATTCACGAAAAATAGTGACATACACAAACATAATACTAGGAATAAGGATAAGCTTGCTATTCCACAATTTAGGCTTCGAAAGGTTGGTAATTCTTTCATGGGGAAAGGTATAAAATTTTTCAATAAACTACCAGAACACATTGTAAATTTACCGGTTAATAAATTTAAAACTGTTATTAAAGAAACCCTTATGACGAAAGGGTATTATAAAGTAGATGATTATTTAAAAGATAATAATGTATGGACTTGCATGATCACTACAAACATTGTAAACCTTTTGAAAAGAGGCATTGACAATAGTGACTGAGTTTCTTGCGCAGCTTCTTCTCAGCACTAGCCCACAATTGTCCCGAAGCTGTGGTAGGGTTTATATTGGGATGTGTAAAAGCCTATTTGCATAAATAAATGACTTTTATTTTTTTATGATAACATTTAACTCGGACGTGTCAATACAAATATTATAAAGCTGAAGAGTCTGTATGTTTGTTTATTTATTTGTTTGAACGCGCTTATCTTAGGAAATTCTGGAGCGATTAGAAAAAATATTTTTGTGTTGGATAGCTTTTTTATCGAGGAAGGCAAACATCACGCTGCGATGGGAGCGGAGGGAGCAAACTCAAAACCCACGAATGCAACCTCGGTCGGCAGGGAGCGCTTCCCTTTTACTTCCTGACCCTTTCTTAATGTTTACCTGTGAGTCATCAACCAGATGCAGCATGGGTCCATCTCTGACGTGGTTTTCGAAAGAGACGGCGAGTGCTAATCGCGTGACAGCTGGCGACGCTCCCGACACCGCGTACGAGCGGGAACAGCCTACTCCTCCAGCCACTGAGGTTAGGGATACCGATATCTGGGGAAAAGAAAAAAGATATCAAGGATTTGATTGATTTTCAAATATTGAAAAAAGGAGTGAACCATTGTAAAGCTACACTGTTTTAGAAGTCGGTCATCTCGTCGACCAACACCAGCACTTATAGTAAATATTTGAATCGACAGATTGAATTGATAGCCTATTGCAGACTGCGCAGTATAATATAGGTCTCAAGGATCTTGTTGAGTACGGCAAAGGCTGCGAGCGTGCGATTCGGGGCCGAATGTTAGGTTGTGCAAATACACTTCTAAGATTTATATTACCCATTAATGAATTATTATTCATAAAGATGAAATAAGAAACCAAAAATTTGCGCACGGGCGGGACTTGAACCAGCAACCTTTTGGCAAACCGGGCCAAACGCTCTTACCAATTGAGCTACCGTGCTGTTAGTCCGACAATCGTCAATTGCGTGACGCTTTGCGCCATCTAGCCGTCTGTTTATGAAACAGATGGCCCAAGCAGTTATTCTTTACAGAATAAATTCAACTTGGAAACATTCTACATTTGGTTTGGCCCGGTTTGCCAAAAGGTTGCTGGTTCAAGTCCCGCCCGTGCGCAAAATTTCGGTTTCTTATTTCATCTTTATGAATATAAAATATGACACTGTGAGTGTTAAAAACATTCTAAAGCAATGAATTATTAATCAATTATTTGTTAATACTTAAGTACTTTGTGTCACCGTTATACTGTAAAAACCGCGTGATTACATACCAAAAGTTAGAAATCTGTTGGATTGTCGTGTCTGTCGATATATTGTGAATTGTACCGAACTTCATACAATTTAACGTAAATTGAAATGACGAATCACTTTGCAAAGTGGTAGGTCAGGGCAAGTAAAGCGAATCCCCGTGTATCCTTTGAGTTAGGTTGACATGTAATAACCCATAAAAGTCTAAAATTCTCTCCCTGTCAAGCTAGATCAACAATAAATCGACAGACTATAATCTAACGGATTCAAAACCGTCAGTTTGTAATCTCACGGTCTTTACAAAGTTACGGTGACATATATATTCCTGCAAATAATCTTTCTGATTTCTGATTAACAGTTGCGACAGCTTGTAATGCTGATGCTGTACTGAGAGTACCATTGTTGCAACTAAAGCTACTCACGGATTGTGCAGCATGCTTGGCCTTAGCAATCTTGTCTCTCAGAGCGGCAAAAGCAGGGTCAAGCGTGCTACTCGCGGCCACGTGTTCGCGCGCACGCGCATCCGCGGCCGTCGCCAACGCCTCCGCTAGTTCCGCGCCGCGGATCGTGTTGCCACGGATTTGAGACACTGGAAACAAGTGAATGATATTCATGAAGATTAAATAAGAAACCCAAACTTTGCGCACGAGCGGGACTCGAACCAGTAACTTCTTGGCTAACCGGGCCAAACGCTCTTCCAAACGAGCTACCATAATGTCTGTCCAGCCGCGCGAAATTTGTGGTTTCTTTTGGATACGTCATTACGCGTGACGTTTAGCGCCATCTATCCGTCTGTTTATGCAACAGTGGGCCAAGTAGTTATTCACAGACAGCACGGTAGCTCAATTGGTAGAGCGTTGGGCCCGGTTAGCCAAGAAGTTGTCGGTTCGAGGCCCGCCCGTGCGCAAATTTTTGGTTTCTTATTTCATCTTTATATGAATACTAGCGGTCCCCCGCGACTTCGTCCGCGCGTTTTGAGTTTGCTCCCTCCTCTCCCGTCGCAGCGTCATGTTTTATATCCTAAAGCCTTTCTCGATAAATAAGCTATCCAACACAGAAATATTTTTTCAAATCGGTCCAGCAGTTCCCGAGATAATCGCGTTCAAACAAACAAATTCTTCAGATTTATAATATATTAGCGCAAGCGCACGTTGTACTTAAGCTGCGAACATTATTTTGGTGCGGAGTTATGTTAAAACTGTGATAGCTCCTAAGATATTCATTGAAATCAAATGATAAAAAGGGCAACTTGGTTCTAAATGAAATGCTCGTGATAATGAATGTATTTATATTGATAAGAATAAATACCTGTGTGTATAATACACCTCTTAAAATAATGCATTTTTTTTTACAAATTTATGAACATAAAAAAGGTTGTAGTAAGTCAACCATTAAAGATAGACATATGCTGTCGCGGACTTTATTATGGAACTTTTAATGCTGAACAATCCTGTCATACATGATTTTTGTGTAACTTAAGCGGTTTCCGCAGCGTATGCAGCGGAAGCTCTCAAAAGGAATATCTTTCTCCCGTTTTCGCAACATTTTTCATTTCTGCTGTGGTCTTATGAGTCGTATCTTTATGTTATATAGCCTAAAGCCTTCCTCAATAAATGGACTATCCAATGTAAAAAAAAAAAAACAAATCGGGCCAGTAGTTTTTGAGATTAGCGCGTTCAAACAAACAAACAAACAAACAAACAAACTCTTCAGCTTTATAATATTAGTATAGATAATAAATGAACAATGAATTGAAGGTATTTAATTGGTTAAGGATTAATGCTGTATTGGTTAAAATCGCTTCGAAAATTAGCCACTATTTGTCGTAAAAAGTAAATGACAAAAAAAAGTTATTGTGGGTTATCCATAAGAGATAGACATATACCATCACGGACTTTTCTGTAGACCTTTTCAATGTGTACAATACTTTGTACATTATTTTGATAAAACTTGTAGGGTTCAGCCTGCGTTTGCAATGTAAGCGGAAAAAATGTAATTATTTACGACATCACATTAGAAACCTCAAAAATAACAGTACTTCTCCATTATTTAATGGATGTTATTATGCATATAAACCTTCCTCTTGAATCACTCTATCTATTAAAAAAAACCGCATCAAAATCCGTTGCGTAATTTCAAAGATTTAAGCATACAAAGGGACATAGGGACAGAGAAAGCGACTTTGTTTTATACTATGTAGTGATAGTGATAAAACATGACACTGTGAGTGTTAAAAACATTCTAAACCAAGTGAATGACATGTTTAAATAGTCCAATGGAAAGTCACAAGCTTATGATCACACCACAGATACTCTACAATATCTTTAAATTGACAATCACTCAGTAAACAGTGGGCCAGTATCGTCAAGGTAAACTCAGCGGTATTAATGCATCTATTATAAGGGATAACGTTACCAAAAAATATAACCTAATGCTGGAGATTGTCCATGAGGCCCCTTATTTAACTGTTTTTAGCATGGAGCGGGTAGTGGCTATTTGGACTATATATACTACTAGCGGTCCCCCGCGACTTCGTCCGCGCGTTTTGAGTTTGCTCCCTCCCCTCCCGTCGCAGCGTCATGTTTTATATCCTAAAGCCTTTCTCGATAAATAAGCTATCCAACACAGAAATATTTTTTCAAATCGGTCCAGCAGTTCCTGAGATAAGCGCGTTCAAACAAAGAAACTCTTAAGCTTTATAATATACTAGCGGTCCCCCGCGACTTCGTCAGCGCGTTTTGAGTTTGCTCCCTCCCCTCCCGTCGCAGCGTCATGTTTTATATCCTAAAGCCTTTCTCGATAAATAAGCTATCCAACACAGAAATATTTTTTCAAAGCGGTCCAGCAGTTTCTGAGATAAGCGCGTTCAAACAAACAAACTCTTCAGCTTTATAATATATTAGCGCAAGCGCACGTTGTACGTAAGCTGCGAACATTATTTTGGTGCGGAGTTATGTTAAAACTGTGATAGCTCCTAAGATATTTATTGAAATGATATAAAGGGCAACTTGGTTCTAAATGAAATGCTCGTGATGATGAATGTATTTATTTTGATAAGAATAAATACCTGTGTGTATAATACACCTCTAAAAATAATGCATTATTTTTTTACAAATTTATTAACATAAAAAAGGTTGTAGTAAGTCAACCATAAAAGATAGACATATACTGTCGCGGATTTTATTATAGAACTCTTAATGCTGAACAATCCTGTCATACATGATTTTTGTGTAACTTAAGCGGTTTCCGCAGCGTATGCAGCGGAAGCTCTCAAAAGGAATATCTTTCTCCCGTTTTCGCAACATTTTTCATTTTTGCTGTGGTCTTATGAGTTGTATCTTTATGTTATATAACCTAAAGCCTTCCTCGATAAATGGACTATCCAACGTAAAAAATTTTTTCAAATCGGGCCAGTAGTTTTTGAGATTAGCGCGTTCAAACAAACAAACAAACTCTTGAGCTTTATAATATTAGTATTGATTATATACGACTCAATGCTTTGCTGTCAGCCTTGATGACATAGCAAGGTAAATTCACTTATGTTAATTTCACGATAGGATAATAAATTTACCGTGCTCCTCAGCCGCACCCAGCTGCGTGTCTCCATGCCTCTGCAGCTCAGTTAGTTTTCTCCTCAGATTATACCTCGCTCTTCTCCTTACTTCAGCTGCCTCATCGTATAACGCTCGCGTGGTCCCAAAGACTCTGTAGAGAAATATGAAATATTGATGGCAAAAATAAATTTGTTTTTTCTAATTAATCGATACGGGATAAAAATACGCTATCTCCAGCTGAGCACACGGAATGAAAACTCTTTACTTCTACTGCTCAGTGAAACAATTCTAACAGATTGTATTGCGACCTTTCAGCGCTGACGCCAGCTTCATGTCTCAGAGACATAAGCGCGCGGTCGCTCAGCCTGATCTCGCTCGCTCCATCCAAAGCGCTCGGAGTAACACGCTCAATATGCCTGCCTCGCATTGAATGGATTCTCGCTTATTATGATTCTAAAATTAGGTATAAACACCTGTCAGCAATGATGCTGGCCTTATGTAGTGTCTTAGTGACACAAGCGCACGAACGCTAGGCCAGCGCTCGCTCGCTTCAGTCGAGCACTCGAAGCGACACGCTCACCGCGTCTGCTATGCAGCGAAGAGCTTGTATCTTGTTACAGAGTTATACGATGATAACGCAGGACTCATACCTATCAGCTCTGACGCTAGCTTCACGTAGTGTCTCAGCTACGCGAGCGCGCGGTCGCTCGGCCAACGCTCGCTCGCTCCATCCAAGCGCTCGAAGTGACACACTCACTACATCTGCCGCGCGGTGTAGGGATTCTAACTTGCTGCGGAGTTCTGTTGAACAACAAACATTTCAGTTCTAATTAAGTTGATACATATTTTGATATTGAGAATGGAGTTCCGACTAGACGAAGGCGTCACCTCAAGGCCAAACCCAAAGGCCTATTCTTTAAGATTTAAAGCTTAACTAATTTAAAAGGAACAGAAGGTTTATGTAATAACAAAAGCCTCGCTGCAATGTCGGGACAATTAGCACTTGTTACTAGTACCAAAATATAGAAGAAGTTAATATTATGCGATCAATATTTTTATAGATCATTAGAAATCCTATTTAGAAAGAAATAAAAAACGTTTATTCAGAACTAAAATACTTTTACAAAATTTATTTTACTTAGGGCCGATTTTTCAATGATCAGATATAACTTATCGGACTGATAAACTATAAAACATCAGATTTAGGGATGATTTTTCAATAGTCAGATAAGAAATATTCGTTGAACAAAATACAATGCGGCTAATTTGAAAACGTCATTTAATTGTCAGAAGTCATACGTAACTGTCATTTTTTAAATCTGTCGCTTTATAATTTATCAGTCTGATAAGTTTTATCTGACCATTGAAAAATGGGCCTTAAAAAAATACAGTTTATTTATGATTGCTGACAATACGGTGACGTTTTCAAATAAGCCATATTTTATTTTGTTCGACGAATATTTCTTATCTGACTATTGAAAAATCAGCCCTTAGTTCTAAACTCTAGTATTTAGCTCTTACTTCAAAAGAGTATTTGCTAAATCATATTTAAACTTAATTATTTGTTGATTCTAAGCTAAAAATTAAATATTTATTAAAATAATAACAGCGTTGCAGCGGTAAAACTTAAAATAAAATTCAATAAACTTTTTCGGGCATAACACCTATCGTCGTCGCGTGGTCTGTATGACGTCACGTTTCTCAAACAGTACGCAATCGGCAGCACTTTAACATGCTTGATTAAGAAACGTGACGTCACACTTCGTGATTGCCGTTTACGCATCGTAAAACATAGATAGAAAACCATTATTTACTTAATTAAAATCTCATAACTATGCAATTTTTTTGGCATTTAAATTACGAGTAGCTATACGCGAAACATCTTTTCTTTTTATTACTACAGGCCAATACCCTATTTGAATTTCATGTCGTCAAGCTTCTCTTCCCTCACCATAGGTATCAAACCCTCACCTTCCGATTTCTGCAGCAACTCAGCCGCTCGCTTCTTCAAATCATTGGACGCCGCTATCCCCGACGAAGCGGCCTTCGGCACAGAATCCCTGGAGAAGGTGGTAGCGGCGGCGGTGACGGCAAACATGGCCGTGTCGGCGGCTTCCCTCGCGTCCTTGACAGCGTCCGCTACCCCGCCCCATGCGTGCGCTGCTGATACTCCTAAGGATGCTGCGGCGCGGGCGCCACTGAATACCCTGAGAGATGGGTTGGTGATTAAGTACCTAAATCTTAAATAACAAAATCGATAAGTTCAAATTTTGTTCAGGTAAGTTAAAAAGAACTATAGGTTTTTTACGTTTTCAGTTAGCACTTTTGATTTACATTAAAAAAACTCTGCAAAATTGCCAGTGTCGGGAAAATGCCTACGTAAACGTCCCACATGTATCCTTTAAGTTCCTACGTATAGATTGACATTGTCTGAAAAAAAACCGGCCAAGTGCGAGTCGGACTCGCGCACCGAGGGTTCCGTACAAACCTGCAAGGTTTACAAAGTTCGTTCATTACGACAATCGGTATCAATGGTTGTACTTTTGCGTTTTGCGTTTTTGCGTTGACTTAGATTTTTTTTTTTCACGGGTTAAAGGCAATTAGATCTAAGTATTTGATATGAATTTCAACTTGATAGCTCTACGCGTTCATGAGGAAAAAAGTAATAAGTTTATATTTATTAAAAAATATATATTTTGTAATGTAACTAAAAATTTAAGGTTTTCGGAATTTTTCCTTTATGTGTGCTATAAAACGTTGCTTCATGCCAAATTTCAAGATTCTAGGTCGACTGGAAGTACCCTTTAGGTTTTGATTCCCTTGCGAGTACTTGTGAGTTTCAAAATATGCAGCTTAAATTGCTGTTTCTTTTGATTGCGTTGACATAGAAGTTTGATTTTGTTACAGCTTAAAGGTATTATAGACCTGAGTATTTGGTATGAATTTCAATTTAATACCTCTACGCGTTTATGAGGAAATGGGTAGTAAGTTTAAAATTATTAAAAAAAATATATTATGTGATGTAACTAAAAAATTATGGTTTTCGTAATTTTTCCTTTATCTATGCTATAAGACGTTGCTTCGTACCAAATTTCAAGATTCTGAGTTCACGGGAAGCACCCTGTAGGTTTTGATTCCCTTGCAAGTGTCGAAAATTTGCGGCATAAACGGCTGTATCTTTTGATTGCGTTGGCTTAGAAGTTTGATTTTTTCACAGCTTCAAGGGACAGTAGACCTGAGTAATTGATATAAATTTCAGCTTCATACCTCCACGCGTTCCTGAGAAAAAGGGTCTTGACAGACGGACGGACAGACGGACAACAAAGTGAGGTACGGAACCCTAAAAATGTATTTATTATGGCTGTGAAGGTATTTAACGCATTACCAGAGGATGTGAGAGGTACAACGGGGTCCTTATTTAAAAAAAAGTTGCATTTGTGGTTAATTGACAATATTTTTTATAATCTTAATGAATATTTTACACGTAAGAAATATAATTAATCCAATATCGATTATTTTTTTACATCGTTTTATCAATTTTATATTTGCGCGCTAACTAATGTAGCAAATTTTGGTGAACTCATAATGTTTTATCTAAGAACTTTGGTGTAACGTACACCCAAAATTACGCAAATAAACGCATTTGTATTTGTATTTAAATTAAGGAGTGGGAAGTGAATATGAGACCACAATAATACATGTGTGAATGAGGCAATTAGAAAGACTGACTAACTCCACCAACATTCACCCTGTTTTTAATAAACAAAGAGTAGTTACACTATATTTTGTCTCATTCAGATATTTAAGTTATACAAGTAGTTAGAAAGTGACAATACATGGTATAACTATTCTTACGCTATTTATTCAACGTTAATTAGTCCTGGTATTAAGATTATTAAACATAGGTACAAATTAACATTCTTTAACAGAAAGAAAGAGGGAAAGAGGGAGAGAGAGAGAGAGTAACATAGAGTTTTGAATTTATGATTTTCTGAAAAGACAGTACCTTTAAGGTATTTTCCAACAGGACCGTAGCATACCTTGGCCGTGATGTGTCAGGCATGAAACGCAACACTTTTCCTTGCCTACTGAATGGATTGACAGCGTTCTGTCTCACCGTTATAGAGCGAGCGCGAGAGCGAGCGAGAACGTATTTTGTCGGTGCCGATACGCTCCGTGCAGAACGGTTTATTAGGCAAGCTGTCAAAGGAGGAGGATGGTGTACTGGGTAAAGACCTATAGGCTTGGAGTTTAGACATCAGGCGCTGAGGTTAGTATTTAATAAAAATCTCGATAAGCATACGATCAACCAAATCAAATTTACATAATACTTACATTTTATATTGCTTCGCCTTCTCATTCAACTCGGCCACGTGCTTCTCAACCGGTTCCAAGTACTTTTGTCTGTATGCCGGTGTCAGGTTATACAGAATGCCTTCCTTTTCTTCAGCGGCCATGGTGAGAGCCGTCAGCTCGGCGAGCATGCCCGGGAACTTGATGGCGAGCGTCTGACCGAGCAAGAGAGACGACGCGATCTCGTCCGTGAGGTTGTTGGCTGAGAGGGAGGTTATGTCCTGCGTGGGAGACAATGTATTGTTTAGGGTGGAGAAAATATTATTTACAAATGAGCAGATGGAGAGTTATGACATGTTAGCAACGGAAGATATCTCATCAATCCAAACAGTTACCAACCTGTGCATCTTTTTGAAATGTAGATTAAGGAAGGACTAACGACATTTTTAATACGAGTAGCTGATAGTTAGCTTACTCCACGGGATCCTAGATTTTCAGCCAGCTAGTTTTTTGTTGAAGTCGGTTAAAAAACTTTTATATCTATTTTATACACGCGGTTAAAATCCACTCAAGTACACATTTACCTCTAGAACCAATCTGCATCTCAGCGCCGTATCCCTCACACTAGCTAACTTAGGCCTGACTCTTTTTCCAACTGCAGCTACTTCATCCCCCGCGCCCCACACCGCGTCCCCCAGGCGAGGGAGGTCTTCCTCCTTCCGCTCCCACTCTTCCAAAGCCGCTTGCAGCTTGCGCACGCGCCGCTGTACGTCTTCGAGCCGGTAGTCGTACTCTTGGACGGCTGTTGATTGCAGTGTTGCCTGGTAGGATAAAGATAAATGTATTAGCAGTTATCAAGAAGATCAGACGTTCTTTTACTCTGGTTACGTTTCTGACACGAATGATAAGAGTTGCCTGGTTGGGTAAATTTTGATGTTTAAAAGAGTACAAAGCTAAGACGCTCCTACTTGAACCAGTGACAATTCGATTCAATTTCGACGACCTCTGTGGTGTAGTAGCTAAGCACGCTAGTTTCAAGGCGTCGCCGCTCCGAGGTCCCGGGTTCCATTCCCGGTCAGGTCAATATAGAAATCATAATTTTCTATACTGTCTTGGGTCTGGGTGTTGTGTTACTACCGTTGTGTCTGATTTCCATAACATAAGTGCAATTAGCTACTTACTTTGGAATCAGAGCAATGTATGTGATTAGTGTCCAATATTTATTTAATTCTAACATAAGTGACCAAGAGACTAGAGTCTGATGAATATGGAAGACTTGTTCGTGGTATTGCTTAAAGACTGTAATATGTACCATTTTATTGCATTAAAAATTTAGCTCATTTAATTAGAGATTAATATACTTTATTTTAGTAATTCAGATTCGAAAATTAATTATGTAATTCATAACTATGACTTACCGTATCAAACACATCAGTAGCGCCACTAAGAAAATCGATCAGTCTGACATTCTTTATCTGTCTCAACAGATGCTTTGCTTCCTTCAACGCTCTATGCGCTGACAAGTGTTTCTCTCCTCTAGCAAAGTCATCTAGTACTGCAACCTGCTCTCCAAGCTTACTTCTTTGTTTGATGACCTCTTCAAGACCACTCATGCTTTCTAAACTCAAATAGTGCGATTCTTCTTCTCTTTTTGCAGCATCACTTTTTAATCTGTTCGCTTCAGTGAACAGCGTGTGTTCTCGTTCTTCTAAGTCTTTTATAGCCGGTTCTATACTGTTCGTGTTCTGAAAATCTTTTGTAAGTTTCTGTAGGGCGGTTTGGAGCTGGGATGTGTTGTGGGCAAATTCTAGGAGAGCTGGGAACGGCTTGGGAATTCGACTCAGTTCGGTGGGGTCAGCTCGGGCTCGAAGATCGCTTGATAGTGCTTCAACGGAGTCTAGAAGAGTTTGGGTGCAGTTGTCGCAAGCTGCAAGAGACAGACGGAGTTAGAAATAGTGAAAGCAACGTATAAGTCTCGGCGTAGATTTGGCTTGCTTCATCGCGACTGCATCACTGCTAAAAGTCGCATTGTGCATAGGGTCTAAAGGTAAATATAAAAATAACACAGGTGTAAGGTCATATATAATTTTGGAAGACATGTTGCAAAGGTATGTATTTCAACACATCGAAATATATTGTGGAATTTAGTAAATAAATAAAATTATCTTTATTGACCACTGGAAAAAATAATACGTGTGTCTAAACTTAAATTATACAAAAAAAAGCCATAAAGTCTCGCCAGTTACCAGAGGCTCTCAAACTAGGCTTTGCCTGTATCTTGATTTCATCAGAGGTGGAATTATGTAAGGCAATCGTAATCATTTGACAATTCAAAACGTACGGTATGATCTGTCTAATGGAAGAGAACAAAGCGTTTGACAAATCATACCTTACGTTATGAACTGTCAAAGGAATACGATTGCTTTACACAATTCCACCTCTGATACAATGTAATATGCTGAAGTATTGGCACTTTTAAGATCAGTGAATGGTGTTAGTGTGTGGTGTTTGGTGTGTGTGTTGTGTGTACTGTGTGTTTGTGGGGGGGGAGGGTTCGGTTTGTGGGTATATGTATGTGTGTGTGCATGTGTGTGTGGGTACACACACTGTGTGTAACACGGTAACACACAGTACTCACGCGTGCACACGCCTCGTTCGTCCATGTACTCTCTATGCGCTCGGCACCTCTGACACTTGTCCCCGCTCGCGCGCGGGCGGCAGCGGCAGCGCCCGCGCGCGTCACACTGCGCGCCGAGCGAACCGCGCGCGTCGCACGCGCAAGCCACGCACGAGCCCGATGGCGAGCGATGGAAGCCGGACGCGCACCACTCGCACTCGGGGCCGGTGTAGCCTGTGAGAAAAAAAGTCATCAAAAAAAGAAAGAAAAAATATCCAAATGGAATATAAAATTACAAACTAGAAAGAATTAGAAATATAACTACCTAGGTAGAAAAGTTTTAGGAGATAGATAATACCCTTGAATAAATGAATGGATTAAACTTCATTCGACACAAAGGCAGGGGGGTGTCACTCCGAAGTTTAGGTACGTTCAAGCGATTTGGTACGCCGAGTATTATATTTTCTTTGACAAAGGTACATAAATGAAAAAGTTAAAATCTTATATATAAAATTCTCGTGTCACAATGTTTGTTCCCGTACTCCTCCGAAACGACTTGACCGATTCTTACCAAATTTTATATGCGTATTCAGTAGGTCTGAGAATCGGCTACTATCTATTTTTCATGCCCCTAAGTGATAAGAGTAGTTTACTCTTTTTTTTAATTTATGGTCGTTTTTTTTTTGTTTTTATTGTTTTATAATGTGGCACTAAAAATACATACAATCCTAAATTTTAAATTTTACTTTTTTATCACTAACCCCTATTTTTTTATAGCCATTTTATTAATTTAATCATTTTTCATCCCGCTCGATAATTGATCATTTATAGTGTTTTTCTTAACTTTAAAAATTACGAGGATGGGAGAGACGGGGCCGGCGCGGGACGGGGCTAGGGGCGAAGCAAAGTTCGCTGGGTTCGCTAGTTACTTTATAAAATAGTAAAATGGTACAAATTAATATAAATTACGGTAATTAATAACGAGATAATTACGACAAAAAAAATGTCGTAATGTTGTTAGCTTATAACACACTGCGACTTATAGCATCGACGCAGTCGAAACGCGCTTCAGCATAGCGACTCACGCAATGAACAGATTTAATTAAGCGTGACTCCATCGATGCTAACACGCGTTAGTATCGATGGAGTCGCTAAAATTCAGTACATAATTTGTCAATATCCAGCTTCTGCATGGCGACTGCATCGATAGTAACGCACGTTAGCATCGACGATGACGATACTGCATCAATGCTAAAAGTAGCGCAGTGTGTTAAGGTTGACATTTTGCGACTGAATCGATGCTGCATCGCAACGACATTGCGTCTGCATTGCTGCTAAAAGTCGCAATGTGTAAAGGGTCATAGATGTAAAACGCAACGTTTGACCAGACGTCCAGCGGCTAGATGACTACAGTAAAGATCGCTGGATGACTTTGACCTCCTGCTGCTATGGAAAAAAGTGAGGAGGCATACCCCATATTTTGCCATAGCATCCGGTAGCACGTCCAGCAGTGGACATCTTGTGAATACTTATGATGATGACTAACCTGGTTTACACAAGCACTGCAGTCGGCCGCCACTCATGGCGCAGGCAGAAGCAAAGTTCTTTGCTCGGGAGGGGCACGGACAGGACTGGCAGCCAATTTCTGGAGACCCATAGTATCCTTCTGCGCACGACGCGCACTGAGGACCCCCAGTTCCAGCAGTACAGTTCTATAAAAATCAAACGTACCTATGACAAATCTGGACTTCATATTTTATGATAGAAAATATACCTTAGGAAAATAATATGCAACCACCGTCCTTGTTCCGCCGAGGCGTCCAAATTTCCTGAGGATGCCACGTGTAGTGGTGAAACGCGTCGAGATATTATGCACGTTGTTGTTAGGTACAGTCGCCGTCAGATATATTGGAGCAGACAAAGTGACCAAATACTTCTGAACAGTTTAAAACGTCAAACAGTTCCATACACTACAAGTTACCATTAATATCAAAACATTCATTACTTCATTAATATCTGAGCAGATGCTAGTCAATAACTTCTATACACACAGCTAACCAATAATATCTCACACATAACGTCAAATGTATCTACGCAGTCGGTCTTAAATATCTGAGCAATCGAAAAAAAAATGCAAAAGGAAGTGCTTCCCACCTAAATATAAATACTATTTTAAAATAGGAACTCTTTTCGTAGTTTATGTTATAGTAAGATGACGCTGGCAGTTTGTAACGCTTTGTAGTTTTCAGTATTGTCGTCACTGTCATGAAAGTGCCTTGCAATAAAAAAATTCAAGCAAGTGAGTGTTCGGATATTATTGGTTGGTTGTGTGTATAGAAGTTATTGATTAACATCTGATTAGATATTAATGAAGTTATGAATGTTCTGATATTAATGGTAACTTGTAGTGTATGGAACTTATTGACATTTTAAACTGTTCAGAAGTATTTGGTCACTTTGTCTGCTCCAATAAATCTGACGGCGACTGTACTAACAATTGCATAAGCTGTGCCGCATGAGTATTAAGGGCGGGCGGGCAATGCATCAAAACTCAAACTCAAGATTTTATTTGCCAAGACACAGTTAACAAAGATGACACTTTAAAGTTAGTAGCACGTGTGTTCAGTCTACTTGCAGACGTGCAAAAATTTTATTATAGTTATTAATACATACATATACATAATATTGATGTCAATTAAATTATCTTGAATAGATTACATTAGTTTAAATAATATTAAGTATTTTAAATTTAATATTACAACTTTGTCGCCAATCACAATATTCATTATTACTATAAAAGCATTTTCCAAAAGCCAGTTATACAATCGCTTCTTAAATATTGGCCCTTAAATTTAGCTGAAGTAATACTCAAAGCGGTTACAGTTCGTCTGGTAGGGTGCCTGCACCGGCGTCGCTTAGTGGGAATTGAAAACTAAATATTTTTATTCAATTCAACTTCATAATGGATTTCCGCAAAGTAACGCCTGATTCCATTAATTATGATACTTTTTATCTGGACTGAGTTAGCTACTGAGTATTGGAATGAGAAGACAGGCGTGGGAAAAACCTATTAGTATGTTTTAGAAACGATATAGCTGTCCATTCGTTTTTTAGGTTGTATCACATATAAATCAGACAAACTTGTGTCCTCGTTCTATTGCCCTGGACAAACATAACTTATTAAGAAAACTATTTCGATCATAGGAAAAAACGTAGCTCAGACATCACCGCTTTCTACCTCCCTTATAAACATTGTTTCCTCTACCCAATGATTGTCCGGAAGGGATCGCTTCCAGCAACAAGACCGCCAATATTGTACTTATGATTTTATTGTAATGTTTATTTGTTTCTTGTGTCCTTGTTTGTGCAATAAAGAATATTTATTTATTATTATTATCGTCTAGCTCTTTTCTATTAAATATTTGAGTACGTATCTAGCCACTAAGGTTTTGTTTTACGCTATACAGATCAGAAGTTAAGATTAATGTAAATACTCACCAAACAAGCTCCAGTCTTCGGGTCACACGCCACAGCACGCCCATTACATTTACAAGGCTGCGCATCCCCCTCCACGTTGATGACGATAGTCCCGGCCACGTTCGTGATCCTTACTCTCTGCTTCGGCATCCAGAAGCCGATGGCCGGTTCTTGGCAAGAAGGAGCGGAGTACTCCTCGGAACAAGCACAGAGTTCCACTCCGAGCGCTGGCTCTGAGCGGCTGAGGCCGGGTATGGCAGTGTCTAGAGATACGTTGAGAAGTCTGTGAAAAAATGCATATAAAGTAAATAAAAATTATCATTTATATTTTCCTACATTGCACTTTGCAAATAAAAGTCGATACAAGGAATCGAACACGAATCGAATTGTGTGTGACTTACACAAGCTGTAATTAGTAGAATCGAATCTTACACCTTAGCTGAGCTGGTTAGGGGTTTAAACAATCCCAACTTGTGATCGAGGCTCCACAAGTACCTACCTACTTTAATTATAAAACTTTAGCACACTTGCATATGAAATTCCTGATAGTGGTGAAAAAGTTTTATGGAAAATTGTGTTAAGTTTTATGTGCAGTTTCTTTTTTTTGAGTTACTTCATTTCTGATCCACAGAGCTATTCAGAACATTCGATAAGTCATTCGGCTTGGGTTTTGGCTAGATTTTCTATTCATTTTAAATTAATGTCGTAGTTTGATCGGATGTCGATATGTTAGCTCGCTAACAAATATTACAAAAGAAAATAAATTAAAAAATAGTGGCATCGATTAATCCACGTTATTATAATTTTATTACTTAATATGTGAAAGTTATCGAATCGTAACAGAATCCGTAACCGAGTGGTTCTGAATACTTCTTTGGGTACTTACAAAGCATGAACATGGTCGTAGTAAGTAGGCGCCCTGGTGGTGACCCTCAGTAGGATCCGCTCTACGTTCTGAAGAGCGGCCATGATGGCTGGTCTGGTGGCTAAGGCACCTTGGCCTCGGACTTCCCATAGCGACTCGTGGAGTCGCACTGCGTAGGTTCCGTTTAGTGCTGGTACTCGCTATTAAAAGAAAACAAAAGATGAACGAAAAACAAAACACTTTTGGTTTTAGAAAGCTGAGTGGCCGAATATTGAATGAATTTTTGAGTAGCGATAAGACCACCTAAATAGTGCATTTGCTATAAAAAAAAATGCAATTGACCTTTATATTGTGGTTATCTTTCCATGTATATATCTACCTAAATACAAGCCAGGTATAAATAAGTCCATGATTTTGATGTGACTTCTATTACTGACTTATGACCTGAAGGCGTACCGACCACTGAATGTGATTACAATAGTGTTTGCGGAGAGCAACAAGAAGCTTAACTCAAAAGATTTGAGTTTTTTTAAGATAACATGACTATGTACATAAACAATCAGGAATTACTTAATCACTGTTTAATAAAATCACACTACACGTATTTCTACGCATCAAAATGCATGTTCATACCTGATAATGATTCAGCTCAATCCCATTCCCTTCAATCTTGACTAGTGGGAACAGCACAATTGTCTCCAACGGCAGTTCTTCGCCCCCCTCCTCCTCCACCGTGAACCGTAACGCCCCCCCGTATGACGTCACGCGGTCGCCTAGGAACCGCTTATCCAGGGCCACGTAGACGGGAACGGGGGGCCAGGGGAAGGAGATGGTGGTGTCCGGGTGTTGCGGGTGAATGGTGAACGGTTTGTCTATGTCCATCTGTGGAAGAGGAAACTTTAGCTTTGTCTATGTGTACCTCTGGAAAGTTGTCATGAGAGGCTTGATAGCAAAATGTCGCGAGAAATCTTAAGTTGGTCTATAAGATATTAGGCATACCTATTCTTATTTAACTTCATCAAAGCGAAGACGTTACTAATGAGGCATCAGTGGATAAACATGAAGCTTACACCATTGACAGTGAGCTGCAACATTTTGTCGTATCAGGAATTATTAATTCCCCAACGACATTTTGACAGCAAAACAATTTTCAGGGTAAGCAAGTATAGACTTGCTGCAATCAATAAAATATGGACATTTCGCAACTTACTGCAATATTATCTTCTCCCTTCAACAAAGTGATGTGGTGAGGTGTGGCCGCATGGACTGCTGCTCTGGTCAGGGATGCCTGAGTGCAGTACGTTGCTCGCCCAAAGCAGAAGCAGGCCGTACATCCAGATGGACTGTTAGCTGATAAGCCAAAGGTTCCTTGGAGACATTGGTCGCATTTGTCACCTACTACGTTTTCCTGGAAACATAAGTTAATAGATATTTAGACACAATAATAGTCTTATGTCACTACACAAAGACGAGGAAAAACTGGTCTGCAGAGTCAGCAGGATAAAAAAAGCTGTCGTGTTATTCTTACTGATCAGTGCAAGACTCTTAATATGTTAATTTTATTACTAAACGGCGATTATTGCTTAAATAAGATGCTGCAGCAGAACAGGGCACTTCTAAAACGACTATTTCAATTTCTATAACTCAAGGATTTTACTGCTAAACAGCTACAGTCTTTTTTTAGACCTAGTAATCGAGAGATTTAACTCACTTTACACAGACACCGTCCCTCATCATCACACGAGCACACTCCGTCTTCACAGTCCTTAGTCCCCTCCACGTTGCAGAGGCACGGTCTGCACCGAGGCCCAAAGTGTCCTGGCGCGCACCGGTCACACTCCGTGCCCACCCATCCTATTCTGCACTTGCACTGCCCGGATTGGGTATCACACTGATCTGAATGAAGAAGAAGAAAGAAAGTGATGAGTACAGTTTAAAAGTTTAAGCACACACGTAAAAAAAAAATGAACTGCTTACGGAAAAGGAAAGGAAAGTGAAAAGTTTTCTATCGGTAACAAGTACTGTCATGAATAGCACATATTCGAAGAGAAGAAAGAGGAGGAAACATTTGCATTTTATTTCAGTTAGATAGTGTAAGGCCTTTTAAAAAGTAGATCCTCTGCTAGCTTGCGCAAAAATACGCGCTATTTGCGCCAATGGTATAAAATATTAATTTAAATCATCGTCATATGCTTTTAGAATGTTTTTAACACTCACAGTGTCATATTTTATATTTATAAAGATGAAATAAGAAACCAAAAATTTGCGCACGGGCGGGACTTGAACCAGCAACCTTTTGGCAAACCGGGCCAAACGCTTTTACCAATTGAGCTACCGTGCTGTTAGTCTGACCCTGCGAAATTTGTGGTTTCTTATGAAAACGTCAATTGCGTGACGCTTAGCGCCATCTAGCCGTCTGTTTATGAAACAGATGGCCCAAGCAGTTATTCTTTACAGAATAAATTCAACTTGGAAATTGATGTCGCTTCGCTATCTAATGCTTTTAGAATGTTTTTAACACTCACAGTGTCATATTTTATATTTATAAAGATGAAATAAGAAACCAAAAATTTGCGCACGGGCGGGACTTGAACCAGCAACCTTTTGGCAAACCGGGCCAAACGCTTTTACCAATTGAGCTACCGTGCTGTTAGTCTGACCCTGCGAAATTTGTGGTTTCTTATGAAAACGTCAATTGCGTGACGCTTAGCGCCATCTAGCCGTCTGTTTATGAAACAGATGGCCCAAGCAGTTATTCTTTACAGAATAAATTCAACTTGGAAATTGATGTCGCTTCGCTATCTAATGCTTTTAGAATGTTTTTAACACTCACAGTGTCATATTTTATATTTATAAAGATGAAATAAGAAACCAAAAATTTGCGCACGGGCGGGACTTGAACCAGCAACCTTTTGGCAAACCGGGCCAAACGCTTTTACCAATTGAGCTACCGTGCTGTTAGTCTGACCCTGCGAAATTTGTGGTTTCTTATGAAAACGTCAATTGCGTGACGCTTAGCGCCATCTAGCCGTCTGTTTATGAAACAGATGGCCCAAGCAGTTATTCTTTACAGAATAAATTCAACTTGGAAATTGATGTCGCTTCGCTATCTAATGCTTTTAGAATGTTTTTAACACTCACAGTGTCATATTTTATATTTATAAAGATGAAATAAGAAACCAAAAATTTGCGCACGGGCGGGACTTGAACCAGCAACCTTTTGGCAAACCGGGCCAAACGCTTTTACCAATTGAGCTACCGTGCTGTTAGTCTGACCCTGCGAAATTTGTGGTTTCTTATGAAAACGTCAATTGCGTGACGCTTAGCGCCATCTAGCCGTCTGTTTATGAAACAGATGGCCCAAGCAGTTATTCTTTACAGAATAAATTCAACTTGGAAATTGATGTCGCTTCGCTATCTAATGCTTTTAGAATGTTTTTAACACTCACAGTGTCATATTTTATATTTATAAAGATGAAATAAGAAACCAAAAATTTGCGCACGGGCGGGACTTGAACCAGCAACCTTTTGGCAAACCGGGCCAAACGCTTTTACCAATTGAGCTACCGTGCTGTTAGTCTGACCCTGCGAAATTTGTGGTTTCTTATGAAAACGTCAATTGCGTGACGCTTAGCGCCATCTAGCCGTCTGTTTATGAAACAGATGGCCCAAGCAGTTATTCTTTACAGAATAAATTCAACTTGGAAATTGATGTCGCTTCGCTATCTAATGCTTTTAGAATGTTTTTAACACTCACAGTGTCATATTTTATATTTATCCAATTATATTTTCCAAGTTGAATTTATTCTGTAAAGAATAACTGCTTGGGCCATCTGTTTCATAAACAGACGGCTAGATGGCGCTAAGCGTCACGCAATTGACGTTTTCATAAGAAACCACAAATTTCGCAGGGTCAGACTAACAGCACGGTAGCTCAATTGGTAAAAGCGTTTGGCCCGGTTTGCCAAAAGGTTGCTGGTTCAAGTCCCGCCCGTGCGCAAATTTTTGGTTTCTTATTTCATCTTTATAAATATAAAATATGACACTGTGAGTGTTAAAAACATTCTAAAAGCATTAGATAGCGAAGCGACATCAATTTCCAAGTTGAATTTATTCTGTAAAGAATAACTGCTTGGGCCATCTGTTTCATAAACAGACGGCTAGATGGCGCTAAGCGTCACGCAATTGACGTTTTCATAAGAAACCACAAATTTCGCAGGGTCAGACTAACAGCACGGTAGCTCAATTGGTAAAAGCGTTTGGCCCGGTTTGCCAAAAGGTTGCTGGTTCAAGTCCCGCCCGTGCGCAAATTTTTGGTTTCTTATTTCATCTTTATAAATATAAAATATGACACTGTGAGTGTTAAAAACATTCTAAAAGCATTAGATAGCGAAGCGACATCAATTTCCAAGTTGAATTTATTCTGTAAAGAATAACTGCTTGGGCCATCTGTTTCATAAACAGACGGCTAGATGGCGCTAAGCGTCACGCAATTGACGTTTTCATAAGAAACCACAAATTTCGCAGGGTCAGACTAACAGCACGGTAGCTCAATTGGTAAAAGCGTTTGGCCCGGTTTGCCAAAAGGTTGCTGGTTCAAGTCCCGCCCGTGTGCAAATTTTTGGTTTCTTATTTCATCTTTATAAATCATCGTCATATCTTCTGTCTGTCTCTCTTGCGCTGTCAAAATGGCATCGCGTGTTGTGTTCTAATACTTTTTTGAAACTCTAAGGCCCTGAAATCTTCATTGATTTCATCCAGGATTAAGGTAATCCTGGGTTGAATCATCGTGTGCAAGTCCACCTAAGGCGATTTATTTATTTACATGGTTACCAACATTAAAATTGTTAGTCACGCAATTCCTACCATGTAGATATTAATTTCGAGTTCCCGATATGGCGTGGACACGGCGTATCATGGTTACGGGATTGCTCCCATAGCAATCAATTCTATAGCAATTTGTTTTGTTAGAGTGTCTCAGATAGAGTAATATAGAGCTGAACGATATGGAAGAACGTGAAGTCACAATAATGCAGAGGATCGAGTGAAGTGTTAGAGCAAAAAAAAAGGCTGGCGTCACCACAAGAAACCCCGCCCAAGGACCAGCCTTGTAAAATACCGGCTTGCTGTTTCTTAACTTCACACAATTTTTAAATACCCTTTGCTTACTTGATACAGCCCCAGGTCCACACCGACACGCATGGCACCCGAGAGCGTTTGGCTTGGAGTGGTAACCTGGGGCGCAGGTCTTGCATCCAGAACCTCGGGATCGAGGGGGGCAGACGCATCTCCCACTGTCTGGAGAACACACCTTCCCGTCCGTGCATTTTGGACATGCTGTAACAATAGAAAGTCATTTATTAGTATCAGTAAAAGTAAACAAAAGAAAGAAAAATAATAAAGATTTTTAAGATTAATGGTTAGCTCTAGATAACTAGAACAAACACGCTGTTTGCAGGGTCTCAGACATACACAGAGTCAACAATTACGAAAGCTTGCACAGAAGTTGACTGACTGTTGACTGTGAGACGGACTGGTAGATAATACTTTTGGTGCTAACTCCGTCTAATGAAACATTTGTTGGTGCATGAAGTTTTAAATATATAAATATGTAGCCTGTTCACTGTGACTTTGAAGACTTTTTGATACATTCGATACCACACAAACGCGCTGCAGCCGCGTCTCGGGACTGAACTCAGCTCGCAGTAGCCGTTGTTACCTCTTTTTTAGGGTTCCGTAGCCAAATGGCAAAAAAAGGAAACCCATATAGTTTCGTCAAGTCTGTCTGTCTGTCTGTCAGTCCGTATGTCACAGTCCATTCATTCTGTAACTAGAAGCATCACACTGTTGAAATTTTGAAGGAAGATGTATCCTGTTAACCGCTTTACGAATCTTATACAAAAAATAAAAATAATGATATTTAAGGGGGGGGGGGGGAGCTCCCATACATGAAACTAAAACAGAAAAAATAATGTCAAACCTATGCGTGTTGGGTGTCTATAGATAGGTCTTTTAAAATGGCATAGAGGTTCCTTAACCATTTTCTTTTAAAGTCTAACGTTTCTAAGCTAGAAACTTCCAAAGTGATAAAATCGGCGTTCCCCCCATCTAACTTCTAAACTAAGTGAGTGTAAATTTTGAAAAAAATATATAATGTAGATCATAACAAATACTTTCAACGAAAATTAGTTCAGCCGAGATCGAACGAGAAGTTTTTGAGATATAGCACATTTTCAACAACCGCAAATATAACTTTGTTCTTCATACAAACACTATGAAAAACAAAGTTTTGTTCGCTGTCAACAAAATATTGTGTTTTTTTTACTAAGACGAAGTAAGTGGATTCCCTAATTCAGTTAACATTGTGACGGAACCCTTAGTGCGCGGGTCCGAGTCGCACTTGGCCAGTTTTTTTGGCTTAGATTCCCTTGCGATACTCACGTAAGCATCCAGCAGGCCCAAATCCATAGTACCCGGGCAGGCAGGTGTCGCACTGCGCGCCGCCGACGCCGGCTGCGCACGCGCACATGCCCGTCACGGGGTCGCACGCAGCCGCGCCCGCGCCGCACTCGCAGCGACGACAGCCGCCGCGCTGTAGGCCCCAGTAGCCTTCCTGTGGAATAGAATAGAAGGGCATGATAATCTATATTAATACTAGTATGTACACTAACAAAAGAAATAATTAATCATTTATTATCAGCCCTCACCCGGAGTTTTCATTTACATAACATTTCACAAATACATGTAAAAATTAACGATAAACAAAGGAATCTACAAATTGATAGCATAATAAAATTATATGAAATCAAATTATATTAAATATCACGTCCATCCAATTAAATAAATGGCAGACAGTCAAACGGGCATGTGAAGCTTCATTTGTTAGGTGGTTAAAATTCTAGAAATTCCTTTACATAATAAAATGAGTGCATGTCCAGAAATATAAAATGTCTTTGTTTGAAGGTCACAAACTCATGGCATTTTTATATATAGGTAGGTATTTTATTATATACCCTTGGGGCCATATCAAGAATGCTGTTGTAATAGAGGGCTGTCTTATTTAGGGTTGGATCAGTGGTGTGTAAGAATGTTCGGTAAATGAATAATAAAGAGCTAAACAAACAAATGGTTATGCAAAGTACAAGATATAGAACACCACAGGACGTAGCGAGCTGACGTGACAGTCAGGTGTCAGAGCGGTGCCGTGCTTCCTGCAAATCGCTGAATATTTTATAAGCCCTTGTCTTCTTGCATAAATCATGCAAATCTGCAGACAACTCAGCCGAAGAGAGGCCCAACATATAGACAACTAGTGGGTATCCGGCAAAAGTGTAGTTACAAAAATAATGAAATCTTACAAACTGCATGTAAAAGACTATACAAAACTATCTACAGATAATGTAATCAACTCAGTATTTTTGGTACAATAAGTTACTACGATTGCACAATGATCCCATAAACACCAAAAGTTGAAGTGCCTGTCTTTAACAAAATTTGGTAAGCCGTCTGCATTCCATACTGAACGTTTTGCTAAATTTTTTTAAAAACTTTCTTGGTCACTAACATTAGAAAAGCTAGATACGGGATTGCTACTATGTATTTTATTATTTAAGATTTTCCGATATTTTGCAATGTTGCAAGCGTGACTCCGTTACTTCATAACTCCAGTCCGTGATCCACGGATCACGCTCACGGCGCTTGCAACAGTGCCGAAATGTCGGAAAGTCATAAATAATAATTATACATGGTAGCTATCCCGTATCTATCTTTTTTTAAATAAATTTTAATTATTATGTAATCAATGCACCTGTAACAAACACAATGAATTGATTTGATATTCTTTTAAATGCGCGGGGTCTATTATCTAATTGATCTGCGCGCAAAACATACAAGCCCTGTGTCGGTTTGCAGAGTATGCAAAATTATGCAGCCAAAGCTACATTCTTGAAAGGAACAGTAAGGTATGGCTTGTTAATTACCGTGCCGAATTGAGCATTTTTTTAATATCCTACATATTAAAATTTTGGGTCCTGATAATAATTACACTGAGGGCTGATTTTTTAATAGGCAGATAAGAAATATTCGTCGAACAAAATACAATATGGCTAATTTGAAAACGTTTCCTAGTTGTCAGCAATCATACAAATGTCATTTTTTTTAATCTGTCGTTTTATAATTTATCAGTCTGATAAGTTTTATCTGACCATTGAAAAATCGGCCCTTAGTCATTGTTTTCTTGCTTTTCTAGGTTGCAAAGCAAGCCATAAACACATTAATTTAAGTCTATTAAAAAAAACTAAAACGCTTTCACTCTTTACCTACTCGTGTCAAAAATATTGTTATCCGTGCTTTTTCCTTGCTTACAAAGCGTTGCGAAAAAATTGAGCCCATTTAAACAAACGGAGGCATAAACATGTCAATTGCTTTGATATTTAATTCCACTCCGTTTTTGTGATTGCATTTGTCGTTTGATAGCTGAATATTGTGCATTTGCATTGGAATTTTGCGCCTGATTTGTAAAATTGCTTAAACAAATATGTAAGAGGTATTATTTAACAAAACATATCTATCACAATCTATTATATTCTATTATAGGTAGTTAGACGGTGTAATTACTTATTGAAACCGGCTAAATTAATTAAATATACTCGTAAGTATCGTTAATATAGATTACCATTTGCTATTTAATCATTGTCATCGTGTCTGAGAAATCTTTATCGCAGTCTAATTCGATCATTATTGATTGACATATCCAAAATCTCTAACGTGGAGATAATTATAAAAACCTTTACATTCTTATTTCAGTAATTTCTTGGTACTTATTTATTTCTCGTAACTGACTGTACTTGCGCCGTGCATGACGCGTTCACAAACGGTCATTGTTCAAAACAGTCAATTAGGTGGTTTAGAATCTATACGTTTAATATTCGGACTGCGACCATGTTATGGGCTTGCGAAGCTGCAGACCAAGCTTTGGACGATTTGTCTTAACAGTTTAAACTTTAGTTATTTTATGAAGACATAAAATTACGTTAAATACTTAGTATTACTACTATTAATGGTGAAGAAACAAACTTCTTAAAGCAAATATAAAAAAAAAGTTCGCAAGTAATTCGTCCTAATTTTGAAGTCAATTTGTTAAAAAATAAACGAAGACACGCCACCACACGCTTAAGCAAAAGTTCTGTAAAAATTTACTTGAACTTTTCAGAATATTCGAGGGACATGTTTGGCTTATTACAGTAAAAATTCTGTAAATCTCATACTCATAATAAAAAAAACCGGCCAAGTGCAAGTCAGACTCGCGCACTGAGGGTTCCGTGCCAGCTTTAACTGAATTAGTGAATCCATTTACTTCTACTTAGTAAAATACTACAATATTTTGTTGACTACAAATATAACTTTGTTTTTCATAGTGTTTGTATGAAGTACAAAGTTATGTTTGCGGTTGTTGAAAATGTGCTATATCTAAAAAACTACTTGTTCGATCCCGTCCGAACCAATTTTCGTTGAAAGTATTTATTAAGATCTACGTCATGTATTTTTTTCAAAATTTACACTTGCTTCGTTTAGAAATTAGATGGGGGGGACGCCCATTTTAGCACTTTGGAAGCGTCTAGCTATGAAACGTTTGACTTTAAAAGAAAATGGTTTTAGAAACCTCTATGTTATTTTAAAAGACCTATCCATAGAAACCCCACACACATAGGTCTGTCAAAAATTTTTTTTTTGTTTTAGTTTCATGTATGAGAGCCCCCCCCTTAACTGTCATTATTTTTTTATTTTTTGTATAAAAATCGGTAAGCGTTTAACAAGATACATCTTCCTACCAAATTTCAATTTTGTAATGCTTATAGTTACAGAATAAAATGGGTGTGACATACGGACGGACAGACAGACAGACAGACAGACTTGATGAAACTATAAGGGTTCCGTTTTTTGCCATTCGGCTACGGAACCCTAAAAAGTAGCCCTTGGAAATTCAAAAGTCGAAAAACATTTTGAACAGACTATGTACCTCTTTATCTAAGTACTTTTTATAGTGTATTAGCTGACCCGGCAATCGTTATTTTGCCTTATAAATTATTTCTAGTTTCTAGATAAATTCTAGTCTTAAGTAAACACTAAGGGGTTGTATGTATTTTTAATGCCACATTATATAACCCTTTCAGAACTCTGCCATACAATTGTGTGTTTCACTATATTCAATTTTAAGCGAAAACTGTTTGTCCGAAATGAACGGGCCCAGCGCCACACGCTTGTGCGGAAGCTAAGGTTTGCAATCGCGTTTGAATTTTTCGCGCTAGTCAGTGTGGCGACAGGTCGTGACCCGTCGAGTCGACCCAATTTTTCTGCTTCCACTTTTGGCGAATGTAAGTACAATTTTACAAATATTTACCTTAATTAAGTACTGTCTTCTGCATGTAGTAACATTATAATAGTTTATCTATCGTTTTGTGCTATTTTCTTTCAAGTAATGGTTTTTGTTGGTACTTAGACGAGTCAACGAAGTTTTACGACACAATTGTAGGGAGCCGTCCCGTGAGTTATCTAGACATTATTGAAACTTATTTTTTTTTCTGTGTTTTTTTACAGAAACATCAATCCTGATACGGTTTTCGGTGGAAGCCGACACTGAGCTGTTGCTGAATGGGTCTGGGAATGAGGGCAGTGACGAAGAGGAACAAGAGGATGTTGCAACTGGTGCATCTTGGAGGACTGCAGTGCTCCAAGATGCACCATTGGATCACGCTGTTGTTGCTCAAAATGTGATGTTTACCTTTACCTTACAAAGGACAGGAATTGTTTTTATGATTTCCATAACAGCGGATTTTAATTGATCTTAATTTTAAGACACAACAAAGGCTGATTGATACATTTAAGACAATTGCAAAAGACTTAAAATTGTTACCTAAAGTTTATATATTTGTTTCTCGATTGTGCATGTTTAAAAAGATTTTGATATAATTTTAATAAACAGTTAGTTTGCCCTAAAACTACAATTTTGTTTCATTTTACATGAATGGCCTAGAGCCCGGCTAGACACAATTGCGCGACTTCATGATTGTGTGTTTGCTGGCTAGGGGCCCTGTCAATATGATTGTGTAGGCAAAAATTTTCCAAGATGGCGCCGGAAAAATGGAAAACTGACCTCAGATTTGAAACTAGGCTGATGTTTTACCCTAGGAACTGATTTTTTTTTTGTGAAAATCCGTCTAGTTTCGGCGCCGGTCTGAAAGGGATAAAAATAAAAGCAAAAAAAATCGTAAAAAAAAAGGTTGAACAAAAGGGTTGTCACCACTCATCATCATCATCAATTAGAGGTATTAGGGGTATGAAAAATAGATAGTAGCCGATTCTCAGACCTACTGAATACGCATATAAAATTTAGTAAGAATCGGTAAAGCCGTTTCGGAGGAGTAGGTACGGTAACTAACATTGTAAAATGAAAATTTTATATTTTAAAAGATTTTTTAAAAGTAACACTTCATGCTTTAGAATGTTTTTAACACTCACAGTGTCATATTTTATATTCATAAAGATGAAATAAGAAACCAAAAATTTGCGCACGGGCGGGACTTGAACCAGCAACCTTTTTCTTATTTCATCTTTATGAATATAAAATATGACACTGTGAGTGTTAAAAACATTCTAAAGCATTAGATAGCGAAGCGACATCAATTTCCAAGTTGAATTTATTCTGTAAAGAATAACTGCTTGGGCCATCTGTTTCATAAACAGACGGCTAGATGGCGCTAAGCGTCACGCAACTGACGTTTACATAAGAGACCACAAATTTCGCAGGGTCGGACTAACAGCACGGTAGCTCAATTGGTAAGAGCGTTTGGCCCGGTTTGCCAAAAGGTTGCTGGTTCAAGTCCCGCCCGTGCGCAAATTTTTGGTTTCTTATTTCATCTTTATGAGTAACACTTCATATTTATTTACGTTATTCTGCCAAACTGTGTAACAGTTTGTCGGCAGAGAGGCTTTACTACATAAAAGAAAGTGCTTAATCCTGCTTCATGCTATGAGAAAGCACCTGTCTGAAAGTTTTTGCTAAATGCTGCTATATTAACCTTTGTAACGAGTCCCCAAAGAAATCACGCAGCGTGCAGGCTAATTTTCATATTGGGCCCGATACTCGGTTCCGGGCCAGTAACTGACATTTAATTAAATAAATGGTGCTGCGGTAAAGGGCCCCAATTATCGGCATTATACTGCAGCTCGCATTCCGCTCCCATTGGATCTGTTGCCATAATGTACAATAGATGCAGTATCCTACTACGAGTACGTATTTAATTGCACTTGTAAAAACCATCTGCATCAGACAAGGAATCGATCCTGGGTCTTACGCTATCCGGGGGCACTCGGCTCTCAAACTTCCTAAAAATCGTTTTCCTTATAATATATTGTTTTATCAATTGGACCTAAGTTCTTTTCTTTCGGGTCATCTTCTTCTGGCATCCTGTGTTAGGGCACTTCACCTAGGTTTCTCGTAACTCAACTTTATTCTCCTAATGTTGATTTACCATAATAAGTGAAATCTCGAGTTAAGGATTTCATGAAGTACGACTTTTGGCAAAACTGGACCATTATTGGTATGTAAATTAAAAACCTATCTATGTAATGTAAATTAAAAAAAATATTTATCGTGATAGAAGGTTTTTAGCCGACTTCAAAAAATGAGGTTCTCAGTTTGAACTGTATTGAGGTTTTTAAAATCTCACTTGATCACCTCGTGGTTATAAGTATGATAAGTCTCCAGGCAAAAAAGGTGATGCATAACTTTTGATTTCCTCTTGGGGATGTAAAAAGCTAATATAGTAGTAGAAGGTGGTATACCTACTGCTTTAAATTCTCTTATGTATTTACCCTAGTTTCACGAATGTCACAGAGACATTTTCCTGAGGCAAATTAGTCATTGTAACCGACGTTTCAGTGTCATTCGATGTATTGTTTATATTGTGGTTTAGGTCGGCTTAAATCGTTGCAAAGCAAATATTGAAATTAGCTTGTTAAGGCGCTTTGTAGTGAGAGCTCTTAGAATAGATCTGTGAGATATTGCGGTATTCACTGAAGCTTGTTAGGAAAGGTCTTAAGCACTAACATATTTCAGCTTATAAAGTCTTAAGAGGAAGGGTATTTGTAAGTTACTGTATCTTGATGTAAACGTAAAATATGTATAAGGGACCTAGTAACTTCAGGGGGCACATTGCGATCTTGCTTTAATCCGTTCAAGGTTCAGGCAGTTCAATTTCCACTCAACTCCTCGTAGTTGTGTCTCCAAATTGGTTTTGCGATGCAATTTAAGAAAAATTCAAAAGATTTATATTTCAGTTACTCGTCTAGTGCTGTTTCATGCTAATCTGCCGAGTGGATTATACGAAATAGCAATTAAAATTTGTTAATCCCTGTTAATCCGTTCAAAAGCCGAGCTACTTAGCCGTCAAGCAACATTGTAACGCAATACACGCCCAGTTAAAGGTTTGTTCCCTGATACCAATCAACTCTTTAGATTTCGTAATCTCAGCAACAGTACACTTGTGTAAGCAGATTCCTGGTAAAGATCACCAGTTTTGCTCTAATCTCGGAACAAGAAGCAATCATTGAGACGAATTCGCAGAACTTTGATGTGTTACAAATTGGACAGCGCTCTATCTACACTCGGTGCTTCTACATACATAGCGCATGAAACAGATTTGTATAGAAGCCGGGTTGTCTTAAGTAAAGAGCCGCCAAAGAAACCCACCCGACTCGGCTCGATCCGGATAGGGGGCCGTCCATTAATCACGTGGGGGGAGGGGGGGTATCGTTAGGCATCACGTGTATTAATTTAATTTATTTTTGTCAAAAAGCGCTATTTCTGAACCGAAGTTTTTCGAATCACCATTTTTAAAAAAAAAAAACAGTCAAAAATAGCCTTTACATATACTTCAAAAAAATACACGTGATCCAGGGGGAGGGGGGGATGTGGTCCCAAACCTCACTAAATATCACCAGGGGGGAGGGGGGGGTCATAAAATGAGAAAAACGACCTCACGTGGTTAATGGACGGCCCCTAAGATAAAATATTAACGATAACAAGCGCTTCCGAAATACATCAATTACCACTTCTGAAGCTCATGTTTTCTACTTAATACACGCAATCTTCAAATCATTTCGATATCGACGCAACTGTTAACACGATGGCATTAATCGATATAAAGTAGGTAACACCTGAAAGATCATTCAAAAACTTTGCTCAAGCTAACGCAAACTTTGCGCAACCTTAGACATACTCTATTAATCCGTGACTACCGGGTAAAGATCACAAGATTTATATTATTATTTTTGTTATGTTGAATATTATTATTTTTCCCAAGCAGGTAGGTATATGTTTGCTTTATTTACACCCAGCTTACGGGTTTTCGCTGAAAACCAGTGTCATGTGGCATGCTTGTCATCTGCTACCGCGAGTTATACTGAGCTCTACCTATTTGACTTTACTACTTTATCCTACCTTTGATTTTTATTGTTAATGTTTAGCAACAATTAAATTTCTTTCTTCAGTCTTGTTTAATTTTTGATGTATTATTATTATTTTTTATTTGTGCCTGTACCTATATGTATTTTTTGTCTTTGTTAAATAATATATAACAATAACTCACCTCACAAGTGTCGCAGGCTCTACCAGTGACGTGAGGCCTGCATCGACACTGCCCGGTGCGGATGTCGCACGCGTTGCTTTCCGAACCGAGCTTGGAACAGTTGCAACCTGAAACAAATAGAAATACCATTACATTACACTGTTACTGAATATTGGAGGATCTGGAAGTTCGAAACAGATGTGACTGTGACCTTAGCCAAAATACCTCAATATTTTGTTGATAGTTAAAGTATGGTGGACGTGGGCTTGGTAGCCCATGTTTCTTACTAGTGAGGGTCATGAGGAAGAGACAGAGATATAATTGGTAACTTCCGTTTTCATGTCACCATTTTAATTTGACCTGTTAAGCCATCACTTGCAAACTCCAGTCAATACATGTATTCAATGCTCCTTGACTACAGTAAAGACATACTACATCAGGCCAGCCCGCTCAGGCGGCACCTGTTCTAAATGACGCATGCGCAGTCAGTATGCTGTAATGATGTCATAATGCACTCCACCTACACAAAGATACTAATAACAGAGTACGGCCTATGTAGGCGTTTGAAGTTTGAGGGCTCAACTATTTCTATCTACCTAAAGGCATACACCCATAAGGTATAAATGGGTTACATTTGACTTCAAATTATATACGATGTATACTTGAAGAGACATCATCTATCTATTTATATATTTTGTTTGATCACTAGCGGTATTAGAACCTCAAACGTAAGTCGGAGGCTGCACTATAGTGCCAACTAAGTCTCGAATCGAACTGACAGCCGTTGGGGCAGGAAAGTTCTAGATTGGAGACCTTTCGACCAAAGACGCAGCGTAGGACGTCCACCGACAAGATGGACAGACGACCTTGTTAAAAATCGCAGGATCAAACTGGATGCAAACCACTAGTGATCTAATAATGTAGTTCACTATCGGGTGGTCTAGAAACAGCATAATTTTACTAAAAGCACAGAAATCAATTTCAATCAACCAATCTCAACTATTTACATTAAAACGATACTATTCAGCGACTACTTAATGTAAATACATAAAGTCGATAATAATTAGCGAATCGTCTATCGATTAGTTCGTCGTTTCGACATGGTTTCCCTGGTATTGCGTGAGCGCAAAGTATACCGGCGTGTATCGACTATCGATAACAAATCAGAGTTTAGAGGCCTAAAATGTTACGCAATTTCTGGATTTTCGATTCTACACGGTGTTGTTACTAGAACTAGATTATACTAACGTGCTGGTTGAATAAGGTTTTTCTTTTAGTTTTTATTTAGAAAACTAACAGACAATATGTATCTTTTTACATTCTACAAGTTTTACAAATTCTACTTACTTACATTCACTTACATTCTACAAATTCTACATTCTTCTTCATTTTACAAGCTATGCAATGCCAATGTGTATAGGCTGTAACTACTTTTTGCTTACTGATTACTTTATTCATTTAATACTTTTGCTTAATTTTAGTGTAGACGATATTCGTCAATATATTTTGGTTAACCAATACTAAGTCAAATTCATCGATAGCGTTTCAAATTCCAAATTTCACATCCCTATCCGATACAAGAGCGTTATCTCGTTGTTAATGCTCCAACAAGCAATAGAGCGGCTTTTATTGGCGAAACCGCCGATTAATCTGGCCTAACATGCAAAATTATGCGCGCCGATAGCGAAACGACGAAAAACGAGCGATCCGCTAAGTGCTCCCGGGTTCGATCGCTTTATGACGGGTTAAAAGCTTTCGCGCATCGGATCGCGGATTTATCGATACGCTAATCGCTACATCACTATTAATGCCTTTCACACTTCAAATTTAAATTAATTTCCAGTTCCTGTGAATTCCAATTGGTCTGCTTTTTCAATTCTATTCTATTCTATCTATTTGTAGCATCAGTTATTTTACCAACTCTTCTGAACTTGATAATATATTAGGCTGTGAACAAATGCAGTACGGATAGATTTTTTGAACTACATTCCATTAAGAAAATAAATAGGCAAATTCTGTTACCAAAACAATCCGCATTAAGACTTAAACAGATCAGAACCGTGTAAATTAAAATCCACACAGACCTATACAACAGCAGCGTTTCGTTTGCTATAATTTACAGGTACCACAATGTACAGTAAATTAATCTTAGTTCAGACGACATAATTCAAGCCGACTTCAGAACTTAGCGGATTCGTTGCGCGCGCGCACACAGTTATTTAGAGGCGAGTGTAACAATAAACTTAATTGCAGGCGGAATTTAGTGCCTATCTGGATTTCAATTTTAGATCGAGTATTGCAGCAAGGTAAGGGAAATAATGGATGATTGGTAAGGTTATGTTGAATGATATTTTTTAATTTAACGGAATTTATTAGCGAGGGTTAGATTGCACCAACTTTAATAGTGATAGCAAAGACCTTCCTCGAATTTCGTAATACCAAATTAAGCTCTACTCTTAAATTATAGTTTGTAAAGTTAGCCTGTAACGTCTTAATGTTGAGAAAAGGGCTAACCTCAACTGTGAGGTAATTTGAGCCATACTCCGCTTATACAGAATGTGGCCTGTATTTTATTAATAAGCCTTTTTAAGAAACGTAAGTACGTTTACTCTGTATGATCATCATTGATCGAATTTTTACTCCTATTACATACAATACGCTGTATACCGCAACTTAATGTTTTCAAAATTATACAGGGTGTTGTTTTGGTCAGTGACATCCAACTCAGGGATGATAATATGAGTTATGCTTATTCTAAAAAAATGATTTCTTTAAATTCTGAGCAAGTTTTATACAAGAAAACTTATCTACGAAATACTACGCCGAAGCTATTAAGCTACAGAGAGGCTACCTGGTTTTGGTGGTTTTGACTAGATCGCTGTACCGAATTAAAAAAAAATGGGGGTTTTTTCTATTTAAAAAAAAATTGGCATCAGTATCGTTTGTATAGCACCCCTGAGTCGCTCGTCGCTGACCAAAACAACGCCGTGTATATACCTATAATTATTATGAATGTTTCTTAAGGATTATGCACGCAACAACTTAACATTAGTAAAAGTAAGACAAATTCTATAAAATAAATGGATTATCATTAAGTTTAGGACTAATTTGATAATTTAATAGAAAACCATTCGCACATAATAAACATTATGATAGATGACCGTTTATGGAAAGCAAATAGCTGAATCAAATCATTATTAGAACTTACGCCAAAACCAGCTTTTCTATGGTTTCCGTGTAATTTTATGGCTTTATAACTTAAGCTTAGCTAGCTAACACTGTTATTTTGTTAACGATAATGCGATGAAGTCATTTTCTGAACCTACTTTGGTTATACATAATATTCAATTGGTCTTGCGAGCTTTCAATATATTATAAATATTGTTTTTACTTTTTAATTAGTTTGGTAGTAATTACTATAAACTTTAATGAAGTCAGATTGCAAATTAAAGTTCAAACGAAGGAGAGTTCTAATGAACTTCAAAGGTCATTTCATAAAATAGGTACATAATACCATTCAAAAAAAAAGAAAACAAATCAATTCCTAGGTATGACTTATGTTACGAATATGCAAGATTATTACCGACTTCAAAAAAGGAGGTTATCAATTCTTTGTGATATTTTATTTATTTTTTATTTAAAACACTTCATGCACAAACAAAAGGCGGACTTAACTTTAGAAACATTCTCTACCAGTCAACCATTGGTCTATACAGAGAAAATGCTTGCGGCGCGAAGGAAGTGATAGAAGGGCAAAAGTGAGAGCTTGACTACGATTCGTATACGATATTGTTGGAATTTTATATTATTTGATTATGTTTATCTATTCCACTTGTGCAAAATAACCTACAAAAACAGTTTACACTTATCACGATTAGCACAGCACTAATTTCACTCAACACGGTGGGAGGAATAAAATAAAATAAGGATTACTTCCGTATATAGGTGATATTCTAGAACAGTGGATGGTAGAATGGAAAATTGATGTACTCTCTAACTAGCGATTTATTCTAAGGTTAACAATTATTATAGTTTGGTCGTATCGACTTTTAGTCAGTTTATTCAGTGCGTTAAGTGCCTACTGGGTACCTCAATGTACACTCGTAAGTCAGATTTCATCTATACAATTAATAGAAACATTTCTGTGATGACTTTTCTCTGCCAATTAATTTTTAGTTAGAGGCAGGACAGATGTATCTAATTACTATAAATCCAGCGTTTCCAAGGAGCGTTGGTAATAAAAGAAGGTGTGAAAAGGATAAGGTTACGTTTACCTCATGACATACGCGAGACCCCTTACACACTGTGACTTTTAGCATCGCTGCAGTCGCGATGCAGCATCGATGCAGTCGCAACCTGTCAACTTTATATACTGCGCTACTTTTAGCATCGAAGAAGTCGCGATGCTAAAGCGGGAAATTGACAAATTATGTACTGTGTTTTGTCGATTGCATCCATACTAACGCGCGTTAGCGTCGATGCAGACGCGCTTCTGCATCGATGCTGAAGAGCGTTTTCTAAACGCGCGACTGCATCGATGCTAAAAGTCGCGGTGTGTAAGGTCCTTTATATTAGTAGCTTGTGCTTTCGCAGAGTGTGTTTAACCTTAAAAAAAATATGGGATGTAAAGGTATCATTATTTTTCTTTTCTTTATTTCAATGTGAATAAAATTATCTTAATACATATGTACAGCGTTGGTCAGAGTAAATAACGTAAAATATAAGAAAGGAAACAAAAATGCGTGTGAAGTCTTACAAACGTAGTATGTTTTTCTAATCTGATATTTTAACAGATTTTCCCACACTTTCCACTGAGTATAAACATGGTATTTATGCGACTTTCTTTCCCTTTTCCATATTTATAAGTGCAGTCAAACGTGGTAGACAATTTGTAAGTTTTATTGCATGACCATAAAACGCAGAGCGATGCGACAAATCGACTTTTTATGGGACCGTTTAAAGATTTAATTGTAATCGTATTTTGGCTTTCGCCTTTTATATCATTGATTGACGTGCTGTCCGTCTTAATACTGTGTATTTATTCCGTGACACCTATTTTAGTAAGGATAAAAAGTTACCTGCCACTTTGAGAATTATATTCAGACGTTTTCGTTAATGACACAAAAAATATGGAAAGCGTTTCAAACTTGCTGACTTTGACATTTTCCGTCCTATGCATTTTTCTGACAAAATTTAAAACAACGAAAACGCTGTCTCAAAGCAGCTAGAGTGCTGGACTTTAATCGTTTATTATTTACCTAAATAAAAGCTCTAAATCGGAGACCATACCATATATTTAAGTTCACATTCGTTACAGATTTAATACGATGATGCAATCAAGTCTTGTTATAAGTCGTGTCTCTGTGGCGTTTCTACTTTGTCGCAAGTTGTTTCAAAGCAGTCTGAACACATAAACTGAACTGCTCATTGGCACACATTGCGCGCGCACGTGTCACTGCCAATCCCACATCAGCTGATAGTGTCAGCCCCAATACACTACGAGCTGTAATTGACGTAGATACAACAGGATTTGTTGTTGCTTGTTTTATATAATTAAAGATACTGAATTGGTCGTACTTAGAAAAAGGTAAAATACCTTAAGCAAATGTAAAAATGACTATTTTATGGTTTAGAATGTTTTTAACACTTACAGTGTCATACATAAAATTTTGGCTATTTGAATCCATGTGAGAGTAAGTGAGTGTAAAAAAATACACCTTATCCATTGGTCAAGGTGTATTTTGTAACACGATCGTAAATATTCAACCAGTGGTAACGACATGAAACTATTAGTTAAGTTTTTTAATTATCGATAACGACACCAGGCCTAAGTTGTTGGGCTATTAACTCTTGATGCTGGTGCTGACGACTTTGACTTAATACGTTTAGTGCCGAGCACTCGGGCCCGAGTGTACGAGAACCCCACGAGGCCCAGGTGTTTACGGCGACGACTTTTTCTGACGTCATTTTATACTCGTATATGTATAGCACTCGGATCCGAGTGCTTGGCCACCAGCACGCTGTGTAAAAATTGCGGTTTCTTGAGTTTTTCTTCGCACATTTTTAAAAATGTCCTGAAGTGCGTAATTAGGCGAATACCTAAATGTGATTTATGTTTTTAGAAAGGTTCTAATCGATTGAACGCTTTTGCGATGCAACCTACTGAATGTCAATCTTCTGTTGTGGTGACACTCTTGAGCTACATCACAGTGTCCGCTTTATAAATTATTTACTAACGATTTTATCAGTCCGCTCATAACTAATAGAATTTCTTAGCACTTTTATTTTAAATTGCTAATATACTACCTAAGAAAATAATTGTATGTAGTAAATATTAAATGTATGGTACAAAAAATATATAACTAGGTAGGACACACTATAAAAAAACAAACAGTGAAAACCGTGAAAAAAATACCAACACACTTAGTTTAACCCTCTTTCACTTTATTATATTTGGAACATATTGTGCCCACATATTGAGAGTTATAGTCTAGTTCTATACTTAAGATACTTTATATTTCTGTAAATCATCTGTACTTGACTGTAACTTGTTTTGTAGTTGTTCTGTAAATAATATGACAGTAGCCTGAATATAAAAAAAAAACAATGAATTTAAGTTTCTTATGTAGAATCTAAAAGCCCTTGGTGTGTTAGCATCGTTAAATACCTTGCAAATGGCACAAAAGCTACAATTTCAGTTTATTACACCTCCCAATCTAAGGTGTTTCTCTCGAAATGCTTATGTTATCCATAAATTAGAAAGTTATTTCGCCAAAGCGTTTCCCTGAAACGGTTCCGGGCATTTCAGTTCTTGTGGACAGCAGAATCGGAACCAGAATATAATAACTACGAAACTTCGTATTACGAGGATTTCATAATATTGTCGCCGGACATTAAACTGCAGTTCTTTATGGGACATAAACCGAATAGTTAACGAGCTCTGACGTTCGACAAGCGGACAATTCGAAACAAAATAGTGCGCTTTGCCGCAGTGTTTTTAGTTGTAGACCGTTTGCTTTTTTTGGGTGCGAGGAAGAAATCTTTTGAGGAAATTGCTATAGAAATGCATAAGCTAAAGATATTTACACAGAAACTAAGCATTATGTGTGTGTGTTACATGTCTGTTTAATGGTATAAAAAAAATATTATATATTTTTTTAAAACGACTATGTTGTCAGTTTCTTTTATCAACTTCAAAGAAACAATAAACAATTCAATGTTATATATGTATGTAATGTCGTTGGAATTTGAAAATGTTATTAAAAATATTAAAGTATATTGATATATTAAGGCTTCCAAACACGTGTATAAAATTTCGTAAGGGTATGTATTGTAATCGTTTTTTTTTATTACTACTATCGTTTTTTTTAGGCATAATATGTTTTAATGTGTTCGATTTGTGCGTTCGTTTGCTAAGCTGTTACTATTTGTGTTAACGAATAAGTGGTTTAATAATGGTATAATTTGTAGCTAAGTGATCACTTGTTAACCTTGGTTATCCTATTAAGTAAAAATAAATAAATAAAATATTTGTATGTTTGTTCACGAACACGAGAAGTCATAGCGAGTTTGTTATGTTTAATTAGGTAATATTGTAACTTAGGGCACAGTGTAAATTTTATCAAAATCGGTTTAGTAATTTATGAGACATGGGTAAAAAACAAAAAATCATAAAAAAAAAACATTTAATAAAAATAAAACATTTAATAAAATAAACCGCCTTAAAATCTGTCTTAAAAAACTTAAAGTAACGCATGCGCTTAAAACATGCATGATCTCAAACTTACTTAAACAAACAGTCTACGCACATCATGTACATACTCCAAATGAATTTGTTTCTCCTGATTTTCCGGTTTTCTGATCAACGTGTTATCTACTATAATAACCAGAACTCATTTCACGCGTTCAAAAATTGGTGGCTACTGAAAGGTCAGCAATCGATAATTCTCATAATTGGTTCGACCCACAAATTCCCAGCGCACATTCTATCAATAAGAGGTGTAACATTATCTAGTTCAGTTCAATTCGGTCGGTAATAAATGTCCGCAAATAATGGGTGCTTAAAGCTACTGTATTTGCTAGAAACCGTCGGTTGTGAAACTCTTGTAAGCGATCAGCTTACATGAATCAAGTAAGAATGTTCTAAAGGTAGTAATGCATATTTATTACTTAGATTTCGTTTTTTTTTTCGTGCTGTTGTGCCGAAATCTCGGCACGGGTGCCATCTTGAGTCACGAGCGAAACGAAAGGATAATAATTTTGAAGTTAGTATAGTAAAGTTAGTACTAGTTAATAGAATATCGGTAATAGAAAATCCTGAGTGTAGCAAGGGATTTAAGCTGGCTCAAGACGAAGACAACTTTATTCCCGTGGTGAATACTCTGCTTTTCGCTACCCTTAGCGAGGTAATTTATAAGATTATACGCTGCATTTAATCACGAGTTACTATTTAAATTCGATTCAGCTCAGTAAGTATTTCAATATATAAAAGAAACTGCCCGCCCTCCCTTTTTTCAAACGTAGTAATTACTTGCTCAGTGCTCAACAATTCAAAGAGAAGTTTTTCGCGCGGCAAGTCGCCTCCACCTGCTAATCTGTGCAATAATCGACCTAACTAAAAAAATAAACCTATTGTCAAAGACAAACAAAATGTGACAATTTAAAATGAAAAAAAAAAGTGTCACTATGTATGGCGGGCAACCGAATATTATATTTGTAGATTTTAAATTGTTAAAAATTAGACCCATTGTAAATTATTAAAATCAGTGACCATAAAAAACACACTTTTAAAACCTTTTTTGTTTACCTTATCTAAAAATATGGAACGATTGTTTATTTTAATAATATGATATGACTCAAATATTTTTAACTCAATGTCTAATCGTAGCAATTAAAACTAAATAACTTCCACCCTAGGGATGGAAAAGCTATTTTCCCGTGTATCTTCACATGAAAGTTCAATTTTCCGAACAGAAAAGATGAAAAAAAATAAAAGTAGGTAGTTTAACGGCGAGATTAAAATTCAGTAGTACCTACTCTATTCATTCAGTTCTCGATTCATTGACGTAAACATAACAAAATGGGTCAATCGTAGCATATCCCTACTACTCCTATCACGTTTACGCCACTCATTTATTAATGAATGTGTAATCACTATCGCGAGTCGGTGTCGTAAGCTATCGCCTTTGAACGTTCATGCCCTACTTAAAGCAGTAATTATCAATCACTTCTAACTATTTAACTGATTTTACAATCACGATCGCTAATGATTTGTATGCTCTTCCAATTAGGAATTGGCATGTGAAATCGATTGAGCCCTGGTTATGTAGTTAGGGTGTTTCAGGTCAGTGAAGGACATAGTTTATGTGTTTGTATGCTTTTTTTTTAACTGTATTTATCACACTGAAAGGCTTGACTTTTGCAAGTTTTGGTAAACTATATAGTTTGAGGGAAAAAAATATTAAATACGATTCGTTATTTTGCGTGTCACGCGCAGCTCCTTACGATTTTATCTCGTGTTCATAATTTCGTAATATAACGACTAACTGCCTCTGTGGCGCAGCGGTTAGAGGGTCGCACTTTAAAGCGACGGCTGCACGAGAGGTCCCGAATTCGATCCTTGTGTCGGGCCAAAAATATGTACCTAGGTTTTTCTGTTAATAAATTCTCACGGTAGAGTTTGGAAGTTGGCGGTGTTTCACCCCCATGCCTCTATGCGCAAGTAAAGCCGTTGGTCCTGCGCCTGATCTATCTCCGGTCATGTCAGATAATTGCTGTCCTATCGGGATACGATAATGAAAGGAATGGAGAGTGCACCTGTGTTTGCGCTCACACTTGTGCACTATAATATGTCCAGCGCAGTCGGTTAGTCATTGTGACTGGCCACCGTAGTCGAAATTGGCTATTATTATTAATATAACGGCTGCATTCGGACTCATTAATTTGTCGTTTGGCCACTTTATTCATCGCTATTATGGTCAATCTGATGTAACTGGGAAATTGTTTTGAATACCTAGCCAATTTAGGTTTTTGAGAACAACATGCGTTCTGGCCTACCATTTTAATTAGTGTTTCATCAAATTCTTGAAATGTATTTATCGTCAATTGTTGCCAAACTGTGTAGCTGTAGTAGTAGTATTTGTGAACACATTGATCAATAAAGACTATGGATAGGTCTTAGAGGTTCCTAAAATAATTTTCTTTTAGTCTAACGTTTTTTTTAATTTCATTTTCTTGGTAAGAAAACAGACATTAATCGTATTAAAATAGTATAAAAAATATTAAAATCGAAGAGCAACTGTACTAATGCCCTTAAGTGCACCTGTGCGCCAAACTTTTGATGGTTAAAGTTAAAGTTTGATATAACAAACCTTTGAAAGATAGACGCTTCCAAAGTGGTAAAATGGTATTTTAGCTAAGTTGATGTAAGTGGATTCACTTTCATTATTTGGGTAGGTATATGTATACATAGTTTTGATTTACCTTTTCTGTTGAATGTTCTCGTTAATGATATAAACACCATCCTACCTTAAAAGATCAAGAAAATGACATAACCGACATGAAGTAGGTTTGATGGCATTTTTATGAGACCATATTCGACCGCGTAAAACAAAACGAGTGGCACAGTTACACGGTGGCCAAAATATGAGTTCGTAAAAGCACTTTTACAAGCAATAAAATGGCTATTAAACTAAGCTGTCTTAGCCATCAAAGAATTGGAGTGGTGGTTTTATGATTTTTGGACTTTTCCGCTGCTGTATTTGGTTGAGAAAGAGATGGTAGGAAAGATTCAAATATTGAATGTTAAAGCCATACAATTTTACATTACCTAATCGAGTTAATATCTATGTAATTATTGGAACGGTTAGCGAAAACAAATGGCTGGCGGTCTTTACGAATTTAAAACAATATTATCTTCATGAAATATTGTATTATCCATTTATTCTATTCAACTTCTTTAGTCTATAGTGTAGATTTTTAGTTATTTATAAAATATAATGAACGGGTATGTAAATTTTGTACTCAAATTGCTAGAGAAATGGTGACAGACGTCCCCAACGTTGTTTTTTTGGTCACCGAGCCCTGTCATGGATTCGGTTTCCGTACTACCTACTTCGCACACAGCGAATACAATTCAAAATAATCTACATATATTGTCGATAACGTTCAAATTATTTTGTCACAAGGGAGCAATATAACAAAAAGGCTACTCGACATAAATATAGGAAAGTAATACCAGATATAAGACTAGCATTGTATAGACGGAATTGTCACTGCATGGCAATAAAAATGTAGATATAACAAAGTGCATCTGAGATTTAAAGCAATGTCATCAGCAATGTTTAAGAGAAAACTACATGAATAGCTCCTGATAAAATGTTTTTATTCGCTGAGGGAATTTTTAGACGATTAATGTAATGATTTATGTAACTGTTTGTATATGTAGCTTTTGTTTTTACTGTTACCTTTCCATGGATTCTAATAAACTTTTAATTTATGACATCACACCTATATCTTAAGACATGCAAGAATTCGAATATGTATAATGAATTTATGAACCTTTTATTTTTTGATTATCTACAATTTTGTGTTCCAATTTTGATTTGCATGACAAAATAATAAAATCATTTGCTTGACGACCTGTCTGGTGTAGTGGTCGAGAAATCGCCTACTACCTAGCGGGTTGCGGGTTCGATCCCCGCACAATACAAACATTTGTGTGCATGGACATGTCTGTTTGTATTGGTCTGGGTATTTGCTATGTATATCATATATGAATTATGTATACAAACAAAAAGTATTTAAGTATTATATCCGTTGTCTGCTGGCACCCATAACACAAGCTTTGAGTAGCTTACTTTGGGAATAGATAGCGATGTGTGGGAATGTCCAAAGGATATTTATGATATTTATTTATAAGTCAAACATGAGCTACTTAAAAAAAACATCTTTGTATTACCATGTTGAAGCAAATAAATGTTTCTGATTTCTGTAAAATAAAACTGAGTTAAGCACCCGAAATAGTTTACAGAAAAAGGAAGACATATAAATCCGTAAAAGTATATCTTCTCGTCGTTGCACTCGGTAAGTAGATCTTAAAGTATGTAGTGCAACATTTCCATTTCACAAGTCAAGTAAGTATTTGATATCTTTATGGCATAACTTTCTACTCTCTTGTACTAATTAGCATCTACGTTATGTGCCTACTTTGTTCTAGCCACAATGAGTGTCTATAGTCTAAAGCCTAGCCTAGATAGGCAGGGCTTATCGCCCCAGATCCTCTGACCTATGACCGTCGAAAGCGCTGCAGCTAGTACAGTTAATTAACACGTTACTAAAACTGTTTAAAGCCTTAGCCGTGGTTAAAATAAAGCAGCAAAATCAAGGTAGGCTTTCCTTTGTTAATATTATCAAGCGCTTCACTTTTTTCTAAACAATAATTATTTTTTATCAACCTAATCTACAAGTTTCACACTACAAAGAGGTATGTTTACTTACTTAAAGATTTAAGCCAAAACAGCGTTTCGACGGTACACTGCGGACTTGTTTTGTTGTGAAAATTAAACAAATGAATTCATGGAACACGCAAAACGCGCCTTCGCATGTTTTTTTTATAATTTAAATTTTAGCACCAGACAGCGTTTGGTTTTCCGGCCAGTATTGAAAATAAAGTTGAACACTTGTTTTTTATCGCAAACGAATTAAATGTTATTTGGCCTCCTAACGACACGTTAAGTTATGGTTAAAAATAAACGACCGAGTGTGATAATATGTAAAATGGTGGACCTCCTTCGCATTACGCACAATTTTATCAGGGCTAATGAATTCGCAACCGGTACACTAGCTTATAATATTACCATGTTTATTTTGTGAACCGTTTGACAAAACAAAGTAAGTATGCAATATTATTACGAAGCTGTAATTGCCCAGCCGCAGATTTTGTGTACGAAATGATTTTTTGTGATTTTATATAAAGAACTCGAAAGCTCTGTTATTGCCCTATGTTAATTTTAGTTAGGTATCGATTCTGTATATTTATATTTATGTTTGCATTCTGTAGTAAGCGAAATAGCTGTCGAAGTCCATGTAGGTACAAAATTTGGTGGAGATTAAACATACATAATTAAGATGAACGCTCACGGATCGAAAGGCCGCCAGCGGTCTTGTTTTTTTTTGATGTTGATAAATTTAATCTGTAACGCCTTAAAGTTAGGTGGTGCTTTGCCTGTAACCTAAAATATGTATTTTTATTGACATATGCATGCATGTAGATTTTATGAATATAATGCATCATCTAAACATTATAAATACAGGGTGTGGGCCTGTAATGGAAGCAAAAAAAGTAATTTAAGTGTCCAGTTTTTAATTCTAAATGGTTTTATTTTTTTATACTTAAAAACAAATTTATTTTTATTTTCTAACAAAATATAGAACCAGCAATGTATTGCAAACAAATGTATTCAGTCATAGAACTTGACGTTGTAACTTACTACAACAAGTTAGCGATTATGATATACATTGATTATTAGGAATCTTTACTTTGGAGTAATATATCTCTGAGATAAAGAATTTTTGAGCACTAAAACCAGGTCATGGTAACTACGTATGCTCTGTGGAATCATTGATTAATATTTTTGCTCCTACTACAGGCTACACGCTGCTTAATAAAACAAGTGACAGTCCCTAGGTTTATCGCGACCTGTCTCACGACTGATAACTGATTGCAGAATCGACACCTTCTCACTTCCCCGTCCAGCTGCGGCCTTTGATAAGATAACCGGCGCGCACGCAGCTTATCTTGGGGGAATTGGAAATGACATCATAATGACACTATCTTACTCCAGACGTCTTAGTAAACGCCTGCTAGATTTAACCTGGGTGTGCTAATTGTGGGTGTGTTATAGACAAATTTTTACATCTATACACGGTATTTTACTAAGATCAGCAGTAAACAAGATTAAAGGTAACTTATACCACGCCTTACTTAAATCTGATTATCGTATCGTGTCGTAATTCTATAAGGTAATATATGACATGCTTTTCTTTCTTTTAAGTTTGTTTGGAAAGTGACACACTCACACACTCTTAAATCGATAAAAATATTACATCTTTTGTTAAATTGCATAAAAATAATCATAGGCTTCCAATGTCGATTTTATCAACGTAAGATAAGACTTATCCGACTGAATAAGTATAAAACTACTGATGTTAAAAAAATACATTAGTAATTGCGGATATATGGGTGACGTATTCGAATAAGGCTGATTGTATTTAAATCGTTCGACGTTGGTAAATTTAGGCTTGAATAAACTAATAAATCTAGTAGACAGTCAAAATCAATAGCAAATCATTCAGAATTAAAGTGCAAGGATACAGTGAGGTAAAAAAAAAACAGATTCATAAGCAAATAAAACTTATGGGCATCCAATACAACATAACAATAACAAAGTAACTGCATTCAAAAAGCTCTATCCATGTTACCAAGCTTAGAATACATAGCAGGCGAGTATCCTTGTTCGAGCGCACTTATCCCGACACTTGTAATTTCATTGAACAGGCGCATAGACGTCCCTTAAATTGCTCTACAGTTATTTACAGTATTTGCCAACGCGATTGGCGCTCCTTTAAGGATGCCACATCTGGAAAATAATTCCTTGTTAGAAAACAAAGCTATTGTTCCGTACCAACGACCTCTAGTAAGTCTATGTTCTGTACCCGGGATGTCACGTCTTGGTAAGAGCTGTTCTTCTGAAAGAACAAAGCCTGATCAGTTCACCCATTTGCTGCTGCTGTGCCCAATCTACTGATGGATTGTTAAAGAGATGGAGTTGAAAGATAATCCAACTAAAACCTCTTTACTACAGCAACTCTACAAAATCTTTGGTGGTGAATTCAATAATAACGTGAATTCAGTAATTAACTTACGGGTACCACTAAAATATCTTGAACTGAAACTCAAGGTTTTATTTGCCAAGAACACAGTTTACAAAGATGACACTTAAAAGTAAGTAGCACGTGTGTTCAGTCTGCTTGCAGACGTGCAAACATTTAATTATAGTTATTATTACATACAGATACACAATATTGATGTCAATTAAATTATCTTGAATTAATTACATTAGTTTAAATAAGATTAAGTATTTTGAATGAAATATTAGAACTTTGTCGCCAATTACAATATTCATTGTTACTATAAAAGCATTTTTCCAAAAGCCAGTTATTCAATCGCTTCCTCAATATTGGTCCTTGAAGTGATTTTTAGATATTTAGATCTTCCGGTGCAGTAAGTTATATAAAACAATACTCTTATTATATGCATTTCTTTTATATACTCGTTTATCCTTGGTGAAGGAAGCACTGATAAATTTATAAGTTGAAACAGAAGACTATCTGATCACCAGTGACGTAGAGCAATTAGCTTTGACAGCTCAAATGACATATGTGTATTATTATGTAAAGAGAAGGCTTAGGAATAAATGAGCAGTTCTCAGACACAGTGACAGCAGTCCACACTGACAACTGACAATAAGGTCGTCAAAAAATCAAGAAAAAAAAAACAAAATCACCATCCCTACTCCAGACAGGAATGCAGTAACCTGAGAGTCGTGACTGGCGGGAGCGCCCGGCGGAAGTGCGCGCTTGAACTGCGCACGCGCAGCCTTAACTACGACCTTATGCTAAGGCTCTAAGGGTCAGATTAGAATGATTTGATTGACCTGGCCATATGAGCGTATGATTGAAAACACACTTTTATTGTTTTTGTGAAGTTTATTGTGTAATTCTTGACCTTACACTTCGTATTGTTGAGCTTTGTGCTAAGTAGATGACTGTAATCTGGACGACTTAAAAAAACTTAGTCCATACGCTGAAAGATGTACTTTGTACAAGTAAATCAATCGCTCGCCTCTAGATAAAGTCGTTAAGATTTGAAGTTAAATAACATATTTATCACTCTCTTGATTTGTTAATTTAATTAAGTTAGAAATGCTAATTTCAACATACACACACAGAATATCTTGCAGAGGAGTGTATAATGATAACAAAATATATATATATATTCATGTTACCTAATAAAATAACTTTAAATAAGTCAGGCACCGACATTTGAGCCGCAATAGGCAATGGATTGTTTCTTAGCAGCCCTTAAGGAAGTGTTTATGATCCCTCAAGGAATAAGCATTTATTTATTATTACCCTTCATTAAACTTATTAATTGTAAATGAACCGTCGCTGATTCAATTTTCTGCATTTCCAAGCGGTAGAGAAAGCCTTAAGGCATTAAGTCCGCCATTGTGCAACTCACCGTGCAATAAAGTTTCAATAAATAAAAATATACTCAACTAGCAGTCCCCGTGACTGCGTCTGCATCTTTTGAGAGTACTCCCTCCCCTCCCATCGCAGCGTAATGTTTTATAGCCTAAAGCCTTCTTCGAAACATAAGCTATCTAACAAAAAAATATTTTTTTCAAATCGGTCTTGCATTGAATAAAACAAAGTTTAAACTTTGTATTATAATTTGCGAACTTGTTTGTTTATATCAATCAAGCCTTCGTATACTTAGTATAAAGTTGTTCAATGTGTGTATGTAATAAACGCCATGATCTTTGACATTTGCAATGCAAATACTGAGTTCCGCCGATGCATACTATTAGCCCAGTAACGCCGAGCGAAAGGCGATTACTTTTAATATACGGCTCAGAACTTATTATTAGAAGCAGCTTGGAGTGAATATGTAATGAAAAGTTAATAAAAACATCGTTAGAAGTGGACAGGTGGACAAGGTAATGTTTGTGGATAAGAGAAGAAAGAACATATTAATTTAAAAACTTAAACTAAATTAACATTTTAATAGACATAGAAAACAACCACTGAGGTTTGTGTGCAATGTCTCATCAGTCTAACGTCTCTAAAATATATTTAATAATGTTTTTTTAATAAATTGTACCTTTTTTTTTGCAAACTTAATTATGTTTTTTTTTATTGCACACTTAATTACCTATATTTTTTATCATCATCATCATTATAATCAGCCAAAGGGCGTCCACTGCTGAACATAGGCCTCCCCCGCGGCTTTCCACAGCGACCGATCACTAGCGGTCTGCATCCAGTTTGATCCTGCGATCTTTTTAAGGTCGTCTGTCCATCTTGTTGGTGGACGTCCTACGCTGCGTCTTTGGTCGAAGGGTCTCCAATCTAGAACTTTCCTGCCCCAACGGCCATCAGTTCTAATTATATTTTTTACATTTACTAATAATAACATAAAAAAGGTTATTGAGTGTGTAATGTTCTATTTATAAATTATTGAAAATGTGTCACTTTTAATATGTATAATGTATTATTCATATTACTTGTATTTTAGTGCTTACTTACTGATTTTTAGATAAGGGAACTCTGTAATTGGCCATACCCAGTGTGTTAAAACTAAACGTAAGTGATAAAAATGTATGTGCTTTTGATTTCCTCAATAAACAACCACAACAACAACAACAATACATTAAATAGCTCAAACAAATTGACACTATTATTTAAATAGCTAAATGTAGCTTCATTATGTGTTTGCGCCGTTTGGCGTTGAAACATTTGGGCCGTGGGGATCCTCTGCTAAATTGCAGTTTAGAAAAATTGCGCCAAAATTAAATTATTTTACAAGCCAATAATAAAGCTGGCTGGCTCAAAGGATCAGCATAGCTATCCAACGCGGCAACGCAGCCAGCATCATAGCCTCCTTGCCGCAAGGAACTGGTTTCGTTTTTGAATAGGTAGATATTAAGTTATTTTTTTATGTTGCATGTCTTAGTTTAATTTTTTCTTGTTTGTTTTTAATAAAGATTCATGCTTCATTAATAAACATTAATTGGCATAAATACAAATGTACCTTTAGTCAAGGAAGAGTGACTCTTTCTGCCACAACAGGTACCATCATAGCACTTACAAAAAATAAGTGTCCACCTTTACAGCTATATTTAAAATTATTGTTAAAGTACTTAATAAATATTTTTCATTTTCATTTTCTTAATATTCTAGGTTCCATTTTCAACATACATAAGTAAGTTGATAAATACTAAGGGGTGCTACCTTGTCTGTAGTAGAGTTTGGAGAGAAGTTATATAAACTCGAGTCTTTTATATTATTCTAAAGAGCTGAAATCAATGTCGATAAGAATTAAAGATCAAACACATAAGACAGTAATGTAATTTAAATTAATAAGTTCTGCAGGCTTAAAAGATTACGTTATATTTTGTTTTGTTTATTTATTTTCTTCATACATCTACCCTTACAGACTAATATCCAAGTCAAAACATGCGTTTTTTTTAAATACAATGAAATAAGTAATACACATATCATAAATTGCCGCGATAAATCAAATCCTAAAAATTCACTCACGATAACAGATTATGGGTAGTGTTACTCTCTCAAATTCAGCTCGTAAACAAAAGAACAAATCTAGGCAGTCAGCAGCTAAGTTGAGATTTTTAATAGCACGCGTTAGGGAAGATGTGGCCAGCACTTGCAGATACCTGATTTAAAAGGTGACGAGAGATCTGTTACAAAAGAACACCGCTTAAATGCTTTGCATATATGGTCTAAGTATCTGACAGTGAAGGCTAATAATAATGATGATGAATGATCGAAGTGATAACACCACCACCATTCTAGATGCACGCAAAAAGTCTTGTGCTGGCATATTTAATCCCACCAACACGAAAGAGGTGTGATTTAACCAGCACTGATAAAAAACCATTTGTAAAAAGCTCCGTCGTCATGGCAACGGGCGGGCGTGCGCACGCGCTGATCGTATCGCACCGCGCAGCAGTCGTCAACATTTTTTGTTTATTCCATATTTGCGGAGTGAAGTCATAAAAAATCGCGGATTATCTTGATAATCGTGTTTCAAATATTCGTTCACATGAACTGATGGTGTAAATTTGGTCCCTCCCAAAATTCTCTGATGAGTGAGGGTGGTGACTGAAGGATCTTGACTAAAACTCTATGGAAACTCGGCCCACTTTGCGTCTGCATGCGTCTTTACAAAATGCTCGGAAAAAATATATAAATATTTGAAAGAATACTGACAAAAATTATTAGGGGTTTACGAGTAATTCAATGGTAGATTAGACATTTTGAGATTATGTTTTGTGATTGCAGAGTTATTGCACCTTACCTACAATCATTTTGATACATTCAGAAGGTAATTGTTATATTTTACTAAAGTAATTCAATACTTACTTACTTAGATACCCTTAAAATACCAGTGCAATTATAATTCAAACAAGATTTTTGAAATATAAACTACTAAGACGCAATTTGGGCCCGGCTTTGGTCAATATCCTTTGAATTTGAAAAAACTAATTCACGCAACAACACACAATGTAATTTAGTTTTTTTTTTTTAAAAAATACTTAGGAAATTTAGGTTAACGTTACGTTATTGTAAACTGTAAATTAAGATTTACGAATTTAGAGTTACGTTCATCACATACGGTCACATTGACTGAATTTGCCGGTATTTGACCGATCATATTATTGCTCAAGACAAATTTAATTTTACAACACTAGCTTGGGTTGAAGAAAATGGTTTTTAGAACAGTTAAAATAAAAAGTACAGAAGAAAATCGTAACAAGGCCATGTTTCACAATGTATAACTGTCAAGAGATGACGTTAGATAAAATAACAAGAAAATAAAATACAGCTGATAAAAAACAGGCTTTACACTTTTTTACTAAAAACATTTCTTTCTACTAAATACAAGAAGAAATGGAAGCGCCATATTTGTACCAACAAGATGGACAGACGACCTTATAAAGATTGCAGGATCAAACTGGATGCAGACCGCTAGTGATCGGTCGCTGTGGAAAGCCGTGGGGGAGGCCTATGTTCAGCAGTGGACGTCCTTTGGCTGATAATGATGATGATGATATTTGTTATTGAGATAACCTGTAACTTCACTCAGACTAGTCTTGTTTGTGAATCCAAGTCCTAGGTCCTAGAAGGTTGCTAACCCCTGGCACAGTGAATGGACCCTTGTGCAGGGCTCGATAGCATTGTGGCAGGTTCAGCAATCGCAGCCGGTGATAAGCCCGCCGCTCGCCATTGTACAGCGCCAGCACATCAGGTTACCCACTTTTGTTACAAACTAGCACTAATTACAACGGCATAAGACACCGCAGTGTTTACCTTGACGTGCTGTCGTCCGTACTAATGTGTAGCAATATGTAACAAATCTTTATGGGCTCTTTGCGTGTGGGAAACATCGTGAAGTATCCTTATCGATGTAATGAGGAGGTACGTGCTTAAGTATTGTGCTTTGCGTTTTGAATTACATTAGTAATTTTATAAAGTAACTAGCGGTCCCCCGCGACTTCGTCCGCGCGTTTTGAGTTTGCTCCCTCCCCTCCCGTCGCAGCGTCATGTTTTATATCCTAACTAAAGCCTTTCTCGATAAATAAGCTATCCAACACAGAAATATTTTTTCAAATCGGTCCAGCAGTTCCTGGGATAAGCGCATTCAAACAAACAAACTCTTCAGCTTTATAATATATTAGCGCAAGCGCACGTTGTACTTAAGCTGCGAACATTATTTTGGTGCGGAGTTATGTTAAAACTGTGATAGCTCCTAAGATATTTATTGAAATCAAATGATATAAAGGGCAACTTGGTTCTAAATGAAATGCTCGTGATGATGAATGTATTTATTTTGATAAGAATAAATACCTGTGTGTATAATACACCTCTTAAAATAATGCATTATTTTTTTACAAATTTATGAACATAAAAAAGGTTGTAGTAAGTCAACCATAAAAGATAGACATATGCTGTCCCGGACTTTATTATAGAACTCTTAATGCTGAACAATCCTGTCATACATGATTTTTGTGTAACTTAAGCGGTTTCCGCAGCGTATGCAGCGGAAGCTCTCAAAAGGTATATCTTTCTCCCGTTTTCGCAACATTTTTCATTTCTGCTGTGGTCATATGAGTCGTATCTTTATGTTTTATAGCCTAAAGCCTTCCTCGATAAATGGACTATCCAACGTAAAAAAACTTTTTCAAATCGGGCCAGTAGTTTTTGAGATTAGCGCGTTCAAACAAACAAACAAACAAACAAACTCATCAGCTTTATAATATTAGTATAGATTGATATAAATAGTTTTGTGTTTGATTTATTTTCAAAAAATCTTAAACCGTAATAAACACTACCTTTTAGTACATCTCAGATACAAGTTACATAGCAAATTAATGAGTGAACTATTCATAAAACTATATTCGTTCAAGTGTATAAATAGCATGTTGATGTATCATCTTATCTCTTGTGTGTCAAATAAATCATACTTTATTCATTCATTTATGATTCGGATAGCCGGTAGGTAAAACCCTTGACTCCTGAATGGGTTAACTCAGGTTAACCGACTTTGATAAAAAAAAACTCATGTACCAAACACTGGGAAGGACACCAAATAATCAAATTTTTATTCAGGAAAATTTACAGAGGATGATAAGGAGCATGCACACCTGAAACAGCTACGAGATACGGTGAAAAATTTTCCAACAAGCGTCACAAAGAATGTAAAGTTACCATCACAAATAACTTAAATTGACAGGTTGATTACTCGTACTCTCAAAAGAACTTAGAATGAAATAAAAAGTTGACCTTCGACCGCGATTAACTTGAGCCTCGATTCCTCTGAGGAATTTTCACAAAAAATGTGACGGACAAAAAGCTACAGCGTGCTTAATTATAGTAATGATGTCACAGAACAACCGGTGTCAGACGTTAACCTGCGTTACGAAAGCCGTGTGGTAATTATTTTGTCTCTTTTCAATTTTGTTTTATCTATAAAGCTGAAGAGTTTGTTTATTTGAACGCGCTTATTTCAGGAACAAATGGACTGATTTGAAAAAATATTTTTGTGTTGTATAGCTTATTTATCGAGAAAGGCTTCGTAAGACGTAGTAGTAAAATAGTACCTACATCACGCTGCGATGGGAGGCGAGGGAGCAAACTCAAAACTGGTGGATAAAGTCGCGGGGGACCGCTATTTTATAAAAGGATACACGGAGTTAATAAGTTGATTTCGGAAGGATGGTCTATTCTGTGATATTCTACATCATTCCTCATCCTACATAACTTGTTACCAATAAAATGATAGGTGAAATAATGCTACGATGCTGTTTCAAAGATTTTTAAAAATTAAATACAATCAAATAGTGGTGATATCGTTAACATACATCACGATGTATAAAATGTCAAAGCAATTAACATTTCAGAAATAATTCAGCCAGCTATCATTAATTTGAGTCGAACAGCCGACACGAGTCTGGTCTCCGACTTCAAAGAGGAAATCGGACGCATTGGCAACGCGTGCTCTCAAATGTAGAACGTCCACAAAGGTATGAATGAACCTGACGCGCGTAATTTGTATACAGAATGTTTTGGTCAGCGACGCCCGACCACGTAAAAACGATACTGATAGAAAAATATATATAATGGAAATACCTCTTAAAGTTACTTCATCACTGGGATACTAGCGAGCGTAGTATTTCGAAGATTCGTGCGAGGGTGCGAGGTTCCTTAATTGATTGAATTGTTTTAAGAATGTTTTTTTTGTTTTTTTAGAATAAGCTTAAAATAAATCTCATATTATCATCCCTAAGATATCACTGATCAAAACAACAACCTGTATGTGTCTTGTTTTCAAAGTATTAGTTGTAGTTTCAAGTAATCAAAATTGATTTGAGTACTTACATTCAGTAGGTAATTTTATTATAATAAATTATGTTCATTCAGCCCTAGCCAGCTCCTACATATAACATGGCAGGTCAGTACCATACGTATCTAGGCCTCTAAAATAGCACCACATTTCAAGTCTAGAGAAAGCTTAGCGAGCCTAACCTGAGCAAGGAAATTAGGCTTCAGTTGTGAGCGCCCGTGGCAGACATGCAGTGCATGAATGAAGGAGTGAATCATTCAAGCTATGTTGCAGTTGTTTTGGGAAGTAAGTGGTTTTTCGTGTCGGCTAAATTTGGGAAATTTTTATAGGTATATTACTTTATTTATTTATTGATAAGTTCGATATTCTAAAAAAAATGAAAATGTTTCAAATAGGTTAGAGCGCTTTCAGACTTAGGCGACTTCGCGCGACAGTCGCGCGGCAGACGCACTGCTGTCAATTTCATACATAAAATGACAGCACTAAGCACTTCACATTAGCGAGACGCGCTGCTGTCACTCTAATGTGAAGGCGCACTTAAATAAGCTAAACGTCGGTAAGTATGAAAATGTTTTCGGTGTGTTAGATAGAGGGAAGTGTTTTCTATTCATGATAGCAAAATTCAAGAATAGGCTAGTTGACTAAATTTAAAAAACTAGATTATACTTTACATTTGTAAATATATTTATCAAAATCGTTGATATTTTTGAAAACATTCACGATTTACATGATTTAATTATAATTTAAAATATTCAATTTGAATAGGCCTCAAAAACGCTCGAACTGTCATGGCGTCCTAAATGACGTCACTTCTTGCAATCAAAGATCTTCTTGACAGCAAAATACTATAAATATTGGTCCACGTCAGAAAAAAGCAAGCCATTGTGCAAGGCTTGATGTCACATCCTCTAATAGGCGTTTACGGTCACGTGACCAAAAGTACGTTTTGGACAAACTTGATTATTTATAATATTAATAATCCTAATTTAAATTCAGAAATAAATTACTGTTCTGATATCTGCCTACCATAATCTATCTCTACAAACTACTGATATTGTGGTTTGTTCTTAGTGGAAACTAGCCTTTTGATCATGAAAGGGGTCATACCGTTTGCAGGGTTTCCTTTTGACTCACAAGGTAAATCATCAACTTTGAAATTGTCCCTCGCCTGCCTTGACTAATTTTTGCTACCACTTCTATTGTTACGCTCATCATGATGACTAAAATGAATTGATTCTAGATGTTATCACTATCACCATTGATTTATACTGTCTGCAACACAGACCGGGCTAGAACCTGCCTGCCATGCGTAGGCGCACCCACGGCCTGACCTCTCCTCCTCCTCATAGATAAATATTGGAATTAATCGCAGTTTAGCCGATGATGGTATTATACACAAGTGTTTAAGAGTGCTTAGGTGATTGCGATATTGTTGACAGTGTATTCGACGTTAATGCGAATGATTTTGTTTTCGGTTTGGTTTCGTTGAGATTATGTTGAAATCAGTAACAGACAATAATTAGGTGACAACTGTATCGCAACAATATCTTTTTAGGGTTCCGTAGACGAATGGCAAAAAACGGAACCCTCATAGTTTCGCCATGTCTGTCTATGTGTCTGTCAGTCCGTCCGTCCGTATGTCACGTGTCAATGTCAATGAAATGGAGGTTCCTAAAACCATTTTCTTTTTAAGCCTAATGTTTGATGGATAGACGCTTTCAAAGTGGTATAATTGGCGTCTCCCCCCTCTAACTTCTAAACTAAGCGAGTGTAGATTTTGAAATATATATATAATGTAGACCTTCTTAAATACTTTTAACCAAAACTAGATGATGATATTGACGGGATCGAACTAGTAGTTTTTGAGGTAGCGCACATTTTTAACAACAGAAAACATAACTTTTTCCTTCATACAAACACTATAAAAACAAAGGGATATTTGCGGTCGACAAAATATTGTGGTATTTTAGTCAAAGTAGGTGGATTTCCTAATTCAGTTAAAGTTGGCATGGAACCCTCAGTGCGCGAGTCCGACTCGCTCTTGGCCGGTTTTTAATATTTTATAGGTACTCAAATAGGTACCTACTTTGATAGTTAACACCCCTTCGGTATAAATAATCATAATACTTGCATTGTAAGAGACGTTAGTAGTTTAATTTAAGAACGTAGTCTACTTTGAGTGCATCTAAAAATATGAATGACCGATGAGACTTCCGATCAATAGCCGCAATACGAATGATCCCAATAGAGTACCTATAGTAGACAGACGAACGAAAACATCCGACTCTATTAATAAATGTCTGGAGTCACGACCTAATAAATCACAGAACTCCACCCGTTCTGAACGGTTCACGTTACATTGCAAACTGTGGGTAAGAGTGCCCACTCTCGATCAATTTTTGGGACACTATGCATTTACTATACTAGACTGAATTATCTAAAACAAAACCCTAAACCATGTAGTGGCCAAAAGTGGTCACTTCACACACAATCTTTGCTAAATGTTGAAGTGAAGGCATAGGGATTGAAATATACAAACAAAATATTAAAACACTTATGTAAATAAAGATGACGGTTTTATTTATGAATAGGTTTTAAGTTAGTGTAGAGATTTTACTGTAGTTTGGGTTTTCCTATAACCATTTTATAAATTAACAAAGAAAATAATCATGGTGATATTCTGATGCTAATTCTACCTACTAAAAAAGTATATCTTCCGTACTAAATAAAATTCTGAAGAACGCAGTTGAATAGTCAAACAAATAGTAAATTCGTGGCCAACGGCACTTTACGATTGTATCGACAACTTACAGACAAGGCATCTATAGTAAAATCGTGGCTTATCGAATGAACGGCTCACAATCGAGAACCGTGGAATCTAAATTGTCCGAATTCTCTATTGTCGTTGCCATAAACAAGACGTGGTATCTTCGTATCACGAACATCTCAGAATCACGGGGTGTAGGGTGGCCAAATAAAATATACACCCGTCTTAGGGCTTTTCCCCACCGCGACATCCCGTATTTTGCAGGTTATTTTTTTGTAGGATGCCGTTTAGTAATATAGGCGTGTTGATACTAAGTATTGACATATAACTAATATCTATTTCTTACTGATCCAGTTTTGTCATGATACTTGATCAGTTTCACTTCTAAAATGACAGTATGCACAAGGACAACAATTACTATAGCAACGCTGTCAAAATAAAAGGAATATACAGAGCGTCCGCCTTATCGCCAAGTGTAAGCGAGTTTCTTTTTTTTTAAATACAAGTTTTACGTCTTTGGCTCAACGCCATACAGACTATTCTTGAGTGATTTTTTAACTTTATTACACTTATAACTAAAAACTAACCCTAAACTAGCCTATCTTAACCTAACTTATTGAAATGTGAGGTGGTTCGCATTTCAATGCTCTACAAGGAAGCTTGGCACAGGAACAGCGATCCGGGTAAGACGGCGCGATCAGCTCGCTTCGCTTAATTCCCCACTTTAATTGCATTGTTTTCTTCAAAAGCACAAATTATCATGACAATTCCACCACACAATCACAATAATTGACCCGAAAAAAACAATAACTAAAACGAAGAATTAAGGTCCGTCCTTCCCTTTTCGTTTCCCGCGCAAAACTCCGTAAGCGAGATAGACATGACACTGACAGGAATTGACAGGAATCAGTTGACGGACGAACCGTACCTGCAAAAAACAACCTTTTAAACGCAGACGCACCAGAGTTTTCTGCGGGCTCCAGTAATGCAGTGACCCCGCAGAACTGGAGTGCCGTGGAGTGGAGTGAGTGAGAAACGGCCCTAGATGTACCCAAAAGAACTTAGAAGGAATAAATAAATGGCTCACATCAGCAAAAAATATCATACAAATAGGCAAAAGACAATGGTACAAGCCATTGTTTAACAAAAAAAGGTGGAGGTTATCAATTCGACTGTATGTTTTTGAGCTTAGTCAACATTTTGTGGGGCTGATTTGGTGGAACTCCTTAACGCTTAGGAGTTCAGTAAGCCATCACTTTGACCATCAAGCATCAACTATCACAGCACCGACTCCGAAAAGGAATTGTTTGCCTAGAACCCACCTTTCCTTTCAATAGTCAAGAGTTTATTTAAGACTTTTTAGTGCATTTTCGTTTTGAAGTCGGTTTTTACTTTTTCCTTTTTTATGGTACAGTAAGCATTACCGATAAGTTTTATAAATGTTACATCTTTTAACAACTTTTACGATTGGAGACACCACAAACATAATACGCAACGCATAAAACATTAAAACATCTGTGTTAAGTTTGTGGAGAATAATCTTTATAATAGTTGAAGAAAGTATATTTTAAGATACAAACAAAAGACAATGTTATGACGAGCCCATAATTAAAAACTTATTTATGGCAACAGTGTTACCCCATCCATCACTATCATCAACCATACAATTTTGTCACTGAAATGTTCTCTCAAATAAAGAGATGATTTATAGTCTGTCCTAGTTTAAAATCCATTAAAAGGCCCTGAACGAGATTAAACATTTTGTTCAGAATACAAATAAGAATCTAATGTATTTTTTAAACCATGAATATGAAAAATCAAATTGAGGTTAAAAGGTTTTCAATGGTAGCAACAAAGTTAGAGGTGATAACAAGATCATATAGGAGATCGCAGAAGTGATAACCATCTAGATTAAAATTTCACTAGATCTAACGAGTGTATACGAGATTCTTCTCATGAATGCGAATGGCTATTTAATTCGCTTCTGGCGTTATCGCATTCTGAAACTGTGATAGCAACGCTAACATTATCTGCGGAGATAGGACTAGATAGCCATCAAAATTTATGACCTGCTAAGAGGAAAAACTGTTGCTTTAATCGTTTGTGGACATTTTAAAAATGCAATATGATACGATGCAATTGCCGTAACAAATAAGATTTGAGAAACATCAATAAACAACAGCGAAGCGACTGAAAAAGCTAAAGCTTTACATACAGGGTCTTTATGCTCCGAATATGATTTTGTCCCATTCGGTGTCGAGACCTTTGGTCCGTGGGGTCCTAGCGCTACAAGGCTTTTTAAATATCAAAAAGATTAGTCGACATCACAGGAGACTCACAGGATACCGGAGAGCTGGCAGCTACCTCGGACAAGTAATTAGTCTAGCTATTCAAAGGGGGAACGAGAGGGGAAAAGAGACTCCTTTTAATAATATATTTTAGATTTTACTTTATATTTTTAAAGATCTTAATCATAATGTATCTTTCTTTTTTATTAGATTTTAATTCAGTTTTATTATTCGTGTAAATAACATTACTATATTGTAATACTTTATTACTAAAGATAAACAATAGGTTTCGATCTACATTTCTCATGCGCATGGCTAGGGAGAACTGATGGCCGTTGGGGCAGGAAAGTTCTAGATTGGAGACCCTTCGACCAGAGACGCAGCGTGGGACGTCCACCTACACGATGGACAGACGACCTTATAAAGATCGCAGGATCAAATTGGATTGGATCGGTCGCTGTGGAAAGCCGTGGGGGAGGCCTATGTTCAGTAGTGGACGTCCTTTGGCTGATAATGATGATGATGATGACGGCTAGGGAGTGGAATTCGCTGCTGGCACATGTATTTCCTAGTCCTTATAATTCGGTCGAATTCAAGAAAAGAGTGAAGAGGCTTTTACTAGTCACATCACATATAATCCATCCTAGTCTATGTCATCACTTATAATAAGGTGAGATTGTGGCCAGGTCTGTCTGGTCGGTCTGTTTGCCTAGGTGCTAATAAAAAATAAATAAATAAAAATTTCGAACAATCCAATCCTGTTAAATAATAGCAGAACTCTTGTTGTGTGTGACAATCGCATAACATGGCATTACCAGTTGTAAATGTAAATGAACGTTGAGTTTTCCGTATATGTATCTTTGTCTTTACATTTTAACCACACACTTATCCCCTTATTTATAATAACGCAAGCAGTCTAATAAACCTGTTTAAACTATAACACTGTTTTGTCTCGTTTTTGAAGTGAAAACTTCTTTAGCGGCGTTGAGCACTTTTGTGGGATGGGGGAAAAATGTGAAACTCGCGTCAGGACACGTGGGCTGATCGAAAAACCGTAAGACGGTTGGCGAAATTATGGATGTAAGATGATTTTTCTGAGAGATAAACTTTTTAATGTAATTTAATATAATATAAATTGTAATGTTTGTGTACGATAGCGCAATAAATAAATATTGTATTCTATAAAAATATTATATTATTATTATTATTATTGTATTTTTATAGAATACAATATTTATTTATTGCGCTATCGTACACAAACATTACAATTTATATTATATTCAAGTTTTCACTTTTGCCGGCACTCCCGGAGTGCAATTTTTTTCTTGGCGCTGTCATCATTTGACAGGAAGTGACAAAACAGTGTAATAGCTAAAATAGGTTTATTAGACTGTTTGAGTTATTATGAATAAAAGGATTAATAAGGACGCACTATCTATGCATTTTCTTAAGTGCTTCTAAAGATCTGTGAGGAAATTTAAAGTATTCATGACCAGGGCGCGTATTGGATGCAGTTTTGATAGGTAGGTAAGCGGCTCAGCTTTACTGTCAAAACAGCAATTCGTATTGCGATTCCGCATGATATTTATAATATTATTATAATAAAACAACATAAATATTAATATTTGTACCATTGGAGTATTATTATTATATTGAGAATATACGTTTACGCTGAGTCGGAATTGAGCTGCCTGGAAATTGAACGGCTAAAGTTGAATCACAATACGCCCTCAGAAGGGCTATTAAAATACTCGGAATCCTAAAACGTCTGAGCACGGCAGACATAATGGGGGCCCTAGCGTAGCACAATCTTAACCGTTAGCCTATTGTCTCGGCCATCTGACCCATTTGGCGATACGTGGCGATCCGTCTGGTGTAGTGGTCGAGAAATCGCCTACTACGCAGCGGGGGCGGGTTCGATCCCCGCACAATACAAACATTTGTGTGCATGAACATGTCTGTTTGTATTGGTCTGGGTGTTTTCTATGTATATCATGTATGTATTTACAAAAAAAAAAAAGTATTTAAGTATTATATCCGTTGTCTGGCACCCATAACACAAGCTTTGAGTAGCTTACTTTGGGGCTAGATGGCGATGTGTGGGAATGTCCAAAGAATATTTATTATTATTATTATCTAACGCGATGCGATCGCTTGATCGCTAGATCTAGCGAGAAAGTGTGATTAGCAGCTATTTAACGTATAAATTGAAAGATCAGTGCATTGGTACGGGATTAGGAGTTGATAATAATAAAGACGGGTAATACAACCTAGAAATCAGTATAAAAATAAAGTAAAAACAAGGATAAGACATAAACAAACAGCTGCTGCCGTTAGCTTGACGAACGTACGTTAAATTAAGAAATACAGTTATTCTTCCTGACTAAAATTATGTGATTATTTTATCAATTTAGACTGCGTCTTTATTATTATTGTATGCCCGAAATGAGTAAACTGTTCAAACATTATTTTATTTTTAATAACTATTGTACACAGTTTTGAGGCAATAAATTATTATCTTATCTTATCTTACAAAATTTCGAGTGCCTTCATGTTAACAGGAGACATCAGTTCCGTCTCTGATTTAGCATTAGTATTAGTATGAGAAGCAGATTTAATGAAGTGGCACACCAAGTTAAGATCTTCTCAATATTATCATTCGTGTCCGATGTTATTAGGGTTCCGTAGTCGAATGGCAAAAAACGAAACTCTATAGTTTCGTCAAGTCTGTCTGCCGGTTCGTCCGACACAGACACTTCATTCTGAAACTATTAGCATCAGACAGCTGAAACTCGGCGGTTAATGTATCCTATGATATGAGTAAATAACGATAACACGTCGATTATAATACATTTGAGGGGGGCTCCCATAAATGGAACTAAAACAATTTTTTTTTGCTCAAACCTATTCGTTTGGGTTGCCTTTTTTTTTGGTGTTTGGCTTCCGGTGTGGTTGTCTATGGATGGGTCTTTTAAAATGACATTCTGAAGGTTTTTAAAACCATTATATCTCAAAGTAAAAAATGTGTCAGATAGACGCTTCCAAAGTGGTAAATTGCCTCCCCCCCCTCCCCCCCTGAAGATTCCGACTCGCACTTGCCGGTTTTCATCATAAGAGTCAAACTCATGGGATTGATGTCACCGCCGAACACCGTATGTTGGCATCCAGGTCAGGCATTGTCTTTCGTCATTGTACAAGCTCAGTGTTTGTTGAGCCTAATGCTTTACATTCCATTGTGCAATCGGCATGCGCGTGCATATAGAGGAATATTCCTGGAGCCCATTAAAGAAACAAGTGAAAATATAGGATGTAGTTTTGGCCAGTGACATTCAATTCGGAGATGATAATATGAGTTATGATTATTCAAAAAATATTTTCTATAAATTATATGCAAGGTTTATAAAAGAAAAGTAAGAAAACATTAAAAAAAAACGGGTTGCACTCCGAGAGTGCCGGCAGAAGTGAAAACTTGAATATTAACGTTGTGCATTTTTGATTTTTTGAAGTAGTTAGGGAATAATTTTGAATGAATTGCCTTTATTATGAATACAGGGTTTAACAAAATCAACTGCATTCCTTCTCGGTGGTGATTCTGTTGCTAATATACAACAACTTTTTGTATGGGACCAACATCAAAATCCCAAGATTTTTTTTGACGTGTCCTATACAAACTAGAATCAGCTGATCGGCACTTTAGTATGGGAAAGTGAAATCTTTTTTTGGGATTACGATGTTGGTCCCATACAAAAAGTTGTTGTATTTGAGGGTTAGAATTGGCGTCTAGAAGGAATGCAGTTAATTTTGTTAGACCCTATATAAAAGTACTATAATTTATGTGATAGAATACAATATTTATTTATTGCAACTTACATCCATAAAAACGAAATAAGAAACCAAAAATTTGCGCAAGGGCGGGACTTGAACCAGCAACCTTTTGGGTGACCGGGCCAAACGCTCTTACCAAATGAGCTGCCGTGCTGTCGGTCCGACCCTGCGAAATTTGTGGTCTCTTATGAAAACGTCAATTGCGTAACGCTTAAGAGCGTTTGGCCCGGTCAGCCAAAAGGTTGCTGGTTCAAGTCCCGCCCGTGCGCAAATTTATGGTTTCTTATTTCATCTTTATCAAAATAAAATATGACACTGTGAGTGTTAAAAACATTCTAAAGCATACATAATTGTTTTCAATTTCTATTTTCACACTTTGAAAAAAAAATTGAAACCATTTTTCTATAAAAATAGATTTAAAAAAAAACTATTTTTTAATTAATCGAAACCCTTACATCGATTAAAACATATCCCATACCACAAACATCGCTAAAGAAGTTTTCACTTCAACCGTCTTACGGTTTTTCGATCAGCCGACGTGTCATGACGCGAGTTTCCCAGTTTCTACCCATCCTTCAAAAGTTCTCACGGCCGCTAAAGAAGTTTTCACTTAAAAAATTCAAATCGAATGGGAAAACCTTGGAAAACTCGCACCCTCGCGGGTAGCTAGCGTGTATCTAAGAAATACTATGCTCTAGCTTGTAAGCTACGAAGATGCTACCTGGTGTTGGTAGTTCTGACTCGCTCGCTGTATCGCATTAGTAAATTTATGTTGTGGGCTTAACCACTTAAAAAAAAAATTTTTTTTGCTTTTTAATTTGTGCAAAGTCATCCCTGAGTCACTCGTCGCTGACCAAAACAACATCCTGTATTTAAAATAAAAATAGGTTTCTCGAGAAAATAAATGTTTTGCTATAAAACATTTGAGATGTCTGTTGTTTCATTTGATATTATATCATGTTGATAAAAATATAAGGATCCAGTTCATTTATCATGAACTAATCAAAACTCACTAATGTCATTTTAAATACACATGACGATAGTAGTAGTAGTCATCCTAGCCAATTTCGACTACGGTGGCCAGTCACAACGACTGCGCGGGTCATGGTATTGTGCACAAGTGTGTGCGCCAACACAGGTGCACTCTCTATTATTTTCACTCTCACAGCCCGATGGAACAGCAATCTGACACGACCGAAGGGTGATCAGCCGCAGGAACATTACAATAACATTAAACCGGCCAAGTGCGAGTCGGCCTCGCGCACTGAGGGTTCCGTGCCAACGTTAACTGATTAGGCAATCCACTTACTTCCACTTAGTAAAATACCACAATATTTTTTTGACAGCAAATATAACTTTGTTTTTCATAGTGTTTGTATGAAGAACAAAGTTATGGTTGCGGTTGTATAAAAAGTGCTACATCTCAAAAACTTCTAGCTCGATCTCGTCCGAACCAATTTTCGTTGCAAGTATTTATGATCTGCATTATATATTTTTTAATTTTTTTTACACTCGCTTAGTTTAGAAGTTAGATGGGGGCGCCTATTTTTCCACTTTGGAAGCGTTTAGCTGAGAAAGGTAAGACTTTAAAAGAAAACGGTTTTAGGAACCTCTATGTCATTTTAAATGACCTATCCATAGACACCCCACACGCATAGGTTTGACAAATTTTATTTTTTCGGTTTTAGTTTCATGTTTGAAAGCCCCCCTTAAATATCATTATTTTTTATTTTTTGTATAAGAAGCGTAAAGCAGTTATCAGGATACAACTTCCTACCAAATTTCAACAGTGTGATGCTTATAGTTACCGAATAAAGTGGCTGTGACATACGGACTGACAGACAGACAGGCAGACAGACAGACAGACAGACAGACAGACTTGACGAAACTATAAGGGTTCCGTTTTTTGCCATTCGGCTACGGAACCCTAATAAAAATGAAACAGCAACAACTCGCCGCAACAAAGTGAACCAATCCCACTAATAATAACATCAAACAATTTGTCACTAATTATATCACGGTTCGTTTTCTTATCCCTTTAATAACACGATTCATTAGTCATACCTTACTTCATAGCTATTATAACTTTGCCTTCATCATCAACTTTACCTTCAAAATGATAAGGTCTATATTTGAAAATTTTATACGCAAAAATACAGTGGTCAATCCTAGGTAGGTGCCTACAATGGTCAGGAGGTGAGGCAACTCGATTCTAGCTGTCAAATCGATTTGACTCGCGTGTCCATACGCACCGATTGAGGACAATGATGATGTAACCGATTCCGAGACTGTAGTCGATTCAATTGATACTGGACAATACGTTTAGAGAGCTTGTGAAGTAGTGACGATAGATCGATACTTAGTAAAAATGAAAAAAAAAAAACTAAACCGCCTTAAAAAACTAACTCATAAGCAAATATGTAAAAATTTCGCAAGATCGGACCGACAGCACGGTAGCTCAATTGATAGAGCGTTTGGCCCGGTTAGCCAAGGAGTTGCTGGTTCGAGTCCCGCCCGTGCGCAAATTTTAGGTTTCTTATTTTTCTGAATAATTAATAAGCTTTAAATAACGCATTTCTCTTTGATTTAAAAGAAATATTTATTTAAGTGCATTGCAGTGCAGTGCAAGGTGCATGATGTGAATAGATTGTTGGTGTACTTTGCACCGATTGAACTAAAAAAGAATCACTTCACTATGACCTTTCGTTTTCGAGTTATACGTGGACAAATATACAAACACACATACGCTTACGAAACTTTACACACGTGCTTGGAAGCCTTAACAGATCACACCACTTCAATTTAATAATTTTCTAACGATATCACATACGAGTACATTTAGGCCGGAGGTAATACTCCTTTTTTGAAGTCGGTAAAAACAACTTACTTGGACATTTGCAAAAAATATCTAATACAATTATTTTGAATATGCAAGTGAAGAGCTGTTTTTGTTTATTTATTTTTATTACACGTTAAGTTTTACGATTGGCGGACTTAATGCCTTGGGGCATTAGGGACAGGGAATTAGGGAATATCGCTGTTTGGAAATGCAAAATAAAGCATGCTAATAACTAAATAAAATTACTTAATCATGACTCGAAATCACACACAAAATAAAATTTTCTGAAGTAAAACTTACAAAATAAACTTTACAGGGTTCTGGATTCGCCTAAAAAAGAAATAAAGTTATTCTACTTGTAGACCAGGTTTGGTCTTAACAAGATATGCTTGTAAAATACAATTTCTATTACAAAAGTAGCCTGGAATCCTTTACTCATGAAGAAAGTTTACGCACCACTTATACTTAATCCCTAATCCATTTCCAAGTTTAGTTTTGCGCAAGTCCCTGATCTGCGTCGGCGCATGTATAAGCCGCGCTTAGCACACTTTCGGACGACGCGGCTTAGCTGGGCTTATGAAAATTAGTCTCTTGTTTTATGTCCAGATTTGACAGAATTGGTGCCAGTGTGCTAAGCGGGTAATTGGGTTGTTGCATTGAAGGGATTATTAGATGTATCAATGAGATACAATGAGTTTTAAAGCGACTGAATTTAAAAGGAAGTCGACATAGTACCTTTCAGGAGCTTCCTCAAAAAATACGAAGATTTCTATCTTTTTCACGCTATTAATTTTATCTTATAACTTTTATAGTATTGAATATCAAAAAACACTACTATCCTATCCTATCATCACTACGTCGATATTTTGTGTTGAATAGCGCACTCCAGCCGATATGATTTGTCCTGCGCACGCGACGCGTCTACGATTTACGTTCAGTTAATGAACTAGTAATAGACAGCTTGTTATTGTTTATGGACATCACTGAAACAAGATTTATAATCCAAGGTTTTTGGTTGATACCTAATTTCAATGTTGTGGTGTTTAACATCTAATGACGACCTCAGTGGTGTAGTGGCTAAGCGAGCTGGGTTTCAAGGCGGCGCCGCTCCGAGGTTCCGGGTTCGATTCCCGGTCTCAATGTTGAAATCAAAATTTTTATATCGTCTCGAGTCTGGGTGTTGTGGTACCACCGTCGTCTGATTTCCATAACACAAGTACATAGGCTACTTACTTTGGGTTCAGAGCAAAGTTTGTGATTGGTGTCCAATACTTATTTATTTATTATTTATTATATTATTGTTTGTCGTCATTAATTCGACTGTATGTTTCTTCTTTATCTATTGGCCTACCTAGAGGGTATACCTTCTAGTTGGTCCCATTTTTGCCGATTTGGGATCTGATGATGCGATCTTGGTGAAATCGACAAAAGCCCTCAAATTTTAAAGACGCATATTATAGTGTTTTTTTACTAGGATTTAATGTCGATTTGTCGTTACGTCCGATAGTCAACATCTTGTGGAGCTGAGCTGATGGTGAAACTTCTTAACGCTTAAGAGTTTAGTAATTATAATGACAGAACTTATGATAGGTAATTTGTAGCTTCTTAAAGAACAGAGTCATTAGGTGCAACTTTCTCAAGGTTTGATTGAAAAAACATAAATGCCATATACATCTCTGTTTCAATAAATGGAAATGGAGATTATTTTCAAGATAGGTCACCATGCATGCATGACATACTATATATAGCTTTTATTTAAGGAAGAAAGAACATTAAAATAATACTAAAAGTGGAACCATTTGATGTATTGTTGTGTGTGGTAGGTAAGCTAAGTAGGGTTAATTTAAAGTTAACCAGAGCGGCGGAACCGACTTCATTATAAGTCTTTTCATCGCTTTTATTACGGGCCGTAACTGGACCACTTTGCGGACTTGTTTAATGAAAACGAAACGGGTTCCCGACCAAAAAACTCCGCACTCACATGCCTTCAATTAGTGTGAAATGGCATTGGGTGGAATTTGTACAGGAAATTGGTCCGAAATTACAAAATAAAGAGACGAACAATTTCAATATTGGTTCTCGCAGATTTTTAAAAGGCAAATCTTTAGCCAAATGGAAATTTGATATATAAGCCTAATTCTATGATATTTGTAGCGCCTACGAATCTTAAACACAAGAAAAAATAAAGCTAAACCTCGATTGACTATGCTATCATAATACTAATTTTCATCCCTAAAAACTATAAACCATCCCTTTCCTGTAAACCCTAGTAATTCATAATTGTCACAACGATCAACCTGAATCAGAACTAACCATAATTTCGTTGAAATAAACGTTCTGAAATACAATTTCTCCGCTCGTAAAGCATTAATCAAGCCCACCGCCATGTTTACGGCACTATAATGAGCTGATTTACTCCGCAGGGGTTTTACCTAACTCGACACTTCCGTCCGGTAAATCTATACAGTATCCAAACTTCATACTAACGAGCGAAGCGCGAGTTATACTTACGCGCCACGATTTCGATATGCGCTCGGTATGCAGACAGGGCGTCAGACAGTGCTGGAGACGGGCATCTCTATCGCATGTTTACGTACCCGCGGCTGTTGGCATACATTTAAAAATACGTCTGAGTTACAATATTGTAAACAGGTTGATCTGGTCAGCGACGAGCGACTCAGGGGTGGTTGTTTTGTACAACCACCCCTGAGTCGCTCGTCGCTGTTACCTAATGATGCCAAAAATAAAAATTGAAAAAAACATTATTGCGATACTAGCGAGCGAGTCAGAACCACCAACACCAGGTCGCCTCTTCGTAGCTTACTAGCTATGGCGTAGTAATTCCTAAATACGCGCCAGCTACGAGGGTGCGAGTTTCCCCATTTGTTTTTTTTTTAGAATGTTATGAAGAGTTTATTTTTATAAAACATGTAAAGCAATATTATCATCCCTGAGTTGGATCTCACTGACCAAAACAACAGCCTGTAGATAACGTTGCATGCTTCCGTACAGCTTTGATGAATATTTTGAACATGTAGACATAGCTACATCGCTTTCTAATGAAGCGTTATCTACGCATTGAATGTTTTCTGCCATAATATTACAATTTGCCACATAACTTATCACATTCCATTGATTTAACATCTATCCCATGCTTATCTATACTAATATTATAAAGCTAAAGAGTTTGTTTGTTTGAACGCGCTATCGTCAGGAGCTACTGGACCGATTTGAAAAATTCATTTTGTGTTGGATAGCTCATTTATTAAGGAAGGCTTTATCAGGATGCGACGGAAGGGGAGAAAGCAAACTCAAAACGCGCGGACAAAGTCGCGGGGGACCGCAAGTTAATCTCATAAAAAATAACAAATTTGATTTTTAAAGAACTCGTAACGACGAGTTTCATAGTTATTACTCTATTTTAACGCACTTAGGCAATTCGTTCTACTGTTATGAGCACGCGTCATTTATGACTGCAGTATCTATTCGCGATCGCTTTCAAATTACATAATCCCCCTGCGCTGGTTGGATATGATTGTATATTTGCGCAGGCGCTTCGTAAATACACGTGATTGGGAGAAAGTAAACATCTGCCTGTAAACTATTCTAACATTTCAGGAGGAAGTTTGGTTATGAAATTCTGCCAGCAACAAGTGTAGAGTACCAAGTCTATTTCGAGTTATAAAGTAAGTAACCTATTTTTACCCGACCAAAGCAAAGCTAAAAGGAAGGATTATTCACTTTGCAGGAATCATTTAAACATGTACTACATTTAAAATATGAGTCACTTAAAAATATGCAAATATTAATTTTGTGTTTAGGTAATTAAAATTAAAAAAAATATTTCAAAATAAAGTTTACTGAAAAATACACAGCACACAGCATTGTTTTTTTTTTATTAAGGTCGTTTCTTTCATATGATTTCGCGCTCTCCCAAGCGAACCTTTTAAAGCCTACTTTACTTTTATTCAAATTACGATGTGAATTCAATCAATTACCGATTCTTCTCGAGGCGTTATTAGCGGTCAAATTTCATATTCGCCACGGTTCTGTCCATTACTGTAATAGCAGATATTAAAGGAGGCCTACTCTGTGACATGATTTCGTTCGTATTTTTAGACACATTCGTTTTTTGTTTTTGCTGTTTATGCCTCCCATACTTATAGGCGTGCAGGTAATGGAAATATTCTAGAAGTTTGAAGGACGCATATTAGGTTCGTAAAAAAGTTTAGTTTTTTTAACCCAAATTTGGGTTCCGCGCCCAAGGGGTAAAACAAGACTCTAACGCCACTATCCAACTGTCACCAGGCTGTATCTTCAAGTCGTTTTAGATTTGACAGCTGAAGTCTTACTTTGTTTCCAATGTGTAAGTCTTTATTATTATTAGACATTCCGTTGTACCTGTTAATCTTCGAGAATATTCATCTCAAACCACACATAATCTTGTTCTTAAAAACAAGTTTTTTTTTTTCTTAAACGCCTAAATTGAAAATATCACCTATTTGTCAGCAATCATTTATGTAAATGTCATTTTAAAATCGTTTTTTTTTTATTCTTATCTCGTCGGATGAGTCTTATCTGACGTTGGTTAAATCGACACAGCAAAATTTAATAAAGTTTTTATAATTAAACAAATATTTAAGGGGGCTTCCATACAACATTATATATACAAAATAACGCTGTTGAACGTAAGTTTAAATCAAAACTATCAACGGATCTAAGTAAGTCATTTTAGTCGGTTATAAATACGGGATAAGCCTTGAGAGTAGAGCCTCTGAGCCGAAATCGCGGCCGATCTGACAAGCGTGACCCAAGGGTCACGAAATTAGTACTTGCATAGGGCTGCCCTGTTATTTGAGTTTATTAGCAGCCTATATAAGGCCTGTTTAGAGGCCTCACAAAAGTATTCACTTAAGTTTTGGAAAAAAAAATAAGTTTTTTTTATAGTCGGCTTTTGTTTTTTGTAAGTAGGTATTATGTTTAAGGGTGGACAAAATAAATACTATACTCGTAAAAAGAATCATAATGATATTATTGCAAAGGCTTCTTAAACAAAATTCTTCTAAATGCTTCAATACCTAATCATCTAGTGTATTAATTTTGCAGGTACAGCAGCAGATAATTTCATAACAATTATTTGTGCTTGAGTCCTATTAAAAAATCAAGGATCCGCCACTATACACGCTACCTACAGTATTCTATACAAGAAGCAGGTGCATCTAAGTTTGTGACAGCATTAAAAAATAAAGTAATAAACAAAAGGTATTTATGGTAACAAAAAAGGACTTAAGCATAGAGACTTATTATAGTATTTGTCTGAACTAGGTTGGACCTGTGTTTCAGACTATAAAAGAACAATGTTAGCAAACAAATTACAATAAACTTACTAAGATAACACAAATAAACCTATTAATTAATTATAAATATACCCTACCACCTACTGGATGATGACCAACAGGTCTTCAGTCTCATCATATGACAGTTTCTTAAGATACAGCTCTAATTTCAACTAAAAATTAATCAATGAATAAATGAATGTTAATATGACACACAGAAATAAATAAATATTTTTTTCAGTTTGTATGCTGAGTGATCATACTTTTATTATTGGCTTTAATAATACAACAGATACATTGCTAACCTTTGATTTGTACGCGCTAGCCCTAAATGAAGAAGGGTTAGCGAAACTCAGCCCACGCACGTCCGCTACGCGAGATCACCGCTAGCACTAGGCGAGCCTTTTAGCTAATGTAAAGGCATCATTTTGTCAGATCAAGCTAATTACAATAGACTCTTATGGTTCCTACATATCAAAGAGTGATAATAATGATAATTTTGGATGACTTATCACTACATAGTATAAAACAAAGTTGCTTCCTGCTGTCTGTATGTATGTATGCTGTATTATGATGTATTTTTTTTAAATAAAAGTTTATACGTATAATACATTACACCCGTGCGAAGCCAGGGAGGGTCGCTAGTGTTTCAATAAAATTATTTTATAAAACAAATATTGGACACCAATCACAAACATTGCTCTGATCACAAAATAAGTAGCCAATGCACTTGTGTTATGGAAAACAGACACAACGGTGGTACCACAACACCCAGACCCGAGACAATATAGTAATTATTATTATATATTTTGATTTATACATTGTCCCGACCGGGAGTCGAACCCGGGACCTCGGAGCGGCGACGCCGTAAAACCAGCGTGCTTAGCCACTACACCACGGAGGTCAAAGAGGAGGGAGGAAGTTTAATACAAGCAATTTACGAATTACTGTACCAGTGTTAGTTAGAATGCTGAAACTAGTGAGCGTCTCGTAGTTCTGTAGCTTCCATCATAAGTTTATCACACAATTAAGACTTTCGTATGTGAACACACACGAAGCACATACACAAAACGAGTTTTCCTGAGGTTTTCTTATTATTGTTCTGGGCTTCGATTCTAAAGACAATCGAACTGTTTCGTTTCGATTGCGTGTTAAACCTATTTCCTTAAAAAATTAAATAACATGTCTATACGTAAAAAATATAGCAAAAACGAAATCGAAATGCGGAAAAATCGTGACCCTGAGAAATTTAAACCTATATTTTCTTCGACAAAAAGAAATTTCAATCAGTTAATTTATTTTTTGTTCGCGAACTGTACAAAAATTAGCACACTGAGCTTCATCGCATTATCTTCACGTCGATCTAAAAATTTAATAAGTAACAGATTCTCTTGAAACTGAACTTTCTGATTGTGTAGTGTTTGTACCAGTCAACCTGTGGGCGTTGACGAGCCTTTGACTATGACTCATTACGTTCTGATAATTAATTACAATTCTGCTTTACTTTGATGAATTAGTTACGCTTTATCTATCGAAATGCGGTCCGACTGACGAAACTTGTTTTGTGGGAGTTAAAGTAAGTCACAACTAATAATAAATCTTTTTTACTGTCATAACATGAAGGCTTCTGTAAGAAATCTTAAAATAAATATGATTTACTGTTACACAGAGGTTTGTGTAGTCTGTAATTTTCTTTTGTTTTTGTAGTAATTAAGCATTTTTTTATATCGAAGCCTGCGCAGTTTTTTCTAAATAATAATGGACATTAAAAAACTGTTATTGGACTACTTAAAACATTAAATAAATTTAATACAGAAAATCTGCTAGCAGCTAAATACAACTTCAAGTTACAAATGAAATTGGAAGCCATCAAGCTCTTGCTAAGCCTAATTAATTACTTGTTCGTACTCAACTTAGACACGACAGACTTTACATAAAATAGGTGGACAGAGAAGTAGAGATTTCCACGGGAATCAATTAACAGGCTATACTTAGGCAATTAATACTATCAGCCCCAACACCTGATGGGGCCGTAGGTAGACCCGAGTCAAACGAACTTAGATTAATTCGCGACCGACATGCGAGCTGGGATACAGTCCAGTGATAAAAAGTAATGTAGTTCAGACCAGAATTATTGCATTAGTTCAACCTGCTTACAATATTTTATGTGGAATTCGAATTTGAATCTTCGGCCTTAATACATATAAAGGCAAAAAATTTTTGGAGCACCATGTGCATAGCAATAAGTGCTACTTTGTTTATTTTTTCAGTTTAAATCACAGATCTTTAAAGGATTTTACATAAGTATGACATACTCATTTCAGAAAACGATATATACAGTGTGTTTTTAAGTTATCTGTAAAAATATGAAATTTGTCGATAACATTTTAAAATTATCACCAGTTATCACGATAACATACAGGACATAAAATGATAACATAAGTGTCCTCTATCGGCCCCAGACATAGTTTTGCCAAACATCCTATATAAATTTAAAATACAAAAAAGCATATAATTTTTGTTCTGCTTTCTTTTTTGTTTTTTTTTAAACAGTCAATGATACCGTATGCAATTTTCAACAGTAAAAAGCGCTAAGAGATCAATATACTTATGTAGATTAATACCAAAAGAAACTAATGAAATAACAGCCGACCAAGTAGTAACTATGTATCAATGTATAGTAACACAATGTTCATTACTATAATAACAGATTTATGATGATTAAAGCGGTAGCAATCAAAGTAACGATTGCTGTGATGATGCGAAGGCAAATGGCCTTTATCGGCATACGAATATAGCACACTAACATCGCCCGGCAAATTCGTTCGGGGTGTATCTCTGCTCATATGGTCGTTCTGTGGCTAATGTTACATAGCTTTTCTCGATAAATGGATCCAATACATGTAGGATATGGACGTAGAACGGAACGTAAGAAGTATGAGATGACAGACGAGAGAGAGAGAGTGAGGAAGGAGAAGAACGTTTCATTTGAATGTGGAATGAAGAAGGTATATTTATGTATGTGAGGGGGAGGAGGCAGTGGTTACAGGTAAGAGTACTTGGATAGGTTATCCTGTATTTTATCGTTGATTGTGTCAATTTATAAATAAATGAGTGCAATACCGAAAAGACGAATTCCCCATTCCAGTTTTGTTTTTACATACATATCAATTTTCTAATCCGAATCCAATAGTTCCCGAGATTAGCGCGCTCAATTCAAGATCAAAGATTCATTTATAGGTCCGAGTGTAGCGCATGTTTGCTTTTCAATGCCATTCATTAGGCGGAATCAATTATTCGCTAACGGAGCGGCCGCGGCCACTCGCAGGAGCCTATTAGGCATATACATGTTGTCTGGAGAGAGGGCTAAATGAACACCTGTTTCTTGTTTTATGAAAACATAACTAGCTTAAACTTTTTGACTTTTAGGTTCATTTCGTAATATAATGACCCAAAATTCCAAAATACAGGCCTTTACTTACCTACAACTCACACACAATTGGATACTACTACTATTACGACTAAAAACTTTCTGCATTCGGGATTTAGATTTAGGAGAGGGATTTGATAAAGTTTGGTGAGATTTTTTGAGTACTGTTTTAAAACGAATATTGCCTCACCAAATAAGGCTTTTGATCCTTCTCTGAAGCACCAGTCATTGCTGCAGGCGTTCATCCCTTTAGGCTAAGAAGGTGTTCCTCCGGGCTCGCTACTGGGCCCGCTGATTTACGAAGCAGTTTGACACCACCGTTAAGTATTATTGATTGTAACTCGTTATTCGGATTAGAAATGCAAACAAACTGTAGCAATCTCACTATTAATCTGCCTAAAGCAGAGTTATAGAGAAACATCTAGTTACAAGAATTATAACTCTACCTACACCGAAGAATTATAATTTCATATTATGTCGTGTTTAATTTTTATGTTACATCTTTATTTCAGAATGGAATAGAAACAGTTTATTACACTGCTATTTATTAAAAAAAATATGGCAATTTTTATCAAAAAAGCCAACAGACTTTTCGAGTAAGAAATAAGGTGGTTTGTTAAATTCCAGGATTTTTTAAAATCTTACGTTAGGATAGTTAGTTTGTAATGTTGTAAATTGTGGATTGTTTGAGACATCGCATATCGCATTAAAAAAACTTACGTTTAACTTCAATAAGTGGGAATCTTAAACATAGATGAGTAGTTAGGTAATTGCAAATTCAAGGCAAAGGCATATCGAAGTTAGATACACAAAAATATAAAGACATATAACGGGGAGCACTATAACTGGCCCCACCATCTCGATGTTATCTGTTGATTAGATGCGCGAGGATGACCGCCCTTGAGTCTTATAATAATAGCTAAAGTTTTATATGCTCATAAACTCTTGTGAATAAGTGCTTGTTGACGAATTAAATTCGCGCCACTAGTTTGAGTTAAGATCCACACATTCCAATAAAAAACATATATATGTATATATATATCCCCTGCGACTACCAGTGATTTTTTAAAATTGGTCCAGTAATTCCTAAGATAAGCGCGTTCAAACAAACAGACTCTTCAGCTTTATAAAGACTAATTAATATCGATTTTCTGAAATTGAAATCCTTAGGGTACATAACGGAACGGTACCGGTTACATCATACGGGTGGTCATCAATTTAATTCCAAGGGATCAATTTGCGAGGAATCCCCGATCGCCCTACAAACCAGTGCGAACATAATTTGTCACGACGACTGATGAAGCAACGGCTAATAAGGGGCATGCCACCGCTCTTATTGCGATAGCAAAAAGGTTAATTTGCTGTAATTATTGCAATCAAATTCCGGACACAGTCGGCAATCCGCGGCATCCATCAACAGTTAGTTTAAACACGGCATAGGACAAAAAGGTGAAACAGACTTAATGACTCAAGGACCCTTGGGAAATTCAAGCTTGGCAAAATGTTGAGCTTCCTAAGAATTGCAAAGATATTAATGCTCAAGATAATGCACACAGCATGTAAAGTCTGATGAATAAAATTATGACAGTACGAATAACTAGCTCTCCCACGCGATTGTATGCGCGTGTTTTGAGTTTGCTCCCTCCCAGTGTGTTGTTTGATAGCCTAAAACCATCCCTGATAAATGAGCTATCCAAAAGTTCCTCCGATGAGCGTATACAAGCAAACAGTCTTCAGCTTTATAAAAGTAGTATTTAGTAGTAGCTTTATAATAGTAGTAGATAAAAAAGCAAACAGTAAACCTAGCTAGACGTTCGTTCCATATGAAGAATTGACAAAGATATCAAACTTCATTATTTAAGGCTAGATGTGTTCTGAATTCTGATTGACCGATTTAAAACCAAAGTGTCTTAAAATTTTGCAAATCTCTAGCAGAAAAAGCTCAATTGAACAATTGTTGTGGCGGCTTACATTAAACTGTGCCGCTGGTTAAGTTGCAGATAGGTGGAGATCCCGTCCCCACAGCATTCTTGCAACTGTTGGGAAAGAGGTACGACTCCAACTGACCCAAAGACACAATTGTTGGACATCCGAATTGATTGCCAATCGACGAGATTAAACGCAATTTATTGCAGTTTATTTGTCATTCATCCGATATTTTAGCTGGTTTTTAACCATACACTTTACGACTGTAGTAATCCTTTGAACTTTTAGTATTTTCCGACTTAATGGAAACTAAGTTTACACTTTTAAAAATCCTTGATTTATGTATGACTGGTAGAGAACGCCACATGGCCATGGCCTGCTTTTTGTACAAATATTGATTGTACAATAAAGTACATATAAATAAAAATATGGATTTAGGCAAAACGGAGTCAAAATGATTTGCTTTGTTAATGTAAATGGAAAGGAGGTCACAGATGTTGTTTATTGACAGCTCACGTATGGTTATAGCAAGCTCTTTGTCGTCGATTTGTTACAATCCCATACATTGTAAGACGACTCCAACACGCAAAAGTTGAGCAACATTAGGTTTACCTGGAAAGCAAAAATGGTATTGCACGCAGATTAAGATAATTTTGCAGCAAAGTAATAATATGTAGGTAAACATTATTTATTATCATAAACAATAATTTGTCCGAATTAATAAGTAATTCATTTGAAAATTCACGACTAGTCTTACTCGTAGTTAAGCTATTTTATTTGATTTGATTTGGATTTGTGACAAATGTGTCAGAAATAAGTTAAATAAATGAACTACGTAAATATACCTGTTCAGTAATATTTCCTACAAGTGTAGTCCTATAGCTCAAATAGTTTCTATCAGCGTGTTGGCGTTTACTGGAATTGCTAAAAGTATTTTTAATCGATCCCATAGATTAACACTTCGAAATGGCAGCAGCGCAATTACAAAATAATTGCTGCCTGAGCGCTCGGCGTTGGAAAGATCCATTTTTCTCGGCCTCTTTGATACTGGAACTAAATCCCCGCGTATATCTGTTCTGTGCCCACTCGAGACATGACATCACGAACTATCGAGTATAGAGCATCGATTTGTTCCGATATCGGCACGAATCGGGCGCATTCAAACAATCGCGGCGTGTAAAATCAACGAGTAACAAGACCGATTTAGTTTAGAGTCCTGCGGCCGATGACCCGGCGGAGGTGGTCCTGTCAAAACGAATCCTCATCTCTACTCGCTTATCTCCACATCGCTTTGTTATGTAATTACCAGAAGAGAAATTACCGAAAGCCGAATCCCCGACCCGCCGGTCACGGTTCACCGGCGAGCCTGAATGAGACTCTAGTCAGGATACCGGTTGATTTACGAGACTTTGATTGAGACATCGACATCATTGTCCGTTACTATTGAACGGCGCCTATTGTTACTTGATGAATCGTGAAACAAAACGTTTGATGGATAGCTTTGGGCATTTGATATCGATTCTACGCGACATGAATGAATCGTCCGTTGTTATGATGTATCGAGTGGTTTGCACCGATTTGCGGGTTGAGACAATGCATCAGGCGTTTGATAAATCGCTCCCACTGAGCAATTTCTTCGGTCAAAGTGACGGGCCGGTCGCACCGGTTCCTTCTCGCTCCGTATATACACTTCCAGTGATTGATAAACACAGGCGCTTGATTGAGACCTTAATCCAGCCCGTGATTACGGTGTTATCGAGTTGCGGTAACATGATGACAATATTATGCAGCGAGCCATTATATAGTCTAGATTACCACTCGATATTGAAATAAAAGATGCAAATCGCTCGCATGATTATGCCTTCTCGAATTGGATGCTACCGGTGTGTCGCGTAGTTCTACGACGGTCATTACCGACGCGGTTGAGGCGGCATTGTCTGTGGATGTATTTGCATCCAGCTAAGAGATTGATCATCTCATTTGTATGATTGATCGGTGCAAGTGTAGAGCATGTGTGGTATTCCAAGTATCTTTACGAGCGATGTCGAACATAACAATGGTTCGGAATTCACAAACGTAAGAGTGATAGGCGTTTCGCAGCTGCGAAGTCTAGGGTTGGACAATGAGTCATTTGTTATCTAGAATCCGTTCTAGAAACCCGAATCGGGCAACTTAGTGTTTATCAGTGGTCTCAGTCATGAATGGGTGGATTTGGCAACGCTAGTGCGGTCGTTGGCCTCGCGATAACCTGCGCAGACGCCGCGGAAGTACCGGCCCCGATCTTAAAGGTCACAATCTGGATTTTGGGCGCGCTGGGACTGAGAGAGTGCTATAATTTTCTCGCAATTTGCATAAAATTGGAACCGGGACCGTTGCGTATTCATGAGGGAATGATTGACTGCGAATAAGATTTTGATGGACGGATGTTGCGGGTATGTTTTAAATAAAATAAAACGATTAACGAATAATATGACATGGTAAACTATACACACAGCTTAAAAATAGGACGTGAGTACTGATTTTTCTCTCTGTTTTAACTTCTGTGGTGTTAAAATAGTAATGTATAATTAATTGTATTAAAAATTTTTTAAATTAGCTTTCAATACTAAATATATTCAATTTTCATTTTTCATAAACTAATGTATCTTCAAGTTTTAATTGCTATAAAGAAATGGCGAGGAATACATGATTTTGATTATGATTCAGAAGTTTTTAAATGTGTTTTAGAAGTATATACTAATCAACCATAGTAGGTCCCTATGTAACGTGTTTATCCGTCTGCACCAGAAGAATAGCCAGAATTTTTTGTCTAGACTTTATGTTATCATAATGGTGCTCTACATACATACCGTACTTAAGCCCATACCAAGTCTTATGGTAGGGCTGGTATCTCCGTATCGCAGGCGGAGGTCTGGGCCTCCTCTGCGTCGCGCAGGCCGGAGCACAGCACAGAAGGTAGAACCTTTTGTCCCTGATCTTCTCTGCTGCCTTGAGGCGTTCCCTGGCAATCCTGCCAGCACACCTTCGAGGGCCAGTGCCGGCCATCGTCACTGCCAAGACGGCTATAGCCGTCACCAGCACGCACCAATGCATCACTGGTCTTTCCACTATTCACCTCTTCTCCATCTTATTTTGGAAATACTACGTTATGATCATTTTTATCACCGATTGTTCCTCCATCAGGAACATCACTAGTTATATCTGCACTTCAATTTTCAACAAGGCTTTGATTTATGCAGGCACTATCACAGTAATTAGGACCCAAGCGCTGGGAATAATAATCTTAAGGTCCGTTAGGTTTGAATGAGTTTTCCCACGATTTGAGGACTCTACATCGTAAATCTCTTTTAAATTGTCTGTTAACTTAATAGTTTCATCTTTGAAATTTATTAGGTAATTGAGAAAATCCGAATATTTTTTTATCAGATCTGTTTGCTTGTTTACACCAAAACAAACCCCTAGATTCTAATCCAAGGCACTTAAGCACTACCGTTTTAACTATTCCGTACTAAATGTTCCAAATATCCAGAGACCTTATCCCAAGTCTCCTTTCTTCAGATGTCATTCACTGAAAGGAACTGTTCCGAAAGCTAATCGGTCTCGATCGTGAACGAGTGAGCGGCGCGTGCGTGCCGGCCGGCAAGGCTGAGGCGACTATTCGAGTTCGGACTATAGTGAAGTGTAGGCACTGGCTTGATCTGTTCCTGGGACGATAAGATGACGCTTGGTGGAATTTGGAGCATTGCGAATAGAGAGTTCTTGGAATTATTTTTTACTGACTATTGCAAATATCTGCAGTGTAAAAAATTTTAATTAAATATAACCGTTTAGGTGATGATAAAAGTCGTCGCTTGATGTTCAGCTAACGGAGTGGCAAAGCATAAACGTCATCGGGATGACATAGATTCTTTATTGACCTTTGCAGACCTTATTAGATGTGGCGTCATTTTGTTAAAGGCTTCATTAGTGTAATGTACTAGAACTAAACTGAATATTAATCTAAGTAAGTACTGTGTATGTTATACTGTTGATGTACGTAAATAAACATAAATAAAGGAAACATCGTTACAGGTTGTATCTAACTTTTTCACCGTTATCAGTTACTGTTTGTCCCAATGCAATTAGCAAAATATGCCTGAGGATGATCAGTTTTTTTTTTTATATCAGCAGAGTTTTTAACAAACCGAAATTTGGAAATAATATCACATAGTAGTCCTAAAAGCTTAGAACCATTGATGGGTATGCCGAAAGCAACAAAGTCAAGCGTCATTTTAGCGGCGCTGCGCGGGCACGCGAGTCCACTAATTACGCTGGAGCGGATCTAGCGATCGCCGCTGATAACAGATGATAAAAACGCGCGGGTGGTCGCCCCGATGTCACCTGAGCCCAGCTCCCTTACTCCCTTACGAATAAGGTTCACATTTCCACAATCCTGGGCGCTGAAGTCTGAACATTTCAGCACAGATTGAAGTATAATGAAGATTGTTGGGCTGTCCTTACTGAACGGTACTCCGCGATCTTATCGTTGAGCAAACACAGAATTATTCAAAATTAAAACCATTTCCATAAAACTTTCTTGTGGTAAAATTGACGTATCTTTGACATTATTATGGTTGTAAATATAAATTACATGAAATGTGACACTGTTAAAATTAATATCGCTACATAAATCGCTATGAATAAAAGCTCGCAAAAGCTTTTGCAACTGTACTTTTGTTTTGTAAAGCTCCCAACTCAGCAGGGGTTGGTGTAGATTTCAAATCAAAATATTATTTTTAACAGTTTATTGTTCGAAAAGAAAACAAGCTGTTTCAGCATAATACATGGCTGTATGTTATTGATTAAAATAAGTTGGCGGATATTTACAAATTCTGGAACTGTTACAGCTGGGAATGTACAAGCAATAACTAACCCACCTGACACAATAAATATTGTAGACGGACAAAGTCACACGCGAAACTAGTCTCATATATGCAAAGCGCTTACATGTCTCCCAGTTGTAACCTGGACAGGCTCTAGGAAACCTGACGCCACTTTCATCATTACGCCGTTAGATTTAAAGCCCATAATTCCGAGCACCTGTTCTTGGTAATACAATCACTGTGAACGTCGTTACAATATCTTTAAAGCTGTTAATATATTTCCATCTAGATTTTCTATTTCTCCAACTCGTTCAACTACGAGATCTATTTCTTTATTCGAAAGGCTGTTATCGTTATATTATTCAAAAAGTACTAAATCATTATTCTTATCTCCTTACTCATCAAACGTGGACTTAGTTTCATTTGCATTAGAGATTATTTCACTTTGTTCAGCTTACGGAGTGGCAAAGCATGAACGTCATCGGGATGACATAAAGGTTGTATTTGATAAATGATAAAGCCTGTACCGTAGTCACCTGTCTCCAGATCTTCGATATGATTAACTGGAATATTAATACCCAGATCTGTATCAGTTTAGCGTGGAAGTATTATCTTTTACTTAATAATATTAGCGCTTAAAGTGTTTACACAATTTTTCATGCATTAAATTTGGGAAACCGGTCTTATCGTGTATAAATTATTTTCTTATCGTTTTATTAGCATATTGTTAGTAGGAAACAAGTTAACAAGTAGCATGTTTAGGAAAGTTATTAGTAGAGTTCAAGTACAGTCATCGGGTAAACATTGCTCAATGCTCCTTCAAATAATGGGCGATAATTTTTGTTTGCATGGTACCATTATTGAAACAAGTTACAAAAGGTGGCCATATTAGCTTTTAGTATTAAAACTTAAGACTGAACATGAAAAACTGGCGTCATTACAACTACTTCATGTTTACAGTGATGTCAGGTCTTCGACACTGGCAGTAGTAAAGTTTTATAGCACCGTAATAATCCGTCATTTGACACTAAATGCTAGGAGATACTGCTTTTAAACGTAACTTGTAGCATGAGAAGGTTTTTGCCTTTTTTAGGGTTCCATAGCCGATTGGCAAAAAAAGGAACCCTTATAGTTTCGTCAAGTCTGTCTGGCTGCCTGTCGACTTTATTCTATTACTAAGCATCACACTGTTGAAATTTGATAGGAAGATGTATCTTATTATCCGCTTTACGATTATAATACAAAAAATGGGGTTCATTCTTTTTTAGGGTTCCGTAGCGGAATGGAAAAAAAACACACTATGAAAAACAAAGTCATATTTGCTGTCAACAAAATATTGTGGTATTGTAGCTAAGTGGAAGTAAGTGAATTCCCAAATTCAGTTAAAATAGGCACGGAACCCTCAGTGCGCGAGTCCGACTCGCACTCGGCCGTTTTTTTTTTTATTTCGACGAGAATTCAGATTATTCCAAAAATTTAAGTTTATCAGTATAAAAGGCCATGACTAATCCATATTTTTGGAGGCAGTCATCACTTTCATGAGTATGAGCGACATAGGCAGCTAGATTAGAAAATAGAGACACCTGTTACAGGATATGACACCTTTAAAGCAAAAACAGGAGCTCCGTTCCCATCAGAGCGAGCAGCGGAACTACTAAAAAGCGTGCGTCGGAGTTGACGGGCATGAATATCTGACAATAGGGATGGTGCTTTAGAATGTTTTTAACACTCACAGTGTCATATTTTATATTCATAAAGATGAAATAAGAAACCAAAATTTTTTGCGCACGGGCGGGACTTGAACCAGCAACCTTTTTCCAAACCGGGCCAAACGCTCTTACCAATTGAGCTACCGTGCTGTTAGTCCGACCCTGCGAAATTTGTGGTTTCTTATGAAAACGTCAATTGCGTGACGCTTAGCGCCATCTAGCCGTCTGCTTATGAAACAGATGGCCCAAGCAGTTATCCTTTACAGAATAAATTCAACTTGGAAATTGATGTCGCTTCGCTATCTAATGCTTTAGAGTGTTCTTAACACTCTCAGTGTCATATTTTATATTCATAAAGATTAAATAAGAAACCAAAAATTTTTGCGCACGGGCGGGACTTGAACCAGCAACCTTTTGGCAAACCGGGCCAAACGCTCTTACCAATTGAGCTACCGTGCTGTTAGTCCGACCCTGCGAAATTTGTAGTTTCTTATGAAAACGTCGATTGCGTGACGCTTAGCGCCATCTAGCCGTCTGCTTATGAAACAGATGGCCCAAGCAGTTATCCTTTACAGAATAAATTCAACTTGAAAATTGATGTCGCTTCGCTATCTAATGCTTTAGAATGTTTTTAACACTCACAGTGTCATATTTTATATTCATAAAGATGAAATAAGAAACCAAAAATTTTTGCGCACGGGCGGGACTTGAACCAGCAACCTTTTGGCAAACCGGGCCAAACGCTCTTACCAATTGAGCTACCGTGCTGTTAGTCCGACCCTGCGAAATTTGTGGTTTCTTATGAAAACGTCAATTGCGTGATGCTTAGCGCCATCTAGCCGTCTGCTTATGAAACAGATGGCCCAAGCAGTTATCCTTTACTTCTGTAAATACAAAATAGGGATGGTACTTACATGAGGATACTTCAGTAATTTACTAAAGTAATAAATTAACCGAACAAAGAAGTCGTCTATGTGACAAGAGCAGGCAAATTCAAAACTCAAGAAGAAATGACAGAATCTGTGTTGATAGATTCAAAAAATGGTATTAGTGATGAAGTTGTTTTTTATTTATGAATTTTCGACGTGACAAAAGAATAACGTAATTTGTACTATATTATTATTAATACTATAATTTTAATGACTCTTAAATTTATATAATAATTTCAATGTTGACATGATTGTATCAATAAATTTATAATTTTACTTTCGAATTGTATGACAGATAGTTTTGCATGACGACGAAATGCTTGCATATCGATAAATCGATGAAACACGCATGTTCACTTTTAATTTTTAAGAACCTGACATATGTACCGTGTTTTATGCAAATAAATAATTATTCTATTCTATTCTATTCTTGACTCAATTGTTGAATAATCCAATGATGCTATAAAAAAAGGTTTTAGTTTTTCGATTGGGCCAACTTTAGATTAGGGTTAAGTTAATGGTACAGCTTTAAAAAGATTAAGATGTGCTACGATGAGATACGTATTTTGCATTATTGATTATTGCATTTAATTCCATGCAAACAGTAGATTTACCATGTATCACTGCATCATTAATCAGCTGACTAGTGTCAAAACAAATTTTTAATAACAAACATTAGATCTGCACAGTTGAAAGACAGACAGAATGCCATCAACCTTATATGTATGTGCTATACCTGTTGCGAAATGATCTGCTAGAATAGGTTAAGGGTTGGGACTGACAGATTTATATCAAAAGATTATCTTTCCTGCTCAGGTATATTGTATTTTTTAAAGATTTAATATGAAATTGTGATCAAAGTTACTTTAATTGATAACTTAAATTATACGTGAAGTTAACATTATTACTTTGACAAATATCCAATTAAAAACACCGACGAGCTGAAACTAGAGTTTCAGGACCCAGAAAGGCGAGGTTATTGGCGAGTTTTGCTACTTTTTCACCATTTTTTATTTATTTATTCGAAATGGGTTTCCTTTTGACTCTAGCCTGGACCTAATTGGGCTTAAACAGAGTCGACGATGGAGCGAGCTCACCCAGAAGAAGCCTGTTCACTCTGTCTTTCAAAGTTTTTTGGGTTATAATAGTCCCCCTAGCCGATTTCGACTACGATGGCCAGTCACAACGACTAACCGCCTGCGCGTGGCATATTATAGTGCACAAGTGTGTGCGAAAACACAGGTGCACTTTCTATTCCTTTCACTCTCATAGCCCGATGGGACAGCAATCTGACACGACCGGAGAGAGATCAGGCACAGTACTAACGGTTTTACGTGCTTTTCCGACGCAAGATAAGTTTTTTGGGTTATATTCCCATGGGAACAGATACAGGCAAAAAGTTCCACTCTTTATAATAATAATATTAATAAACCGTTTACTTAGGTGACATCGCTATTCCAAACCCACGCAATCTTCAAAACACAATTTCTGAAAAAAATGCTTAATATCAAGACCTTGCAATAGAATTAAAAACCCAATGGCATGCACAAACAGTTCACATAATACCCATAGTGATTTCGTCTACAGGAGTAATACCAAGAAGTTTTAATTAGAAGCCTTCAAGCGCTTGACATTTCTGACAGAATCATACCTCTTATCCAAAAAGCAGTCATACTAAATACATGCCGTATCACCAGAAAATTATTGTCTACTGACACTTCATTGCATACTGTGTCGCTTGGCTAAAGCCCGCGTCACGCATACTGTGTCGCTTGGCTAAAGCCCGCGTCACAGTTGTTTTACCCATTGCTTACCACAATGGAGAAAGAAAAACACCTAAAATAATAATAATAATAAATATCATTTTGGACATTGCCACACATCGCCATCTTGTCCCAAAGTAAGCTACTCAAAGCTTGTGTTATGGGTGCCAGACAACGGATATAATACTTAAATACTTTTTGTTTGTAAATACATACATGATATACATAGAAAACACCCAAACCAATACAAACAAACATGTTCATGCACACAAACGTTTGTATTGTGCGGGGATCGAACCTGCAACCCGCTGCGTAGTAGGCGATTTCTCGACCACTACACCAGACGGGTCGTCAACTCTCTGGTTGGTCATACTCTTTGGTTGTGCGCATTATAAAGGATGGCGAGAAGCGCTTAGTTCGCAACAGTGAAATATCTATACGGTATGTGTGGTAGCCCGCGGTGCGTCTAGACGTGGGTAAAAAGGGGATGGAGGAATAAGCTCATGAAGTTCCTGTGCACAGTTCCCAAAATAGGGACCTGTAAAAGGCCGACCAACTTATCACCTACTCCGCAAAAAAAACGTGGGTTATAACAGCGTTTTAAAGACATAACTCTTTTTAACTGACTTCAAAAAGAAGGAAAGGCCAAGGTACCTACCGGTAAGTCTCTTCTGGTTTCTTCTTATCCATCTCTTCTGTGGATTTTCCCTAATAGAGATAGAAATGGTTCTAATCTAATCTACCTTGCGATTTTCAGTCCCTATACAATTTCTGGCAGTAGGAAATCCTATCCCTAGTCGAGAAAAACTTATCTCCTGTCGGAGATGACTCTGTACCTTTGACTATAGTATGAACATAGAGAATGGCCGCTAGTGTTATTCCGTCACATCTCTAACCGTCGTGTCGCGGATGGCGGAAACAGTGAGTCACACGCGACGTGCCCAAGTTATTATGACAGGACGTCGAGAATCGCTACCTGTGACGGTGTACTCTAGTCTCATAAGAAACTAGCGGTCCCTGCGACTTAGATCTCGCGTTTTGAGTAAGCTCCCTATTCTCTCTTCGCAGCGTAATGTTTTATAGCTTAAAGCCTTCCTCGATAAATAAGCTATCCAACACAAATATTTGTTTTAAATCGGTCGGGTAGTTCCTGAGGTAATTAAAGATAATATAAGTATAGATAACAAGTAAAAAACATCAAGAAGAAAACAATCTTCGTTTACTTTTATCCTGTTTGTTAAGCCCTATTAAGCGACTGACAATCGCCCGTTGTTTTCTGCAGTGCCAATTAAGAGCAAATAGACCTTCTCTCCTGGCGCTGATTCAGCGCTAGATCGAACTGTCTAAGTAAGTTAGTATAACTAATTAGCCAAAATAAAACCAAATAAAATATAAAACAGTTAATTTTCAGAGCTTTAAGATAATGTTTACAAAGAGGTTCAGTGGTTTCGAATGTGTCATATTTTATATTCATAAGTAGTCCCGTCCGTGCGCAAATTTTTAGTTTCTTATTTCATCTTCATAAATAGGTTCAATCAGGTTGCAATGATACGAAGGTCTGAAAATCGTCATTTTACCCCTGACTGCATTTAAAACAAAAACCTAAATTACTTCCAAGTGACTTCGGACGTTGAAATTAGTAGGTAGGTCTACGCGTAGGACAAAATGTGAAAACAAAACAATGTTTAAAAATTGATGGCCCCACTTTTCGTAACTTTCTTCTGAGTATTTAGAACTTTCTTCTCAAATCTCATACTCTTTTCGATGAAGTCCACAGGCAAAGATAATCTATTGAACATAGCTGTCAGTTTTTACATTTATGATTTTAGTTAGAAAGATAGTTTTTATCAGAGAATCGTCGAGACTATGTCAAATGCTCACACGCAGACACGTCGGCGTCGCGCACTCCTGCGCACCTAATAATAACCGCAACATTATGGCTAATGTAGATAGGCCATAGATAACAATCGAAGTCTTTGGCTATTTTAGAAAGGAATGAGAGGGGACGGTAACTAGGTGGCTGGGATTAAGCTTTAATTAGTTTGGGACTGAATTAGTCTGTGAAGATCATAAGAGTCCTACTAAGTATTTGAAATTTAGTAAATGTAGAAGTTCGTTAATCCCTATTTATTTTGGGCATGCTCATGCATGTGTGGCATACCAAAGGTTGAAAAATGGTTTTGAAATAATACAGATTTAACCTACTTGTGCTCATTGTCTTTTAAAAATTTTTTTTTAAGCTTTTACTGTTTATAATAATTTAAAAGCCCACTACCAATAAGTAAGTAAAGATAAAATAACGAAAATTGTTTTAGTTTACATTCGGGTCCAAACGGGTTAGGTGCCTATTTTGTCACAATTGAAAATCTTTACAATTAGATTGGGAAATCTAAATGCTAAAAATAATTTGAAAAATTAAACCGTCCTTAAAAAAGCTGACTTATAAGCTTAAAATAAAACATTAATTGTTCAGGAGAAACCAAATCATTTGGAGTCGGTGCATCATGTGCGTACACAATTAATTAACGTCAGCTTGAAATCGAAAACTACTGGACCGATTTTGACAAAACTTACACCCTAAGTTGTAATATACCAATTGAACTAAAAAGAATCGTCTCGTTTTTGAACATCCAAACATACTTGACATACACTTACGCAATTTCGCATATGTGTTTTGAAGTTTTAATAAATCAACGTACTCAAATATTATATACTTGGATGAAATAACCACATATAAAAAAAGAGGTAATATATTTAATATTACCTTTTTTTTTAAGTCGGTAAAATAGATCTGACACCGTTTTTGAACTTAAACAGTGTAATCGCGTACCACTCATGGTCGTTTAGTTTTCGCTAAATCCATAATTGTTTACCATACTTAGAAAATTCAATGCTGCAACTATTAACAAAACACCAGCAGGCCCAGTCTGTATTTGGGCGAAATTACACCAAACGTAAACATCAGAAACTAAACACTGCAAGCGATGCAACAAATTTTGCAGCTGCGCTCGTTCGGCCCATATTCATAAACACATCCAGCTATTGTAGCTGGTCGGTAATAGATAGATAGGAAGAGGTAAGATTTACTAACACTCACATTAAATGCTCTGCTTAGGGCTGATTTTTCTAACGTCAGAAAATACTTATCAGAATGAAAAAGTATAAAACGACCGATTTTAAAATTACATTTACACAAATAATTTCAGACAAATAGGTGACGTTTACATTATGAAGCGTTTTGTAATATGTTCGGCGAATATTTTTTTTCATGGCGTTGGTAAAATCGGGCCATAGGTGTTTATCTATTGAACTTACGCTGACTAAATTAAAATTAAATTAGATACATAGTTCGTACTTGCTACTAGAAAATTTAATGACCTTAAATAGAGAACATTTATATTTGAGGTTATTCAATTTTCTAATGAAACTGAAAAGTACAATTCAAAAATGTTATTTTTTTTAAAATCATGCGTTAATTTCAGTAATTAATTCTAATTAATACCTAAGCGTAGCTTCAAGAAGACTTCAATTGCACCAAACGATGTCAAGTTGTGTCGCAAAGCATAGATAGTTTTATGCATACGGGCTTATTTGAAGTTTCATCACGCGCGTATGGCCGCCCTCTGGTCAAGCAACGAGCTATTAATATTTCGCTACAAACTTTTGTGGCCGCTGGTAAGTTCAAAGAACGCGTAAAACAATCAATTTCAGAGTCAGATCAAAAAGCGAGATGAACTTATGAAGCAGCATCGTCAGATATCTTGTTGGAACATTTCAACAAAAGAACAAGGAGTTTTAGGTAGAGCCTGCGTAAGCGTCTGATAATTGAATAATCTTTATATAAATTTTAAAAGTCGTTTTAGTTACACTATTTATAACTCAAGAGCTGCTGAATCGATTTGGCTGAAAATTTGTGGGGAGGTCGCTTAGATCCAGAAAAAAGACATAGGGTACTTTTTATCCTGTTCGACAGGGCCGGAACTGGGGCGGGATGAGGCTGGGGTGAAACAATGTTCGCTGAGGCCGCTTAACTATTATAATAACGGGGCTGGGCGGGACGGGGCCGGGGGCGAAACAAAGATCGCTGGGTCCACTAGTCATCTTAATAATAAAATTATGTTAAGTCTTTAAGAACCTTCTAATTCTTCTTAATATAAGTCTCTCTTGTCGGTGTTTTTTTTTCCATTTATCTCTTTGACTTCTTAGTACGACTCGATGTCAAACTTTTCCTTTATTTGGGTGGTATACGCTTTTCTAGGTCTTCCTCTTTTCCTTTTCCCTTCAATCGTACCCTCTATGATGATCCTTATCAAGCTATCGTGCCGCACCAAGTGTCCGAGCATTATCCCTCTCCGATTTTAAATTTTTTGGAGTATATTTCTGTCCTCTCCTACAATCTTCAGAACTTTCTCATTATATACCGTTTCTCTACAGAACAATATAATTATTTTAATGTAGAGTACAAATGAAAAAGCTCTTCAATTGCTAACCTTTCTTATTACCCTTTTCGACCTGGCGACGCTGCAAAAGTAAGGAGCAATGTACTGAATTTTGAATGAATCCAAATGATCTTAAGCTAGAAACAGTTTTCGTTTAATTTATAACTTTTTCCACTGAGAAACTTTCTAACATTATCGTTTTGCATAGCGACTTTTGGTCTCAGATTTTTTTTCAACATTGATATTTACATTACTACGTAATAAACAGCTGCTAAAAGAAGAATGCCCGAAAACGGTGTTGTGTATTTTCACTGCGAACCTTTGAGCGAGGTGTGGGGATCACCGCACATGGGCTGTTTGCTTTATCGCGTTCAGAATAATAAACACGCATCGTATCGGTACACTCGCGGACAGTTACACAGTAAACGAGATGAAGAAAAATGACTTGTGAAATTGGTCTTGAGTATTTTGGACATTTACCCACTGTGAGTGTGAGTTTTTTATTCCTAAAAGTTTAAAAAAAACATTCATAAAATTTGCGGAACACGAAAAACAAAAAAATGGGTAGGATTTGAACCTCTGGCTAAACAAATCAGCGTTGTTACCAAACTTAAATACAAACCGAAATCGTGGGTTCAAATTGTAACCGTGCGCGAAGTATCTTTTTTAATTTTATAAGTTACAACATATATTAAAAACAATTTATAATTTTTCATACTCGATCGGTGCATTGCGTTTCCCTTTTAATTAGGGACTTTTGATAACTCGTAGACGAATAAAGTAGGTGACAAGAACAAAGTTTAGGTCAACTACCTAGTAACGACACCACTGGTTTAACAATAGCTCTCGCAAGTGTGTACCAAAAAAAAAAACATTTTTATCTAGTGCTTAAAATGAATAGAGTAGTTTCAGTCCTAATGAAATGTATGCACTCAATTTATCAGAAGAGTTAGGAACACTTCAGAAATTGTGTTAAGATCAAGTCAAATTTAATATCATTTCTTTTATTAATTCGTAATTAGTATTTACACACAATTTATTTAATATTGATTGTAATGGTTGCCTAATTGGCAATTCGGAACACCGTCCCCTGTCCGGCAGTGTACGCCACGCTGACCGGCGCAGGCGCAGCGCGTGATTCAGCGCCTCCTACTGTGTAAACTTCGCCTAGTTTCCGCGTTGCTCGTGAGTAATTGCCCTTTGACAAGCCTCTATGTCTATGGTTTTCAAACTTTTTTGTATTCTGACCACTTTGATGTTAGCTGCAAAGTCTCGCCGAGACACCCCGAGATAAAGCTGAGTGCGAGAGTGTAGATAGTTGCTCTCGTTCGTCTCGGGGTCTTCTTAGGTTAGATTTTTGCACTGGGTTACTTTCACGCATGTTATCATCATCATCATTATCACCCAAAAGGAAGACCACTGCTCAACATAGGCCTCCCCCACGGCTTTCCGCAGCGACCGGTTGTGAGCGGTCTGCATTCAGTTTTATCCTGCTATCTTTACAAATTCGTCTGTCCATCTTGTCAATGGATGTCCTACGCTGCGTTTTTATCGGTTAAAAGTTAAGGGTCTCTAATTTAAAACTTTTTTGCCCCAACGACCATCAGTTCTTCGCGCTATGTGCCCTGCCCACTGCCACTTGAGCTTACTGATTCGTAGGGACATGTCCGTTACCTTAATTCTTCTACGTATCTCGTATCTGATTCGATCTCGTAGAGAAACACCGAGCATAGCCCACTCTATCGCTCGTTGTTTGATTTTGGGCTTCTTTACGAGGCCCATAGTTAGAGACCACGTTTCGGATCCGTATGTCATCACTGGTAACAACACTGGTTGAAGGCTTTCGTCTTCAGACACTGAGGTAATTAAGACGAGAGTGTAGAAAAGGCATGAGTTTCTTTTTCTTACTACGCTAGTTAACACCTTGAGAAGAGTGGCAAAACCCCACTTTGAGAATATATGCTCTTTGGAGTAAACACGCCTATTGTGGCTGCCCTACATAACGACGTAAGGTGCGTGTACCTGTTTGATATTTTGATTAATTATTAGCACAGCATAGTTCTGTCCCACCTACCTGTTATAGACAGAGAGCACGATAAGTTAGATCTTAAATGATTGGTGTCCATAATTTAGACGTCAGCAGAATAATGTATCTCTGATAATATCGTACGTATGTGAACTTCTAAGTTATTCGACAGAGCTATTGTTTTAAATAACTAAGTAGAAACTCTAAAAACGTGACAAGTATTAATAACACTCGGAGTTGAAACCTTAGAAGCTTGAACCATTACTGTCTTGTAAATTGATTGTTCTACCGTTAAAAACAAAAGACAATTCCGATGCTAATCAAATTACCTACAAACTTATTTACGCGACTACACTACGAAACATTACCTACCATAGAAACTAGTTCGTTCTAGCAGCTCTACAAATTACTAGAAAAACACACAGCGGGCATATTTTTGCATAATTCCTACAAATTACCACTTTTACGATAAACCTTATTACTGGCAAATCCGGACGTGACGTCATAATTTAACATACGCCCTCTATGATTTGTTTCCTCAAGGTGATGCGTGACAGAGTGTTCAAACGTCGCTTGCGTATACAACTCCTGTTTTGCACCACGACAGAAATACTTTAATAGATGTAAGTCGTCAATGTAATGGGAGTGGTGTATTTGTAGCCGCGGGCATCCGTCGATGCGGTGGGTCGGTCGAATTAAGGGCCATCGCACATTACGCAAATTGCAAGGAAGACCCGGCTCCGTCTAGCCCTAGGTAACAGCAACATGCATGTTTGCTAAGATTTACTTATGCTCTCAAATTACAGCTTGCAGCTTGCGTGTTTTTGTGATATTTTCTAACATGGGTTTTGTTTACTCTATCTTGCTAAATTGTAATGACGGAACCTTTAAGTCCTTTACGTATTTTCATTTAAATGTAAGTGTGAACTTAGGTACGAAAGTTTTGACATAGTACTCGAAAGAGCTTGAAAAACGATGAGACAAACTTGTGTTTTCGCGCATTTATAAAAAAGTATTTTGAATAAAGCTAAAAATATTTTTAAGATTTAATAAAGATATAGTTTAAGAAAGTGAAAATTTTTACTACTGACGAGGCCGTTAGATTGAGTTCATTACAACATTTTTTAAATTAAAAGTCAAGTACTTAATCTTTGTTGATAAGATTCCTTCGTTTATAATAAATAAGCTACACCTAGTTATATAGTAAAAAATGTTCAATCGCAGACATCATGTAGACTGATACCAAAATAATTACAAATTTTAATTACCAAGAACACCACAGTACTGCCAGTATAATAACACAAGCTTCCTTATAAAACGAAAGCTCATTTGCAAACTTTCACTGAAAAACAATCAACGCCATCTATCCACCACCAACTACACTATGTACTTACCCAAGCAGCCAGTCACATCCAACCCGTAGTGTTCGTCCAGACATACGTCGCAAGATGGCGGCGACGCGCCGGGTGAGCAGACGCAGGCTCCCGTAACGCTGTCGCAGTTGTTGTTTAGCGCTGCGGTGCCGCAACGGCAGATGGGGCAGTTGAGGGCTACGCCTGGGGGAACAAGAGTGTGGTAATAAACGTAAGTGAAGCAGGTGAGAAAGGTTCCGATGGAACGTGTAATGTAAAATAATGTGGATGATCTGGTATTTCTGGTAATTAGTAAAATAATCCTATTAAAGAGAAAATCATAGCGCTGACACCCATTTGAACTGGATATGAAAATCAATGACCTCAAAAAGGAAGATGGACACACACAGTCTATCAAGACGGTGTTTCTCCACCAGTCAACCGCTTGATAAGGCAGAATCAGTGGCGGAACAAAGACACTTCACCAAACAGTTAGCTTCTAAATCAAGCGGAATCTCTTACAGGTGTCCAAATGACCAACGCTTATATTTTTTTTAAATGGCATCCTTGCGCGACCGTCGCCTATTTTACGATCTAACGATTCTGCACAGAACTGTCAATGGTTCACTGAGGTGTGAACAGGCCTTAAATCATGCCTTGCATAGTCCCTGTCGCATACCCAGACATCCTATCACAAAAACTTTCCAGCTTCCACTTTACAGAACAAACCTGGGTAGGCACTCTCCATTTGTGAGAATCAGTGACGAGTATAATAGCATCAATGGTAAGGAACCGGACTTGGGCGTGTTTTTCGATCAATTCAGCGGATTCACGAACAAGATTCGAAGGCATTTCGCTTTCAGAGTCTTTCAGGGACAAAACTTGACAAATCAGCTGCTTTTACTAGTTTTTTTTTTATCTTTTTCTGTTCAGTATTGTTATTTTTAGGGTTCCGTAGCCGAATGGCAAAAAACGGAACCCTTATAGTTTCGTCAAGTCTGTCTGTCTGTCTGTCTGTCTGTCTGTCTGTCTGTCTGTCTGTCTGTCTGTCTGTCTGTCTGTCTGTCTGTCCGTCCGTATGTCACACCCAATTTATTCTGAAACTATAAGCATCACACTACTGAAATTTGGTAGGGAGATGTATCCTCTTAACCGCTTTACGATTCTCATACAAAAAATAAAAAATAATGATATTTAAGGGGGGGCTCCCATACATGAAACTAAAACCGAAAAAAAATTTTTTAGTCAAACCTATGCGTGTGGGGTGTCTATAGATAGGTCTTCAAAAATGACATAGAGGTTCCTAAAACCGTTTTCTTTTAAAGTCTAACGTTTCTTAGCTAGACGCTTCCAAAGTGGAAAAATGGGCGTCCCCCCCCATCTAACTTCTAAACTAAGCGAGTGTAAATTTTGAAAAAAATATATAATGTAGATCATAACAAAAACTTTCAACGAAAATTGGTTCGAACGGGATCGAACGAGAAGTTTTTGAGATATAGCACTTTTTCAACAACCGCAAACATAACTTTGTTCTTCATACAAACACTATGAAAAACAAGGTTATATTTGCTGTCAACAAAATATTGTGGTATTTTACTAAGTGGAAGTAAGTGGATTGCCTAATTCAATTAACGTTGGCACGGAACCCTCAGTGCGCGAGTCCGACTCGCACTTGGCCGGTTTTTTAATATTTAATTAGAACTATTGTTTTTTTGCACTAGTGTAACTCGGTGGTTTTACTGCCAAATATGTGTACATACCTATAATTGGCATATGTAGAAGGATAATACCTAAATTATTTCTTACTAAAGTTGTCTATGTATGCTGTTGGCGTGCCATATTTTATAAAATAAAAATAAATATTTGCAATAACTATACTAACAAATAGTCATATGACTTCCAGACTCTATGTTTATTAGCTGTATGGTTTTACCTTTTCAACAAAAAGGTATAATCCAGCTGTAAGTTCTTACCTCCATGTCCCTTCGCGCAGATATCGCACGCTCGTCCAGTGAAGCCCTCTTTGCATGCACACTGGCCAGTACGCGCGTCGCAAGCAGCGGCTAATGCGCCGATGCCGCACGCGCAGCTTACGCACGCAGCGCTTAAAGCGCTCGTGTTGTTGCTCTCGCCGAACCAGTAGCCTTCCTGGGGGAAGAGATTGGGTCATAAAAATTACCTTAGCAAGAAAATACAGCATTTATTTGGTTTTAGAATGTTTTTAAAACTCAAAGTGTCTTATTTTATATTGATGAAGATGAAATAAGAAACGAAAAATTGGGCATTTGCGGGACTCGAACCAGCAACTTTCTGGCTAACCTAGCCAAATGCTCTTCCAATTGAGCTACCCTGAGTTTACGACGGACGGTTAGCGACGACGTAAAGAAAGTCTATGGAAAAATGCACAGCGCCTCTAGCGGTCACTGACAGAACTCAAATTTTCCATACGGAAAGTAGCGTCGTCTCTAGCGAGTAAACTCATGGTAACGGTACAAGAACTGTAATACTATAAAGGGTGTAATAAAAGGCATAGAGGCCTTAAACCTCGCATTTAGTGCATCAAAACAAATTGTATGTAACAAAAAATATCGCTGGAAGACGACTTTGATTTGTGACTATTCAAAATATTCATTTATTTATTAGCTGCACGTATACGCGAACGAAGCGCTAAGACTTAGCGACGCGCGCGCACACAAAGAACGCGGTTAGTTGTGTGCGTGCAAGTGATAGCTGCGTGGGCCCGCCCGCGCGATACATTGAGTAATCACCGTTTATTGACTGTTTAAGAAAAAACTACTGTAAACATGTTTTACAAATAGAAGAATTTCATTTGAAAAATTCACTTGTAAATATCTCAGTAACGCGTCATCATATAAATAAGGGAATACGTGGTTTTCGGATTCGTTAAGCCTTTGGTTACATACTATATAGGGTCTAACAAAATTAACTGCATTCCTTCTAGGCGCCAATTCTGACCCTCAAATACAACAACTTTTTGTATGGGACCAACATCGTAATCCCAAAAATAGATTTCACTTTTTTATACTAGAGTGTCGATCAGCTGATTCTAGTTTGTATGGAGAAGTCAAAAAAAAATCTTGAGTTTTCGATGTTGGTCCCATCAAAAATTTGTTGTATATAAGCAACAGAATCACCACCAAGAAGGAATGCAGTTGATTTTGTTAGACCCTGTATACACTTACCTCGCACTGGTCACATCGCGCGCCCTCAGTGTGCGGCGGGCAGGTGAGGCACACCCCCGTATCGGGGTGGCACGGGGCGCCGCCGCACGCGCAAGGCTGGCAACTGCTCCCCGGAGTTGTTGGGGAGCCCCAGTAGCCGAAGTCGCAACTGGAGGACAAATGACATCGTTTACATAATAAAAGATACTGATTCAACGAAATGATGTGTCAAAAGACGTCTACTATAGGCCTTCCCTACGGTTTTCCTCAACAACCGGTTGCGAGCGGACACATCTATTGGTTCATAATATGAAGATGATGATAAGCTGATTAGTGACCGAGGTCAAATATACAGTTTTAAACCTTTATCATCCCACTGCTGGGCTCAGGCAAAGGTCTTCCCCAACACACCAGTCAGCTGTTTATGACACCCAATCATTCACATAGCTGTCCAAGTCGTCACACTACCTCTTTTGGGGTCTACCTCTACGTCGGAAGCCGTCTGGTGGTATCCAATGCGTGGCGACTTGGGCCCATCTGTCCAGGTGCATCCTGCAAACATGCCCCGCACACCCCCACTTCAGCTTTGCTGTCTTCTCGCCAACATCTGCTATGCCCGTTCTGGAGCGTATTGTGGTATTCTGGATCTGATGAATCCTTCTAAATACGCTCCATTTCATAGCTTTTTAGCAAACCTTGAGTATAGATCTTCGACTTACGGTTAATGACCAAATTTGCGGTCTGTAAGTGAGTACATACAGGTGTCAACGAGTTTCCGTTTCAATGAGATAGGAAGGTCCTTCATTTACGCTTTAACAGAAGCTCTTCCAGGCGTATACTTGGGCCAGACATTCTCCTTAGAAAACAAGTAAGATAAAGAGATCGGTCGTCGCATCGAGTTCAGTAGGCCTAACATGCACGCCTCTATACCGATAATCGCGTCGATAAAATAATCGTATTTCCTAAACAACATGCTTTCTCCTAATTTTTTGAACTTTGAAGGCTATTTTTATTGCTTTTAAAAACATGTGAGGACATTAATGTTAGTAAAAACCTTTTTTTAATTGATAGAAAGACGTGTGAATTTTATCGATAAATGATAAAGAGCAGATATGTAGTACAGTAAAATATTGATGCTTGCATCACCGAGTATCATCTAGAGTACCTTTTATAAGTACTTTTATGTATTGGGTATTTTTTAAGATCACAAAAGGAAATTGACACTCAATGTGTTGTCGTAAGCAAAATGGTACCCAACGTGTTGATGTTAGCATAGTGGTGCCTAACGTGTAATTGTTAGCAAATTGACGCCCAATGTGTTGTTTTTAGAAGGTTGATGCCCAAAGTGTTGTCAAATTCAAATCGACACCCAACATACAAACATTATTTAAAAAATGGTTCAAAAATCACTGAACACTGAACATGTCATGCGCCATTTACCAAACAACGACGGAAGAATAATAAACTAATTTGTTCACTTACTGTTCGCAATGATCTCCGGTGTATCCGTCAGGGCATTGAGTACAGACAAACTCGTCCCCTTCAGCGCTGGCAAGTGCACAGTTTGGACTAAAGTTGTTGGAAGGCAGGTACAGAGGGCAGGCGCAGGGTTTGCATGCACCCTGCAACGAAAACATTAGTGTCAATGGTGTATAAGGGCGTTAAGACTGCCTGATAATGCCTAGGTTTCAAAGAAAATGTGCATTGCCATCTCTGTTGAATAAATTGAAGCAAAATTTTAACCATTTTTAAATAAAATTATACAATAAAAGAGGTATTCAATTCGTCAGAATTGGATAAAATTATAGTATGTTGATCTCTTAAGGCTTCCTAGCACGCGTGCAAAGTTTCGTTAGTTTAAGTATGTTTGTGTATAGATAATTATTTTTTGTTCAATCAGGTATTGTTCAACTTAGGGTATAGTGCAAGTTTTATCAAAACAAGTCCAGTATATTTTGACATCTGAGTTAGAAGTGAAAATCATGAACAAAAAAAATATTTAAAAAAACGGTCTAGAAGTAGGCTTTAAATAACGCATTTATCTTCTATTTTTTTTAGAAACAATTTCTTTTGGAGTCGGTGCATGATATCAAGCTTACCTACAGTAACAGTCTAGACATGTCATGCAACGATTCCAAAAGATTTTTTTTTTAACTTTATGAAATCGTGTTTGTGTTACTTTTATAAAAATCGTTTCAGCTGCCATTTCATTTACTTACTTGTACAGGGTTTCCATAATGCCCCGGTAGACACCTTTCACAATGCGGTCCCGTGGTGTTATGTTGGCACTCACCACACGGTCCATCCACTGCGGGCAAATAAATGAATAAGCATTAGTACAGGTTAAAGGTAGAGTTAAAGATGGTTTCAGCGACTCACTGATGTAACAATCCAGATTTTAGTAATCTGATTCCCAGATCATCATCATTTCCAGCCCTTATTCCCAGTTCATTTTGGGTCATTCGGGACATTTGCGCCAGAGAGCTCCGTTCTGGGTTCTCGTGGTGGGTTCATTCCCATATTATTATTTTTTTTCGTTATCTCAAATTTCAAAAATAACAAAGTCTATTCCAAGGAATACCGGCAACAAGAGGAAATCACAAAGTACAATCTTCTGCTATTTCTGAATACAAAAAAGAAAACTCAGTTGAGCCTATTGAACGTCATTTGCATAATTGTTATCATAGTAATTTTCATGATATTGGTTTACTAATAAAAAAGAATACTGATAGGTAATGCGAAAGTATGTACTTACCAGTGGTACAAGTAGCATGTCCATTGCACGCGCACGGCACGCACTCGAACCGTGGCTGAGCGCGCGGCGCGTGCATCACACGCACGTGCCCCCACGCGCACTGCGCGCACCACGCGCCGCCGTAGCCCGCCGGGCACGCGCACGTCTCACGCGCGGCGGGGGCGGAGGGGGCGAGGATCTCTACGCCTTCTAGGCGGACCTGTTGGAGAAGAAGATTAAAAAATGTGGTGTAAATGTGGGTTGAACAAAGTTCAAAGGATGTAATAGCTTCTCTTTTTACCTAGTTACTTCCAACTATTTAAATCAATTGTCTGTTGATGTTACTTTTTTCGCATTCGACAAAATCTTAAATCAGAAAAATGACTTGTAAAAGTAGTGTGCGTGAAATTAACAAATACGGACTACCCTCTCATCAATGTATTAACTATCAGGGCGCGTATTGCGATGCAGTTTTGATAAGGAAGCGGCTCAGCTTTACCGTCAAATTAGCCATTCTTACTGATGCATGATATTTATAATAGGTATTATTATCATAAAACAACAGAAATATTAATATTCGTACCATTGTAGTATTATTGTACTACACTGAGTTGGAATTGAGTTGCAAAAAAATTGAACGGTTAAATTTGGATCGCAATATGCCCCCAAATAGGTGGCTATTTCATTTCTTATTTCCAAGCAATTTCTTCTGTGTAAACGAATAGTTCAGCATAAGGACAAAATACCCCAAATATGTCACATTTCTCCCGCTTTCGCTTACCTACCCGCGGTCGTCTGATTTGTGTCAATACAGTTCATTTTTGCATGCAGAAACAGTGACAGGTCCATTCTTACAATAAACAGTTTAAACGTTCACGGATCAAAAGGCCGCCATGGGTCGCATAAACAAAAGCATAACAAAAGACCGTTGATAAACACAACTGTGAGGAAGTTCGTAAGGTGTTTCTGTTTGTAAGTAGAGCAATTTTAAATAGGTACCTCATCTTGATCAAAGTGGAAATGCGCTCTCAGCATGACAGCTCTCAAGTCTCTCAGCACATCCATGAGCTGTATTCTACTGGCTGGCTCCGTAGCCTCCTCACCGAAGGTGTACCAGCTGCCTTCGAGAAGCGGCGCAGAGATCTGCGCTTGGCCTGGCTGCTCGTGGCTTGTGTTCGCGTATGATAACTTCGTTCCATCTGGAATTCAAAATAGCTAATCTTAAACGCTAAAACTTGAAATATATTTTTTAAGTTGTGATTATCTCAATAGCCTTGGTACTTTGGTTAAAAGTTGATTTAAGATAGCTATGCCTGAGGGGTCGGGCACAACACTAGGCACATAGACAAGCGGGCAGGCTCTACGAGGCTATGGCATGTCATGGCGGATGTGAATTGGTTAGTTTTGACGTGCACAAATAAAAATACAAATCTTGTGAATCATGATAAGTCATGTGATATAATAAATGAACAGTAAACTGTGCTGCATGTTTTCATTAAACCTTGACACTACAATGTCTTTGAATAAAGCATATAAAGCCTAGTTAGTTATCTAATTTAGTGCTTTCAAATAACGATTATCACATCAGAAAAATACCATATTGGTCGCAAACTTCATTTTAAAAAATAAGGCTTAGTAAATTTCTAACAATATATTATTACAAGTAACAGTATTTACCTGCAGCAATCAGTATGACGTCAGGCCCAACAGTGGGGTTTCCACCAGTGTCTCCCCTCACTATCCCCCAGAACATGGTAGCCCGTATCTCTCCTCCGTAGGCCGCCAGCTGCTCTCCATCCCAGGATTGCGTTATCCAATAGTAGAGCTCCCAACCTTCTACCTGTAAAATGAAGACCAACTTTAAAATAGAGTAGTTAAACAATAACATATTTATTGACCACATATTCATAAAACTATAAGCTGGAATGTAAGATATCCGATGCCATAAGTTCTGTATGATTTAATTTTCCATGTGCGGTTAAAATCATAGGACTATGTCATTTGATAAATTTTAATGTGTAAACTCCCAAACACACGGGTACTCAAATGCAACCACACTAGTTTGAGGATCATTGTTTCCACCACAGTTATACTAAATTTAGTAAATCTTTACCTCATAACTGATTAAAAATGGCTTTCCCCGCTCATCAATAGAAGGCTCCACTGTTGCATTTCCCAGCAGATCCGTGACCATCCACGCTTCTCCCATCGGTAAGTTTATCTGAAAATATTTTTACTTCAAAATTATAACCTCACTTTACAGTTATTACTAGTTGTACGCAAAGTGCTGCTCGCAGTCTAGATAAAGTAGCTATTTAAACCCTTGGCTACCTAGAAGTTCCCTATTCCTTCTGGATGCGTATTGGGATGCAGCTTTAACAGAGCTTTGCTTTACTGTCAAATTAGCAATTCGTTTTGCGGTTTCGCAATAAATTGACAATTTAATTATAATATGATAGCATAAATATGTAGTAATATTCACACCATTTTAGTATTATAATAATATTATATTGTTCATTTTCGTTAACACTGAGTTGGAATTGAACTGCCTGGAAATTGAACGTATCTAGTTGGATCGCAATACGTCGCCCAGGTTTGCCAGCTGATTGCAGAAGACACGGCGTCCACATCCAACCAAGTCAATAGAGCTGTAATTTGTTCGACTTTAACTTTTAAGGTTGTTTGAATATTTAAAATGATTCGTTAAAATCAGTGTTATATTCTATACAACAGAAATCAAAGCTTATTTTAACACTATTCTCGAACTTACATCTCCAACCCCCTCCAGGGAACCTTCCGGCGCGGCTGCGCAGGAGTCGGTGACGTGGGAACAGTAGCACGGCACGCAGCCCGCCTCGCGCGACAAGCTCAATCCGAAGTGACCCGGTGCGCACGCGTCGCACCGCTCGCCTACTACGTTCGCCTGAAAAAGAAAAAATATATAGTTTAAGCCAAAAAATTCTAAATAACGTACACTGCTTCTCTCTTCTTCTACTTAACACTGCGAAAGCGTCCTCCTCTTTGCAGTTGTAGAGACGTATACTATCACACAATTTCTTAATGGAATATAATAAATAGTAGCCTATCTCCCTTGCATTGAATTACTTTAACCGTAACAAGGGCGGCGATACTCACGACAATAGAACATTTTTAGTGTTGTAATGTTTAACCATTTCACCTAAGAAAATGAAACTACTGCACAACGAAATCAAAATGCCTAGAAATCATGACCCTGAGAAATCAAAAACATTTTTTTTACAATTACATTTGATCAATGAAAATTCGATCAGTAAACATTTTTCGTACACTAATTTCACGAGAATCTGCTTCCATAAGACAAAAAATGTTTTATCGACTATTCTGATTCGTTTATTACGTTTGTTTTATCATCGTAATCTACTGCAATCTACCTTAATGATTGTAAGAAATAATTAAATAAAAAAGTAATTATTCTCACCTTACACTCGCACACATCATCACAAATCCTTTTCTCGTCCACCACCCCCCTGGGATCGCACTTGCAAGCAGGCGTGGTGGGCGCCTGACAGCTCGGAAACAAAGCCGACGGGTCCTCGCACGAATCACACAGATGACCCGTGAAGCCAGGGTAGCATGCGCAGACGATGCGGTGATGACGCCTGTCCCATTTGCAAGTTCCTGGAAAAATGGGAGTAAGAAACTGTCATGAATTGAAGTTCGATGATTAAATAATAAACATCACGAGGAACTGTTAAGACCCTCAATGAAAAACCGGCCAAGTGCGTGTTGGACTCGCGCACTGAGGATTCCGTGCCAATTTTATCTGAATAAGGGAATCCACTTAGCTAAAATACCACAATATTTTATTGACAGCAAATATAACTTTGTTTTTTTTTTAGTATTTGTATTAAGAACAAAGTAATGTTTGCGGTTGTTGAAAATATGCTATATCTCAAAAACTACTTGTTTGATCCCATCCAAACCAATTTTCGTTGAAAGTATTTCGCAAATTTGCTGTGATATACAGATGGACAACGTCTCTCTGCCTTTGAAGCACAAATAATATTATTATGGAATAATTTAAGATTTGATTTATGATTTTGTGTAATTCAAGGTTAAAATTACATAATAGCACTTACCATCAGAACCTTCAGGATCACAGTTGCAAGGCAGGCAGGGCCCATCAGGCACTGCACTATAGAATCCGGTCAAACAGCGGTCACAAAGCGGTCCAGCTCGATTTTCCTGAAATAACAGTATCAGCTTAGAAATAAATACGTATTTGTGTTACCTGTTGAAATAACCACTAAGTAAACAAGTGAAAACAACAATAACTTTAATACCCATCTAAGAACTATCGCCAATAAATTACAAATCCAGGGCTGAAAACTGCATGTCAATCGTTCAAGCCTTTTTTTTTTAAGATACATGGGAACATTCATTAGTCATTTTACGAAAAAATGATGGCAACTGCAGCGGCCCCTGGTGGAGTTGACTTTTTAATACCTATCTAAGAACCATTGCCAATAAATTACTGATCTATTGCAGAAAACTGCATGTCAATCGGACAAATCGAACACACAAACTTCCACTGACCCAAAACACATTCACGACTCCATTGTATTGAATTGTTATTAAAGTGTAATATAAAAATATTAGCTATATTTTTGCACACCGCTTTCTACCTCACTAATAAACGTTGTTTCCTCTACTCAGTGGTCGTCTGGAAGAGATAGCTTCCAGCGATAAGACCGCCAATATTGTACAAATGATTTGTCTGTAATGTTATTATTTCTTGTATCCTTACTTGTGCAATAAAGAGTATTTATTATTATTATTATTCTTGTATTGAACACCAATCACATACATTGCTCTGATTCCAAAGTAAGTAGCCAATGTACTTGTGTTATGGGAATCAGACACAACGGTGGTACCACAACACCCAGACCCGAGACAATATAAAAAACATCGTTTTCTACATTGACCCGACCGGGAATCGAACGCGGAATCCATTCCGTCGCGGGTAATAAAAAGACCGTTGAATATCGATACTGACTGTGCAGTTGACGCACAAGATGGCGCCGCTGTCGTCGGGTGCGCACGCGCCGCGCTCGCCGCACGCACAGCCATCGCCGCACACCGCGCCCGCCGCCCAGCGCGCGCCAGAACAGCAGCGCTGGCAGTGCGCGCCGCACGTGCCATGGGTGCACGAGCATTTCGCGCTCTGAAAACAAATACGATAAATATAACCTTAAGTGTCTCATACTAATTGAACTTTTTGCTTGTTAAATCTGGCTTTGGAAATGAATCGATTGATTCGAAAACATGACCTTTTTATTTATGTACGGTACAGGTATTTGGCACTTAAGCACTGCCAAACGAAAATCGCTTGCACACATTCATAAGACACAACAATCTTATATTAGAAATTTCAAAACCCTTCGACCCATCATATTTAAAGTCATAATTACCTAACCATAATATTTTAATATCATTGAAAAAGCTCCATACCAAATTTCAAATCGATGGGAAATGGAAGGTAGTCAGATCCTCTCATCAATTTATTGTGGAACAGATGATCTTAAACTGCCGATCCGGCCATGGTCATCACCTTACCATATACCGTCAATGTCATCTGCACCAAATTTCAAATCGATCAGATTTTCATAAAACATGGCTAACAACCCTGGAATAAAATTATTTATGCCACAAAAAAAAACGAAACGAAAATCGGTTCATCCATTTGGAAGCTACGATACCACAGACATATACACAAATACACGGACAGACACGTTAAACTTGAACAACCCGCTTTTTATTCGACGGAAGTTAAAAACTGGCATCATGACGTTATTTCTATTTGTAATCGATCTTAACTCTAAATTCAGTTAGGAGACGGTGACCTTGACATTACATAAACCTATGTACAATTGAATGTACTAACTTTTTCTCATGAAATCATCACTACCATCCCGAGAGTTTCCCGCTGTAACTAAACTATGACGCACAAATAAAACTATAGTTAAGGCTCCGCTGATCACCCGCTCCCCACTCAGGCGACGAGGGAAGCAGCTATGATTTTAGTGGGTAAACCTGCTTGTCGAGCAGGGGAGCCCCTAATAACTCCCTTTGTCCCTACAGAGAGGGTATGCGTAACGCATTTTTCACAGGTAAAAAAAGGGTTTGTGATGGATGTGTGCATCACGGGTCTTACCTTGCTGTAATATAACACATACTCACCTCGCTAGTAACTTCGCAGTGAGCCGCATGTCCGTGACAAATGCACCTCGCAGCTAACGTCAGGGCGCGCACCGTATAATACTGCTGCCGCGCAGGAGACGCGTGCGCAGCGCGAAACGACACGCGTACGCGACGCGCCGCCACGCCCTCGCCTAGGCCTACGTGCATCTGGAAGGTAGAGAAGCAGAGTACACTTTACATTACATTTAAGTCACATTACAAGTACATTAAATTTAAGATTGTACAACATTATATCTATTCCTCTTAGCTTGTCGACAATTGGAAACAATCTTCACATTCCTATTTGGGGATGTTAATCACGTGAGGCTCGAAAGTGAAGGGAGGGGCTTTCCAAAAAATCACGAAATATCACAAGGGGGAGGGGGTGTTGCAATATATCACGTGATTTTTTTTTCTCTTAGTGTTTCATGATTTTTATGTCGGTCAAAAACAACCTGCAACATTTCAGTCTTCATCTAAACCTCTTATTATTGTAGTCTTTAATTTTCTATAATATAATTTAATAATAATAATCTTTATTGACACGTGATATATACGGGGGAGGGGGGTAGTATTAAAACCTCACAAGTTATCACCAAGGGGGAGGTGGGGGTTAAAAAGTGCCAAATAATACATCACATGATTAATGGACGGCCCCGTTAACGAAATAATTAATTGTTAAATAAGATGTACTCAAAAATCACAACCTTCATAGGTAATTAATCGTTGAACATTGAATTTTTTTTAAATGAAATAGATAAAAAAAAATCTATTATTATATTATTTGCTGATTTATAAATTTTATTCACTGATATTATTTCAAAAGTTATGAAAGATTGTTTACATTATTTGACGAGCAAAGAAAAACGGACTTCATTGAAGTCTGATATACAGGCTGTGGCGTGTACTAGGAGCATAAATTTTTAATATAGACCCTTTAAGTAACCAGTAAACAATTCTAAATGGTTTTAATTTAAAACAATGAAAAATATATTTATTATTATTTTATTACACAGTAAATTGCACCAGCAATGTATTGCAAACAAATGTGTTTAGTCATAGAGCTTGTCATTTACTACAACGAGTTAGCCATTTTAATCAATCGTACTTTTGGATTAAAAGCATTATGACGAGGTCATTTATTAAATTTTTCGCTCCACTTACAGGCTACACGCTGTATCAAAACAGGCATTTCCGGTTACAGCATTAATCTTTTGTTATCATCATTTTACTTTTTTATCATCGATAGGGCATTGGACGTTAAAATTGATAAAAAATACATATTAATATAAAGCTTTTGTATTTCGAACTATCTACCTACACGTATTTCCCAGTGCTACAAAATATCCGATTCTTTGATCACATTATCAGACACACACGAAGACTACAGACTATAGTTATAAATTAAACACAGGGCCATAAAGTCAGAGTCAAAAATATTTTATTCATTGTAGAACACAAAATGCCACTTATGAACGTCAATAATTAGTTAATATCAATCAATTATGGCCCATATGGGGCTAAAACATGTCTCCTTATCTTTTGGGTCCTACTAGCGCTTCGAGACAAGACACAGACAATCTGGCAAGTGCTGGGAGGGAAGAAACGCCGGAACAAACTCAGTCACCACTAGCTGCCACAAAAATGATACAACAGGTAGGTACATAAGTTTGGTGCAGGCTTGACTGTCCATGCACTCTCGTCATTAAGAAAGTCTTGAATTTTATAATACCACTTCGAAATTACGATAGTTTTGACATGTTACTTAAATCTATTCAAAGGTAGTTCGATAACATTATTATGTATATTATTGAAAAAATTGACACAATTTCCCAAGAATGAATTAATTGTTTTGTCTAACCATAATAATAATAATAATAAATAAAAATATATATTTACCAAAACACAACAAACAAAATATGTACACAGATACTTAACACAGTATTATTATTATTTTAGTACAGTAGGTACATGTCGGCAAGCCCCTGTCATCTAAATTCGGATTAGATCCTGTATCCTAGATAATAGTTAATTCTCCCAGAGAACACACTTATTAAAACAGGGCAATTTTCACAACGAACGGGGTAACATACAATGACGACTCATGACTCATTTCACTGGACAACCTGAATTTAGATAAACACAATCGCTAACAATGAATCATCAACCCACCTCTCCGCTCTCAAGTGGCTTCTGACTCACGAACTGCGTCGAACAGGCTGGCTTGTCAGCTCTGTTCGTCCTCTTCGCCCCTCTTTTCGACCTCTCCGCTTTCCGCCTCCGCCTCTCCGGTCGGAGGTCCCAGAGTTTTCTACAGTGGTCCCTGTCACCAAAAGCGCGGACCAAGCGCCAGTCGTCATTAGAATCTGAGGGTGACACCTCGAGGGACCACGCGAGGGGGCGCGGGGAGGGACCGGCTTTGATGATGACGTGGAGAAGCTCCATTTTCTGGAATAAAACATATTGACATTAAATTTAGCAGTTTAACGGTTGCTCCGAAGATGCTGGCATCACAGGCTGATAAGTGTGATGAAGAGGGTTTCACTAAGGTTGTGAGGAAGAAAAAGAAGCCCTCCACTCACAACCAGTGCGGCTCCGCACCGACCGGCCCGAATCACCTACTGCGGCCTGCGATACCTGTGACGCTGTTATACGTGTCCCGGCTTTATTACTCTACAAAGGTCGAGGAGATTGTAGAGTACATCCGAATCAAGACCGAATACTTACTGAGGGTCGAACGGTTGGAATCTCGTCATAATACGAATTTCAATTCGTTTGTGGTGAGGGTTCCAACCGAACAGCTGTCGACCTTCATGCAAGCAGAATTTTGGCCGAAGGGTGTTTTGTATCGTCGGCTTCGCGGACGGTTACCGGACACCAAGATGCGCAACACTACGCCGGCAAAATAGTGTTTCATTTGTTTTATTTTTATTTTTTAATATTATTATATGTATGTTAGTCTTTAAGGTATCTATTGTATGGGTCTTTTGTAGCCTGAAATAAATGATTAAATAAAAATAAATAAATAAATAAACGTCACAACTTTATTTGATACATTGGTGGATTTTTGGGAAAGACTATCTTACTTTACTTAGTAACTGAGAGCTCCAGAAAATGCAATAAGTGGGTTAGGTCTTGATGATTATCCATAATAAATATCAATAATTTATGTGTTGGTTGTGCATATGTCAGTGGCTTAGGTACTTACTATACAGATAAGTTATCGTTATCTATCAGATATTAAAGGTTACTGTAGGTGAGTATTTCTTTATTGAAGTTTGACTGAAGCATACTTGTAAAAAGTAATAAGTTCACAGTCAAGGCAATGTAGCTAACGACATAGGTAAATAAAAAATATATCTAAAGCTTATTAATCATTGCAGATTATGATATTACGGTCATGCCAATGATTTGTAAACTCGTGACTAGAAATATCTAGTGTGATAATAACTCAAAGAAATAACAATACGCAGATGTTAGAGCTATCTATTATATTATTTCTTCAAGTATTTCAAGATGGCCGCCTATTAAGGTGGTTATAATAATAATAATAGTACATTATGATACAAGTGTGCTAAGTTGACCATTATATACAAGGCGATATTGTGTGCGCACGAGCGAAAGCGAGTGCGCCATAAGAAAGCCGCGTATATAATGGTCACAGGCACACGTGTTTCATACGACGTTTTTCAACACACTTGCGAGGAAAAAACAAGACTCTTCATTTACAAAGTTTTTAATTATTAAAACAGTAAAAATACATTTCACTCGATTTTGATGGCAAAGACTTTCGCACGCGTTTTTCGCCTTGTTACGTATGTCCGGCGTAGTTAATAATAGGTTTTCTTCATTTTCTTCACTTGAAGTAGACAGTTTCATTAATATTAAACTTCATAATTAATCCAAACTTCGTCACAGCCGACAATTATTATTTACGAAAAATGGCGCGTTGTTTTTTTTTTCTTGCCGCGATACCGATGCGCGCGCAAGGCTTAGGCGCGACTAGATTGGCCAAAAGCCAAGATTAAAAATGTAATAATTCGTATTTAAAACACAAATCACAGAAAATGTTAAATGAATTTGAGCTATTTTTTAGTAATAAATCTGGATTTACCATTTATTGAAATAAATATGTAGATACTGTTATTTTTCGCATAAATACTGTTTGTTGCTAAAATAAAAGTATTGTATAACCCGACTAAATTAAATCGCTTCTTCTTCTTACTTACGACTTGGTACTAGGGTACAAATGTAAATTGGTCGGGTTAATAAACTAAAAGCACTAGTGCAATAATATAATGAAAAAGCACGCGTGTTTAATATCCATGATTATGAGCCAAAAATCGGTGGAATAAATACGTCGTTATAAGCAAGTGTGTTGAAAAAATACTTTATTGCACAACATAAACATAATTGCACAGGATAGTGTCTTATATATTCGCTATAAGTACAATTACAGTCTTATTGCTTGTAGCAATTTCTTCCAGACAACCTTCAGGTAAGGAAAAGCATGAACCATTGACTTAATAATATGCACAAATATTCTCCACAGATCCTCAGTTTTTTCATATTTAACTCTAAAAATGTTTTTATTATTTGTATATTGTGCAGAGAGTTCCATAAACGGATTGCCTGTATAGTAAAAGATTGTGAGTACGTACGAGAAACATAAAGAGGAAAAAGGAGGCGAAATGTTTTGGAGGACCGCATATCACGACCCTGAGGTGGCTGCATGAATTGAAAGCGCTCTTTCAAGTATGGAGGAGATTTAGGGTTGAAAAGAATAGTGTAGAGAAGGGATAGTACGTGTAAGTCACGACGAAGGCGAATGGGCATGATTCGGGGGTGTAATGAGGCGATTCGACGAATACCCTGTAAAAAGGACTGGAGATACCTGAAGGGGAAAAAAGCAGAGGAAGACCGCCGGTGAAATGTTAGACAACTGTCAATAAGGATATTGAACGGGCACAACTGAATGCACATACAACCCAGAACAAAGTGTCCTGGCGCCATCTTTTTTTTATTGAATAACAAAACAGATTACATCATGACTTACGCTGTAACTTGGAATTATAGTGGTACACAAGATATAATCTTTTTACGTGTTATCACGGCATAGCAAGAAAGAGAATCATTTTTTTTAAATTAGAATACAAATACGGTTAGAACAGCTCGTAAACACACAGAAAAAAATACAAAAACTACAACAATATAAACTAATTAGTCAGAGGAATCTCATTGAGGATGTATTTCAGAATATTTCTGAGGAGAACAAGGCTAGAGTTAAAGATGTCTAGTTTAGGAAAGCGAGCTATATTCCTCGTAGAGTCGACACAACCTGGATAGGGGTTGATTATGGGAAATATTATTTCGCGAATGGGGTAATGAGTTCTGAGTGTACCATCTAACAAGGAGGGCCGACTCCAAATTAAGGGAGCAGGCAAAGAAGAAGAAGTATTTTGTGCATGCCTTTCATAATGTGACACCCAAAACACGCAAATAAACGCATTTGTTTTCATATAACTAATATAAGCAACAAAGCTGTATTTATAACAGCACCTATTCTGTCATACCCAAGGGCGTCTGATATCATAAAAATATACGGTGCGATGATAACTTAGGTCGTTACAAATTCTCGATCTAAAATCATGATAGCAAAATCAGAAATGTGTGCTTTCCATGTTGGCATCTAATTGAACGGTAGTGCAGCAGGGGCTGACCAAAAGCAGCGATGACGGCGAGTTCACTGCGCGCGCACGATGCGATCTGCGCCTTGTATGGCGAGCCTAACGAGCTGGACGCGTTATAGGGCTGAGTATATGAGATAGTTGACAGGATAAATAGGGAGAATGAAGCAGACGAATTAATTTGACATTTTAAACAACCAAATCGACGACGAGCGACGGATGAGCATCGGTCATACTCAACCTACGGCCAGCCAAACCTTTTTGTGCGGTCCGCCAGCCTAATCCAAGACCCCATTCGAGACTCGCCATGAATCGTGGCATAAAAGGAAAATGTGGATCTTAATTTTTGCGCTCGCTACGCACGTGTTCACATTATAGTTTTGTAATTTTCATTCATAATCGGTGACCAATTTTTATCTAGCACTAGTATATGGTATGACAAATGGCCAAATCGCAGTTGTTTTGATAAGTGTGTTAATAAACGTAACTTTTGCTGTAGCTCTGCTTTAAAAACAAAGGTTGAATACTACTGTCCTATGCATTGAGGAATCTTCATTCGTCTAATATAAAAACTCTCTGTTATGCCAGCTAGTCTGTTATGATTACCCGATGAGAATTAAATCCAAGTGTTCCTACCTAATCTTGACATTTGCAGGACAAGGAAGGTGCTTAAAGTACTTATATCTTGGGTTTGAAAAGGAATTAGGAGGCCTAGGTAAATAAAACACAAAATTACGAATAACAGTTGGCTAGGTTAAGCGAAGCTACTTTGCTACTGTAGAATTCGTCCATATATATGAAATATATGATCAGATCATAGTAAAAAAAATGATTCCGTACCATGAGATATCATTACATTTAAGTGTGATATTAACTGACTTGACTTGACTATGGAGGTGCTCGTAGTGCAGCACTGCGCTTTTGTGGTAATATCGAAATTATGATATTCTTTATTAACACTTTTACACATAGATGTTGTTGTGCAATATGTATTTCGTTAAGCCTACAGCGCTGACCATTTAAGTGACGTATATCACGAGCATCACCGTGCTTCGGAAGGCAGGTTATGCAGTCCTTTGCCCAGCAGAGGGGTGTTTACAGGTAAACTTTACTTTTTGCTTCAAAAGACTTCTGTCAGCCCTGCCCAACAAGCACGTGAGCCATCTGCGCGGGCGCCGTTTTTGCCTCCCAGGAATTGCCGCCTGACGATTCGAAGTATGCCAGGTTGTTATCGCGCGCCTGTTCGAGGTTGTTTGTTTGTTAGCTCGCCTCGCGTCGCGTACGACAAATTAGCGATTTAGGGATACATACCTAATAGGTTTGCTGCCTGATTTATCAGAAATGAATAGCGTTTCAACGTGGAAAGTTGGTGTTAATATCTGATATAGCTGTGGTTACAATGGTTCTAGCTACGATGGCTAAGTTCCCGCGTTTTGTGTTTAGTATTTCGGAAATGAGTGGGAATTAGGTTACATGCCAATTACAAAGATGAAGCTCAGTGTGCTAGCTTTAAAGGCTGTTAGAGCGATAAGAATAAATTAATAGTCCTATGAAACTGTCAATGAAAGTATTATACTGCAAATCTGTACTAATATTATAAAGCTGAAGAGTTTGTTTATTTGTTGGTTTGTTTTTTTGTTTGAACGCGCTAATGTCAGGAATTACAGCAGAGCGATTCAGAACGTTCGATAAGCCATTCGGTTTGGGTTTCGGCTTGATTTTCTATTTATTTTTAAATCAATTTCCCAGTTTGATCGGATGTCGATATGTCAGCTCGCTAACAAATACAATTAAAGAACAGAGTAAAATAGTAGCATCGGATATACCCACGTTATTATAATTTTATTAATATGTGAAAGTTATCGAATCGTTATCGAATCGGTTACCTAATGGTTCTAAATCGGGAGGCTGGACCGTTTTCAAAAAAATATTTTTGTGTTGGATAGCCATTTATCAAGGAAGGCTTTAGACATTAGTAGGTACATTACGCTATGATGGTAGGAAGCAAACTCCAAACGCGCCGATGTAGTCGCAAGGGACCGCTAGTAATTGAAATAAAATTAAATGAAATAAAACATTTGTTGATAACATGGTCAAGATAATGGTAGTAGGTACATTCTATCAGTTCAGCATGTTTGGTCTATGTCAGATTTGCATATATAAATTTTGGAAAAAGACGTGAAACATAACAAGCACAATCATCAAGTATAGATTTACTCAATAACTAGCGGTTCTCCGCGACTTCGTCCGCGTCTTTTGAGTTTGCTCCATCCCCTTCAATCGCAGCGTGATGTTTTATAGCCTGAAGCCTTCCTCGATAAAATAGCTATCCAACATAAAAAAAAAAATCAAATCAGTTTAATAGTTGTAATTAGCGCATTCAAACAAACAAAAGTACATTAGCCAGTACATAAAATGAGTCATTTAAACAAATCACAAAAGAAAGACAACGTTTACAAACAGTATCACTTTAATGATCATAAGCAGGTCATAAGTAGGTAATTAGTCACCATTTGTTCCGCTGCGGAAAGTATTGCCATAAACAAACAGTAGTAAACCGTTATCAAGGTAGATCGTTATGACTGAACGCGTCTGAAGAATATCTTTGTAAGAAGGTGCTAGTGTTTATTTTTCAAAGCCATTAACGGACACATTCGTAGCAATGCGTAAACAAATAATCAGTAGCAGTAAAAAAACAACCGTAGTCCGTAGCATGAGTTGTATCACGGAACAATTTCGTTGTGCTACAGATTGTCGTATCGAGAGCCCTCATTTTATATACCTCTAGATTGTCAAGTCAATGTGAAAGTTACGACTTTGTCCCTTTGAATAAATTGATCGAAGATCTCACACAATACATGCCGTCATGTCCATTACATCCTACTGACCAAGCCGTCAACAAAAGATATCTCCTAACAATATTTTACAAATTAATTCTATTGTTTTACATAATTATTCTATAATTTATTATTTTAAACGCTGATATCATTCTTAGTACATTAAAAATATCGCTCTTGGCTAGCACAAGTGTTGGGTGACCATGTATCCACACAACTCGAATAACATAACAATTGTCTTTTTAGTTTTCCTTCGATAAAGAATCGTCTACAAAGAATATTTTGATAATTTGCGTGGAACTTTTTAAGTGTGTCTAATAGATTAACGCAAAAAAGATCAAAACACGATGTAACATTATGCTAGGAAACCTACGCAAACATATGACAGCTAAAAGAATGCTGCTGCTCAGTAACAGCAGTAGTTATCTTTCTTTAGCAACCTCATCTATCCGTAAAATAAGCTAGTAACCACAAAATCCGTTTATCTGCATAAAAACAATAGCCGACCTATTTATCTCTTGCTTCGCTATCTAGTATCAGTGATAAGAATCCTCAGTCGTCCGCGAAACAACGAACGAAGCGCACATGTTACTACGAAAATGTCTAAAAAGGAGATAGCACAGTTGAATGCAGCAGACCCGCTGCCAGAGTTAAAGATTGAGAACAACATTGAGAAAAAACCTAGAAGACACAGCCACAGTCCGGCCTCTTCAGAGAGAGGACGCAAGCCAAAGGTTTCCAGCAAAAGCAACGACTTTGTATACGTGAACACAGCGTATGTTGGAAGTATGAACAGTGTCGACGAGAACCCTAGCGGCCCAGTGGCTCCGACAAGGTATGCAGTGATGTGACAGTGTTATGCAATTTCAGGATTAGGTAACAACTGTGAGTGATGTAGATATTGTGATTGCGAATGCCAAAGGATACTATGGTAGAGCTGCATTTCAGTGGATGGTGGTTTCATTTAGTGGATGATGGTTTCAGTCAGTGGATGTGTGTGTGCGTTTTGAGAGGACGACGATAAAAAGAGCTTGCGCTAATAGAGAACAGTGCAAATTGTCGACATAAGTAGGTAACTTTGGTGTATTATGTATGACAGAGTATCCCGTGCGACAGAAATGGCTGCTGGCTAAAAGTTGATTTTACCATGTTGAACGATTAATAAAAAATGTCTATGTTTACTTAAACACTTTTGCAAAAGTGATGTTGTTTAAGTACTTACTTAAACAACATCACTTTTGCAAAAGTGGCAAAAAGTCACTTTTTGCAAATTGAAAAATAAACTTTCAATAAGGCTAAGCAATTATTTATCTGACTTGACCGATATCTAATCAGACTTGCGATACAGTTAAAAATCATGTCACTTTATCAAATACGAATTTATAGATAGTTCCTACAATTTGGAGTCGCTTTAATAATAGTAATTGTACTCTCGAATCATATAATAGAAAATTATATTCCTGCATTTTTACGTAAAGTGTTTTGTGTACGGATTTCAACAGATTATGTAGTAAATAAAAAAAAAACATTCAGAGGATAAATTCTTACTGAAGATAACATTTTTGTAGAAGTCAACTTTTGAATGTTAGTGAGGCACAGGATACTTTTGCTATCTTGTGATAGTTGAATATCAGTTTCAAGCAGATTATAAGCAGTTTTAAACGCTATTTTATGTTGAATCTTAAACGATTAAACGTTTTTGTTATGGCATAGTGACTAACATTTTAAACAGGGATACTACTTTAGATTTGCACTGTGTACGTGACGCCTTATCAGTGTGGTATCAGTATCAATCAATACCACTTCTACTTAATCCGCTCGATATTTAAAGTAGGTAAGCATTGATCCAGGGAATCCCAGGAGCTAGAGGTTATTTTACTGTTGATGAATTAGTTCGTTATGCCTTACGTTTCCATACTTTTATAAAAATGTTTCATGTAATAAAGCATCACTTTCTGCCTATTTAGTAACCGACTCCGTTACGATAGATAAATAGTCAGCTTTTTTTGGCTTTTGAATAATGTTACCTATTAGACACTATCCGTGACAGTGAACGGCTAAAGTCGTAAAACAATTAAAGATCTTTTGTGTCTGGTATACTAGCCTGTAAAGTGTTAAGAAAACAATATTTAATTTAATAATATCACAACGAATTTGAGCTTGTTTGTTGTGGTTTTACATTAATTCAGAGAAAGACTGAGTCAGATCCAAAGCAAATTTATATTTTAGAAGGATACATTTTTGGGTTATATTGTACACTATGACTTTTAATTACTAATTGACTGTTTTTTTTGTCTCCAAATTAATTTAGCATGTTCACATGGTTAGCCATAATTCGCAAGTTTGAATTTCAAAATTAAAGCTTTAAGCAATTCTGTATTAGACTTGAGAGTGTTTTTGACAAGTCCATTTTATTATAGGCAAGACTAAAAAATCATGTCACCTCAAACCGCGCTAAGTAATGAATAAATATTTCTCCTTCCAGTGTCATCAGGGAGCAGTACTGGACGTGTTCAAAATGGCCATACGGGCAGCGGATCCTGGCAATCGCTGTGGGCATCCTGGTCGGAGCAGTGATAGGCCTGGCCATCACAGTGGTGCTCACGGGAAAGAACCCGGATGACGTCGTCAGCGGCCTGTTTCAGGGAAACCTGGCACCAGACTAAGGTTGTGTTCAGATTTAGTAAACAATTTAAATGTTGATAAAGTTATTTGGTCCGCGAAGGACTTACGGACTATTTACATAGTGTGTTACTTAAGTATTTCTGATTTTGTAATATGTTATGGGTTTATGATTGTATTTTTGATGTCTCACGGTAAGGATTGAATTGCATGGCATGCGTGTGCTGAGTAGCGCTTTATTAAAGCCTGATTTTTCCAGCATCAGATGAGGAATATTAGTGGAATAAAATACAACACGTCACCTTCTTGTGAACAATCATTGTCGTAAATGTAATTTTAAAATTGGTCGTTTTTTACTTACTCAGCCGGATAAGTCTTATCTGACGTTGGAAAAATCGACCCTTAGATTTATAAAAATACGTTTTTAATTGTATTTCAATGAATCGTTAACAATTAAGGTTAAACGCATTTAAGACTGAACCAATTCGTGACTAAAATCTTAAATTACTAAAACGTCATACTTAATGTTTGTACTACTGTAATGCCACATTAGTACTCGTATCACAACTTTTTTTAAAAGTAGTCTAACAAAAAATAACAACAGGTGTTTTATACTAAGTATAGAGATAACACTTTTAGCATTAGGTCGACCTTTTATTCACTATTATTTGTGTATAAATAACTTATAACAGTCTTCAAAAACTTCCGAGCTTCCGATTCTATTAGACTCAGCTTGTAAAATCCAGCAGTGAAAACGCATAAGGCGTGTGTTATTATTTTAATATTCACCCCTTAAGAAGTATTGTAAAGCTGTTGTTTTCTTATTGAAGAAAATAATAAATTATACTTATATCATTTAATTCAGCATTTATATAAACAATCACATGTGAATGAAATGAATAAGATATCCCCGTTTTTAAATTTAAAGTTATATTAGCACTGAATAATTTGATTACAGAATGATAAAATTACTTTTGCGAGTAGGTAATTGCTATATTGTAATGTTTTTCTGGTACAACAACTTACAATTTGTCTGAAATATTTAAATTAATCTCTTTATTTATTTATTATTTATTTATTAAAAAAAAAACAATGACGACCCGTCTGGTGTAGTGGTCGAGAAATCGCCTACTACGCAGCGGGTGCGGGTTCGATCCCCGCACAATACAAACATTTGTGTGCATGAACATGTCTGTTTGTATTGGTCTGGGTGTTTTCTATGTATATCATGTATGTATTTACAAACAAAAAGTATTTAAGTATTATATCCGTTGTCTGGCACCAATAACACAAGCTTTGAGTAGCTTACTTTGGGACTAGATGGCGATGTGTGGGAATGTCCAAAGGATATTTATTTATTTATCTAGCCGGTCGAACCGTGACAAAGGCCTTTGTTCAGCAGTTGACATTTTGGGCTAATAATGATGATTATGATGGTTGCAATTATTTATAATAAATATGCATTTATAGACATAAGAGTCTATACCTAAATTAGAAATGAAAGTTAAGTAGGTAAGTTACAGTAAATTATAGAATTTATGACTTTGTTACTTATAACTTTTACTTTTTACTTTTAGACATTGTAACATAAAAAAATATAAAGTTTGCTTTCGAGATTTGATTATTCAGGTGACTATTCTGATGATAGGACCTGACTAAATTGTAACAAAATATTTTAGTACCAGTAGTATTTAAGTTACCATCAAAACGGATAAAAACAAAAAAAAATCTAAATACAATTATGTAATACATTGGTTCCCGTACTTGGCTGTGATGTCTGCATCACGAGCGGAATACATCATTTTTTTTCTGTAGGTATGTATCATATCGTACGCACTAGGTTTGTTATAGTAGGTACGGTCAACAGCACGTTAAGGTAATCACTGCGGTATCTTATTCACTTGTGATGAGGGCTAGTTTGCAACAAAAGTGGGTAACCTGATGTGTTGCCCTCTGTACTTTGTTGCTTCTTCACTGATTGTTACCTACATAATTATTTAGCTTAAAATAAGTCTATGTGACAAAATTATTCATTTATACACCCTCAAAAATTGCTTGACTGCTGAAGGTCTATGTATAGTTGTTTAGTGATGTAAATAAAATAGAAAATAAGAAAAAGTAATTTAGAATGTTTTAAAACTAACAGTGCTATTTGGTTTTCTTATAAGATGAAATAAGAAGCCGAATAACTGGCGGGATTCGAACCCGCAACCTCTGCCAACGTTTTTTTTTTTCATCTAATAAGAATACGAAAAAGTAATCGCAGAAAATCTTTTGTAAATATACAGAATTGTAAAAATACAAATAAAATTATGACAATAAAAATTATGCGAAACAAGGTAGACCCTTATTATTGGCTGTGACAGAATTTAATTTTGGCGCAATTTTACCAAACAGCAATTTAGCAGAGGGTCCCCACGGCCCAAATGTTTCAACACCAAACGGCGCAAACACATAATCACTTGCAAGTGAGACGTACTTGCGACGCTTGGCGTTTTCAGCCAACTCCGCTGCTGCTCCAGCTTTAAGGGCTGATTCTCTGAGATGGGATGGGGCCAAAGTATCGACACAAGTTGCATCCCAAACTAAGGCCCGACCCCGTTCCCAGGGAATAAGCGTGAGGCCATCGGGTCTCTTGCCATCGTCACGGACCAAACCACGTGGTTCCAACGTAAAAGGAACATGTATGGTGGCGAGCTCTTCTGATGGCGTCATTAAGGGTAGCGTGACGGGCGAGACGCCCAGCGCTTTGTTGGCAACAAAGGCAGTGGAGACCAAATTTGTCAACCTCCTTGCCACAGGGACACGCAAAAATTTAACATATAGGGGTGCCAAGGCGGAGACCCACACACACCCGGAAAGACTCACTATCGAAAAGAGTGCCTAAATTTTTTGACGGTAAAGCATGAAGCCAGTGACCAGAATCTTTGCAGGAAACCGCCAAGAGCCTTGCTCGACTACTGTCACTGACGGAATTTTGAAGTAAAGAATTGAAGGTCTCTCTCGCAAGAGGGACATCCCAAAGTTTTTGTTGGTGACGTTCCTTTGGAATGTCTTCTCTAGGACAGAGACCTTGCCAAAACTCCTCCGCCTCTCTCACCTCAGAAAGCTGGCGAGGATGCTCAAAATGATTGCTCAAAGATTTTTCCGGCTAAAACGGAAGTGCTATGCAAAGAGGAGAGAAAAGCGGGGAGGGCTATACTATAGGGTATGAAATTAAAAATACGCTGATAGAGTCCCCGCAAGATGCAAGGTTCCAACTCGAAATATGCTGCAGACCTATGAGCTCTTTCGTGTGGAGCCAACACGATAGAGCTCATGGGATTGATAGTAAGTCCTAGGACCTCTAGGGCTATTCTCTTTTGACCGCTGTTTAACGCGCTCATTGGTCACATATTTTTTCAATAAAAGCTAACAGGATTATTATATTTTCAAACACAAAAAATACTAACTTTGAAAAAACACAAAATACCACTTTTGATAAACTGATGCAAGTAAGTACAGGAAGATAAGAGATTTACCAGATAAGTTTATAATGTCAACAGTACCCATATCTCAATTTGATTCTAGATTTTTTCTTTTTTAAATTTTATGCCTCTTTAACTTGGAGATTTTGAGACTGTATCCGCAAAAATCTGCAATAATTTATTACCAAAAAACTTAAAAGTATGGCAAATTGCTGTAGGTTTGTAAGTGGTGAATTATATTAGTATATCAGAGTTTTTTACAATTTCCTAATTTGTGTTATTTGTTGTGCTTATACAGGGTGGTCTTAGTTTTCGAGATATAATTTTTTTAATGCTTTCATCGAAAATTTCGCTAGTGTTTACATAAAAAAATTACATAAAAAAAACTGATCGGACTATTTAATGTTTTTTTTTGAAAGCTAATTCTTGTGAGGTGTTTTTTCATATGTATAAGAATTAACTGCCTAACATTGCTACATGTTGTAACAATTTTGATCCAAAGTTAATAAATTACGTTTCGGCGAGCTAGAGTTAAATTTTCAAATTCAAATTTAAAAAAAAACAAGAAGGTTGCAAATATTCTAATAAATTTTAAAAAAATATACTAAAAACCCATCCTGTATATCGACGGTGAACCAGGCCTTTAAGGTCCTTTTGCCATGCGATTTTTACAGTGTTAGCTAATTATTCGTTCTATTGAAATCACTGCTTAACATATGTATACACCTGATAGTTACGTAATAATTAGAATCAAAATCCTTTTTGACTATCACAGCCGATTATGTGGTTAATTAACGATAAGAAATGATATGAAAATTTGGCAAATCCTATTACTTGTAGAATAAGTAATTAATTTTCATAGATACGGAAATTCTAATAAACTTCCTTCATTATTCGGTGTAGAAAGGCTCAAAGTAAGATCAAAAATAATAATAATAATTAAGGGTCTATCTATAAAAGTCGTAGAGTTAAAAAAACAATATCATAAAAAACTATTTGTTAGTTGCGAGTTAGCAAACAGTTTACATCAACAGAGTGCAATGTTCTTTGCTTCTGTTTTTGTTTAATTAATTATTGAACACATAAGGAGTTCATGGCATAAATCCAGCTGGAAAATTAGATTATTTTATTATTATCATCAGGTGTTCAGGTGCGTTGTCGTCTGATAAAAATTGTTTGCTTTGTTATCTTATCAAAATACTTCGTGTCATTGTGGAGGCGTTACTTTTTAGCGACTAATAGCGTTTTTGGAGCTATGTAATTATTTTCTGTAATAAGCTCCGCAAACTGTCTTACTTGTTGCCAATAATACATACATAGCTATAATCATCATCATCGTTATCAGCCAAAGGACGTCCACTGCTGAACATAGGCCTCATCCACGGTTGTCCACAGCGACCGGTTGTTGTGAGCAGTCTGCATGGGTTAATTTAATACGTCTGGCATTAGTTCTTTTCAGTATACAGAAAGGTCAGGGTAATAGTTTAATATAATAGTATAGTAAACGATAACTATTGAATAACAAAAAAGTTATAACCATGTGACGGTAGCGAAACGGACAAACCACATCATTTTGTAAGGTGTACACTGTACACCTTACAAAATAATATTTACTGTACTTACTGTACAGTACCGTTACCATGAGTTTACTCGCTAGCGACGACGGTTTTACTCGCTAGCGACGATGCCACTTTTTGTATGGAAAAAAAATAGTTCTGTCAGTGACCGCTAGAGGCACTGTGCAATTTTCCATAGACTTATTGTACGTCGTCGCTAGCGAGTAAAACCGTAGTAAAATCATGCTAACGGTACTGTTTGTGAGTTTTTTAAAAGTAGGTGTGACTACATAACTTTTCGACACTGAAAGCCATACATACGATCGCGGCTTCTGGCAACGCTTTACATGAAAATGTTTTTGGTGGGATATAATTTAAACCGCCAGTTGCCAATTACAAAGCGATAAGTTAATCTTGCTATCTCTACACGTCAGCTTATCGTTTAGAGTGATAGCCCAACTTCTTTGTTTGCGATAAGTACAATTAAACCAACAATTAAGAGAGGCTTATCGCTTTTAAAAACAATTATTTTGTATTAAGAATTGTCTTCTCATGACCCTTAAATGCAAACGGGACCAAAAGTAGGTGAAAGATAGGTACTTAAATATTAGAAAATTTCAATGCAATTGCTTTTTTGATGATACTCATTATTTACAGCAAGCAAGAAAATAAAAGTAAGACAACCAACAAAAAAAATATATGAAAATACACCTATTCAAAACGAAACCATTTCCCTGCGGCAAGGAGGCTATGATGCTGGCTGCGTTTTTATTGGATATAATTAAAAAGACTTCAAACTTCTCTAATGTGTAAGCAAATTTTTTGTATATCTGGTGCCTAAAAAACATATTCCCATTGAAAATAACTGCGAAGCTAATAAGTTATAAACTTTTTTAATGAGCTGCTGTAACAAACATCTTGAGAATAACTGCGCCGGTCAGCTTTTGTTTCTGTTGGTGATTATGATTATACGTAACATTAATCGAGTCACTGGAACAATTTAATTCGTTTTTAAGGGGCATTAATCACGACGTCGATAAAAATCCAACTTAACCTCGGGTTCAGCCAGTTGGTAATTAAAGCACGCCCCAACTTACAGCTTGACACGCCGATACAGTCAGACAGACTTATTTATTGTAAAATCATCCTCAGGACTTTTTAACATTATTTAATAGATCCATATAATGAGAGTAATCTTCACAATCTTATTCTAACAGTCACAGGCGTAGGCGTTCTAACAGTCACACTTCGGCTAGTTGCATGTGTTATACACATGCAACTAGCCGAAGATTTTAGTAAATAGTCATATATACGAGTATGTCATACTTAATATTAAATTTTGTTACCTGTTCCAAATTCTTCTAGCATGTCAAAAAATTAAACGATAATTCTAAATCATTATTCGAAAAACCTAAAATTAACTTCATATAAATAATGATCTCAAAAATACAGCAGATTATACCTGTAAGCGTGTAATACTTTCACACTTCAACATGTGATGTATTTTGCCTTATAGGTGCGGCGTTTATCACCTTTATTAAAATGTGTATAAAGTCGAAAACAACAATAATTTGAAGATATGCGCTGCACTGGACCATTTCTTTAGTACCCTATCATAATTATCTGAAATTCAGTAGGTTCGTATCAAATTGTTCCTCGTTATTGTGACTCCTTAACTTAGAAAATGTTCCATATTTCTTAACCAAGTTGGTGAACAATACAACAGGACCTTCACCAGAATTACGTCGTAATTAAAAACGAAATCAACTGCCTCCGTGGCGCAGCGGTAAGAGGGTCGCACTTTGAAGCGACGGCTGCGCCAGAGGTCCCGGGTTCGTCCCCGGGTCGGGCCAAAAATATAAACCTGGGTTTTTCTGTTCGGAAATTCTTAAGGTAGCCCGGAGTTTGGAAGTTGGCTGTGTTTCACCTCCGTGCCTCGGAAAAGCGGGTAAAGCCGTTGGTCCTGCGCCTGATCTCTCTCCGGTCGTGTCAGATTGCTGCCCCATCAGACTATGAGAGTGAAAGGAATAGAGAGTGCACCTGTGTTTGCGCACACACTTGTGCACTATAATATGTACCGCGAAGTCGGGTACACGTTGTGACGCAGCTAGGGGACTATTAAAAACGAAAAAAAAACGTTTTATGTTTTTTTTCTATATATGCATTTGGGGGACCAGTGTCTGGCATGTCATGTCAGCCCCATCGAATCTCACACAATGAATACCAATAATAAATTGACGACCTCCGTGGTGTAGTGGCTAAGCACGCTGATTTCAAGGCGTCGCCGCTCCGAGGTCCCGGGTTCGATTCCCGGTTGGGTCAATATAGAAATCAAAATTTTCTATATTGTCTCTGGTCGGGGTATTGTGGTACCAACGTTGGGTCTGACTTCCATAACACAAGTGCATTAGCTACTTACTTTGGGATCAGAGCAATGTATGTGATTGGTGTCCAATATCTTTTGAATAGCAAAGGGAGCCAATTGCGGGAAATTATGTTTACGAGGAGCGTTGCTCTCGGTCTCACTTGGTGGTTGGTTCAGCTTAAATATTGCTATAGGCTCCTAATTTTGCGCATTGATATTGTATTTTCGCGCTCAGATTTACTCTCTTCTCTATCGAAATTAATCACAATTTTATTCAACAATAATATGTTGGACGTCCTCTATTTAGGGTTCCGTAGCCGAAAGGCAAAAAACGGACGAAATGACAAATACTTTTAATGAAGATTGAACGAGATCGAACAGGTGGTTTTTGAGACATAGCACATTTTCATCGACCGCAAACATAACTTTGTCATTCATACAAACACTATAAAAAAATTTGCTATTATCCCTGTCAAAAATATTGTGACATTTTCCTAGGTGGACCCCGAATTCAGTTAAAGGGTGACATGGAACCCTCAGTGCGCGGATCTGACTCGCAATTTATATTTCTATATTAATACACACTACCATTTACATATATTTTGCATCGAAAAAGCAAAATTATTACTGGGATAGTGACCAGATCGCAAATAATGCAAGACGAAAATGAGGCGTCAGTTATAGTTATAAAACCATGGTATACGCGAAAGCTCACATTGTAAAGTTCTATACAAGCGTGACTTATATGTTTTTTTGGTTTTACCAGAATGATATCTGTTGTGGATGATTTGATAAGTATCGCGGTATTTAATTTGCTTAAGCTTTTTCGCTTTGCAAAATGTTTCGACACGTGAGGTCGTAATTAACAATACTTTTAATTGCGATTCCGAAGCCGGTAACTGTACTTTTGAAAGCACACATCTGTCATGTCCAGTTAAAAACCCTTAGCCAGAAGTTTGGTTAATGGGTATCGTTTACTTGAAATTCGTTAACGGTTTAACCGTTTTATTGATCATGCACAAAATATATATAATTGGAGAAGAAACAAATCTTAGTTGTTATTGGAATTGTAGTGACAAAACACTATAATAACAAAAAAATATTTATTAATTGGCTTTCTTCATCTTACCCGATTGTTAAATATTTTTTAAAATATTTCCTTCGGATATTGTGAGAGCAATCTCGCAACATTGATGATGTCATGCAGCCTACGCGTTAAAGTAAGCGCTTGGAAAATTCAACATGCTTGCTAATGTGACGGTAGCGGTATAGGCATACGCCCGGATAGCGTAAGACACGGGGTTCGATTCCTCGTCTGTCACAGCCAAAGTTACTTTTTACAGTTGCAGCGTGCTAGCCACTCGACCACGGAGGTCGTCTAACGTCTCGAGGTATAGAGGTACCAAGCGTCAGTAAAAATGAATTTTCATATCACTTTACTACAAATCGCAGACATTTCATTCCGTTGGACGCCTTAAAACTTTAGTATGTATGACAAGTAAAAGTCCTCAAAAAATCCTCAAACTACCACCATCATTGTCACCCCACAATTAATGATTTACCCGGCGCCCCGCGGCTCCATTACGCTGTCCACTGGTATAATGGCGTAGATCTCTATCGCTTATCTCGCTGCGGTCCTGCGCCTGCGCCTCTTTGAGGCCTTCTATTGTTATTTTCAGGTTAAATTGTTACGAAGATTTTTTACTGTTTAACCTGTTGGGTACAAATAATAACCGCCACACTTGAGAATGCCATAATATGCTGTCATGTTGGCGTTTATAATTTTAACAGGACAAAAAAGAATAAAACACTATTCCGGATTTACTTTTTTGAATTTATTAAATTTGTGTGGTCACGGTCACGGATAAACTTAGATGTTATTTGAAAAAACAATTACTACCGTCACTCTATAATATTAATCAACATTCCTATCCACGCAGAAAGAGCTAACTGTGTCTGAACATATCTTTGACAAACCCAACTACTTCATACGTTTTGACCAGCCAAAAGTACTCGTACTTTCAAAAGAACGTCAGTCCGTTCCACGTATGCTACGCGAAGCTATAGAAATAAGAATACATCCAAATTTCAACAGAGAAGATGGTTGGAAAATTCCAACAGAATTTAATCCAGTGCTAGCAAGGACCCAAGCTAGACCACTTACTGTAAAACCACAAGACACAGTTAGCTCTTTCTGCGTGGATAGGAACGTTATTTACTATTCTTGAGCGACGTTAGTTTAATTTTTTCAAAACACTGTAAATGACAAAGAACATTTTAGTCTATCTGTAACCACGAACGCTGTAAAGTATTCGAAATGTCGGGATAAAATTTAATGAATTCGCGAAAATTAAATCCGTAAAATAGTGTTTTATTCCACGCGTAATATTCGCTCAAACTTCAGAAACCAGTAACACAAAAAAGAGTTGCTTTAAAAGTTTGCTGCGTTGAAAGTTAACATGGCAGCACGTAAATAAAAATTCAACGTTACCGTAATAGAGAGTTGTCCCTCTAAAAGTCGACTTTTCTAACGTCAGACAAGGAATATTCGTCGAATACGATACAAAACGCCTAGTTTGAAAACTTCACCTATTTGACGGTAATCTACTATACATATAAAAATAAGTCGGGTTTTCCTTCCTGACGCTATTACTCCGGAACGCACGAACCGATTTCCACGGTTTTGCATTCGTTGGAAAGGTCTCGGGCTCTGTGAGGTTTATAGCAAAGAAAATTCAAATATCAAACAAAAAAAAAATCTTCTTCTTTTTATCACCAAACGAAATGTTACATAAAACGAAGCCATCTGGTGGCGAAACGGAGTTCGCCGGTTTTGCTAGTAATTTATAAAAATGACATTAAAATCGGACGTTTCATGCTTACTCTGTCAGATAAGTCTTAACGGACCTTGGTAAAATTGTCTTTTATGTCGATTTAACCAACCTCAGATAAAGAATATTCGTCAAATACAACACAATAAATCTATGTGGCAGCAATTTAATGTAAATTTCCTCTTAAATCGGTCGTTTTATACTTATTCAGTCGGATAAATCTTGTCTGGCGTTGGTAAAATCACATACACTCACACTTAACTTGCTAATATTTGAACCAGACATCTTATAATCGCTTATCAGATAAAAATAAGTACCCATTTACGCTTAGGATCACTAATATCACGTTGAGCTTGTCAGTGAGATGACTTATATCTCTGAATCTTAAGATCATTATTCTCATGTGATGAGAAAAACCGAACGGCGATTAAACGAACTTAGCACAGAAGCAACTGTACATTATATTGGAGCTGAAATTAATGAAAGTACCAAAAATGACAAGGACTTGTTATGGCGACTGTTTATCGGATCATTCTGCCTAAATAATAATAATAACCAAAAAAATAGGTTAACGCGGACATATATCGCGTCTTCTCACTGTTCATTAAAAAAAATATATTATGCCTAATTAGTGTTTCTTAACCAGAAATGTAACAACATTTATTCTGCGTCCGACAATCTAACAACGTTTGCTTGGTAAAATTACTTTAAGGGTTTTACAGTTATAAACTTTGTTTATATAGGATTATATTTTATTAAAAAGATTTTGCTAGAAAACTCTTGGGTAGATAGGTGTTTCTATGCTTTTATTGATTGTTAAAATAAGCCCATAGAACGTTATTTATTATGAACCCCGTATCGGGATCAACGAGTTATCGCTGGAGCTAAGTGGCGAGACTACTTTTTACACATTTTTTACTTTTAGACCATTTGTGTCATGCTGCGCGTTGTAAGTAAAAAATAAAAATACCGTCCCTATCTCTATTATGAGTTTATAAATAATGCATGAGCATTGACGACAATGTAAACTTTTTTCTCTCAAGTCCACACAAATTAGTTTTATTTGTTTTATCAAAACTTAACACGCACGGGTTCGATGTTTAATTAAAAACAAGAAATTCCTTAGCTGATACTGATTCTTCTTATTGAATAATTAACACCCATAAATTACTAGTAATAATATTTGAAGACTTGGTACATTATGTAAACAACTTTAAAATCCCCTTAAAACTCCCAAGCGTGGTCACCACATCGCTTGAGCAATAAATAGCACATTAGCCATAGCGCGCGGCTTATTGCGGCTATTGATGGCTAAAACCACAAAAATAAGAAATTATCAAAGTGTAATTTAAGTTGGTTACTTTAAATAAAAACAGAATATCGATTGACATTAGAAAATATTAAAACACACCAAACAGAAAATTAAATTTAAAAAATCCTTCAAAATCTCCTAAGCGTGGTCAACCTACATCGGCGCAAGCGCAATATATTGCCCATAGCGCACCGCTCTTTGTGCTTATCGCGCCCTAATAGCTTCTAGACAGATACGGCTATTGATGGGCCCGGGACCGGCGTTTGCTCAACAATAGACTACTGAAATCGTTTTGAGATTGGCGGAATTTTTAAATTCGATAATGCGCTTGGAAGAATTATCCGTCCGAGGCAGGTTACGCGCGCGCACACGCCATAGTCAAAAGAAAAGTTAAAAACTGAGACAACATTTTCTGAAATATAATTTATAAAATACAAGTAGGCAAGCATGTGAACGAGAATTTGGACATATCTTTCTCCAATCTCAGTCAGACAATACAAATTAAGGTCAAATTAATGAATAAGGATCCTAGATCTTACACAAACACTTCAGTTTTAGAGGTATTTTGAAGGCATTAGGAAGATTCAAAACTACGTGCATGGAGAAGGATCGAAAGAATCATAAAAAAATCGATGCTGATTCCACTCTCCTAATACAATTTCCCGCCATTAAGACCTGCGTACACGCAGCCGCACAAATTGCACGCTTTAAAAACTAATAAATTCACTCGAACGTATTGTTAGGGCACTGTGACGACTAAATGGACATAAGTGATTCTTTTGCGAGCGTGTAAACACTGAAAGATTTTTATTTTCCGTGCAGTTGTTGCATCTTAAAACATTATCAGCAATTTTTCATAATTAAAATATATCTAAAGAAAAACTTTTTGACATAAAAATATCAGTGTTAAAGAGGAATGGCCTATGTAAGTAGTGACTTTGGTGGTAAACTTATTTTAAAATGAGGCCTTTCATTAAAATGGAATGTTGAGATTCTTTTAAATATTTAGGTGAGCAAAGAAAGACGGACTTTACTGATAGCAGAACTACAGGTTTATTGGAATTCTCTAAGATTTATTAGACAAATAAATCGTTCACTGACAGTTCTATCGCTGCGCTAACAGAAAGCAACAGCCGTCCATCTTGCTTGTTCCGACTGCGCAAGAGTCGATGGGAAGACGAGTTAAGGGTTAAAGGTAAGTTTTCATGGGGTATTTCCCGATTTTTCAAATTATGTTTAAACTTAATAATCATTTCTAAACTACACAAAAATATTTGCCTAAATAATAACAGCGTAACAGCGATAAAACACAAAAATAAAATTCAAATAAACTTTTGATGTTCGAAACACCCATCGTCGTCACATGAACTGCATGACGTCATGTATCTCAAACAGTACGCAATTGGCAGCGCTGAACTTGATACGTTTTTGACAGCTTGTGACTTGACATTGACTTGCTTGAATGAGTAACCTGACGTCACACTTCATGATTGATGTTTGCGGTATCGTAAAATATAGATGAGATCATTATTTTACTAAATGAAAATATCATAAATACGCAATCATTTTCAGAACTAAAAATGTTAATTAAATTTCTTGGCATTTAACTATATGCGAAACATCTTTTCTTACCAAGTGTACCCTATTGGAGTGTGGTAGTTACATGATTTAGGTATATTTCTTTAATATTATTAGGTTTTAAAAGTTCACTTAAAAGTTGCTTACTCCTGGTTAGAGCGTTTTTATTTCTAAGCTTCATTATACTTGTAACAAATCGTGATAGGTAGCTTTAGAAGACTGCTAGTTATATTCATAATCCTATACCGACCAAGGAAAGTCCAAAAATATGCACATTTTGTAATCCGCAAACAATCCAGTTATGGAATTCTTGACATAGTTCCCTGTTTTCTTGCTTTTATTGACACAGAAGATTTTTTGAAAAAAGCTCAATAAATGTTTTTTTAAAGATTTATTAAAGCAACGTAAACTAAACGGATATTTGATGTAGAGCAAAAAATCAGAGAATCGAAATTTTCTAAGCTAAATATCAAAATATTTTCCTTTAGACTACGCCCGCAGTTAATCATGTTTATTTTACCGGGGTTAAAGTCTTTGCCGCAAACAAGGGAAACATAAGTTGACAACTATTTAACTGCCTACCTTAGTTTAGGAAGTGTGCTTCCAGAATTTAGGTCACTAGTCCAGTCATACATAAACTTCATAACTAGACTTCCTATGAGCAATAAGGAGTAAAACTTAATACCTCAGACCGTCTTAGGCGTTTGGATTGCGACTAAATCAATTATTCGATTAAGAAACTTGAGAAATTTGTCGCGGTGCGCCGGCGCAGTTACAGGAAGCAAACGTTGCGGCGTGCAGCGCGATTTAGGGACGTATTTATAAAGGAGGGAAAGGGCGGTACAATCAAAACAAAAATGTTTGTATGTGCTATGTAGCGAAGCGAGTTGGCTTTATCTACTAGTTAAGGGCTTGGTTGCACCAGCATATGAAAAACATGAATCAGAAGAAGGTTATAGTTAGCCGGTTAAGTTAGGACATGGTGACACCGAGCCTTAGTAGTATTTATATTCATTTTGTAAAGTAATACTTGCTTCCAATGTTGGTAAATATAAGCTTTCAAATAAAATCTTTCAGTTACATTTAAATAAGAAATACTTCACAAATGATCACTAAGTAGGTAATTTTTTTTAAATAAGTTTAACCTGTTTTGCAGCACATATTAAATTGACATCAGAGTCTGACGATACGGGACCACTAGTAGTAGTATTTTCGGCAACTCAATGATCAACCCTAAGCTGAAAATTTAAGATTATTTTCAACGCTTACCTAAGGCATCCGTAATAGATTTGGTTTTCGGCACCCTGTGTAATCGCAAATTAACAAATGATAATTCCCACTAGCCAATTACGACTACGGTGTCACCAGACACAACGACTAACCGACTGTGCGTGTATTTTTTAACAAGGGTTCCCGCTGAAAATCAGTGTTAAGGCATGCTTTTCATCTGCTGCCGCGACTTATACTGACGGGAATCTTTTTGGCACATATTACTTTAACTTTAATACTTCAAGATTTTTATAATTTTATTTTGATTATTTGTTTTTTTTTATTTTTGTTGTGTTATTTCGATCGTTTTTTAATGTAGTATTATTTTTTTGTGCCTTTGTATTTTTTTTTCTCCATGTGTGTGTCAAATAAACAATCATTCTATTCTATTATTCCACATATTATAGTGCACAATCGTATGCGCAAACACAGCTGAACTCTCTTTTCCTTTCACTCTCATATTCCGATTGGACAGCAATTTGACACGACTGTAGAGAGATCAGGCTCAGACCAACGATTTTACGTGCACACCGAGGCACGGCGGTGAAACACCGCCAACTTCCAATCTCTAGGATGCCCCAAGAATTTCTGAACAGAAAAACCTAGGTTATATTTTTGGCTCGAACCAAGGATCGAACCTGGGACCTCTGGCGCAGCCGTCGCTTTAAAGTGCGAACCTCTTACCGCTGCGCCATCGAGGCAGTCCGACTTAACGTAAGGTAGTGTTTGGATCATAAAAACTTCGCCAATATTTGCCAAAAATATATTATGCCAGTAATTAGTAGACAAAATTTTGTGACATTAATATCTTGATATCTAGCAATAAATATTGACTCTGACTCATTCACAGCTATCAGATCAAATCACGATAGTGTATACTTATGAGTCACTGTTTTTGATAATTTTTATTTTGTACGTAAATAAGAGTAGTTCTTCATCCCAATTTGAAGGTTTTTAGATTTTTTTTATTAGTTAAATAGCAGATTTGGCAATATAAGCTTATACAAAGAATTGGTTTAACCTATCACATATTATCTTATACTCCATTCATTAAGTAAAAAGCGTATACATCCTTTAAAGTTATTAACTATCATCGATCACCATAATTAACGTTTCCGACACACGTTGAAACACCGTTTACTTATTAAAGGCACGGTTTATGAGTACGGGCCTCCATCGCAAGACTTGCATTCCATTACCATAAATATGGGCCCGACAGTCACACTGTTGGGTACACTGGTTACGGGCTCAATTAGTAATTTAGATACTTCGTTTGCATACTACTAGCGATCATAATTAAGTTCGACTAACATACTGCGATTGCGATCAATTGAGACAAGATTGACAGCATTATGTCGAAAATCAATCAACTCAAGATAGATTGAAGCTCAATATTTTTGTTAAGTGCATATGTATTGAACGCGTATTGCGATGCAGTTTTGATAGGTAAGCGGCTCAGCTTTACTGTCAGTTAGCAATTCGTATTGCGATTTCGCATGACATTAATAATATTATTATAATAAAACAGTATAAATATTAATAATTGTACCATTGTAGTATTATTGTAATATTATTATATTGATAATATTTGTTATGGCAATAGGCTCTCTGGTTGTTATAAACAAATACATATTTACAATAATATTATAATTATAAATATTTATCTCTGCCCTTAAAGCTGAAGCAGCAGCGGAGTTGGCTGAAAACGCCAAGCGTCGCAAGTACGTCTCACTTGCAAGTGATTATGTGTTTGCGCCGTTTGGCGTTGAAACATTTGGGCCGTAGAGACCCTTTCCGAAATTGCTGTTTAGAAAAATTGACCCAATATTAAATTCTGTAACAGCCAATAATAGAGCTGGCTGGTTCCTAGCTCAAAAGATTTGCATAGCTATCCACGTTAACTAAGGACCAATTACAGACTTAGATACTAGGTTTAGTTTAACAGAAATCATTACCAAAAATAAAATAACTTAAAATTACTTTTCTTTTGAAGAGTTATTTCGATACACCATTACTGAAAGTGAAATAATTCGCTGAATTCGTGGGAGTGATAACAAAGATAGTAAGGTCGCTGTTAAAGGATATTGCACTTTTGCCCGTCGCATGACGTAAATCTTATTGTTTTGCATAAACGTCCCCAGTAATAAAGTAGCTTTATTTGCAACACATCCAAAGAACATCATATTTAGTTAACATTTGAACGTAACGGAAACACCTACTATAATCAAATTCTAAATTCTCGAACTAAATCAAATAACGAGTAGAATCAAAGTCCAGTTCTACAATCAAATCCTAAAACTACCCACGTCAGGCCCTCTTAGCCAGCGTTGGCCACAGCCACAAATGTCTTTGGAATGGTAGACGTCAATTTTCAATCAAAACTTAAAATTATGAAGCTGAGGAGTTTTTTAAACGCGCAAAGCTCAGTAACTTCTGGACCGAATTGGTAAATATTTTGTGTTGTATAACTTATTTATCAAAATAGGGTTTAGGCTATAAAACATCACGCTGCGACGGGAGGGGAGGGAGCACTCAAAACGCGTGATCGCGGGAGAACGCTTTTACCAAGATAATGGTTCAGTCGTAGCTGAGTGGCTACCACCTCAAAACAACTGGGTGTCTATGAAACTAAAGGTAAGCTCGTTAAAATAAACTTTAAAAAAAGTAAAAACCGACTTCAAAACCAAAATGCACTAAAAAGTCTTAAATAAACTCTTCACCTGTGCTGGTGCCGGTGCTGTGATAGTTGATGCTTGATGGTCAAAGTGATGGCACCGACTCCAAAAAGAAATTGTTTGCCTAAAACGGATTCCTTTCCTTTCAATGGTGAAGAGTTTATTTAAGACTTTTTAGTGCATTTTGGTTTTGAAGTCGGTTTTTACTTTTTTTAAAGTTTATTTTATTTCTTTATTTTTAGTGATTACATAAGAGGGGGGGGGGGAGAGTTGCACCTTATGATTCTATTTTTTACGAAGCTACAAATCATCTATCATAAGTTTCGTCATTATAATTACTGAACTCCTAGGCGTTAAGGAGTTCCACCATCAGCTCAGCCCCACAAGATGTTGACTATCAGACGTAACAACACGTCAACATTAAGATTCTAGTAAAGAAACACTATACGTGCCTTTAAAATTTGAGGGTTTCTCTCGAATACACCAAGATCCCATCATCAGATCCCAAAATGGAAAAAATGGGACCAACTAGAAGGTATACCCTCTAAGTAGGTGAAAAATTTTTTCGATTCGGTCGACAAACGACTGAGATATGAGGTAACATACATACAAAAAAAAAAATGATAAAAAAAAAACATACAGTCGAATTGATAACCTCCTCCTTTTTTGAAGTCGGTTAAAAATACATCGTCAGTAAAGGCATGCACTCAACTCGACTCGGCTCATCCACCCCCTAACTACACCGCATTTAGAAGCTCTTTAATGCTGTAATCTATCTTAACCAGCGTAGAACGCTACGCTACGATCTAACGTAGAGGTATATTCAGAAGGACGATCCGAGTCTAGTCCGCCCCCTTATACTACCCCATTTAGAAGGAGGTCCACATTGCTGTAGTATTCCTAAGCCAGCGTTGAAGGCTGTCACTGGCTATAGCAGAAGGAAGACTCGGATGGTCCGCCAACTAATACTACTCCATTAAGAGGGAGCTCCATATTGCTGGTATCTTCCTGAGCCAGTGTTGAACGCTGTTACTATAAGAACTAGGAAGATAAAGGCGAGTACTCACGTCAGGCAACGTGGCGACCAGTTCAACATTGCTGTAGTCCCCCGCAGCAAGCGTAGGGCTCTGCCACCAGGTCCCTGGGTCACCGTCTACCGCGTGCTCTGCTGGATGCCTTCTGGACAGTGGCCCGTCAGCCCCCTCGCAAACGTCGCAGACCACGCCCCGTCTAGAGTTACCCAGAAAAATATAGAATATGTTAGGTCGATTGAAGATGCAAACAGTTGAGGGCTAAAGAATGTTATCTTGATTTTGATTACTCATACCTCGTTAAACTTTAAATGGTTTGTTTGAGTGTGAAATCCTGTTGGTATTCATACTCCTAAATATGCGAAAATCGTTTACTGAAGGGAAATAAGTGATAGGTATAGTTCAGTGGGAACGACGACGACTCAACGATTAGCAATTGCATAAGTATAACATTGTAAATTAGTTTTTATTTTTATTTTGTTACTACTTAAGCTACGTTAATTTGATATTTCTTTAATAAGGCATAATATTACTATTGTTTTAATGTGCCTCGGATTGTGTTCGATTTGTGCGTTCGTTTTCTTTATGTTGTTACTACTTTTGATTACCCTAATAAATAAAATAAAATAATAAATAATACACATGTTTATAAAAAAAAGGATTAACATATATAACAACACAATAATAATCATACATAATAATATATACACAAACCAATATGAAATAAAAGGAAACTAACTGAGACGTACGTAAGAGTAGATAGAATTATTTTGAAGAGAGTAGATGTTTTTTAAGAATATGTTCAATTGTGTAAGTGTATTCTTTTTACAATCAATATCATATTTCCGATCAGATAGCAACATTTTTAAGTGATTAATTATTTACATTTTATTACAAACAATAAGGACTGGTAATTTGGCAAAACAAAGATACGAGTAACATAATGACATTAGAATGTACCAGTAGGTACTACTCGTAAATCAATGATTGCAGGTAACTTGGTAACTATCTTTCTTAAAGAATATAATCTGCGATAATGGAATTTAAAATTTGATAATTTTGTTTTCATATTATTTGTACATTAAAAAATATTATCGACAGACAGCTATAGATCCACTTTTTAATCTTACTTGCCCCCATTAAAGAAAGGCAAACTCATTATTTTTGAACCTAAATCATGAATCACGGTGATTTTGCATGTTTTTTATTTGTGGTTTTCTCACGAACTGGACACCAAAGACTGGACACATGTGTGTCCAGTTGATGAAACATTATTATCATTTTTAATTTGGTCAAGGTCATCTCAGACACGCCAAGATTTTTACGCATGTCTATCCACATAGGGAAACTTAAATTAAATCTATTTTACGTTTTCACCAACTAGTCTGGATGTTCACATTTGAACTGATAAAGTACAGTCACGCAGATAATGTTTTGTGTCACTAATATCCGCGGCCACTGAACGTCTCGCCTGCCGGGAACGGGAAATTTTGTACGTGTTTGTAAAATTATTCACCATTTGTGAATGAAATGAAACATTTAACTTTTTAATAACATCATTGGCTTATATTCATAAAGATGAAATAAGAAACCAAAAATTTCGCGCACGGGCGGGACTCGAACCAGCAACTTCTTGACTAACCGGGCCAAACGCTCTACCTACCAATTGAGCTACCGTGCAGTCGGTCCGTCAGTATGACACTGTGAGTGTCAAAATCATTCTAAGTCATTAGCTTAACCTTGACAATTACAATATTCATCTGTGATATTCGAAGTGATTATTTAAAATTAGGTATATTTAGAATATTTAATATTTTTAAGGTGCTTTTCAAAGAAAAGTTGCTATAGATAGTCAAAACTTATCTTCGTATTTAGTATTAATTCTATAAATCATACCATTATTTGTTAGTATAATACCATACCATAATCAGTTTATATTTTAACATTTAAGAAGCTTATGGTTTAAATTGCCTTTAATATGTAGACACGCGTAAAAACTAAAAGAGATAATATCATTAAATTTCACCTACTGGACACGTGTGTCCAGTCTCTTGTGTCCAGTTGATGAAAAACCGTATTACTTAGTCATAAGTCGTATTTTCTAAATTCAGTTTAACTTATTCCACTCGTTAAAATAGCAAAAAAAGTCCATCATCACTACCGTTACCATGAGTTTACTCGATAGCGACGACGGTTGTTCTCGCTAGCGACGAGGTAACTTTTTGTATGGAAAACTTAAGTTCAGTCAGTGACCGCTAGAGGCGCTGTGAAATTTTCCATAGACTTTTTTCCGTCGTCGCTAGCAAGTAAAACCGTTGTAAACTCATGGTAACGGTACACAACCCATAAATCACCAAGACATACTTGCCAGGCGTATCCCTGCAGAACTCCTCCGCACCAGAGTCGCCGCACGTGGCGTTTGCCGTCACACGAGCGTAAGGCGCTACGTCGAGCGGCGCTGGCAACAGTCCTTCTGGCTCACTCTCGCTGGCTGCTAGGACCTCGCTGACTATGGTGCCGCTGAGCCGGTCTAGGAGTGCTCGGCCTGGGAAAGAAGAAATACAGGTTTAGTTAAGGTTACAGTAAAATCGCGCTGAAACTGCTGACCCAGAGGCCAAGTCCGGTGATTTTTTAACAGAATAGGCATAGGAATAGGTATACAGAAGTTATTTCTCAAAAGAACTTATATCTTAGAGGTTAAGTATGCTTATAACTAATAGATCAGGCAAGGAAGAACACCTAGTAGAGGGATTCGCTTGGAACACATTTTTTGACATCATACAATAAAGCTTCTGCTATAGCTGATGAAAGATAATAGTATGACTTCAGATCCTGGACAGATTGCAGGAGTAGAACTCCTGATTATGAACTTGGGTAAAAAGATATGACGTCTATGACTTCAGAAGAAAGAAGTTATCCGAGTCATATTATTAGACTCACGCTAATACATTGACACACGGTAAGAGCAAATATAGCTAATAGGTACTAATTGCGACGATCCCAAATGCATCATTCAGGAACCACGATACGAAGCAGGTAAATAAATAAACATTGCTCTGATCGCAAAGTAAGTAGTCAATGCATTTATGTTATGAAAATCAGAAACAACGGTGGTACCACAACACCCAGACTAGACCCGAGACAATATAGAAAATTACGATTTCTACATTAACCCGACCAGAAATCGAACCCAGGACCTCGGAGCGGCGACGCCTTGAAACCCAGCGTGCTTAGCCACTACACCATGGAGGTAACAATGCACCATGTACTAACAATTTTCTGTAAAAAAGAAGACGAACTACTAGAAAGTTTTTTAAAGCAGGAATGAATAACGATCGATTCAGAAATTCTACGTCCGGAAAGCAGTTTCAAGTCATCGACCTGTGTGGTCGCGAAAGGTATCCATTAAATCGGCAATTTTTTACATCAATTAGGCTCAGACGTTTTAAAAGCAGTAAATTCCCTCGTCTTAAGGAACTAATTAACCAAAGACTGATTAACGACACAGAAGGACGTACAAATAAACGTTTACGTTTCAGGGTACTCAGCTTAAGTGCGCACATGATTGGGCAGATTTTAAATGGCTACTTAGCTGTAAAAAGAGGAAAACCTTACGCAATATATTCGAAGTTTGTTTTGGTTGCATGTACCTTCAAAATATGGGTCTGTTTCACTTGGGTTAGATCATGAAGACATAACATAGATTTGAAATCATCAAAACTATGGTAAATTTCTGAAATAATTACCGTAGAACATTATAAATAGGAATTAAAGTTTGTGCAGGAGATGCAAAGCCACGTGGTACCGCTAGTAGTCGTTATAAGTTTTCTAACTAAACTAGCGGTCCCACGCGATTGCGTCGCGGAGCGTTTTGAGTATATACTCAAAATAACCCCTCGATAAATAAGCTATCCAACAAAAAATATTTTTTTCAAATCGTCCGGTAGTTCCTGACATTAGCACGTTCAAACAAACAAACTCTTCAGCTTTATAATCTTAGTATAGATTAAGATTACCGTTGATAAATTCACAATTTCTCAAAAAACATTGCAATCTATTGCAGACAACTTTCGGTTAGTAGATAGGTATCCTACGATCATGATTCAAAGTACGCAGCGAAACAAAGACAACGCAGCATAATTCCACCGTCAGCACCGCACCCAGGAAGTCCTTCCAATATTTTAAGCAGCACATTACTAGTGTCAAAGCAATAAGGTGGAAGAGGCATGGCCATGCGTCGGCGATCGGCGCACGCGCAACATAACTCTCGACCACTCTCTAAGGCCGTAAACTGTTAATGCCATTGCCAGGTTTGCGCCGGCATGAGTGTGAATCACTAAGGACTTAGGACTGGTGTATACTGTAGGCCATCAATACAATATTTTACGCAAAACCATCATTTTATCCGACAATGGTGGATTGGGTAGGAACTAAGGAGTTGCTACAGGTTTATCTTGACAACGAACCTTTTTATCTCTATGCTTGTCAGCTGCTTTACAAATTAGGTCATTCATATAAATTGCACCTGTAAAAAGCAACTTTCCTCGTCTGTCACACATTAAGTTTGTATAGTGACAAAACACTGTAATAACCAAAAAAAATAATTATAGGTCATTCATGAAATAAAACTAAATAATAAGAATACCTACAATATAACGCATTAGTCTTCTATACATTGGGAAAAACATATTCTTTTGGAGTCGGTGCATGATTTGTGTAGTAGACTGTCGTTTATGTTAGCTTGTTAAGAAAGCATCATATACAGACAGCAAGAGAAATTGTTCTTCCTATATAGAAGCTTTTTCGTCAGTTTTTTGAAGGCCGTTTATTATTTGAATTATTTATTATTTTCATGATTTTTTGTAATGACTCATAGTATCTCAAAAACTACTGGGAGATTTTTTATGAAACTTACACTCTACCCTTAGTAGTTGAAATATAATTGAGCTAAAATTATCTTTTCATGACTTCTCATTTTTGAGAAATCCTGAGATAAACGATACGAGATATCAAATACACACAGGTCGAATTGATTTCCTCCTTTGTTTGAAGTTGGTAAGAAAAAAATATTGATCTCTGTGAAATCAACATTCCAGTTGTTTGAGTAACTAGATATAAAAAATATTGCCCGAAACTTTTTGTCTGCGTTTCCACCAAGTGAGCAGCTCCAAATTCAATTAAATGTATATTTATCATTTAGTTACAGGTTTAAAACAATTGTAGAAACAAGGTTTTCTTTTTGTAATGCGATTAAATGAAAGATATTCAGTTAAATATGTGCTCTCTCAGTCCTCACAAGCGGTCAACCTTATCTTCATACTGAAATAAGTTGGTCGATTCATTCAGTGTTCTTTATTCTGTTACACTTTTCTTTAATCGGAGCCTGTAATTTCAGATCGTCATGTTTAGTATTAAAACATTTACTTTCAATTTATTGTGCTCACTCCATCCATATGCTAATATATCTCTATGAACCAACTATAGATTCGCATTCCATCGTTTACATTGTCTGAATTGGCTAGAAATAGGACTATTCAGCATAAAAACAAACCACTTTTACTGTGCTTTTATGAGTCAAACGGATGCCTGGTGCTCACTCCGTCCGCCATCGCTAAATACTTAAATATTTTTTGCTAAGTTAACTTAAAAGAAAGAGTAAACATATGATTTTTTGTGCACAAATACTATAAAATATTCAACGGTACACAGTTTAATATTACTTTTTACTGTTATAGGTATACAAAACTAAATTTTTGGTTTAAATGACATATAATAGGGTGTCTCCACATGACAATAATAAGAGGACATAAAATAAGACTGAAAAATGAAACGGTTTGATCTTTACCAATTCTCGCGCAATTTGTATAGGAAAATAGTTCACCAATCGAATTTTCTTTGTCAAAGATAAATTAATTTTAAATTTCTGTATATTTATTTTTTGGTTGTGCGAAAGTTTTTTACATGTTCTACATTCTTTCATTTTTCTTGATTTTTAGGTAAAAAGTTAAACTTGCAATCAAAGTACCACACGAAAAAACAAACAGATAGAGTCCAGAAAAAAATACTAATAACCCTGAAAAATAAATGTGGGAAATAATCCCTGTGCCTGGGTAAGGACTTCCTTTTTTTTTGTTGCTACATATAATTCTTGTAAATTAATTTAAAATACGTTTATTTATACCGAATTCAAAATAAAGATATATTTTGTTGAAGTGTTATTAGTAATCAATACATAGAAATCTCAGGAAAGATACCTAGTCTTCAAAAGAAAGTTATTTTATGTTGACATAAAAAGGAAAAAGACGTATAAATCCCAGAAAAAGCTTAGCTCCAACGGGATAAGGTTATGTGTTCCCCACGTGTTTATTTTCCTTATTTTACAAAGTCCCGCAATCGTATCGAATCTCCAACATACCTAAAATTCGAACAGCGTATCTTTCTTCGTTTAGCCATAACCGATAAAAATCACGCACATTGACCGATAATCACTTGTCAGTTAAAACTTAAATGGCAGTCAGTATTACACACGTTTTAATTCTGAACTTCTTTTCTGTTCTTTCCTGAAGTCCGTATTTTATCATTCAGCTATAGAGCTAGTGTTGAAAATGACTATTTAATAGCCACAAACGGTAATGAACTGTCATAAATGGTAATATTCTTTCATACTGATTCAGTAATATTTTATTACTTTTTCGGTTGTGCGTACGCGATTGGTCCAATTAGGTAGGTCACGTGACTTTCGCGCAGGTCCGTGAAATAACGTTCTTTACATCTTATTTCAACCATATTTACGAAATATGTTTTTTTTTGTGAAAACTGAGTCAGGAAATTATATTTACGGTTCATCACATACGGTCAAATTGATTGAATTTGACCGTATTTGACCGGTCATGTATGGTTTATGACAAATGCGACCGGTCAGATATAGTCATTTTACATTTATAACACAAAACCTCAAAATTTAAACTAAACCCAAGCCCCAGCCCAAACAAAGTACCAATCAATAACATAACCTTTTCCTTCAGGCAAGTAAGCAAGGATGACACGCAGCTAGCATTAACACGTAAAGTTTAGTCAGTAAAGTCCTGCTATTTTATCACGTGTAGATACCCTATTCCATGTCGTTTGTACATAATATGAAACTTTGTTTAACTCTAAAAGTAAAAATAAATATCAAACTGTGTACTGCCGAATATTTAATAGTATTTTTGCACAAAAAATCATATGTTCACTCTTTCTTTTAAGTTAACTTAGCAAATAGTACATTATGATACAAGTGTGTTAAGTTGACCATTATATACAAGGCGATATTGTGTGCGCACGAGCGAAAGCGAGTGCGCCATAAGAAAGCGTATATAATGGTCACAGGCACACGCGTATCATACGACGTTTTTCAACACACTTGCGAGGAAAAAACAAGACTCTTCATTTACTAAGTTTTTAATTATTAAAAGCTTTAGTAAAAATACATTTCACTCGATTTTGATGGCAAAGACTTTCGCACGCGTTTTTTGCCTCGTTACGTATGTCCGACGGAGTAAATAATAGGTTTTCTTCATTTTCTTCACTTGAAGTAGGCATTTTCATTAATATAAAACTTCTTAAATAATGTAAAATTCGTCACAGCCTACAATTATTATTTACAAAAAATGGCGCATTGTTTTTTTTCTTGCCGCGATACCGATGCTCGCGCAAGGCTTAGGCGCGAATTAGATCGGCCAAAAGCCAAGATTAAAAATGTAATAATTCGTGTTTAAAACACATATCACAGAAAATGTAAAATGAGTTTGAGCTATTTTTTAGTAATAAATCTGGATTTACCATTTATTGAAATAAATATGTAGATACTGTTATTTTTCGCATAAATACTGTTTGTTGCTAAAATAAAAGTATTGTATAACCCGACTAAATTATATCGCTTCTTCTTCTTACTTACGACTTGGTACTAGGGTACAAACCTAAATTGGTCGGGTTAATAAACTAAAGGCGCTAGTGAAATAATATAACGAAAAAGCACGCGTGTTTAATATCTATAATTATGAGCCAAAAATCGGTGGAATAAAGACGTCGTTATGAGCAAGTGTGTTGAAAAAATATTTAAGTATTTAGCGATGGCGGACGGAGTGAGCACCAAGCATCCGTTTTACTTATGAAAGCACAGTAAAAGTGGTTTGTTTTTATGCTGAATAGTCCTATTTCTAGCCAATTCAGACAATGTAAACGATGGAATGCGAATCTTTAGTTGGTTCATAGAGATACATTAGCGTGTGGATGGAGTGAGCACAATAAATTGAAAGTAAATGTTTTAATACTAAACTTGACGATCTAAAATTACAGGCTCCAATTAAAGAAAGGTGTAAAGAACAGAATAAAGAACACTGAATGAATCGACCAACTTATTTCAGTATGAAGATAAGGCTGACCGCTTGTGAGGACTGAGAGAGCACATATTTAACTGAATATTACAAAAAGAAAACCTTGTTTCTACAATTGTTTTAAACCTGTAACTAAATGATAAATATACATTTAATTGAATCTGGAGCTGCTCACTTGATGGAAACGCAGACAACTTTTTTTACATAAATACGTGAAAATACTCGTATGTAAAAGTACAGGATCAAAGAATCACATAGGTATAACATAACGACACTAAACACATACTTCCTTATACATTCTTTACACATATACCTTATTCTGAGAGTAATATTAGAACTTTGCTTCAACTAGTAAAATCAAGGTAATTTGACCAGATCTTCAGCGTGTATGAAGCCTTACCTACCCATAAAACCTATCAACGCCCTGCCATCTGCCGTCTACATCCGATAGGTTTATTAATTCGTATGCCTTTATTATGATTGTGAGAATGTGGGGACGCGTGTGTGAATAACTACAGGCTCAATCGCGGCTTATGAATATTGTGGGGGCGCGGGATGGGGATCGCGGTATGAATAAAGAACAGGAATCTTTGTTAGTGAGGTACTCAGATGTTGTAAGGAGCATTATTACGGTTTTAATATAAAATAAAGATTATACACCAATCACATGCATTGCTCTGATTCTAAAGTAAGTAGCTAATGCACTTGTGTTATGTAAATCACAACGGTGGCACCACAGCACTCAGACTCGAGACAATATAAAAAACATCATCATCATCTACATCGGCCCGACCGGGAATCAAACCCGTGACCTTAGAGCGGCGACGCCCTGAAACCCAGCGTGCTCAGCTATTATACCACGAAGGTTTGTATTTGTTGCTCTGATATGGATGAAAACAAATATACTTGCAATACAGTTAAGATTATAATCCCTAGATAGAACTTCAAATAATAATGACACTAAATTGAAACATATTTGATAAAATTAACAATGATAAATCTTCAACTGTTAAAGCTACACAATTGACTGTATTTTACTTGTACGAGTATGCTGTTCACAAGCTATGATCTGGGGCCCTATATTTGAATCACTCGCTTGATTATGGCGTGTGATTTTCGTTCGAAAACGGATTAAAAATCAATGATAATTACGCAAAATATAGACATTATTACTAACGGAATTCAGTATTTTTTTAATCACTCCCGTGTGGAATTATATTACTCTTCATTGGGAAATCGGAAATCAATCAATTTATATCACACGCCATCCTGACGCGAGTGATTCAAAAATAGAGGTCCTGTTCAAGGAAAGTTTCAAGTTCTATTTGTGGACAAACTTCGTCGCTATTTTACTAAAACAGGGCATAAATTTGGATCTTTATGACACTATTGCAACATGTTATGAGCATTCGTCAGTGAACGGGTCAGTCTATAGAAGCACTTCTATTAAAACTATAACAAAGACAGTATTCAATGTAAGTATGCCGATATTTGAAACGTATCGAAAAGCTATGCTAATATAGCTATATAAACTACACAGTCCCAACCTAGCAAAACACGATAAGTAACAATCAGTTGACAAATAAAGCATTGACCAATTTATACCTTCTGAATAACAAAACCACAGGACGTCCATTTTAACCTGCGGAACATATGCCTTTATGTGTAGGCCTGTTTGTACTCTAAAAGAATTAAAGTAAAGTGAGCCAGTAATGTTCCACTGCTGGGCACATTCCTTACCTCGACTATGATGATGTTTGCAAATTACCTCATACTTGAGGTAAGGAATTTGCCTTCGAAGATTTGAAGAGACTAGTTCCATAGATACACAATTTTACTGTCTCTCGTGTATTATTTCAACAAGTACGTAATTTTGACATTCCAGCTGGCAGAGTAGCCTGGTGTTTATTGCTAGCAAATGTGCCGGGACGCAGTCGTGTTTAAAATAAGAAAACACAGTTCCTTAAGTAGGAAATGCTCAAGTTAATATTTCCAAAAGAGCAAAAGTAACTAGGGTTATTGCAAGCGCAAAAACTTTTCAATAATGACGCCGACACTTTTCAGGGCTGGTTGAATAACAAAAAACCCTAAACCAATAATGGATTTCTTAACCAAAACTTCGATATAACCATTCTACCTCACTAATAAACGTTGTTTCCTCTAACCAATGGTTGTCTGGAAGAGATCGCTTCCAGCGATAAGACCGCCAATAATGTACAAATGATTTGTCTGTAATGTTATTGTTTCTTGTGTCCGTACTTGTGCAACAAATAATATTTTTTACCTATTAACCTTAAAATCGCATTGGTATAAAGTAAATGTATGGGCCTATTTCGCCATCGAAAAGTAAGCACTAACCAACGAATAATTTAATTGTAGAGCGTCATTTTGTATGAAGTAGTAAGCAGATAACGCTATCCCATTATAAAACTTGAATCAGGAGCTAAATAAATAAATCAATATTCATTTCCATGCTGGTTTCAAGCACACCTTATTTGAAAATGTTTACTAAATTGACTGTCACATGCCCCAAGCCACACTCAAGTTATTTTAAAGCTAAATATACTCATTTATTTGTTTGCTGGTCAAAGGCAAGCCGCTCGAAAGTATTTATACTAATTCGGTGGGATACCATACCTCGCATCAAAAGTATTTACTAATTCGGTGGAATACCACGCGTCGATCCCACTTGCGCGGGCGCAGCTTAGGGCCGTCTTCGAGAGTGCGTTAATGAGACGTTTAATTAAGTAAACAAGTCCCGTGCGAGTATTCATAAATCAATCCTACCTACAGTCGCATTTCATCACATTTTCATTTTTATTGCAACTTCGTGTTTGTAACAACAGCTTTTTTGTTACTGCAGTTTTCATCGTCTATTATGGCCACTGTTGTTTAGTTAAAAACCTACTCAAAAGCTATTCGAATGTATTTATTGGTAATCGATTATAGCAGCATTTGTACACTCCTTTGCATAAGACTGCTTATGTCTCCAACTCTCTCACCCTCAGCGCCGTCAGACTTGGAACTCGCTCCCAGATACGATCAAGACATCAACATCAAAATATGCGTACAAAAAGTCTATACCTACACAATCTTTTACTTAATGAGAATAAAGAACATGATATCTGTTCAGCGTGAGTATGGATTTTTATTGTATTTATGTACGTTTATTTGAAAAGTAATTATGTAATATATGTAGTTCATCCTTAATTATGTTCGTTTTTTTGTTATTTTACGCCGCCCCAACTGTTTCTACCTCACCCAATGGTTGACTGGTAGAGAATGTTTCATTTTGTGAATGTACCATTTTGTTTGTGCAATAAAGAAAAAATAAATAAATAAACTGTAACTACTTTGTATTTGTACTAAGAAGAACGCTATATTAGCATATATTAACATCAGCACTAGTTTCAGTTGAAACTGTAGTAAAAAACGTTAGCCCATTATTTTAAGTCTATCGGTCCTACGCGACTATGTCCGCGCGTTTTAAGTTCACTTTCTTCTCTCTCGGCGAAGCTTAATATTTATAGCCAAGAGCCTTTTCCGATAAATAAAGTATCTAACACATTTTTTTTAATCGGTCCAGTAGACCCTAATATTGGCGTGATCAAACAAACTCTTCAGCTTTATAATGTAATTATTGATATAGATTATGAATACGGGTGAGGCCACCGTGGCCGTGAGAGCGAGTCACAATTAGACACATTCCCGGTTTAGGGAATACCACCACTTCCGGGAACGAACACAACTTTAGGGATCCGTAGGATACGGATAAAGGAGTAAACGATGTACCTACGGGTAATTTAAGGAAGTCTAGCATAAAACTGATTATAAACATCAAATTCCTTACCCAAAAAACTAACAAATAGTTTATGACTAAAGTAAAAAAAAAACCGGCCAAGTGCGAGTTGGACTCGCGCACTGAGGGTTCCGTGTCAACTTTAACTGAATTAGGGAATCCTTAGTGAAATAACACAATATTTTGTTGACAGCAAATCCTTTGGACATTCCCACACATCGCCATCTAGTCCCAAAGTAAGCTACTCAAAGCTTGTGTTATAGGTGCCAGACAACGGATATAATACTTAAATACTTTTTGTTTGTAAATACATACATGATATACATAGAAAACACCCAGACCAATACAAACAGACATGTTCATGCACACAAATGTTTGTATTGTGTGGGGACCGATCCCGCAACCCGCTGCGTAGTAGGCGATTTCTCGACCACTAATATAACTTTGTTTTTCATTGTGTTTGTTTGAAGTACAAAGTTATGTTTGCGGTTGTTGAAAATGTGCTATATCTCAAAAACTTCTCGTCCGAACTAATTTTCGTTGAAAGTATTTTTTAAGATCTACATTATATATTTTTTTCAAAATTTACACTTGCTTAGTTTAGAAGTTAGATAGGGGACGCCCATTTTATTTATTTATTTATACTTTATTGCACAACCAAAAATTTGTACAAAAGGTGGACTTAACGCCATATGGCATTCTCTACCAGTCATACCTTAGGGCTAAGCAGAAATGATTGTAGGCGGTGCGATAGAAAAAAAAATAAGTTACTATTAAAAGAAAAAAACGATAAATTTCACACATAAAAAATATACATGAAAAACATATCTCATAAAACCAAACAAAATGACTACAATTTACAATGAATACAATATGATCTAATAAAAAATTACATATACATAACGCAAGCGATAAAATAAATACATATACCTGTTAAAAAAAAATACATATACTTGTACATACTATAATAATTATATACTATGACGATGTATTAGAAGCTTATGGATTACGCTTTGTTGATGCTTCCGATATACAAATGTAGAAAGTGTGCACGGACGAGTCTCTTAAATGAAAATTTACTGGGAGCCTGTTGAATTTTTGTCGGAAGGGTATTCGAAAGACGAATGGCCTGGACAATAAAAGAGTTTGAAAGGAAACCTGTGCGGTGAGCACTTTAGAAGCGTCTAGCTATGAAATGTTAGACTTTAAAAGAAAATGGTTTGTGGAACCTCAATGTAATTTTAAAAGACCTATCCATAGACACCCCACACGTATAGGTTTGACAAAAAAAAATTTTTTCGGTTTTAGTTTCATGTATGGGAGCCCCCTCTTAAATGTCATTATTTTTTATTTTTTGTATGAGAATCGTAAAGCGGTTAACAGGATACATACTCCTACAAAATTTCAGCAGTATGATACTATAGTTACAGAATAAAATGGCTGTGACATACGGACGGACAGACAGACAGACAGACAGACTTGACGAAACTATAAGGGTTCCGTTTTTTGCCATTCAGCTACGGAACCCTAAACTTGTAAAGTATTATTGATTGTAAAGGTAGTGTTATCAATACTTTATTGAAAACAACAAACTTTATACGCGAAGGTCTTTAAACAAGTACAATATTATTTCTTACCATGATCGATTCCTGTTTCTTGTTTGTCCGAATACTTTGTTCAATTAAAGTTTCAAGACTTTCTCCCAAACTGGCTAATAACCACGTAGCTACTAAATACACAATTTGTATGGAGATATCATGCACGGGTATGATTAATTTCGGATTTAATAATCCCTTAAAGTTAAGTACGGTCGTTAAGGACGGGTTTTATAAAGTCATCAATTAAATGAGCCTTAGCCGCATTAAATCATAATGCTTCCGGCACTACTTTCTATTTTACCCTTTTTTGTACGAGTATACCTGCTTGTTAAGATCTCTATCTGCATTTTTCGTTTTCCCAATTGCTTATGAGTCTAGGTAGTTTATTGTCAGAGGGCCATGGAACGGATGATGCTCGGAATATCCCTCAGAGACAGAGCACGCAACACCGCCAGAAGAGACAGCATAAGAGACAGAACAAAAGTTGTTGATGTGGGTTACCGCATAGCAAAACTAAAGTGGGCATGGGTGGGACATCTTTGTCGAAGAGGTAACAACAGATACAGCATATCAGTGTTAGAAAAGAGACCCAGAATCGGGAAGAGGAGCGTTGGGAGACCTCCAGCCAGATGGTTTGACGACATAACGAACTCACCGGCACAACTTGGTTTCGTAAAACTCAAGAACGAAGGACGTGGAGGAAGTTTAGAGAGGCATTTGCCCTGCAGTGAGAAAAACGCGTGCTGAAGAAGAAGAAGAAGAAGTTAGTGGTACCATTTAAACAAAGCATTATGACCTAGTATAAGTTCTGGAGTTATGAGCACTGAACTCCTTAACGTTAAGAAGTTCCACCATCAGGTCACCAGATGGTGACTATCAGACACAAATACACACATTAAGATACTAGTACAAATCACAATCCGTGCATTTAAACTTTAACGGTTACCCCGATAATACCAAAATCCCATCATCAGATCCAGACTTGCCAATAATGCAGCCAACTAGAAGGTAAATCTCTGAGATCAAATCGGCATGCAAATGACTAAAATATTCGGTAACATAAATACAAAAAATCAACATACAGTTGATTCGATAACCTCTTCCTTTTTTAAAGTCGGTTAAAAACAGCAGGAGAGAGTTTTTTTTTATCAGGATTAATAATTCTTGAATACCTCAGGGCTAGCAAAATTACATAACTGAGCATGTAAATTTCCTATTATCTTATGACATTTTTTAAATGCAGCAGATCGAAGAAGAAATTTCGATGGAATGAACTATATTAAAAGTATTGGTCAGTGTTGGACCAATACTTTTAATATAGTTCAAATTGTTGTAGTATCAAAATGGGGCAATTGAAGGTAGTAGCTTTCGATAGTAAATCGTGCGCTGTCAATAATTAAAAAAAATATTTTGTTTGATGCACCTGCCCCGGCGTCGGTCACGACGGCTCAACGCCTCAAGAGGAAATGAGGCGTTGTTAATCGTAATATGAACGGAAATATTTTAAACACTTTACCGCGCAAATGCAAATTTGGTCTTTACACGGTATATCCAGAGATTCCTATCAACTTTTCTTAGTCTCAAAGATCGATGGACGGATGGGGGACATAACTATGTCCACTTTGTAATGATTAATTATTATTTATACCGTGGTACTTTTTTACTATGTTTAAAACTCCCTCATTCGTTTTTTTTCGTCCAGCTGATTCTCTCCATCCTCCTCCAGCACTGCATCTCAAACGCTTCCAGTCTCTCCCTATCTTTCTTACCATATAGTGACCCATATAGTGCTATATTCTAGATGTATACATACTTTCACAAGTTTTTTGCGAGCACTGCTGGATATCCTGGATAGAAACAATTGAGAGTAGAAGAAGAAGAGTGTTGGGACACTTGATAAGACACGACAGTTTCATCAGAACGATATAAGAGAGCAGAGTAGAAGGAAGAAGGGAGAGACGAAGACCAAGAACAAGCTATTTGCATCATAATAAAGCAAAAGTTGAATGTTGCTTCGTATCAAGAGGTCAAGAGAACGGCGAAAGACCGACAAGAGCTGAGCTCCTAAATTAGATGATGATGTATACTTTTCTTTCCTGACGAGTGGCAATGCATCCGCATTTTTTCTCTCTTGGCTTGGAAATGAACATTGTCCGTAAACTGCCCAACATGATCGCTTGCGCACAGTGCAGTTTAAATAATTGAAATAAATTTGTCCCTTAGTACGTGTGTAGGAGTTTTATGGCCAATAAATTGCGGGCTAGCCAATTTAGAACTGACCAACAATCGAAGGAAACTCGAACTTACTCGTAGAACAACTGATAACTGTTCTTTGGCTTGGTATTTGAGAAGATTTATATGGAAATCTTGTTATCAGTTACAATTCGTAAGTTAATTTCTCGAAAATGATGAAATTCAATTTAAAGTGACATTTTTTTCAACAATGCACTAATATTTTTAAATCTGAATACTTGCATTAGAGTTACTCGTATTATAAAACAATTTGATTTGGCCGGTACAAGTAAAGAGTAAGTCAACGTATACACAGTCTGGCCATAAATACTGTAACAATTAAAAATAAGAAAAATATTACATTTGAATTTGGAATCTGTCATTTTTATACGATTGCTTATTGTGTTTTCTAATTTTGCGATAGTAAAATGGAGTGGGGTGATAAAGAGAACCGAATCGCTGTGATTGCATTACACAAAGTTGGTATGGAGCCAAATGCAATTTTTAAAACTCTCCATACGCTTGGTATTAGTCAAACATTTGTGTACCGGGCTATCAATAAGTACAATAAGACCTCCTCCGTTTGTGACAGAAAAAAATCTGGCCGTCCACGCAGTGTTCGAACGAAAAAGGTGGTCAAAGTAGTAAGGAAAAGAATTCGCAGAAATCCTGTCCGAAAGCAAAAGACTTTATCTCGGGAGATGCACCCAGAACCATGTCGCGTATTTTAAAAGATGACTTAGGACATGAGAAGAGGACTTGCAGCCTACAAGAGACGCACTGGTCATTTTTTAACTGATAATTTAAAAAGAATAGGGTGGTAAAATAAAAAAAACTACTGAAGGGATACATACGCAAAGGGAGATTCACAGAAAAATTTTGTTTACGGATGAGAAAATCTTTACAATTGAGCAACGTTTAACAAACAAAATGACCGTATTTATGTTCAAACTTCTAAGGAAGCTTCGAAGCCCGACTTCAGTGATGTTTTGGTGGGGTGTTAGCTATGAAGGAGTGACTGAGCCATATTTTTGTGAAAAAGGTATTAAAACATCGGCACAAGTGTATTAAGATACCATTCTTGAGACTTTAGTTAAGCCCCATAACAACACCATGTTCAATAACCAAGCATGGTCTTTCCAACAAGACTCGGCGCCGGGTCATAAAGCTCGGTCCACGCAGTCTTGGTTAGAAGCGAACGTTTCGGACTTCATCAGAGCTGAAGACTGGCCGTCGTCTAGTCCCGATCTTAATCCGCTGGGTTATGATTTATGGTCAGTTTTAGAGAGTACGGCTTGCTCTAAATGCCATGATAATTTGGAGTCCTTAAACCAATCCATACGATTGGCAGTGAAGAATTTTCCCATGGAAAGAGTGCGTGTTTCTATTGATAACTGGCCTCAACGTTTAAAGGACTGTATTGCAGCCAATGGAGACCACTCTGAATAATCTTTTTACATTTTAAATTGTTTTATATTTATATAACTAACACACTGTAAAAGTAATTATTATTTTTGCATTAAAAATTTTTTTTTCTTTTTGACAATATTTATGGCAAGACTAGGTAGTTATTTATAAAGTACCATCAAATGAGTTTCCAGCCTAACATGCAATGTTACTTAATAAACAATGTCAATAACATAAAAAAAACTTCCGTGCATTTACTTATGTGCATAAAAACTTGTTGAACATAATGAACCGATTTTGTTAGAACATACCTAACTAAACTAAAAAATAATAATCTTGAAAAAACTTTTCGCTATCGAGGAATTCTTAGACAAACATACACCTACGAAACTTAGCTTATGTGTTTGGAAGCTTAACTTGATTATGATACTTAAATATTATCCAATTTTTACAATATCACCGTCATATATTCCTTTTTTTAAGTCGCTATAAATACCAGGAACAACAATTAAAAAAGCTTTTTGAACTGACCAGTCTACAGTAACACAGCTCCTGTCATCGGAGGCAGGACCCCCATTACGGACCACCGGGGGTGCAATTTGCAGTTGATTGATTGAGGTGTTAATGCCGTTGTTATTATGTTGTTTACACGTCACAGCAAATAATATAGCTGGATCGGGAAGGTGGGAGAACAAGCTAGTGTAGAGTTGAGGGATCGGAGCTATGTATGTGATTGGTGTCCAATATTAATTTACTATATTCACTTGCTATAAACTTACAAGACTACAAGAGAAAATTGTAATAATAGTCCTCCTAGCCGATTTCGACTACGGTGGCCAGTCACAACGACTAACCGACTGCGCGGGACATATTATAGTGCACAAGTGTGTGCGCAAACACAGGTGCACTCTCTATTCCTTTCACTCTCATAGCCCGATAGGACAGCAATCTGACACGACAGGAGAGATATCAGGCGACGGACCAACGGCTTTAATTACGTGTTTTCCGAGGCACGGGGGTGAAACACCGCCAACTTCTAAACTCCGGGCTGTCCTAAGAATTTGTAAATAGAAAAACCCACGTAAATATTTTTGGCCCGACCCGAGGATCGAACCCGGGACCTCTGGTGCAGCCGTCGCTTTAAAGTGCGAACCTCCTACCGCTGCGCCACCGAGGCAGTCAAAATTGTATAACATATTTGGTAGGAACATTGTCTAAGTTTCTACCTACCTTGAGAATTCATAATTTTATATTCCCATTGAAATAAAATGAACAATATGTTACTACGAGTATCAAAGATCAATTGTCAATTTAACGGTTGAATGCATTTACAGATGCAAAAATGTAGACAATAGCTTTATAAACATAGTTTAGGGTTCGCAGTTTTAGTTTTCGTTTGCGCAATATAAGTAAGTAGTAGCGATCCTCTGCGACTTCGACCGGGCGTTTTGAGTTTGCTCCCTCCCCTCCCATTGCAGCGTGATCTTTCATAGTTTAAAGCCTTCTCTTATAAATACATAAGCTATCCAACACAAAAATATTTTTATATCGGTTCAGCAGTTTCTGAGATAAGCGCGTTCAAACAAACAAACAACCTCTTCAGCTTTATAATATTAGTATATATTTATATCTATTTGAGATATAAGTATAGATTTGTCCTTTTTTTTGTAATTTGTCACTTAAGAGTATTTATCTTGTCGGTGGAGTTTCTTCCATTTATCTCTATTCCGAATTTCTGCGCCATCTCCTTGACGGCTTGGTTAAAGAAAGAGAGGAAGACCTAGAAAAGCGTTCTAGGTCTTCCTCTTTTTCTTTTTTCCTTTAATCATTCCCTCTATGTTTCCAAGCATCCTCTCTTTTCGGTTTTCAATTGTTCGAAGTATGCTTCTCTCCTTGCCTACAATTCTCAGAATTTCATTACATTTATTTAGGATTTATGACGACGCGTTTGATGTATTAGTTAGCGCTCCTGACTATGACACCGGCCGTTGCGGGTTCGAATCCCGCAAGGGGCAAATGTTTGTGTAATAAGCACGAACATTTGTACCTTTGTCATGGATGTTTATATGTATTAAAGTATTTATAGGAGACGCTCCACCATGATCGTTGTTTGGTGCCATCACTTTGACCATCAAACATCAACTATCACAGCACCGACTTCAAAAATAAATTGTTTGGCTTAAATGGATCCTTTTCCTTTAAAGGGTCAAGAGTTTATTTTAGACTTTTTAGTGCATTTTGGTTTTGAAGTCGGTTTTTACTTTTTTTTAAGTTATTTTTTTATGATACCTGCCATCCGTCGATTGGTAAACAGAGAGCGGCTACCATATTAATACCCTCAATCTGCCTATTCCAGTATTGATAAAACGTATGAAACAAAATTTATTAAAGAGAATTAATAATATTAGATGTAGTATTCAACTCATAAAACACACTTTCCCATCCCTATTTGCATGTTTAAAGGATGCGTCTGCGCAGCTAAGGCGTGACGTTCAGATTACAGTGGGCTAGGCAAATTGCTCACCGATGGAGAGCAGGAAATAGTGAGATTGTACTACACACTATGTTATGATTTTAGAATTTATATCGATATATTTACACATCTCGGAACATTTCTGGATAATTTAAGTTTTAATATTACTTTAAAGACACCGTAATACTAGGTATTAAATTCCATCATATCCGCCTACGCATTTAGTAAACACCTGTAGAAATAAAAGCATAATAAATCTTTTGATCGTATGATTTATTTTTAATATTTTGTTTTCACTGTAATTCATTTTTAAATAATTAGAGATAATTATGTTATATATTACAATTTTAAAATGCATTAATAAATAATTGTCATAAGAAGTACATCAGTTGGCTTCTCCCGGCTGATAAAAATAGAAACGGAAGTTGTGTATAGCATCTTTGTTTAATTTATTTGGAGTATTTCATATTATTTGTTATTATCCTAAAATATATTTAGATAGCTTGGTTAAGTCCTGTATTTTAAAGATAGGCAGTAAAATAATGGTCAATTTAAAATACTTACTGGCCATTTCCGGCAGCGTGCCGCCCATAACGGTCGTTAAAATGGCGGGAGATTTTGGCGGGAATTATTGGCGGGAAATCGTGTATATAAAATGGCGGCACGCGGTTGGAAGGGCAGTCTTTTTCGATCGCTTGAATGGGCAAGTGGTAACTCTGTGCGTGCGACTACAAGTGTAAACTAGTATAATAAAAGTGTAATCTCTAGTTTAATTGTATTGTAATAAACAGTTATAAGTGAATTGTTGGAGTTTTTATCATCTCAGAAGAGGGAGTCACCAAAAATAAAAGGTACGTAATGAGTGATTTATTGTTTTATTCGGAATGTGATTATTCATGTTTCATGAGTAACTGTACCTTTTGAACACGCCCACGTGTTTTTCCTCTTTTTGAAATTTACTGCTTATCACAGCCCATTCGTTTTACTTAAACTTTGATGAAGAGATAAGTAGGGGGCGTTCTAGGTGTGCTTGCTGACTTGCTGGCAGGACCTTGCTGGCTTGTTAGGTGAGCCACCTAGGCGTCGGAGGACTATGTATGTCCACACGTAAGGGGCGTTCTAGGTGTGCTTGCTGACTTGCTGGCAGGACCTTGCTGGCTTGTTAGGTGAGACACCTAGGCGTCGGAGGACTATGTATGTCCACACGTAGGGGGCGTTCTAGGTGTGCTTGCTGACTTGCTGGCAGGACCTTGCTGGCTTGTTAGGTGAGACACCTAGGCGTCGGAGGACTATGTATGTCCACACGTAAGGGGCGTTTTAGGTGTGCTTGCTGACTTGCTGGCAGGACCTTGCTGGCTTGTTAGGTGAGACACCTAGGCGTCGGAGGACTATGTATGTCCACACGTAGGGGGCGTTCTAGGTGTGCTTGCTGACTTGCTGGCAGGACCTTGCTGGCTTGTTAGGTGAGCCACCTAGGCGTCGGAGGACTATGTATGTCCACACGTAAGGGGCGTTCTAGGTGTGCTTGCTGACTTGCTGGCAGGACCTTGCTGGCTTGTTAAGTGAGCCACCTAGGCGTCGGAGGACTATGTATGTCCACACGTAGGGGGCGCTCTAGGTGTGCTTGTCGACTTGCTGGCGAGACGTTGCTGGCTTGTAAGATGAGCCACCTAGGCGTCGGAGGACTATGTATGTCCAAACGTAGGGGGCGTTCTGGGTGTGCGTGTTGACTTGATTGCGAGATCTTGCTGGCTTGTTAGATGAGCCACCTAGGCGTCTGAGGACTATGAATGTCCACAAGTAGAGGGCGCACTAGGCGTGCTTACTGACTTTCTAGCGAGGCCTTGCTGGTTTGTTAGGTGAGACGCCTAGGCGTCTGAGGACTATGAATGTCCACACGTAGAGGGCGTGCTAGGCGTGCTTACTGACTTGCTGGCGAGACCTTGCTGGCTTGTTAGGTGAGCCGCCTAGCGCCGGAGGACTATGTATGTCCACACTTGGGGGTCGCTATAGACGTGCTTGCCAACATACTGGCGGGACCTTGCTGGTTTGTTGGGTAAGGCGTCTAGGCATAGGAGCACTATGTATGCCCACGAAAAAAGCTTATCACAAGAATGAATTCATTATCTTAAAGGACTTGATTCAGTTTAAATTATTTTACTTGCTTGAAATGTATTTGGTTTAGAAGATCTCTTCAAGCGAACTAGCAGGACTTTATAAAAAAAAAAAAAAACCTTGTGAGTGCATTCTATTGTGTGTATGATGTCATTTTAGATATTGAAACCTAAGACATTGTTAAAATTGAGATTGATACTTGATTTCGATTGAAGGTTTGAATATCCAGAAACATTCTGACCCCTAGTATTTCGCTGTTAGGATGTCTTAGATTTTTTTTTTTATTAATATTTAGTAAATTGTAATAAATATACATCTGTTATTGAAATTCATAATGCTTAAGAATATGCTACATTTATGCTAGTATATGATTAACATAGATGAAACTTTTGATCTGACGGTTACATGTGTGGACAGTTTATGTCGATGATGTTGTGGATTACAGGAGACTTTACGATGACGTCTGATGAAGATGAAGCTGGTACTCCACCGGCTACACCTCCCAGGCGACGACTCAAGAGGACTGAACGAAAGAGCCGTCCGCCGTCGGTAAAAAGCAATGCTGAGCAACAGCATCGACCCAAGAAACGAAAACGGAGGCGATCACCTTCATCCTCATCATCCACTTCAAGTGAGGAAGCGGTGCCACGGAAATTTCGCAAAACCGCAAGTAGATTATCAACTAAGGATGTTCTGCAATTAGTTAAGACATTAACGGGAGAATATTCTCGTACTTCCTTTAATAATTTAAACAATGTTGTCCCCGATTTCGACCCGTCAAATAGGGCTCAAACCATCGAGAATTGGCTACGAAAAGTCAACGAATGCGCCATTATATATGGCTGGGATGAAAAGCAAGTAGTTCATTTTTCCCTACAAAAATTAGTAGGATTGGCTAAGAGATGGTTTGAGGCCTTGCCGACCGTTGTTTATACTTGGAATGAATGGCAAGAGAAGCTCCGTAAGGCTTTTCCTAGTGAAGAGAATTACGGAAAATTGCTCGAAGAAATGTTGAATCGCACATCTCGTAACGACGAAAGTCTCCGTGACTATTTTTATGACAAATTAGGATTACTAAATAGATGCGAAATAACTGGTAAAAAGGCCATTGACTGTATAGTTTACGGGATAAGTGATAGGGCAATTAGGAACGGAGCACAGGCACTAAATAGCTCGGAACCCGAAGACTTGCTTAGTTTTCTTTCCTCTCAAAAACCTTCCCCCTTCAACAATAGTAGGGTGCGTGAACGAGTAACTTCAAGATTTAATGAATCAAATACCACAAACGCAAGTAACAGTTCTAAAGCTATTGTGTGCTTCAACTGTCACGCAAAGGGTCACCCCTATTTCAAATGCTCTAAACCTATTACCAAGTGCAGAAAATGCAATCGAGTTAGACACGATCTTGATTCTTGTAAATTATCACCTCTTGCTTCATTTAGTACTAGTCGTAATGAGAACGAGTCCGAGAAAAAGACATTGAAAATAGATTCATACAGTAACAAAAATGACAAATTCTTCAAAAACGTATTGGCAAATGATGAACCCCTTACCGCTTACATAGATTTCGGCAGCGAATGTACCCTCATACGTAAAAGTGACGCGGAATCATTAAAATTACCACAGAATTTTGAGAAAGTACCAGTAGTTAAGGGATTTGGTCAATCATCAGTTGTACCAATTTATAAGTCAACAATTCACATTAATATTGATGATGTTGGAGCTGATATTGAAGTATTAGTTGTCGATGACAAATACATGCAAACCTCACTGATAATTGGCCAAAACTTTACCGAGCTACCCTTCATCACTGTCTTGAAAAACAGTTCTAAGCTAATATTTTATAATAGCCCAAGTAACGATCTCTTAGAAAACAATGAACATATTTTAAAACTTTATGTTACTAATACAATAGAAATTAACAAAACCTGCATCGTTCCGGTCCATGCTAATCACTCTTACAATGGTGACGTCATTATCGATGGGTATAATACGGCTCAACCGGGGGTAGAGTACCGCGTACTATCTGGGGCCTTTAGTATTAGTAACGGTAAAGGCCAAGTTGTTGTCACCAACCTGTCGCCTAAATCAATAACCCTAAAAGAGAATATGTTGATAGCTAGGTCTATACCTTTCACAGAACGACCAGTATGTCATGTTAATCGCATATTCAAAGAAGTAGCAAGTTTAGATCCTTTGGATAAAACGGAGATTAAAACAGGGCCGGGACTAGAATCTGACCAGTTAAATAGACTTTATTCTTTATTGCAAAACTATCGTGACTGTTTCGCTACCAATCTGGGAGAAATGGGTCAAGCGGTTGATGTCGAAATGAAAATAGAGCTAGTAGATAATAAGCCTATAGTTTACCGTCCTTATCGCCTGTCACATTATGAGCGTGAACAAGTGCGAGAGACAATAGATGAATTGATGCAAAATGACATTATTCAGGAATCAAAATCAGACTATTCGAGTCCTATCTTAATGGTTAAAAAAAAAACGGGCGAACACAGACTGTGTGTAGATTTCCGAGCCCTAAATAATAAAACCATTAAAGATAGATTCCCTTTACCACTTATAGATGACCAAATATCTAATCTTAGTGGCAACCAATTCTTCACTACCCTAGATCTTGCGTCAGGGTACTATCAGATCCCTATGGCCAAAGAAAGTATGCATCTCACAGGATTCGTGACGCCTGATGGGCATTACGAATTCAAAAGGATGCCTTTTGGTCTCACCAACGCACCAGCTGTGTTTCAAAGAATGATCAACAAAATTCTTGGTAACAGAAGATTTGAATATGCCCTGGCCTGTCTAGATGACATACTTATTCCTGCAAAAAGTATTGACGAGATGTTTGAACGATTAGGAGATATATTAAAGCTTCTCAGAGAATACGGGTTGACTTTAAAACTGGCAAAGTGTCGTTTTTTTGAAACAACTGTAAGTTATCTCGGGTACGATATATCTTCTGTAGGTATCACACCTGGTGAAGCAAAAGTGTTGGCAGTCAAGGAATTTCCCCAGCCACAAAACGTTCATGAAATCCGTCAATTTCTAGGTTTAACAGGATATTTTAGAAAATTTGTTCAAGGATACGGGGAAATTGCTCGACCACTAACTGCACTGCTCAGAAAAGAGGCTAAATGGCAGTGGGCTGAAACTGAAAATCGTGCCTTCACACTCTTAAAGGATAGACTTATTTCCCGGCCCGTTCTCGCATTGTATGACCCCACTCTTGAAACAGAGCTACACACTGATGCCAGTTCGTTGGGCATAGGAGGCATCCTGATGCAGTGGCAAAAAGATGCAAGGGTGTTGAAGCCTGTTGCATATTTTAGCCGCCAGACAAGCCCAGAGGAAAAACATCTACACTCCTATGAATTAGAGACGCTGGCTGTCGTGTGTGCCTTAAAAAAGTTTAGAGTGTACTTGTTAGGGCTTCAGTTTAAGGTATTCACCGACTGTGCTGCCCTACGAACAACTTTGACTAAAAGAGACCTTGTTCCTCGGATAGCTCGTTGGTGGTTGCAAATAGGTGAATACTCATTTGATATTGAATATCGACCTGGAGTTCAGATGTCTCATGTAGATGCTTTGAGCAGAAACACAACACTGACAGGACAATCCGAAGATAACCCTTCCGTTAGCATTTACAGTATTGAAAAAGATAACTGGTTTTTGTCCCTCCAAATCGCTGACCCAGACATAACACGTATCATTAAAATTTTAAAACCAGACGATGATAGTGAATGTCGAGATATCCGCAAAAATTATACAATAAAAAATCATTCAGTTTATAGGAAATGTGAAGATGACAAATTGCGGTTAGTAGTTCCACGAAGTGCTAGGTGGCAAATATGTCGCGCTAATCACGATGAGATCGGTCATCACGGGTACGCTAAAACGCTTGAAAGAATACAAGAACAATTTTGGTTCCCAAAACTCAGGAAATTCGTAAAGAAATATGTAGGAGCTTGCTTGGAATGTGCTTACAATAAAGACAATGCCTCAAAACAAAAGTCTGGGTACTTATATCCAATAGAAAAGGTAAATATACCTTTTCACACAATTCACATCGACCATTTAGGACCGTTTGTCAAAAGTAAAGATAATAATACGCACATCCTTACTATTGTAGATGCCTTTACAAAATACGTTTTTGTGAAACCTGTAAAAGACTTAAAAACCAAGACCACAGTAAAGACCCTTGAAAAGATATTTTATGACTTCGGAGTTCCAGCTAGAATAGTGTCTGACCGTGGGACTAGTTTTACTTCTGCAGCTTTTAAGATTTTTTGTGATTCTCAGGGAATAAAACACGTTTTAAACGCAGTCGCTTGTCCTAGGGCTAATGGTCAAGCCGAAAGGTATAACCAAACTATCTTGAACGCATTGGCAACACAAAATGCTTTTTGCCACGAGCGGGACTGGGACAAGTGCCTGGGTAAGATTCAGTGGGGCATTAACAACACAGTTAATGCTTCTACACAAAAATCTGCGACAGAAGCTTTGTTCGGAGTAAAAATGCGCGATACTTTAACAAATAAACTTGGCGTCGAGCCTCCAACCAGTTGCAGTAATTCAAATTTACAAGAGATCAGAGAAAATGTCACTGATAATATTCATAAACAGCAAGCTAAAACTAAAGAACGATATGATGCACACCGGGTTCCAGCTGTTAAATATCAAATGGGTGATCTAGTAAAAATTTCGAGAAATAATTTTGATAACAATAACAAAAGCACAAAGCTTCTGTCAAGGTTTGTTGGGCCATATAGAATCACTGAGATATTGGGTAACGATAGGTACAGAATAGCTGATGTTCCGGGATTCATAAAGAAGGGTAAACCATATAAAACTGTTATTGCAGCCGATAGAATGCGTCCTTGGATTCACATTAAGGCTCTTGAAATGGATAAAAGTGATATGAGTAGTTCTAGTAGCTCAGAGAGTGATTAAATATATATAACATTTAGTTTTATATGGTCTTGATATCTATAAGTTCTGCTTTAGTGAATTATGAATTAATCATTAACATTAATAAAATCACTTCAATTTAGCCTATGATATATTAAATTGATGATTTTAGAATTTAATTATTTAGGATGATTATGTTTGTGTGATGCCAGGAGGCACCACAAGGTCGGATGGCCGAATGTTATGATTTTAGAATTTATATCGATATATTTACACATCTCGGAACATTTCTGGATAATTTAAGTTTTAATATTACTTTAAAGACACCGTAATACTAGGTATTAAATTCCATCATATCCGCCTACGCATTTAGTAAACACCTGTAGAAATAAAAGCATAATAAATCTTTTGATCGTATGATTTATTTTTAATATTTTGTTTTCACTGTAATTCATTTTTAAATAATTAGAGATAATTATGTTATATATTACAATTTTAAAATGCATTAATAAATAATTGTCATAAGAAGTACATCAGTTGGCTTCTCCCGGCTGATAAAAATAGAAACGGAAGTTGTGTATAGCATCTTTGTTTAATTTATTTGGAGTATTTCATATTATTTGTTATTATCCTAAAATATATTTAGATAGCTTGGTTAAGTCCTGTATTTTAAAGATAGGCAGTAAAATAATGGTCAATTTAAAATACTTACTGGCCATTTCCGGCAGCGTGCCGCCCATAACGGTCGTTAAAATGGCGGGAGATTTTGGCGGGAATTATTGGCGGGAAATCGTGTATATAAAATGGCGGCACGCGGTTGGAAGGGCAGTCTTTTTCGATCGCTTGAATGGGCAAGTGGTAACTCTGTGCGTGCGACTACAAGTGTAAACTAGTATAATAAAAGTGTAATCTCTAGTTTAATTGTATTGTAATAAACAGTTATAAGTGAATTGTTGGAGTTTTTATCAACTATGAAAATAGTTCTTGCTTGTATTCAGTTTAGAACTATGTTCATTTAACGTGGCACTGATCAATGTAACTAAGAATAGTCTTGCGGACTTGATTGTCAGATTTGTCAAAATTATTCTAAGTGTGCGATCGAGTGATTTGAAATCGATATGACGCCTTATGATGCCAGTGTTATTAGTTTTAACTAAATAATAAAAAATCCTACTTCCGCTGCAGTAGGTACACCTATTATTTCTTTATTCATTATCTTAAAACAGTAACCTCATAAAATGGTTTCATGAATATTTGACCAACACAGTGTTATTTTATTCTAAAAAATGAATTAAAATATGAAAAATTTACTTGCCTTTTAAGGCAAGGACTTACTTTTAGGACTGACTTAGGACATTTTTCCTCTATTGATAGGATTCAATCCGAATTATTTCGTTGTCCGATGCCAATGTTGACATGTCTTATTCGCTACGTAAATTTAAGTCCTCAATCATCGAAACATTTACAGTTGAGAGGTTGTAAATTGTTTAATACTGACAAACGTATGATAATAATAAAATACGGAATTGTGTGGTGTATGCTTTGTCCTTAACTAATAAAATAAAAAATAAAAATAAAAGGTAAAAATAAACCACGAACCGTCTTATAGAAAAGAAAAAAAAGTTATTTAAAGGCTCTGAAATGTAATTTTTAGCACTACCTTACACAAGTTTATCACCAAATGAATATGCAACTACTGGCAAGTGGCAAAATGACAAGTCGGGTAGCGACGCCTATTACCGTCCTGCGTGTGGTCTGCGCAGGAGTGGACCAGTACGTGCACTCTGGACTTTGACCCGGCTCGAGAAACGAGCGCATTGTTAGGACAGCTTTTGTGTTCAAACGTGCTATTTGATTGCGTTTCTGTGGTTGCTGCCTTTGTTTTGTGAAGCTGAGTCTAGGCATGCGCACACTAAAGAATAGGGGTGTATCCACCAGACATATATGTATAATATTAATTATAAATTAAGGTTACATAGTTTATTTTAGTGTGTAAGTTAAGTGGCGAAGGCATTGTCAATTTTCTGCGACCAGATTATTAATGGTTTATAAAGATAAAATATGTATAGTTAGGTCTGACTGCTTTGAGAATATTGTATTTATTACTATAAAATCCCAGCATTACCAAAAATTAGGAATCATTATTCATTCATTTTTACCATTTTCAATTCAGAAAATAAACGTTATACTTAGTAAATGCTTGAAACTGCAGAATTGTGTGTGATTTTAGGCGCCTGTAAATCACCTTTTAAATTTCATATTTGCAATTCCTGATATAAGTACTTATACATATGCTTGTTTATCCTCAATATTGAACAAAAATAATAAAAGAATACACACAGCACCAGTTGAAATAAAATTGCTATTGTCACAGCGAATTGACTTTTTGCGTGAATGGAACCGCTTGTTTTGTGTCGCCGTCCGTTTTAGGTCTTCATTCAATTGTTGGCGTTTTAGCGCGGCGAGTTAACGAGTTAAAAAGGTAAAAATGGTATTGCCCATGTTGGGCTCTGTAAAAACAAATATTGCTGCAATCCAGCAATGTGGCAAGTACCTATTTCTACAGAGAAGGAAATGACCTTATTCGATATGACTCTGTTTTCGTTGCATTCCGACTTACTTATAAGTGGTAACTGCAGCTTGGGTTAGGCAATTTTAGGATCATCAATAAAATATTTATTGTCTGTGTAACTTATTTTCTGAGAAGAGGCGTTGACATCATTTTTATTTAGTTCCTAGGGTTACGATGAAGTCTCGTAAGATATATGATAATTATGTAAGTCCGATAGTCAATGAAAATTAGTAAAAAAAAACATATAAATTTACAAAATTGTTATCGCAACATTCATGCATATTGAAAAGGGTCTACGGAGCTTCTTTGCTTACGTTTTAAACTCTACAGAGTTTTGTGCTTCACCCCAGCTTCTGTATCAAAACATTGAGCTTACGCACTCACTTAATACATTACTTACAATTTATTTACACACGCTTCCCACTAGCACCGGTGCTTCATAGACGAATAAACAAAGCCGCTAATACAAACAACTGAAGGAAGTGGTATCCTCTGTAAACAAAGATCACACGCGCTATTGCTAAGGATGTATCGAGTAGGGTTGGCCGAACTTGACTTTTAGCTATTTCATTTAATAAAACCTTTTGAAATGCTTCAATATTGCGCAAGGAAGCAACTCTGAACTCAAACCCTCTGAAATAAAGGGATTTTTTATGGTATCAAAAATTTATTTATTCATAACAATGAGTACGTTCATTGATATCGAAATCTGTCAGCTCTGCATAGAATATAATCCACAATGGAAAGCGTTAAGTATTTTTCACGTATACGGCTTTTATTACAGAAATAGTTAAAGATTACGTGATGGTCCGTTAAACTGTCTGAAAATGTTTACATACTTTTTTTCTGTGACTGTTAAAAATTGGGTAAATCTTTACTTTGAAGAGTTCGTATCGCAGTGGTAGCAGCCCTTTGTTAGTGATACTGAAGTAAAGCAACCGACAGCGCGGTCGTGTTTGGATGGGTGACAATTCCGACCATATAGGTGACGTATATCACGAGCATCTCTGTGCTTCAGAAGGCACGTTAAGCCGTTGGTCTCGGCTTGGGGTTGATATTAGTCGGTAAGCCTAGTCAGAGGCCTGATGGGCGGCTTGATAACATCTGACAGCAGGGTTAGTCACTTGCCTTGCAAACACACCTCCACCAATCCGCACTGAGCCCGCGTGGTGGAGTATGGCTCGAACTACCTCATAGTTGAGGTAAGGCCTTTGCCCAGCAGTGGGACGTTACAGGTTAACTTTACTTACTTTTCAGTCATTTCTTTTAGCCTCGTGCGACGTTTTGAGTAAAACTTGTGTGACGTTTACTTATCAATCATCTCTATCGATATCGTAGCCGACCGTCACGTCCCTCGGCGTGCGCAAGCGCATCGGAAACTCGTTTCGGCGGCGTTTATCGTCAGTTTGATGTTGACTCGTTCCCTCAAAGGAATAGTAAGTGTGCTTTATTTGTTTTCTGATCGCAATAATGCTTTTTACTACAGCTAATGGTGTGGTCTGGTCACGGTTCATAAAATTACAAGTGCCCAGAAATAATGCGAAACTGAAGATGAGTGTCCTTCCGGGTTTTCGTTCAGGAGAGACACATTTCCTATTTCCATTTTTGGCTTGTCGATCCAAAATATGAATATTGAATCTCATTATAGACTCCGAGGTTTAAGAAATACATTTTAATTTTTTTGAAGATTGACAAAATTTTTGTTATTAGTAGGGGTAACGAAACAGTACCTGAAGCCAATGGATAAAATGGGTAATAATATACATATAGTTTTGCGACATCCTTAAGGTGACAGTGGCTATAGCAGTAATTTATAGTTAATGTTAAACTATAAGAAGTAGGTTGTGTCGGTGCAAAGGTAATTTGGCTTTTAGCGACATAAAAAAAGGAGGTAATCAATTCTACCTGTATGTTATGATATCGTCAGAATTTGACAAAATATTAGTATGTTTATTTTTTAGGCTTCCTATCATCATTATCAGCTAAAGGACGTCCACTGCTGAACATAGTCCTCCCCTACGGTTTTCCACGGCGATCGGTTGTGAGCGGTCTGCATTGATCCTTACAAGGCTGTTCGTCTTGTAGGTTGACGTCCTACGCTGTGCTTTTGGTCGAAGGGTCTCCAATATACAACTTTTCTGCCCCAACGGCCATCAGCTCTTCGCGCTATGTGTCCTACCCACTGCCACTTGGGAGGGACCGTTGCCACCGTAGAGATATGTCCGTTACTTTAGTTCTTCTACGAATCTCCTCGTTTCTGATTTATAAAGAACAAAGCCCTCTCCATCGCTCGTTGTGTAATTTTAAGCTTCTTTATGAGGCCCATAGTTGGAGACCACGTTTTGGATCAGTATGTCATCATTGGTAACACACACTGATTGAAGACTTTCGTCTTCAGATACAACGTAATTGAGATGAGAAGATGCTCTTACGCAGTTTCTCGAACGCTGCCCCGCTAAGCTTACCTACACCAACAGTCTACACACATCACGCACCGACTCCAAAAGAATTAGTTTCTACTGATTTTGAGCTTTAAATAGTTTTAAAAAAAGTTTAATGTAAATAAAAAAGTTAATATCAACCCTCAACAAACATGGCCAGCACTAGTTTTTAAAAACCGCTCAATACCGTCGGCAGAATAGGTTAATAAATAGTCCCGGTGACGTCACTAGTAGCCGTGGGAGCCGTCACTGCGCCTCATTAGTGAACCCAAATATGGCCACGCGGGTTTTTGTGCGCGTGCGCCGCTCTTGGAAGACGACGCGTAATGCTGGCTTTCACGGAGCGATTGGAACTGGACTATTCCTCCGGAAATATCATAGCAAACGTTGACATAATGGAAGTATTATAGAAGTTACAGACTTATTTTCTTCGGAAGAAGGCAAGTAACCAACCAATTTATTTATTTACTAGTGCTTAGCCGAACATTATTATGAAAAATAAATAAATTGTTAGTTTCTGACAAAATAAATCGAACCAGCAAACAAATATGACTAGTCTTGGAACTGGAAATTGTCACTACAAATTGATTTTGATAATTATATGTATACTGATTAGGGACTATAACTTTGGATTACTATATCTCTGAGTTAAATCATTTTAGAGTACTATGATAAGGTTGAAGTAACTACGTATACACTGTAGAATCATTGATTTTTTTTTGGCCATTACAGGCCACATGCTGTATATCACATTACCAGTGGCGGCTGTACCTTAAGTGCGCTCGTGCGCTGAACCACCAATTCAAAAGATTTAAAAATTACAAAATATTAAGTGCTTCATCTTTATTTTTAAATAACCATTTAAATAGTTATTTTTAAAGATACAAAAACGTATAAAAGATTAAATCTCACATTATGGTGAAACAGTTTGAGCGCTTTACTAAACTATTAAAACTTATTTTCCTGTAAAGACAAATTCTCGTGCGCTTCGGCGAGTGCACGAGGTCTGCTAATATAACTTGTAGGAGATACGAGTTAATACGCCTGACGCGTGAAACAAAAGATAGTCCATAGAAATGTACCGAGTAATGAGCGGGTTCTCGAGCGCCGCACGTGCGAACCGAAGATTGCCAAGAGCACCCGATGTTTGACGAATTGGCCGGCCGGCATGGGCGCGAATCGACGACGGCAGCCATGATTGACGTCTCGTATCAGACTACCAGTATAGTTTCACTGTATGTGTGACGCATTAATTATTGTTTATGTATATTACCGTAATTGTTTTAGTTTTTGTTTCGATTTTCTTAAAGTGCACTACCAGTTCGATAACCCACCAGCCGCCACTGCACATTACACTAGCGGTCCTCCGCAACTTCGACTGTTTTGACTTTGCTCCCTTCCCTCCCGTCGCAGCGTTATGTTTTAGAGCCTAAGCCTAAATAAGATAAATTTTTGATCGGTCCAGTAGTGCCTAAAATTAATTCGATTAAACAAACGTACTCCTCAGATTTATAGTATTAGTACCTATAGTACATGTTATTAAGAGGTGCTCGTAGCGCAGTGATACCAAAGTGAAGCAACCTACGGCGCGGTCGTGTTTGGATGGGTGACCATTCCGACTGTATAAGTGACGTACATCACGAGTATCTCCGTGCTTCGGAAGGCACGTTAAGCCGTTGCTCCCGGCTAATATCTGTGGCTATTAGTCGTTAAGCCTAGTCAGAAGCCTTATGGGCGGCTTGATAACATCTGACAACAGGGTTAGTCGCTTGCCTTGCAAACACCCTTGCGCCAACCCGCACTGAGCCCGCGTGGTGGAGTATGGCTCAAACTTCCTCATGGTTGAGGTAAGGCCTTTGCCCAGTAGTGGGATGTTGCAGGCTAACTTTACTTTTTTATGTTATAAGTAAATTAACAGGCTATTATGACAAATGTCATACGTATAGCATTGTTATTTTAATGTATTATATGTAAAATGTTCTAAGTATGTTGCAAAGTTGAAAAACAATGTCAGATAATGCAGACGCGTTATAAAACACAAGTTATACCCACAACATACTACATAATCTCTACTTAATTCGATTTTTTAAAGAAAATACTGCTTGGTTAATAGTAACTAAACTGTCTTAGGCATAACTCGTATGTAGTGTAGAATTTTGAATCTTCGCATAAAACCTCTATGTCTTATTCGTTCGACTCTTCGGAATTCAAACTTAGAAAAACTATTGTAAATAGTTAATTTTGATATACAAATGTCTGAATTAGTCTTTGTCTTTTCTGTCTGTCAATCCGTCTGTTTTTCGTTCATTGTATGTAATTAAATATTTGCAAATTTTATAAAACGACAAAGTATTGTGGAAACGAAATAAGTATTATCGAAATTCAATAAAAAGGACTACACTGGATTATACAGACGAGTATTTGTTTTTTATTTATAGATTGCACACTAATATTTCATACGCTAGGATAATCATTAAGGATAAGGATTTTAGAGTAAGTATACCATTTAAATATTTACAATTTAAGCTTACACTTAATGTTGTTTCTTGGGTATAAACCCACACAACATTAAGTGTAAGCTTAAGTAGTTGAAAGACGGCAGACGGTAAAAATGTGGACAATCTCGAACTGTGAAAAAGGACAAGGCCCGTCGCAGCCCCATTAGGTTCATTAGTAGGTCCAAATATGGTGTCCCGTTTTTGTCCGCCCGCTCCCGTGGCTGCGTTTGGTGCGCTTACCTTATTGTGTTTCTTTGGAAAACCAACTAAAGAGCTTTTTTGTAGTTTACCGTTAAGGGTTAAAAGGCTGTATTTTGTATTTTTTACGTAGAATAAAACAAATTAAAATATGTAATTATAACATTAAAGCGAGAAACGAAATTGAATGCAATGTTTTCAGGCTTCATAAAGGATATTTTTTTTATTTTATTTACTAATAATCGTTACTTATTTGGATGATAATAATGGTATCAAGAAGATGAAAAATCAAATTACTGACGTTGTAGGTACTGTAAATAGCTGATTGATTGGGTAGTTCAACATCTCTCGACACAATTATGGTATATTTGACATACCATAATCGTGGAGAGAGATGTTGGACTATATGTTTTTTTAATTACCAACCAAATGCACCGTGTTTTTAACCGACTTCAAAAAAGGAGGAGGTTATCAATTCGACTGTATGTTTTTTATTTTTTTATATGTATGTTACCTCATATCTCAGTCGTTTGTCGACCGAATCGAAAATTTTTTTCGCCTACTTAGAGGGTGTACCTTCTAGTTGGTCCCATTTCTTCCATTTTGGGATCTGATGATGGGATCTTGGTGTAATCGAGGGAAACCCTCAAATTTTAAAGGCACGTATAATGTATCTTTACTAGAATCTTAATGTTGACGTGTTGTTACGTCTGATAGTCAACATCTTGTAGGGCTGAGCTGATGGTGGAACTCCTTAACGCTTAGGAGTTAAATAATTATAATGACGGAACTTATGATAGGTAATTTGAAGCTTTTTAAAAAATACAATCTTAAGGTGCAACTCCCCCCCCCCCCTCTTATGTAATCACTAAAAATTAAGAAATAAAATAAACTTTAAAAAAAAAGTAAAAACCGACTTCAAAACCAAAATGCACTAAAAAGTCTGAAATAAACTCTTCACAATTGAAAGGAAAAGAATCCGTTTTAGACAAACAATTTATTTTTGGAGTCAGTGCCATCACTTTGACTATCAAGCATCAACTATCACAGCACCGACTCCAAAAAAAATTTGTTCGCCTAAAACGGATTCCTTTCCTTCCAATTGTGAAGAGTTTATTTAAGACTTTTTAGCGCATTTTGGTTTTGAAGTCGGTTTTTACTTTTTATTAATGTTTATTTTTACGTAAATAAATGAATCTGAATCTGATACTAAGCATGTCGTATTATCATCAAGTATTAATTTGTCAGCTCGATGTTACGATTGTCCCATATTTGGACCAACGATTTTAGTCCAGAATTGAGCTGAAGTGTCTCCGATGCCATCCGAAATAAATCATTCGCTCTAATTAATCGCTTAAACTTAATTAATTTATCCTCACAGCGTTAATCAGCCGTTTTAATTGCAACCAGCGATAATGGCCGACCGTGTCGACTTTTAAGCGCAACGATCGATATTTTTTTAATTTGTAAAGTTTATCTGGTTAATTGGTTGCTGTCAGGTTGTTTAAAACTTTATGTCCAGTAAAATGTGCAGTCAGACTTGCCTTTTAAATTTGGAATAAGCGTGAACGTTGTATACGTAGTGGCTATTTTATTTTTGTAGGGTTTATTGTAATTCAATTAATAGTTGAGAACATAAGGGAACTCATTTTCAGAAATGAACTTAGTCAATTTATAAGTTTTTTTTAATTCGAAATGGGTTTGCTTTTAACTCTAGCCTAGAACCTAATTGGGCTTAGACAGAGTCGACGATGGAGGGAGCTCATCCAGAAGAAGCCTGTTCGCTCTGTCTTTGAAAGTTTTCGGGTTATATTTCCTTGGGAACGCTGATGCAGGGAAAGAGTTCCACTCTTTGACACACAAAGAGTGGAACAGAGCGCTATATGCGCTTTATAATTAAAGGATGTCGAGAAGCGCTTAGTTCGCAACAGTGGAATATCTGGTATTTTGAAATTGAGCGTCTGAGGCTATAAATAATCATAGCAATGATTGATGATTAACTGATGTCTGGCCAGGACCCCTTTCCTTTTGAAAATAATAACTTAACCTTGCACCGGCACACACAAATGCTTACCCCCAGAGGTCGCCACTGACATCCATCATACTTTTACGAGTATTCGCGGTGTGATGATCTATAGCGCACCGCTGGGGTTATTGGAAAATAGTAATTGAAAGGACCGCTGTAGTTTTCAGCCGGTTAATTTGATATGGTTACATTGGTAACCTCTTCTTTAAATTCATACTAATATTATAAATGCGAAAGTAACTCTGTCTGTCTGTCTGTTACTCAACCACGCCTAAACTACTGAACAGATTTAAATGAAATTTGGTAAGGAGATAGTTAGAGACTTATTAATGGACATGAGTTACTTTCGACCGCGGGAAAACAACGCATTCCCTTTGGAAAAAATACTTTCCGGGGAATCTGATCTCTTTCACTCCTAAATTGAATTATATATGGATAAAATTAGTAGAAAACAACACATTCCCTATTCTTATGACAATCACACTTAGAATGGCCTCATCCCATCTCGGCACAATTCAAACATACGTATAAAAAAGTACAGCTCAGGCTCTTTTTATACTACTATCCAAAAAAACTACCCAATGCGGACGAAGTCGCGGGTAACAGCTAGTAACAAATTAATAAAAAAGAATATTTTAAAATTTGGGTTAGACGAATTTTCAGTAATAATCAGTATATCAATTGCAACCAGCGATAATGGCTGACCGTGTCGACTTTTAAGCGGAACGATCTTTTTTTTTTAATTTGTGTAGTTTATCTGGTTAATAAGTTGCTTGTCTTTTGACTTTTGACAACACTTTTATCCGATACTGCGTATAAAAGGCTGGTTTCCCATACTACCATATCAACGTGGCAACATTCTAATAAACTCCATAAAACGAGTCAAGATCAAGAACTCCGCGCTATCCTGAATCGGATCTAATTCTTGCGTGCGCGCAAGTACAGTCAAAGACAAAATAAGAAAATCATGCCATCATTTCTTACCAATATATCCGTGACATTGCGTATTTTTTTTATCAAAACAGGTATTTACCTGAAATAAAAGAAATGTAATTAAATAAAAAAAGTTTCCAAAATTGGTCAGTAATAAGAGTAGAAAATGATCACGCAGACACTGTACTCATGAATGTTTTTGAAATGTTTTATAGGATGTTTGAATTTTGACAACTTTATTATTAGAGCATTTTTCCATAACTTATCCACAAACCTACCTAATAGAACTCTTTAGATAAATATTAACAACCTTCAATAGTCAGCTAAAGTTTTCATTCACGACTGCCCAATGGTAGGTCGACCGACCGTGATGGATCGCCGACGGTACCGCGAGGAATTCCCATTTGTAGACCTCAGATGGGCTCACGTGTGCCCGGTAACTGCGTACTGCGTATGCGCAGTTATTAAGTGTACTCGCACTACGCTGCGTGAACCATTAGAAATACTCGGAATACTTGATCATAGAGCATTGAATCACATATAGTTTGAGAAAGGGAATTAACTAAAATAAAAAAAATGTAATTCAAATATAAATAATAAATAAATATATATAAATCATATAAATCAAATTTTAATATAAAAACAAAAACTTAGAGTATTTTTAGAAAGTTACACATACACATTGTAGTTTATGTCAAGTCAACCCGTGTCAACTTTGTTTTTTACTTATATGAAGTAAATTCGTTATTGGCTGTAAGTTAAGAATGTTAAATTAACTTAGTTCTTAGAATAAGAGTTGTGAATTTTAGGGTAAAGAAAAAGTAACTAGCTTTCAGAAAACAAAATCAAAGGAAAATAAAAGTAAATGCACAGGGAGATACAAAAATTCTAAACGCACGACATAAATATATCTTCTATCTTCTTCTTTATAATATATAAAAATGATTCAATATTTCCCTTGGTTACGACATCACGCGTGAACGACTAAACCGATTTCGCTTTTCATTTTTGTTTTGTTTGTTACTGTCAGGAGAATGTTCTAATGAAAGAAAAAATACGAAAATTAAACGGGTAGACTGATTTACCTAATTTTTACTTTGGGCACGTTAAAAATACGGGACCGGGCGTGGCGGGGCCGGGGGCGAAACCAAGGTCGCTGGGTTCGCTAGTGATATTATAAACTAGCGGTCTCAGCGAACATCATTTTGCCCTAGTTCCATCCCGCCCCAGCCCCAGCCCGTTAATTAAAAATATCCTATGTCATTTTCTGGTTCTGTGCTACCTCCCCATCAATTTTCAGCCAAATCGGTTCAGCCGTTCTTGAGTTATGAATATGTAACTAACACGGTTTTTATTATGTATAAAGATGTAGACTTGACACTACATGCAGCACAGAAGAGGTATTTGGTTAGTATCTTTATTAGGTAACAGGAATGTTAAGTTCATAGTCAGCTATAGGAACAATGGCAGCAAGTACACCTATTTATTGCTGAAAAATGAGCCGCGCAAGAATGCTAGCTCCATCCAGTTGTCGATACATATTTAAATAAATTCCCAAGTTAACAATTCCCCATACAATTCTCATTCAATTTGAAAGGCACTTTCGAGTCATAATTGAAAGTCTCTACGAGTTAACAAGACAAGAATTGTCAGCGACCACACAGGACGACAAAAAAACTCAAATAGATAAACCGATTGTCCGACAGCATAGCACTGTTCTATGCCACTCCATTTTACACGCGACGCTTTTGAGAGGCGCTGGCGCGTTGCAAATAGGCGAAAGAGCTTTTAGGGTTGGCAACTTTGATCGAAAATAATTTATTTTTGAAAAAACTTAGCACAAACTTTTGTTTATAAGCTACCACTGAGATACCAGCAACATATGGGGAGACTATTCTTCCGTTTGGGTGGGCACAATCTTCTGAACTAAGCTCAAATTTTACTATACAGTCAAAAATTGCAGAAGTCTAGAAAATATTAAAAAATAGGTAAATGTAATCCTATGTCAGCGTGTTAGTACCGCTTAGAAAATATTTGTCTGTGTATAAATATTTTGTGTGCTAAACTATGTTTATTTTTAAATCTGCGCTAATATTTCGTTGTATGCGCCATTTTAACAAAAAATAAACAACCCTATATTTCGAAGGCTGCGCACACGCATTGTGCAAGCCGGTGGCGCCGGCGCCAGCGGCAGAGGGCGTTGTTAAAAATACGAGTATAATACGCTGGTGACATCCATCACATCGCAACAATTGAACCAATTTATTTATGCTAAATGCCCTTTTACGCAAGTCTTTTTTTTCTTGTACAATCAACTCTTCATAGTAGCAGGAATAAAGGGATCGGGAATTGTGGGATGTTGTGGGTTAAAAGACTGTACAATATAGTCTTGCACCTTTTGGAAAAATATTCATAAGATGACCATATCTATCAAGATGGCATGTAATGATTATTGATTAATATCCGATTTTCCAATGAAAACGAGTATTTAAATATCATTACTGAAGTTTGCTAGTACTGCTAACGTCTATATTTCGCATGATTTCCATTGATATTTAATTCGTTTTCGAACAAAAATCACATATCATGTAAGCGAGTGATTCAAAAATTGGGTCCCTGGTCCTATTGAAAATCATCACCAGATGTCCATCTCATACCGTCAGAAAACAGTCTCTAATTAAACGGTATTCTGGCAAGACTGTGTTACCGTCACAAATATTAAGGTAATGTTAGCACTAGCACTACCTTATATTAAGAATTACACATTAACTAAGACCTTTGTGTCGATAATTGGTAATTACTGATCTTTGGAACTTCAACCTTATGTTTAATACATGTACCTTTATAGTTTGAAAACAAGTCGACATCTACCATAGAATAATTTGTTAGAAAGGTTTGATGTACGTGCGTGTACAAATCTAAAATTTCATTTACAATAGTCTGCCCTAAGTTCAAGTGGATGAAACTCGAGATGTAGGACTCGATTGAAGTAACGAAATGTAATATCAAATGCATTATTGTTGTATATGAATGTACTTAGAGATCCCTTAATCGTTCATTGAGTTTCGTCATGCATAAAATTGCATTGGTACTTCAGTAGCAATTAAGATTGACAATAATGGACTGACAACTGTTTGATGAGGATCGAATAACGCAAATGGCTTAGATCGAAAAAAGAAGCGTAAAATTGTGGTCCAGGGGGGCAATACTTGTGCAATTCTCGTGCGATTCTCGCGCAATTAGTATACGAAAAAAGTTCACCGATCGAATTTTCTTTTCCTAAGAAAGTAGGTATAGGTTTTGGTTTCCCAGGGTCACGATTTCTATATATTAAGATTTTGTTTGAGTGATAGTTTTTTTACGTGTGGGTATTTATGAGCCTCCTGGAGGCCGATTCTCACTGCAATCGAAGTTTATTCGTGTGGTAATTAGATTGCGAGTTTAACCATTTTACCTTAAAACTCAAGTAAAATATCTACACGTAAAAATACTATTGCACGAACAAAATCTAAATACATAGAAATTGTGACCCTGAAAAATGTAAACTATTTTTTCTTCGACAAAGAAAATTCGATCGGTGAACTTTTTTCTTATACGAATTGCACGGGAATTGCCCCAGAACCGTAGCCCCTGGAAGTGTGGGATCGAAGGGACTTATAGTTCGATGGTCAATGTTCTTTAAATCTTTGACTCGTTTTGTTCAATTGAGTGTGACGGTTCATTAAATAAGGGTAAAACACCCATAAAGTTTTTTTGACGTCTTAGAAATCTTTACAAAAGGGGCAGTTCTATTATTCAAAATACATTCCTCCACATTTTACGACAGTTTAAAAACCTAAACTTACAGACTGCTGGACATTTAAGACTTGAGAACATTTTGACTTAATTTCTGAACAAACATTTAATGCCACTCAACAAGACAATCTCATAGCGTTTTAAGTTTAAGTGTTTTTGAATATAATTTAAAGGGCTTAAATGGATGACTTTATGGTCTTCAGAAACACATTAATGTTTCATCAACAGAGTTCGGGCCCTGTAGATTCGTCACGCAGAATCGTTTCAAAGACATATAAAATAAAAAGATGGTGCTGAGTGAACACTTTTATGCAGGTAATATTATGATTCCTCTTATAATATTAGATGATGGTGAGGTTTTATTCAATAGATAGAATGATTAGTTACATTAGTAAGAGGAAGGTTTATATGTATATTACACTAGCGGTCCCCCGCGACTTCGTCCGCGCGTTTTGAGTTTGCTGCCTCCCCTCCCGTCGCAGCGTCATGTTTTATATCCTAAAGCCTTTCTCGATAAATAAGCTATCAAACACAGAAATATTTTTTCAAATCGGCCCAACAGTTCCTGAGATAAGCGCGTTCAAACAAACAAACTCTTCAGCTTTATAATATTAGTATGGATTAGCGCAAGCGCACGTTGTACTTAAGCTGCGAACATTATTTTGGTGCGGAGTTATGTTAAAACTGTGATAGCTCCTAAGATATTTATTGAAATCAAATGATATACAGGGCAACTTGGTTCTAAATGAAGTGCTCGTGATGATAAATGTATTTATTTTGATAAGAATAAATACCTGTGTGTATAATACACCTCTAAAAATAATGCATTATTTTTTAACAAATTTATTAACATAAAAAAGGTTGTAGTAAGTCAACCATAAAAGATAGACATATGCTGTCGCGGACTTTATTATAGAACTCTTAATGCTGAACAATCCTGTCATACATGATTTTTGTGTAACTTAAGCGGTTTCCGCAGCGTATGCAGCGGAAGCTCTCAAAAGGAATATCTTTCTCCCGTTTTCGCAACATTTTTCATTTCTGCTGTGGTCTTATGAGTTGTATCTTTATGTTATATAGCCTAAAGCCTTCCTCGATAAATGGACTATCCAACGTAAAAATATTTTTTCAAATCGGGCCAGTAGTTTCTGAGATTAGCGCGTTCAAACAAACAAACAAACAAACAAACTCTTCAACTTTATAATATTAGTATAGATTGCACCTGTGCGAAGCCTGGGCGGGTCACTGGTATTCTAATAAGTAGTTATGCTCTCCTTGGGTTCTTCACATTTTTAAAAGTACACTATAATTTTAGAATAAAAATATATCTTATCTTCATATTATATTTTCATTAAACAAAACCATTGGGTCACTGATTTATCTTCTGGAATAAGCTCATGAACAAAATCATGATGATTATTTCAGTTATGTTTTTAGTTACTAGTAAGATTTCATAAGATGGAGCTTAAAACCGGCAGCTATTTGTAAGAGGCCTCAAGTTCACACCCTGCGCTCGCGCAAGCGGCGGCAAGTTCAAACGGCGCATATCTCTGGGCGATTTGCTCGTAAACGCGCCTCTTTATGACGCACCCCGACCTTCGATTTGTCCCCTGATAGCGTGTCCATTCAATGAGAGCACAAGTTTTGAGAATCAAGGAAAATGGTAACCGTAAATATACTGTGGAATTTAGAGGAATTAGACGGTTTTTAGAGCTATAAAAGGTTAATTTATTAAGTTGCCTCTACGGTTTAAAACATCTCCCTGTTTTTCATCGAGCAGTTGCGCTCTGACAAATAGAATGAACAGAGAAATCCGACTTAATGTCACTACGAATCTCGAACCGACTGATATAAGAAATGCACTACTACAACAAATCTTAACTATTGGAGAGTTTGTTTGTTTGTTTCAACGCGCTTATCTCAGAAACTACTGGACCGTTTAAAAATATATATTTGTGTTGGGAAGATTATTTATCGAAAAAGGCTTTAAGCTATAAAACATCATGCTGCGACGGGACCGGGAGCAAACTCAAAACGCGCGGATGAAGTCACGGGGGACCGCTAGTAATAGATAATGTACATTTCTCTTGTAATTTCCATTATCGTTTATGAAAGGAAGAGGATGAGCTGTTGAGAGCTGTCGAATAATAATAAAAAAAACATCACGTCACAAAAAACAGCCGGCACCATACGAAAACAGTAATTCTAAGCTTTATGAACACGTCTTCATTTGAACTATCTTTTTAATAATAGGGTAGCCTTAAAATTACAGACGACTTTTTTCCTTTTTGCTTTCCCACGCATGCTTTAGTTCGGGGTTGTCATAAAATAAATCTTATTTATTCCATACACTATTCAAACAATTTAGTAAAGAATAAATAAGATAAATTTGTGTAGCCAAAGTAGAAACAAAACAGTCGACAAATCACAAGATGAATTAAGACAAATGTAAGCAACGAGTATCAACAAACAATGCACTAATCAGTCAAAGCTAACAACACTCATTCATATCATAACATAACCACAAGAGATGAATGTATTATTTTGACTTTGTCATCAAACACTTTTAGATGAAATACAGCAAGTATTTCATCTAAAAGTGTTTTGTTTGTTGTGTGCCCGCGACCGTGACTTTGTCCGCATGGACAGTGACTGGATTTTTAATAACCTTTTTTAACCCCTTAAGGGTATTTTTTAGATAATGTGAATGTCATATATGTATAATAATATATTATATATATTATATATATTATTTAACCAAGAGCCTTAAAATAAGTTTCCAGTATCTAGCTTTGGAAATGACGATACTTCCATACAAACTTTCATCCCCCTTTTCAACCTCTTACAACCCTTTTTCGCATTAAAAATTTCGATCGAAGGCAGCGTAGCACGTCTATCGACAACATGGACAGATGAACTTGTAAAGATCGCAGGATCACACTGTTCCTCACCGCTCACTACTAATCGTTCTGGAAAACCGTGGGGCAGGACTTTGTTCAGCAGTTATGTCCTTTGGCTGATTATGATGATATATATATACATTAGAAAAGCTGACCAAAGTCAACTTATACTTCTGAATCTATACTACTCTCATGCTATTTTAGGGTGAAATGTGTTCACTTATTCATCATTTCTTTAATACCCAAAAATGTTTACCTGAAACCGAATCCATACCACATTTCAACACGTGTTTCAATAAAACCATATTCCTACAAATAAGCCATAAACTGCGTCGGTGGCGCAGTGCTTAGGGGGTCGCACTTTAAAGCGACGGCTGCGCTAGACGTCCCGGGTTTGTTCAGAAATTCTCAGGGTAGCCCGGAGTTTGGAAGTTGGCGGCGTTTCACGCACGAAACGAAAAGCACGTAAAGCCGTTGGTCCTGCGCTTCATCTCCCTCCGGTCGTGTCATATTGCTGTCCCATCGGGCTATGAGAGTGAGAGGAATAGAGAGTACACCTGTGTTTGCGCACACACGTGTGCACTATAATATTTCCCGCGTAGTCGGTTAGTCGTTTGTGACTGGCCACCGTAGTCTAAATCAGCTAGGGGGACAATTACAAAAATTCAGAATCCTAGATAGAGAGGTTCACTAATCCAGGGCATTTTCATCATTTAAGAGGTAGGCTCTGAGTTCTTTTCCATTTCTAATTAAGGAAGATAGTGTGGTGGTTTCCCTCTTGTCTTTCATACCGCAGTATAAAAACCGGGAGTTTGCTGTCTCTTAATACTCACTCAAAAAGAGCCTTTCCTGATATACAACATCTGCAGCCATATGCCATTATTTTATCCAGGGCAGAATGCATAATGCCAACATCAAATATTACTAGATATAGGACGTTTGTATTTAGTATATTACAGTCGGCTCTGTTACTCTTACCTTTGATAAAACGAAAATAATTTTTAAGATTTGCGCCACACTGCGTCATCCAAGAAAGGCGTCGGGGCTGCGCGCGCGCCGCCTAATACGGCGTCGCTAACGAGCGGTTCACATGCTACACCCTGTATGGACGGCATGAGCGATGAAGCTTGGTAGTGAATTTTGGTACTGTTTGTTTTTCGACTGTATGTTTTTTGTGGCTGTGGCAAGTTGGGGTCTGATGATGGGATCTTGGTGGGATCGAGGGAAACCCTTAAATGTTAAAAAGGCACGTATAGTGTTTTTTTACTAGAATCTTAATGTTGACTTGTTGTTGCATCTGATAGTCAACATTGTGTGGAACTGAGCTTATGGTGAAACTCCTTAACGCTTAGGAGTACAGAAATTATATTGACAGTCCTTATGAAAGGAAATTTTTAGCTTCTTAAAAAACAGAGTAATAAGATGCAAACGCCCCCCTCCTAGGCCGGTTTTTCCTACAAAGCTAGAGGACTCATTTCATTTTAGCGGGCAATCAGTATCTAAGTCGAAAAAAAACGTGATTATTTATATCACTTTATCAGCTAAAGGGAAGGTCATCGAGGAAACTCCACCTTGAATCCCCTTGTCACACAACGAGCTATTATTCAAACTCTTTCACTGTCCAATCAGTACGCTTGTGGAACTCCTTACCCTTCCTTGGCTATCAAGCAATCAAAATCTATCGCTATTTTCAAAAAACTGCTTAAAGAACATCTACTCTCTTCAAAATAATTCTATCTACTCTTATGTCTCAGTTTATTCCCTTTCATTTCATATTGGTTTGTGTATATATTATTATGTATGATTATTACTGTGTTGGTATATATATATATATATATTATACAGATATATTTCTATTCCACTTCTTCAGCTCTTCATTTTCATTTTCTTTTCTTTTTATGCACACAATACCAATCCTATAAAACTCATAATTTCTTTACCCAAAGGTTGTCTGGAAGAAATCGCTTATAGCGATAAGACCGCCTAAATTGTAAGTTTCCCTAAAACGAATTTGTAAATCAATTTATGCAATGTGCAATAAAGAGTTATCTATCTATCTATTTATCTAAAAGGCGCCAAGACGTCCACTGCTTTACATTGGGCTGGGATGTAAAAAATGCTTATCTAAAACTTTCTTTGATTTAACTGAGGCTTGAATGAAGTCCGTCAATTTTTCAACTTACAGTACAATAAAGTTTTAATAAATATTTGTGTAAACAGACTCTCCACGCAGGCAGTATTGTGTGCCACAAGATTTAACTGTATTCGGAACAAAAACTTACATGCAATTCATTCGTAATCTGTTATACAGGCATGTCTAACACGATTGGAAAATACGGGCATCACTATACAGAACATACGACCATCAGCTTACAAGGTAGGGGTCTCGGCACACACAACATAGTTCCCGTTTAATTGACATCTAATAGGTAGTAAACCTAGATAACCTCGACCATACGCCTCCCTTTTGCGGCGATGGTCCGGCCCTCATAAAGATAAGGCAGGACAAAGCCCTCCCGAGGTTTTTCTCTACAGAAGGCTCCGTATTTATAATTAATTTGAGGCCAACGTCCTGGTTCTGATCAGTATCGAGTTATTTGTTGATTGATGGCCTGGGAAGAATGTGACCGGGGTTCTTGATCGGGACTTCCAATCTCTGTAAGAATATCTTCGAATATCTTGGTGACGTTTACTCGAACAGTCAAGAGTACTCTTGGATAATTCACCATTTTCTGTGACCCGTGGAAGAGTTACAGAAAATACACGGTGTTGTCTTGGTAAACGACGAGCGACTCAAGAGTGGTTGTACATACGACTCTGATGCCAAAATATATATATATATATATTATAATGGAAAAGAAAACACAAAAAAAATATTGTTGCGTTACTAGTGAGCGATTTAAAATTACCAACACCAGGTCGCCTCTTTCGTTGTCGAAATCAGCTAGGGGGACTATTACAGTAATAGAGGTCGAAACATTATATTTGTTTACGAGGCCCAATTCGGCTGACAGGTAGCTGAAGCAACAAGCGCGTGTTATTTTTTAAAAATAAGTTGCTATTTTATTATCTTACAAATAACTAAACAAACTTTTTCGTTTGAATGCTGCCTTTACTGAACTGAAATTCCTGCCATAGTTTTCGCACATAGCAAACTTAGACTGCGGGGCTGCAACTGTTTGCTTTGCACTTCAAATACCGACTATTGTGAATTCCTTGGTACCTAGGTGTTAGTTGCTTGTAAAAAGCAAAGCTCGGACTGAAGTGCTTTGGGTTTTAAGTGTCAAACATGAAATAGCATAAACAAAGACTCACTTTGCTTGGCAACACCTTACTGACATTAATTAGCAAATATCTTATCTTACTTGGACAGTTTAAAAGTCCTTAAAATGCAATTGTTATGTTTATAAACACGTCATAACTGCTTGCTAACAAAATATGAATCTTATTAAAAACAAAATGTGAGTACTTAGCACTTTTGTTTATCACAAACCATGAGAAAGTGTTCCCGCGCTTCCATGCCTAAGTGCATTATGATTGCGGCTTTTTATGAGTGCCGGCACAGCCCAGGTTATTCAGCTTATACAGCTAACCAATCTCATTCAATCAAATAAGAGTAGAAAATAAGTGTCTGTAAAGTGTTTATTAGGAGGTTTTTATAAAATCCGTACTTATGTATTTGTTGAATTGAAAACGTTAATCCTTAACTGATCCTCGTCTTGTTTGTTCAAACATTCATGGCAACTAGTAACTTCGAAAACTGTGTTAGATAGCCTGCACGAATAAATAAGTTACTTAAAACCTTTATTATGTGGCTGTCAGATTAAATAAGTTTCTTTAAATCTTTATTATGTGGCTTCAGCTTCAGCTTGGTCAGATTTTTTGATGTTTATAGAGACCCCTTTTGCCCTTAGGTTAGGAGGTAGTTGACTGTATTATTTGAGCTATCGTCAACCGTCAACCCGTCGACAGACAGACAGACAGATCTAATAGCCTGCGTTATTATTCCGCCGCCATTCAGCGGCACAGATAAAAATACAGTCATCCGGCTGTATGGGTTATATGGATCACACGCCCTTTGCCCCATAAAAGACGATTCCAACTTTGGTAAAAAAAAAAATATGACGAAGAATTGGAGGTTCTAATTGAATAAAAAATATTACTTTATTTTGCGGGTTCTAATTCCGCATAGGGAAAATGTTTGTGTCATTTGATTTCATTTTAGATTCATGGATGTTTTTATTGGAGACGCCCCTGTCATAGTCGTTGTCTAGTTTTCGTAACAAGAAAGAAAATTCCTTACTTCGAAAGCTACGATAATTATTGGTGTGTTGTGTGGCGCATATGTCTTATTATTTTATTATACTTTTAACGCTTTGTGGTCGATTTGGTTTCATTTGCATATTATTGATCAAAACTAGTCCACACTACTTTTTGACCTACATTTTAATTTGTCTTAGGTTCTTCAAGTAATAAAATTTGCATAACAGTATTAGGTAATAAATGGAATTTTGTAATGTACTCTTTCACAATTTTCAGTTGATACTGTTTTCTTCTTCTCCTTTTATTAACTTAATTTAACATAGAGTACGTACTCTTGGAAAAGTTTTAAGTGCCAGTACGTTTGCAAACCTAATAAAACCACAATAATTTTCCAATTCTGTAATTCCACGCAATGTTTATGGTCGTTGGTTAAGTTGTAGTAATTTAATGAGATATATCCGTTTATAGAGTTAAGAAATTATGTAAATCTGATTCTCGGATTACTTGATTAGAGCAGCTGGGTAGAAATGCACATATTTATGTGTTTTTATTGGAAATGCTAGTTCTATGCGATAATTTATGAGGTATTGTGTTATATCAACCATCTGGGTCAGATGATATTATAATTTTTATCAAACTTCGTTAGTATTTATACACTTGTATAGTGGCTTAGCACGCTGCTCTGGGTTTCAAGCCGTCGCTGCGCTGAGGTCCCGTGTTTGATTCCCTGTTTGGTCAATGTAGAATCTTAATGATCTCTATTGCATGGTGTTGTGCTACCATCGGTATTATTAATTTCCCTAACACAAGTGCATAAGCTACTTACTTTGCGATCAGAGCAATGTATGTGACTAGTGTCCAATATAAAATATTTTACAAAAAGGGTTTTTTAACCAAATTTAGTACTAAAATTTCTTTTTTTTTTACAAGTATGCTCTCAAAGCCAGAATAAACGATGGAGCGAGCACACCCTAAAGAAACCTGTTGATACTATCCTGTTTTTCGGGTTGTGATCCTTAGGAAACTCCGACGCGACTTATAATAGAAATCTCTATATTTTTGACAAGCTGTAAAGTCATAAAAAGTCCAAATATTTCCCTAATTCTTAAACAGAATAACTGCGTATGTGCACTGCGTCCCGCCTGCGGCTTCTGTCGCTTTGACGTCTCATTCGGGGTACTGCTCAGCCTGCACTATAATTAGCAGACCGCCCAATGTTTCGATATCTTTTTAAAAGAAAACAAGTTTTGATACATGTCAGGTTGGGAGCAGTAACAGAAACATAATTCTTAAAGGCTCGTCGTAAAATTTCACGTTTACGTTCAAACTGTGTGTGTTACCAGTGATCTCAAAAAAAAAGAAGAAGCTCAAAATCACACAACGCGCGATGGAGAGGGCTATGCTGGGTGTTTCACTACGTGCTCGAAACAGAAATGAGGAGTTACGTAGAATAACTAAGGTAACGGACATGGCTTTGAGAATCAGTAAACTCAAGTGGCAATGGGCAGGGCACATGGCGCGAAGAACTGATGGCCGTTGAGGCAGGAAAGTTCTAGATTGGAGACCCTTCGAGCAAAAACGCAACGTAGGACGTCCATCAACAAGATGGACAGACGACCTTATAAAGATCACAGAATCAAACTGGATGACCGCTAGTGATCGGTCGTTGTGGAAAGCTGTGGAGGAGGCCTATGTTCAGCAGTGGACGTCCTTTGGCTGAGAATGATGATGATGATGATGACGTTCAAACTAAGTTTGTCCCAGTGTAAAAAATCGACTCTGCCGTTTTGGCGTGAAAATTCGTGTAAATGTAAATGTGTAAAGTACGTGTAAATGTCCTTTATTAGATCCTCAAAGCGCCGTTTATGATCAAAAATAATCCAACGAAGAACCTTACCAACTGTATCTATGATCAAATACATAACTTCCAGTAAAATACCACTAAATATTCATTATTTAAATATCCCCCTGCGTTATTATATCTCAAAAGTAGCGGCGATAGCTATAAAACACCGCGGTCTGTTTGTCCGTTGATTTATCTTCTTCGTTTATTTGTACCTTGTATTGTTTCTGTGGCGCTTCGTACACGTTTTAGAAGTAGATAATTTGGTGACGTCTATTACGAATGTGGAGACAATAAAGCTGCGTGAGCGCAGCGATAAACAGATTTCCATAAGTAAATAAAAGTTTTGTTTCATTTAATCCAACCATAACACATATCTCTGGTTTGGAAGTGCCGGAATGCAAGTCCTATTCTCGATTATTATGGTGGTACATAGAAATATCCTACCACAGATGCACTCCATGTTTCTTCTCATCGACGAAACGGTAGTCCGACATAATGGGAGGAATCAGATGTGGAATTGTGTAAAAAGCAATCGTATTCATTATCAGTTCAAAACGTACGGTATGATCGGTCAAACGTTTGCCGTTCTGCCGTTTGTAGGCATACCATACGTTTTGAACTGTCAAATGAATACGATTGCTTTACACAATTCCACCTCAGCATCAACGGTTTCTGCTATTTTTCGTCACTAAGACCACTTCTTCGTAATTACAATATGATTAAATCCAGAAACAGTCCGGTGGGTGAGTGAGTAACATTCAGTAGCTAAAGGAGAAACCCGTTTTTGGGCCTACCCGTTACAGCAATGAAATATACACTAAAAATACCCTATATTTTCATAGATGACCCTATTTGAATCTTATCCGAAATGGTAATGGCCGACAGAGAAAAAAGCTGATTTTATTATTTTTATATTAAACTACCTCTATAAACGCGTATTATAACAACTTCATTGGTTACTTCTATCTTTGTAAACGTTTTCGTTATGTCAAGTAGGTACAGCTTGTTATTTAGTTTGAGTTAATTGAAAAATCGATATTTATTGTTTAAAAAATCGATACTTATTGTTTGAAAAATCGATTTTTGAAATTATGATTTATTATTGCATTTTATGACAATCTGATAAATAAAAAGTTTATTATTACCTTCTATCTACGCATTATTAACTATTTTTAATTGATTACACAAAACGCTAGATCAAAAATCGATTTTGTATTTAATCATAATTTCATAATCGATTTTACTGCCAATGTCGAACGAATAAAAATACCACATACAATACTACATATGATACATACATATATGACCCTAATATATATAAAAAGAAAACTGAAGTTCAAGGACAAAGGTTTTGAGTCTCTCTTTGAAGATAAACGTATTCGAAAGATATTACCGGACATGCCGAATCGCCACAACGCACAAGTGCGATAAAACCTCAAAAGCACTTTTCTAATTAAAAACTTAAATGAGTGACATAACCTCAAAGTTTTTCATTGAATTATTTTACTAGTTTGGCCATTGCAGAACACCGTGAAAATTTGCCCCGTGAGATATCTCTATGTACTCTAATTGTAAACCAATTTTCAGCTCTGTAACGCTAGGCCCAAGTTTCTATGAAGTTTGAGTTTCTCCTTTAATTTTTATGGCATAAAAAATATTTTACGCTACTTATTAACTGTAAACCGTGCTACACCCCAGGTCCACGAGTCCTAGTAAGTATATTTTTGAATGGTACATACCAACGCTGTTTCTCATATGTGACCTAGTGAGTAAAATAGATGGATATATCCGAAAGAACATGCACTTCCTTACAGAGTAGAGCGTCTGATATGGATCCGATGGCGATCGCGCAGACTGCGCCGGCGCCGGTGCTTACGGCGTAAGCGATACCTACCAATAATGACTCTCGTCACATAACTTGCAAGTTACAACTAAGATCGATTACAAATTACTTTGATTGTCGAGTGTAAGTGCGCCTTCACATAATGGGAAGGCTTACTGCTGTCAATTATGTATGAAATTATCAGCCGTGCGGCTGTCGCGCAACCGTCGCGCTGCTAAATTCGCCTAAGTGTGAAAGGGCTCGAAGTATAAGAACAGAAGCTGAAGATAACTTAGAGATGATAGTGTATCTATATGTGTTCTTTATGTCATCCTATTATATTCAAATGAAGGGCAGGAGAGTCACCTTACCACCGGAAATTAAACTTTTAACAGTTCCATTAACGTCAGCACTAAAACTAACCGTGCCACAGTGTGGTTAACTGTCAAACGTTAACTACATCTTGAAAGCGAATGAACTGTTGCATCACAGAGTGAATCATGGCTTGTTCGAGATGCAGCTATAAAGACGCAAAGTTCAAGTTTAGTGCATTTATGTCGAAGACGATAGTGATTCACTGTCAGTGGCACGTCAACTCAGCAGGGGGATTAGGTAACCTCCAAATAATTGCACTCGATGGCAATCTGTGCTGTGGGAGTCATGACAGAAACAAGCGTTTGACAGCTGCGAAGCGTGACTGCTGCTAGCTGATAGCGCCATTTTTGTGACGTGCTTGGAAGTTTGTGACTATATTTTTTGTGTTTATGTTACTTCTTCTTCTTCATTTAAGAGCCATACTCTTGTCGGTGAAGTATTTTCCATTTATCTCTATTCCGAGCCAAATCCTTAACTTTTGGTACGACTTCTTTTTCTTCTTGTATTGTTTATGATGCATCGGTATTTATCTCATTTTTATTCGCACCAAAAAGTGTCAGTTTAAAAAGGCTCCTAACTTGAGGCATGTAAATAGAAAACGTATCATCAGTGTCTTTCAGACTTTTGAGACTTGCTATCATGACATTAGTAAAAACACAGTGTTTTTTTATGTTTTTCAAAGATCTTTTTTTTATAAACAATATAGGACTTTAAAAAACAGAACCTCAGTGCAACAGCTATTTAGTTAGGTAATCGCCCTGCAGTTTGTCGGCTCAATCGATAGGCTGTAAAGTTTCATGACCGATGTTAACAGCTCGACGCTGCCGCACCGCTTGGGAATGGACGCTGAAGTTTCGGCCTGAGTGATGGAATGTTTATCAAGACAGATGTGATGCATTCCATTCAACAAAAATCAAATCAAATCAAAAAAATATTTATTCAATTTAGGACACAATATGCCACTTATGAACGTCAAATGTATAGTGAAAAATAAAATAAAAATAATTGTGCCCTGAAGGGGCCGAATCATGTCTCCTTATCTTTTGGGCCCTACCAGCGCTTCGAGACAGAACACAGACAATTAGGCAAGTGCTGAGAAGAAACGCCGGAACAAACTCAGTCACCACTAGCTGCCGTAAAATCAAAATCATCAAAGGTAAGTACATCAGTCGGTGCAGGCTGGACAGACCACACATTCGTGTCGTTCAGATAGTCTTGAACCTTATAATAGCCTTTAGACATAAGCGTGTTTTTAACGTGTTTCTTAAATTTATCAACCGGCAATTCGACAAGATTGTGTGGTATATTATTAAAGAATTTTATACAATTTCCCATGAACGAATTACTAGTTTTAACTAATCTGAAGTTAGGAACGACAAGCTTGTGTTTATTTCTTGTGTTATATGAGTGAATGTCGCTCTTCTTCATGAAATAATCTAAATTTTTACGGACGTACATTATATTGTCAAAAATGTATTGAGAAGCCACAGTTAATATGTTGATTTTCTTAAAGACCTCTCTCAGGGAGTCACGAGGACTAAGTTTATAAATAGCACGAATGGCTCTTTTCTGCAAAATAAATATGGTATCAATGTCTGCAGCAGAACCCCACAAGAGAAGACCGTAAGACATAATACTGTGGAAGTAACTAAAATACACAAGCCTCGCCGTTTCAACATCAGTCAGATACCTTATTTTTCTAACTGCAAAGGCAGCCGAGCTTAGCCTCCTAGCTAGGGCTTCAATATGAGGTCCCCACTGTAATTTTGAGTCAAGTGTAATGCCCAGAAATACAGTGGAGTCTATTAAAACTAGATTATTACCATTTAGTACAATATTTGGTGTAAGTTGCTTTACATTTGGCAGAGTGAATTTTACACATTTAGTTTTACTAGCATTCAGCAACAAGTTATTGGTGGTGAACCAATTCAATACTTTGGAGAGAGTATTGTTTACTTCGTCAAAATTTTCTTCATGTCTTTTCATTTTAAAAATCAAAGAAGTATCATCAGCAAACAGAACTATCTCACAAAGATTTGTGGAATAAAATGGCAGGTCGTTTACATATATCAGGAAAAGTAAAGGCCCTAATATTGAGCCCTGGGGGACCCCCATATGAAGAGGGGCTCCGGAAGAGTAGGTACCATTTATGTTAACTGATTGTATTCTACCTGATAAGTACGAACTTAACAACTTAGATGAGTTTTCCGAGACACCATAGTGTTCTAACTTAATGAGCAGTGTCTGATGGTCTACACAATCAAACGCCTTTGATAAATCACAGAATACACCTACGGCATCATGTTTGTCTTCATAAGCATCAAGAATGTGTCTGATGAGTGCTACTCCGGCATCAGTTGTATTTCTACCTTTAGAGAACCCAAACTGTTTTTCGTGTAGTAAATTATTAAGTTTAAAATGGGAAAGCAATTGATTATAAATGAGTTTTTCAAAAATTTTACTTATTGTGGGTAATATTGAAATAGGCCTAAAATTGCTGGGGTCACTTTTGTCTCCCGATTTAAATAAAGGGACAACCTTACTATGTTTCAATAAATTTGGAAACTGATTTTGGTCAATACATTCATTAAAGATATAAGATAAGTAAGGAGCTATTAGAGGTATAATGGGTTTTATTGTGTCTATTGATATACCCGATTTATCCTCTGTTTTCTTTTGTTTTAATTCTTTAAATGTTTTTATGATGTCTAAAGGACTAATATTTCTGAATTTAAATGATTCGCACCTATGAACACTCGACACAAGTAATGATTTCGCGTGACTTGAGCAAGAACTCAACTGTTTAGTCGTCTCTATAGGAATGTTACAGAAGTAATCCTCAAAAGCGTTTGCTACCTCGTCATCAGATTTAATAAGCTTGTTGTTTATTTCTAGACTAAATTTGTTATCATGAGATTTCGTTTTACATGTTTCTTTATTTATAATATTCCATGTTTCTTTAATTTTATTACTAGATTTTTTAATTTTATCGCGTATGTAATTCGACTTAGCTACATAGCAAACTCTTTTGAAAATTTTTGAGTACCTCTTAACGTACTCATGAAACGATAGATCCTTTCTATATGCTTTTATGTTATACAATTCAAACATTTTTTTCCTACTTGTATAAACTCCTCGTGTAGCCCAGTCACTGAATTTCGGTTTACAGTTATTGATAACTATTTTCTTTTGAGGGAAAGAAATATCAAATTGTTTTTTAACTACCTGAAATAATTGTTCATACAAGTCACTAGCATTTTTTTTATCAAAAGGTATAGACGGTATTTTATCACTATATTTACGAGATGCAGTGACTGGCCTGCATTTGATTTCTAGACGGGGTGGAATAAAACGGTTCTGTAGTGTAACTATCTGACCGCAATGATCCGATTTTACAAAATTAATAATAGATTGTTTGATGATTTTACAGTTGCAGAGAATATTATCTAAGCAAGTAGCTGTTGTAGGAGTTACTCTAGTGGGCTCAGCGAAAACCGGAGTGAGGTCAAATGATTTGAAAATGCTCAAAAACCGAACGCGATTTTCCTCCGTAATATCTATAATGTCCACATTGAAATCTCCACATACAACTACTTTCTTTGTAGTTTTACATATTTTGTTTAACACATTTTCCATTACAGATTCAAATAATTTAAAGTTTCCACTTGGGGGTCTATAAACACAGACAATAATGTAGTCGTCCAGCTCCGCACACGATATCTCAATTGTTCGCTCAATAGTGAGAGACACTATGTCTTTTCGCTCTTTACATTTTAGTTTATTATTAATTAATATAAGTGTCCCGCCGCGAATGGCAGTCTCCCTAGTGAACGAACTAATAAGATTATAATTATCTATCGATAACATCAGTTCATGCTGCTTGAGCCAGTGCTCAGTTATGCAGAGAACATGAATATTCATTTTATTTAAAAACAATCCACTTTCCAAATCTTTTCCAGAAAAGCCTTGAATATTTTGATGTACTATATTTAATTGATTTGATTCTACAATTTCTGATAAGCAAGAGTTATCCTCTATTGTCTGATCTACTAATTTAAATGATTGTTTGTTATTGGAACTGATTCCAATGGTTGAATATTCATGTCAATAATCTGCTCAATAAAAGCAGATTTGGTAGCCAAGTTCTTGGCTGAATAGTCAAAATAAAATGATAGCGACATTGCTATCTGTCGTTTGAAATAATTAATAACATAATAATTATCTCGCGTCAAATACACTTTGTTTTTAAAATAATTATTCATGTCAAGTAGGTGGAATTTATTCACCTCCCTCCAACCTCTACAATATTAACAAAATAGTGATACGAATAATACCATCCGACCGCATTCGGTCTTGTCGATTTCGACGCCAATTTTTGCAGCAAACTCTCGTACACAGTGTGGGCACGTTAGTTTGCCGTTAACATAATTGTAGGGTATGGCTACTATAGTGCGTGTCAGCTCATCACGCTAAGCGTCGAGATCGGCTTGACGCTGCTCTGTGATACTAATGAGATGTTCTTAAAATCAAAGTAAGATATCGAGCAGATGTTGTGAACCTGGTGTAATACCTGGAATATAGAGCTTTTGGATAACATCACAGGCATACATATTTTAAACCGATTTTACATTTATTCACTTTAAAATATGCATACCGTTATGCATATTCTTCGTATTTTTGAGCAGTCCAAGAGTGTGATCAATGTTTTATAATAAAATAGGTACACGGAAGCCCTCTTGAAACGAACTGAAATTCTTTTATGATACCTTCTTGGGCCTCAACGGAAACGAGAAACTTACTTCATATTACTGTCAGTTACAGATTTTATTCTTAGCATGGAGTCAATCATAAGGATATCCTACCGAATAAATCTGTTAGCACCGATGCATCTCTTGTGATGACGAATCACTGCGTTGATTTCATCTCTTTTTACGACACTCCCAACAAAGCGCCGCCATAAATTTTCTACAAATACAAGCCACAACTATTATTGGATTCACAAGACTTATCGATTTGTGTTCTAAGATTATCAGAGTAAAATTTAGATTCCCTTGAAGATACTTCTCGTTAATCTAAAGAAAAGCCATCGTTGACAGGGAGACGTATAAAATGTTTAATTACTCTTTCCTGTCTTATTGTTGGCCGGTGTAGAGATTGTATCTTAGTTATTAGTGTTAGTGATTTATTTTCAACAATAACATCGTAAATATCGCTATCCGTTAGTTGCTTAGTAATGCGGTTGTGTGATACGAACAAGATGTGGTGTTAATTTTATGTGTTTTCTTTCTTTGAAGATAAGCAGACCATTTCTTGCTTGTCTCTGTGAAATGACTTTATTTTCTAGCGGTTCTTTTAGAGCGAAATTGGATACATTCATCAACAAATAAATCTTACTTATTACGTAGGTCTAAAATCTTATTGTTATTGGAAACTAGCGGAACCAATGAACTTTGTTTCGCACCCAGTCCCCTCCCGCCTCGGCCCCGTCCCGCCCAAGCCCCGACCCCGTCGAACGGGATAAAACGTATCCTATGCCCTTCGCCTGATTAAAAGCTACCTCCCCACCGTTTCGCCCCGGCGCTGTCTTACTGGATAAAAAGTATTTTATGTCCTTTTCCTGGTTCTTAGCTACCTCCCTACCAATTTTCAGCTAAATCGGTTTAGCCGTTCTTGAGTTATAAATAGTGTAACTAACACGACTTTCTCTGAACGAATAAATGATTCCCAGGATAAACTTTAAAAATAAGTAAAAACCGACTTCAAAACCAAAATGCATTCAAAAGTCTTAAATAAACTCTTCACCATTGAAAGGAAAGGAATCCGTTTTAGGCAAACAATTTCTTTTTGGAGTCGGTGCTGTGATAGTTGATGCTTGATGGTCAAAGTGATGGCACCGACTCCAAAAAGAAATTGTTTGCCTAAAACGGATTCCTTTCCTTTCAATGGTGAAGAGTTTATTTAAGACTTTTTAGTGCATTTTGGTTTTGAAGTCGGTTTTTACTTATTTTTAAAGTTTATTTTATTTCTTTATTTTTAGTGATTACATAAGAGGGAGGGGGGGGGGGGAGTTGCACCTTATGATTCTATTTTTTACGAAGCTACAAATTACCTATCATAAGTTTCGTCATTATAATTACTGAACTCCTAGGCGTTAAGGAGTTCCACCATCAGCTCAGCCCCACAAAATGTTGACTATCAGACGTAACAACACGTCAACATTAAGATTCTAGTAAAGAAACACTATACGTGCCTTTAAAACTTGAGGGTTTCCCTCAAATACACCAAGATCCCATCATCACATCCCAAAATGGAAAAAATGGGACCAACTAGAAGGTATACCCTCTAAGTAGGTGAATTTTTTTTTCGATTCGGTCGACAAACGACTGAGATATGAGGTAACATACATACAAAAAAAAAATAATGATAAAAAAAAAACATACAGTCGAATTGATAACCTCCTCCTTTTTTGAAGTCGGTTAATTATGCGAATTCAGTAAATATCCACAAACATTTATTTGCACAAGCTCGCTGTATTTTTCCGACTTAATCGTCAATTAAACTGAATACTTTACACACCTTAATGAGCTACTTTTTAACTTTAACGATTCGGTTACATTCTCGCGCGTACCCCAGTTATAAAACTGCAGAATTTATTTCAAGCATTCCTTGTCACACATTATACCTGGAATTCATTTAAGCAATGAACAGGATTAAGAATTTTGGGTAAAGTAATTTTCGCAATTTAAGCTTAACCAAAAAAAAACTTGTCAATCAAATACTCCTTGCTTTGAGTTAAAAGACCACTAAATCCTCTCGTGAAATGGCCTCTAAGAATATGATCTATACCACGCGCATCTCTTGTACGTGCAATGCCATGAACTTTCAGAGCAATGTCACATGTTAGTTATTAAACATTTATGTTATGTGGTAAAATAAGCAACAAAACAAGTGATCCAGTTGTAACAGGAGCAAGGCGGATTAGCGGTGAGCCCGAGCAGACGAGACGTCTCGAAGGAAACCCCGCAAACGGAGTTTAATCTTGACAAAGCTGTGAAACGTGGTTTGACGAAAAATATGAAGAAAATATATATTAGAACTTTAACTTATCTGTTGGTCTACTTAAAATATTGATAATTTCCATAATAAAACTGGTGCAGCACAATTTTGAAACCTAGAAAACTGCGGCCTTAAGCTGCTACTACAAGTAAATAAATATAAATATCTATTAGACAACACACCAATTGTCGTGATTTCGAAGTAAGGAATTTTCTTTCTTATGTTACGAATACTAGACGAGGACAAATATTCGTGCTCATCACACAAACATTTGCCCTCTGCGGGTTTCGAACCCACGACTGCCGGTATCGTAGTCAGGAACTCTTACCACTGCGAAACGCGTAGTCAACAAGGATGATCAATTCATTCAACAAGTCAACTGACACAAGATACAACTTAGCTCTATCGTTGGTTCATAGAATAAAAGGACGCCTTACTCCACTTATACGGTACAATGTTTCCCCCAAATCGTGTGCTATAGGTATTGCCATAAAGTTTATGTATTGTGATCACTTGTATCTATTCAAAACATTTACTGCTTCACACAATCAGCTCAAAAAATGTATCACCTTAAATTGTGTCTAAAAGAACGGTAAGGAAAGGTAATTTCCGGTAATGAGCCTGCAGCGTCGGCGTGACCACACGTGCGCCCGCGCAGCGCTTCGGCCAACACGTCCGAGATGTTTGCTCGCTAAACATTCGCCGGTTTTCGGGAGCGGTTTATGATAAAAGATGTCGTTTATATGCAGTCTCAAATCAAGATTCGAGATCTTCAAAACTACGATATGTCCATATCGTCTTGAACTCGTTTCAGTGAAGTCGGTATAAGCAAGGCAGACAAAACAACTACCACACATAAACCGATATTTGCGTAAATTGAAAAGAATCAACAAATTATTTACTCGTTCTTAACAAGACATATATGGTTCCTCGTCCATATTCTTGAGATGGCCTCTCTAAAATGTGTCCATTAAGTTATATGCTAGTGTTAAAAGGTTCAAAGAAACGGCTTCTGCTGGAAACCCAACTAATGGAATAGATAGAGTACTAAAACTGTAGCCTTTAACACCACCACTAACCAAAAACAGACAAAACACATATTAATTTAGACGACAAATGTCCAATCGGCAATGAATAATGAAAGGATAGTAAGTACACCGCCTTCCGTTCATAACTTAAGCCTCTCACTCCAGTTGTAAGTAGTAACCCAAAAGCTCTGGAATGCGCGAGCGCAGGCATTATGTTATGTCAGCGGCATGGGAACTGGTTGACGAACACTTGACATTGCATGTGTGATATATTTTGTGTTTATAACAGTCTTCTAGGAATAGAGCTTTGAAATCAACTACAAAAATAGATACGATTGATCTTTTTGTTAAAATTCGGATATCTGCGATTTTAAAGTACCTAAATTTAGCAGACTATGTTAGTATTTGGCTTGCTCCTATTCCATTATCAATTCTTTAATATTACTTATTTTCTAAGGCGAATTGATCAGTATTGCAAATGGCAAGATACAACGACTTGCGCCCACGAGCGTTTGACCTAACTAGATATAAAGAAACCAATCACAATAAGTAGCACTAAAAAGCGAAACCTTTAGAAAAACTAAATCTAAGATTACATAACGTAACAGTAAATAGAACTCTCCGTGCTATCACAACCTCCCTTCGACTAAGGCTTTTGAACATGTCACAAAGTTCTCGAACCCTAAGCTCGCTTCTGAAGCACAATCGTGCGCATACGCCGGTCGTCTCGCAGCGGCCATACAAAGTGTATGAGATCTCATACTTGTCTGCACGGGACGACGGAGCCCGCGGCCAATTAGTAGCTCGGGGGAACGCCGAGATGATTGCAATGAGAGGCCGATTCTGGTACATTGGTTCGTTAAAATAGTTGGAATAAGCAAGAAATAGAAGTAGGTATTCAAATTAAAGATTAGTAAGTTTTTTTAAATATTTTTTTTTTGTTCTTAAACATAAGAAACCAAAAATTGTGCACGGGTGGGAATCGAAGCTGTAACTTCTGGCTAATCGGGCCAAACGCTCTTCCAATTGAGATACGGTGCTGTCCACCGCAAATTTTTGTAAGTAGTTAATAAGATACCAAAAAAAGCGAAATTTTTGGTATCTTATGGATACGTCATTCATTACACGTGACGTCAGCGCTATCTACCTGTCTGTTTATGCAACAGTAGGCTAAGCAGTTTATCATTGCAGATGAATTCAACTTTGTAATTGACAACGCTTCGTATCCAATGGTTTTAGAATGTTTTTAACACTTACAGTGTCATATTTTATATTCTTAAATGTGAAATAAGAAACCATACATTGTCCACCGGCGGGACTCGAATTTGCAACTTTTGGCTAACCAGGCCAAACGCTCTTCTAACTATATCGTATGCTCTAGATTCTAGAGTCTATAAAAAGATAAGTTGTAGATTGATCAAAATCTATCTGAGCAATAATATTAAAGTTTTTGTGAATAAAAACGATCACATTTTTAACTGACCCATGTGTTTTCAAAATTAGTTATTGTTCAGTGACCAGCATATCAGGTTGCCTACTTTTGTTGCAACCTAGCCCTTATTACACCTGAATAAGATCGCAGTGTTTATAAGCACACATGAGGTTCATTTACAAGAGACGCGAAAAGTGTAAAAGTCTACCCGTTCAGTTCATATCGACTCCAGAATCAGCCTATCCCTAGAGTCCCAGACCGGTTCCGTCCCCGCTCCTGAGTTCCTGAGTGACGCCTGTCAACGTAATGGGTTTGTGACGCATATAAACTTAGCTTGTTTATCAATTTTATCATAAGTAACTCATTTGGACTAAATTGCTCTCCAACATTTGCATTTTCACCAGATCATTGGATGTACTCAACAATTTTTATAGCAGTCATAAATGTTGCTCTTTACTTTGCATCTATCATGTGGATGTTATAAAACTGTGTATGTATGTTAGATTTTCATGCTAGAGACTGAACCGATTTTGATGATTTTTACATAGATGCTTTACCGTGAAGACGGACATAAGATAGATTTCACAAGAAAACTGGGGTTCGCGCAAACCGAAGGGGACTGTTTTAATATAAAAGTATCATAGGTACCTAATACATAAAATAACATAATAGAGCTGGAATTCATTATTTAGTTTGATTGCATTGCATTATGTTATAAATAATTGATAGTTCTTAAATTTATACACATTTGTTTGAGGCATTTTGGTTAAGTTCTCCAATATAGTCTTACGAAGAGGATTGTTTTTCTAAATCCTATCATCTTTACTACAAATGAATAACTAGGCTTAAATTACTTTTTTTAAATGTTATGCGGCTAAATTCAAATATATCCTTAGGTCATTTGATTTGATTGAAGTTGATTTTAAACTAGCCATATCATATAAACATTTGTCCAAAACTTGTTAAATTTATTTCTTTTCAGGCTGCATGACTCTAACTACGATAAAAATCATCAAAGATTTTGAAAATACTAGTAAACAATCTTATTGATGAAACAAGAAACCAAAACTAGCGCACGGGGACATTTTGACAGCACGGAATTGGAAGAGCGTTTGGCTGAACAATCCTGTCATACATGATTTTTGTGTAACTTAAGCGGTTTCCGCAGCGTATGCAGCGGAAGCTCTCAAAAGGAATATCTTTCTCCCGTTTTCGCAACATTTTTCATTTCTGCTGTGGTCTTATGAGTCGTATCTTCATGTTATATAGCCTAAAGCCTTCCTCGATAAATGGACTATCCAACGTAAAAATATTTTTTCAAATCGTGCCAGTAGTTTTTGAGATTAGCGCGTTCAAACAAACAAACAAACAAACAAACTCTTCAGCTTTATAATATTAGTATAGATGACACTGTGAGTGTTAAAAACATTCTTAAAAACTACTAATAAACAATAAACTTAGACTAGTTTTACACTGAAAGCGACAGTCAGTCTGTCAGCCAGTGTTTGGGCTAATAATACGCCACCTAAAGAGGACAGTGATTCACTGCGATTATTCGGCACATGGCGACACTTTTAGAACAATTAGACTACTGTCTCTAATTAAAGTCGTACGAAAAGATTTGTACTCACAGCATTTTAGTTCGTGTTTAGTTGACGTATCTATTCAAAAAAACATTCTTAAATTACCTAAACTTAGGTGAAATTTTCATAATATTAGTTTTCTAAATTTCTTGGTTATTATTGTAATCAATGAAAAAGGAATACTTATCCCATTCAAAAAAGCCTGTAACTTTACATATTTTTCGTAAGTTTTATATTATTTATAATTTTGACTTTAGGCAAGGTATTCTAAGAAAACTACGAGTACCTACTAGCATCTTGTCATAATTTTATCTTTAGCGCGAAGTCTGGATTAATGAATACTAAGAACGAAATATTCAAAAATTCAAAGACAATAACTTCTGTTGTGAATGTTGTTGAATCTTATATTCGTACTCATGCAAAAGTCTCTAGGTCAGTTACTCGTATTTTGATTTTAGGGAAAATAGCGAAACGGAAGTAACCTCAAAGATCTGGAGCCGAAAAGTTAAAACCAACCAAGTCCGAGTCGGACTTGCTCAGTAAGGGTTCCGTGCCAACTTTTTAACTGAATTATCGATCCACTTACTTCCACTAAGCCAAAATACAACAAACTATACAAAATATATTGTTAACTTCGTTTTTCATAGTGTTTGTATAAACAACAAAGTTATGTATGCGGTTTTTGAATATGCCCTTTTTTTCTTATTGAGTCCATTATCAAGTAGGTTCCCTACATGTGTGTGTGGGTGTGTGTCTTATTTCATATTTACCGACTAGTAGTGTTTGTCTTGTATATAAGTTTGGTGCATTAAGTAAATTATACTCATTCAGAAAAACCAGTGATATTTTTGTATTTAAATTCGCTAGTAACAATTTTATCTGAAAATATATTTTCTAACGTCGCGAGGGTAAGTGACCGGTGATTCAGCAGTGAGCGCCGGGCCTAACACGCGTATCGCCTGCTTGTCGGGCAATCTATTTTGAACCTTGATGACATTTGCATACTGTTCGCAACGGGTTGACAGAGTTCGCGATTTAGTATCATTCGGCGCGGGTGGTCTGACAGCTCTATATCGGTACCGGCGTCCCCCTCCCCCCTGCAAGTCTCTCGTACTATTTGTTGCCCCTACTTTCAGTCCATTGAGCAACTGGATAGAAATGGTTATACAGTGGCACGTTGCAATTTTTACAACAAATGATTGGGAAAAAAGATATTTACAGACGAGAACTCAACGTCTCAAGAAACATGCCAAAACAAGAAAAAATACACTTTATAACTTTGAAATCACGAATCATTGAAAATCATTTAAAAACGAGGTTTTGCGAACTTTTACTCGACTGTGAAATACTCGCTATCCCCATACAAGCAATAAGACTAGGAACTTATTAGCAGTTGTTGTCACTCAACAAACGCAAGGCTATTTCCCAGGAAAACGCTTAAGCGGAGTGCACACGAATACGTTATCTCATTCATTCTTCATTCTTGCTAATTCAAATCTGTTCTAATTAAAGAAAGAATAAATATCAATATGTTCAGTTAAGGATGATTCACGCTATAACGGCCGGGGCACGGTCAAAAATGGTATACTTTTGTATGAAGTAATTCATGCCTGACCGTGCGCCGCCGGACCTCGGCCGGGGCACAACCGGGAAAAATCTTGGTGAGGTGAGCAGCTCAACATATAATTAACGAAGAAAAAATATTATTATATGTTGCGACATATATAATATACCCTGTGATTAAGGGCATGAGCTATCCTAAGTATTTACAAACTAATAGATAACAAGTACAAAAAAAATACTATAAACCCATTTCGGACGAAGTATAACAATCTGGTAAGGAGAAACTTTTATTTCATATTAAATGTATATTTAAGTCATCGTCTATCGTCAGATGAAATCGCTAGCCGACAAAGACCACTAACCTAAAAAGCCGTGCAAATAAATACACCCAAACAGCCCAGGGTAACATGAATGAATTGAGCATATTGATTTGCATAAAGTCGACCGGTGCCTTCGCTCTAGTAGCTCTCTTCAACTTCTTACTCCCCGTTACACTTCTGGTTTTATGTCCAATTCCTTTACTCTCACAGCCATTCGACTTTGGGCTTGAATGGGCTTCCACAAAGTGTCTAAAAATCTACCTATAAATTTACCTTCAAGAGGACATTGGGAACACCTTACAGAGTCGATATCTCTGACCAGTCTCATTGACATTAATTTATCTATGTGTACCATATTATGTATACTTAAATGATGTGTATGTTTATATAATAAATACTTATTTATTTATTTTTATATAATCATATATAAGTAATAGGCAGTATGTACGTTTATCATCGTATTATACTTATCTTTGTCGTTATTCTCTTCTCTATCTCGCCTCTATAACTTAACTTGCACCGCCTGATCATATATTTTTCTCTTTTCTGACGAGTAGAGAATACTTTTGGCATTAAGTCCACCATATGTACAATTTTATGTATTGTGCATGAAGTTTTAAATAAATAAATAAAGGACAAAATGTTTTTTAAATAATAATAATCAAATAAAAACTTAAAATGAAGAGTAAAATATTATATTTTAAGTTTTAAAATCGGTCAATGTCATACATAATTATGGTTGTCAGTTAGTGTGCACACAGCCTATGACGTCTCCGGCTTATGCGCTTGCGCATGCCTCGAACATTCCATAACGATGCCGTTACAATAATCTGTCCCACTCCTCCAGATTCCATGCACTGTGTCCCACTGAAGAAGTTAACGTGAAATACACAACTAACGTACCTGTCATTGAGTATTAGAAACGCACAAATCATGCCACTTCTAAATTTTTCATAAGCACGGTAATAAATAAAAATTCTACGTATATTCATAAAGATGAAATCAGAAACCAAAAATTTGCGCACGGGCGGGACTTGAACCAGCAACCTTTAAGCTGACCGGGCCAAACGCTCTTACCAATTGAGCTACCGTGTTGTTAGTCCAATCCTGCGAAATTTGTGGTTTCTTTATGGATACGTCATTGCGTGACGCTATTACGTATATTCGTCACATACACAGACTTAATTTGTCGAGTAAGTAAACTTTCCCAATGGCGATTCAAAACCTAGGTTCTAGTTATATAATAGAACCTAACGTTTAATAATGCTCGATGTTTGCCAGTTAGTCACGTGAAACAGATGGGCTCAGACTCAAACTTAAACGTTTATGCTCAAATTTTAAAGCTGAGTAAAATGCTATTGGTAATTCAATAGCACCTGTTAGCGTCAAACACGAAACCTCGTCGATTGCAAGCGTCAATTACATGCGATCGGATCTAGCGCCATTACAGCTGACAGCTTGACGCCTCTTAATGCACCGGACACCGATCTGCATGAGATATCACATAACTGGATCGGCGATTGAAGGGAGGGAAACTGACTTGATTCAGGAATGGCGTAAGATCACCACGAAATCGAAACCTTGAACAAAATAAATTGCACTTATAAAAAGCAATTGTGTCAGACAAGAAATCGAACCCCGTGTCTTACGCTATCCGGGCGCATGCTTATAACACTCTGCCACCGACACATTGGCAAGCCTGTTGAATTTTGCAAGTGCTTTCTTTAACGCGTAGGCTGCGTGACATCATCAATGTTGCGACATTGCTCTTTTAACATCGGAAGAAATTTTTTTACACATATTTTTGATATTTTACATGTGACATTTGTAAAATGCAAATGTGCAAGGAATCGAACTCTGTGTCTTACGCTATCCGGGCGCATGCCTATACCACTCGTCCTATGTCCTTGAAAAACATAGCAGAAGTTCAAATGCTGTTATATTTTTACAGAAATCAATACAAATTGACTATGATACAGCAAAATTATGACTGATAGATAATGTGTGATGTGACTAAACCTCCGCTTTATGGACATGACTGACTGACAACAGACCATTAAAATTTAGAATTCCTCCAATGAAGCAAACAGTTAATATGTAGAGGATAATTATTTAATGGAATGGCAAATTGAGCTTACTTACTCAATAATCAAGAGACAAGAATCGAAATTGCAGGTCGCTGACCTATACAAAATCAGATAAAACTATTACAAAATAGTCAGTTCATAATTTCTAACGGGCAGGTAAGCCGACCATCCCTTGCTTAATCGCGTGAAACAAAGCACCTTCCACGAACGCTCTACCTGGCTTTCCCTCGTACCAAAAGTATGCATTTACAACCAAAAAGCGACATGGTTTGTCAAAGATGCAAGTCTCTTCAATAATTAGGTCGAATTTGCTATGAATTTATCAAGAGGCTGACAGTTTTTGAAGTTTCGTGGTACATGGGCGGGTCCACCTTTCAATGAGTGGCTGTGGTGCCTTTGAGGGTTGTTTATACTTCACACTCCATAGGACAATTAACTAGCACTTTGGTACAATTGGCAATATTCCATACAATCTTCTATGACAATTTGTAGATGAATGGGTCACTTTTTGCCGTTAAATATTTTTAGATTGAGTATATTTTTTGCATTTTTAGGGATTGAAAAACTTTTACGAAACGTCTTTTAACATGATTTTGATACTTACGATAAAAACCGTGACACTGTTAATCGTTCAACTGACTTAGAAGATTGATTCTTTAGAATATTTTCTGATTACCTACACCACTAGCTGAACATTTTTAACAATTGTTTTCCAAAACTATCTCCAACCATCATCATCATCATTATTATCAGTCAAAGGAGGTCCACTGCTGCACATAGACCTCCCCCACGGCTTTCCACAGAGACCGATCACCAGCCGTCTGCATCCAGTCACTCTTTACAAGGTCGTCTGTCTATCTTGTCGGTGCACGTCCTTCGAAGCGTCTTTGGTCAAAGGGTCTCCAATCTAGAACTTTCCTGCCCCAACGGCCATCATCTCTTCGCGCTAAGTGCCCTGCCCATTGTCAATTGATTGACTTGATCGTCCAATAACAATTCAATAATGATACATTTATAGTGTAAGTGCAACAAAACGGCCGACTGATGAGGTGTAATCAGTCACTGTCATATTGCCGACTCATTTTTATCTCCCCGGACGGCCTATAAATACCGATAGGGTCTACAACGACTACAACTCAAATTGTCAAACTAATATTCAATTCATATTCAAAGCAACGTTTAACCGAATCAGTGCCAGAAAAGCTAATTAGACAGCATGTTGATGTTGCTTCGAAATAGCGTATGATCTCCGTTTGAAAAAGAATAAAAAATCAACGGAAATCACTCGAAAAAGGATCTGAATGCTCACAAAATTGAGCTACCGTTTTTAAATAAAAACCGGCCAAGTGCGAGTCGGACTCGCGCACTGAGGGTTCCGTGCCAACTTTAACTAAATTTGGGAATCCACTTACTTCCACTTAGTAAAATCCACAATATTTTGTTGACAGCAAATATAACTTTGTTTTTCATAGTATTTGTATGAAGTACAAAGTTATGTTTGCGGTTGTTGAAAATGTGCTATATCTCAAAAAGTTCTGGTTCGATTCCGTCCGAACCAATTTTCGTTGTAAGTATTTGTTAAGATCTACATCATTATATGTTTTTCAAAATTTACCCTCGCTTAGTTTAGAAGTTAGATGGGGGGACGCCCATTTTACCACTTTGGAAGCGTCTAGCTATGAAACGTTAGACTTTAAAAGAAAATGGCTTTTAGGAACCTCGATGTCATTTTAAAAGACCTATCTATAGACACCCCACACGTATAGGTTTGGCTAAAAAAAATTTTTTTGGTTCCGTTTTTTGCCATTCGGGTACGGAACCCTAAAAATGGACTTTTTAAAACAAATACCACACGCCGTCTTAACGCGAGCGATTCAAAAAAGGGTCCCTGCACCAGCGTAGTAAAGTGTATGCCAGTAATAGCAGTATACTAGACTAGCCCGTCTGCTTCGTCAGTGTAGCGATTACTTTGCTAGTACACTACCCAAGAGATATCGGGTTCGAATCCTGAGTCGGTTCGAAATTAGTGTCTGGGTTTTTCTGTTCCGCAAATATTTGGAAACAGCTCGGAATCAGGCAATTGCTAAAGGTGACACCCCCATGCCTAGCAAAGCATGCTAAGCCGTGTAGGTCCTGCGCCTGATCTTTCGCCGGTCACATCGGATCTGCCGTCTCACAGAATAATGAAAGTGAAGGAACAGAGAGTGCTCTTGTGCATTTTGTGCACACTTTTAAATATACGAATATGCAGCCTTAGCTATCAATCTAGCCTAGCTGTTAATACGCACACTGTGGTGTCGTCAAATCACTTTGTTTCTTTTAAAATCTTATTTTATTTTATTTGTATAACAAAATCACAGCTATAAATGATAATAACATAAAATACAGACATGTAAGACTTACAGCCCATGACGTTTTTTTTTTTTTACTAAATTTTATTTACGGTCATCAGTTAACTTGACGTGTATTATTATAATTGAATGTCTCTCTCTCTCTCTGAAATGTGTGTGTATGTGTATGTTTTACGAATTACTTTCACCAATTATCCTTAGTACCTCTTTTCGGAAGCCACTTTCTGCAGTATGAAATAAATCTGTCGAGTGAAATTTTTGGTTGTAGCTTCTGTGTAGTCTCGGAACGAGTGAGTTTTGTGTGTAATTTGTCAGTCTTATTGTAACTGCAAATAACTTTGTATGCCTTGCGCTTTTTTGGAACTGAAACTCATAATTCTTACCAACAGTTTCAGAACATGTGTGCCATTAGGTGGCAACCCTAGTAACCGCGCACGCGCTGTTTATGTCCACCGCATTAGCTCAATGGTAACACGTGTTCAATCGGGTAACTGTCGATGCTGGAATAATCCTCTCGTGTGGTGCCCGATGCGTTGATCAGCCAGTGTGGCAGCGGCTTTATGATAATTCTTTGGCAATTGATGTGGATTTGGTCGCTGGTTAGATACATTTTTTTAAAGTACTGCACTGTCAAAGGTGGGACTTTTGCATAGAGTGGTTCAAAAGTTCAAGACCTTAGTGTCTCTTCGTCTCATAATCCACTTTTATAAATTAGCAAAAGTCTGGTCGTTACAGATACTATAGCTCTAGAAATTTCATGGAATATGACCTGTTGTTGCTCTTGATGACATGGCGGCTTAATAAGCTTAACTTACTTAAATAGAAGTAACCACAATCCACGACACCAGGCCAACGTAATGCTGCAATAATTTCTCTAATTACACTACAATCGTACGATTATCAACCCTAGTCCAGATTCCCTAGTCTTTAAGTACCCCTATGGGTACAGTAGAGGTACAGAGTAGGACATGGATTGTTATCTATATACCAATCCATGTATATAACTGCCTCGGTGGCGCAGCGGTAAGAGCGTCGCACTTTAAAGCGACGGCTGCGCCAGAGGTCCCGGGTTCGATCCCCGGGTTGGGCCCCGAGCCTCGGAAATTACGTAAAGCCGTTGGTTCTGCGCCTGATCTCTCTCCAGTCGTGTCAGATTGCTGTCCCATTATGCTATGAGACTGAAAGGAATAGAGAGTGCTCCTGTGTTTGCGCAAACACTTGTGCACCTCAATATGTCCCGCGCAGTCTGTTAGTCGTTGTGACTGGCCACAGTAGTCGAAATCGGCTAGGGGGACTATTAATATTAGACCAATCCATCTATCCCTATCTCTCTCAAGCTTATGATGGCTCGAGTGACACGTACGGCTAGATTCAAAAACGTTTCTAAATTAACGTGTTTTACATAGTAGATCTTCTAAGACCGGACTGTGTAAAATTTATTTTGCGATACAAGCACTCTGCTCACTTGTACAGATATGCTGTAAAGAGCGAAAGGGACGACTACATTAATAAATCCCCACATCATGATGCAGGACTCTTGAGACCGTCGCACGCGCATCAAGTTCGTCCAGGCGAGCTAATTTTAGCCCCGGGGTGTGGATCCTGTCCAGGCGGGCTATATTTAGCCTGGGGTAGAACGTAACCCTCAGTTTACCGGAATCGGACCAGACAACGATGACAGAAGTGCATCAACAAAATGATACGCTAGTCCGATTGGTTACGTTCTACCTACGTTGTTTTGTATGAGACTGGTAGATTAAGTTATAGATTATTTTAGGGGTAGGCATAGTGTTGATTGGTTTCTTCGGCAAAGTAGGGTTTTTACTTTCAAGACGGTTTTTATCACAGTAATATACTTTATTTCATAAGACCACATTAGTATTTATTAGTTCATATACATGATTCGGCAAATACTTGCAAAACGAATGGAAAAGGCGTTATGCATTTTTTTTGTACTTGACCACAGTGTGGGTTGAAACAGCGGTTTAGTTACCACAAAATAAAAATAAAACAAATCAAACAATAATAAACGGAAACCGAGCCCAAATCGTGATGTGTTGGACAAATTAATGAATCCAATATGTTTATAAACACACCGCTGTAATTGAATCCAGGCCCGCTCCATAAGGCCAATCGCACATTACAGGTTACGTAGCGAATAAAAACAAAATACAAACAATTTTGAACTTTAATAGCAGATAGCTCCGAATTTACTTGTGAGTGAAGGTACAGCTTTAATTCCCAAGGAGTTCCAAGTGGGCCATGATGTCCATGTAAAACTTGTGGAGAGTTCGTACACTGCCTACGAATTTACTAGTTGTCAGTGTATGAAAAGTATCTGGTTCAACTAGTAAATAACAACACTTTTGCTTACCATAGTTCTGTATAAGGTTCATATTTTTTTGCTTGACGAATATTGTAAACAATCTTAACATTCCTTTTTACCGAAATAATTAATTTTTAAGCAAGACAAACACGAAACTCACCAACTACTCGTACATAGGTAATTAATTATTTAGCACTGAGAACTTTTTAAATTAAATAGTAAATAATTGTATATACTGCTATTCTTTTTAATGTTACTAAAATATTGTTTTTGTTAAATATTGTATTGGAGGAGAGGAAGCAAACCCAAAACGCGCGGACACAGTCGCAAGGGACCGCTAGTTAGGTAATCAAAAAGCTTGATAAGACTAAGTATCGAACGAAACATATAACATAACCTCGCTCGCCACACTACATCACTGGTTTCAAACTAGTGTAAGCCATTCTGACCGGCATCATGTGTTGGCATCACTTCCCAGCACTAGCGCCCCTACTATAAACGACTACGCGACTGGTCAATACTCCTTTTATCAAAATACATAGCTTCTGATCGCTTCGCTAACATTATACCACAAGTTTTGAAATCAGTGAGCCGTTTTGACCGGGAAGCGAGGGTATCATGTGACGACATCACGTTTCGGCGCAGGCGCATCCTACGATCGCTTCCAGGAATGCGCAGGACTCCGAGCAAATACTGCTCCGGCTAGTTTAAGGCAAGTAGGCAAGTTGATGCCCGTAATCTCGCTTGCCGGAAGCTATTTTCTGTATTTTACTTAGGATAGCTTTTAAGGACATGTGCCGCTCATGTTAGTAAGTTGCAAAAAGCACCACATTACAATCTTTCTTATTAACTTTCTTAGACTTTTCTTATTAAATTTGTTGGTACGTTTTTTTTACCTATTTTCTTATCAGTAAATTAGTTTCTTGTTTTAGGAGAAAAGGCTTAATTTACAATGACCTGATGATCATTAATTCGAATTTGGGTTGATTAGGCCCCCTTACACGCTGCGACTTTTAGCATCGATGCAGTCGCGCGTATTGAAAACGCGTTTCTCAAATGAACAGATTTAATTGAGCATCGAAGCAGTAGCGCGACTGCATCGATGGTAACGCACGTTAGAATCGATGCAGTCGCTAAAATTCAGTACATAATTTGTCAATTTCCATCTTCTGCATCGCGACTTTATCGATGCGAAAAGTAGCGCAGTATGTTAAGGTTGACATTTTGCGACTGCATCAATGCTAACGCGCGTTAGCATCGCGACTGCATCGCTGCTAAAAGTCACAGTGTGTAAAAGGTCTTAGTACCGATTTAAATAATTTTATTAACAGCTTTATGCCGTTGATTACATCTTGTATGATAAAAATAAAACGCCTCAAATGTTCCACTAGCTGCCATTCCGAAGGAGTCTGATTCAGACTTGCCGGTCCACCGCACAACGGTGTCCCACCAAATATGGACATACACCGGCACTGTAATCATTCTAATCACTATACGTGACTAATTTAAACAAAAACGCCGAAGCTCTGACACACGAACGGCATTTAAAGGCTGTACAGAACGCGCGTCGCCGGCTTGCCGTTAACATGTCAACAGCAGCCTTTGCAACTTTGTCGACGGCAAACGTTGACAACATATTGTAAAAAAAATGGGACCTACCGTGACATGTCGACATCGTGTCAACGCCAAATCCATGGCAGCAGTGGTCTCTTGTAGACGGCTGCTTTTGCTTATGCTTAGTTAATGTTATGAGTTTGCCCTTACCTCCAGCCAGATTAAGACAATCATAGCCAAGTTTAATTCGATGTTGATGGAGCGAGCTCACAAACAAAACTCTGTTAACACTGATGTACTTAGTGAGTTCCACTCTTTTACTGTATGTAAAGTAGGTATTATAAAATATCGATAAAAAGCACGTGGTTCGTTTTCGTCGGTAAACTGCCTCCTGTGTGTCAGAACCTTGCGATTCGCACCTGATTGGCTTTCTTGAATACTGAAGTAATGTAAACCTATGTGATTATCGCCCGTGTAAACCGATGCCAATATGTAATAACAAGTGCCAACGATATAATCTTATCAAGTTGAACCTAACTTATTTATGAATGAGAAAATGAAGTGGATAATCTTGTACCCTGGTTAGCAAGCAGCATTCACCTAGAATTAATAACAGCAAAGTTACTATCCTAGACATATTTTCATCGACTTTACTGTGATCTTTTCGCAAACCTACTTAAATGTTATTCCTGTTGCAGTAAGTATTATAAAAGCTTATAATTATCTTGAAACGGTCACGGATCAAAAGATAGCCGGTGGTCACATTAACAAAAGTATTACAAAAGACTGTTGATAAACAGTTCCGTGAGGGACTCAGCACCTAACTCAAGTATTTTGCGGAAACCAATAAAATTGGAAGAAGTGTACGTAAAAAAAGTTGTTGTTGTAAATAAATTAAAAAATAAACCGCCTAAACAGGTTAAAATACTGCATTCGTCTTATATTTAAGAGAAACAAATTGTTTTGGGGTTGGTGCAAGATGTCTGAAAAATGTTGGGTCGTGTGATCGCTTGACATTTATGCACCGACTCCATTTTTTTTTAATTTCACGCGTTTTAGTTATTATTTATAACTCAAAAACTACTGGACCGATTTTGATGAAACTAACACTCTACGCTAAATGTATTAAGTTTATTACTGGTACCTGAATGAACTTAAAAAGAATCATCTGTCTATGACTTCTAGTTTTCGAGAAATCCTGAGACAAACATACATACACACTTACAAAATTTAGGATACGTGTTAGGAAGCCTTAATTGATCGACATACTAAAATTTTATCCAATTTTGATAATATCACATACATACAGGTCGAATTGATTTCATCAATTTTTTCGAGTCTGTAAAAACAGCAGTGTGCATTGGTTCCAGAAGTAAGAACTATTAATAGTCTTATTTATTCTTAATTTGTAAGGCTGAAAGTATGCACTGAGACATTGGATAAGCGAATCATCCAAAACTTAGCTAATGAAATAAAATTTAATTAATTCTACTATCTCATCAATCAGTTGGCTCATGAAAAATTTTAAGACTCACCAGGCTTGTGATGCCGATGTTTCTTCTTGCCGGCAACGGCCACAGCCAGCAGAAACAGCACCCACCACCTCATCCTGACACCATCACACCTCACCGCGCATCACAACACAACATTAAAACAACAACACAAAACAAATCTGAGTAGTCACACTTCGAAATCACAGACACACAAATGCACCGAAATACTAATAAAGAACACAGAATTCGCAAGACGAACGACCCGAATACACAAAAACAATTGACGATCGCGTTTTTATCGCACCCGCGAAAATGAGATCGGAGCGAACTTTTTGCGCGAACCGACACGAACCGACCACAGCGGCGGCCGAGCGACTACTGACGAGCTTTTAAAGTTGCCGGTCAAGCTTGCTACAAAAAGCTTCCGAACCGAATACTCGAAGGACCAATACAAAATGCCACAAGAAAGTTATCAACATTAAACGCAGGCGCGTAAAATTGTGGTAAGCCATTTAAAATAATATCATTTTGATGGAAAAATAGTATGTGGGCGATTCTTACTTATTTTAACGAAAAGCATTGAGCATTTGAGGGTGTTGCGGCAAAAGCTCGTAACTGCTGACAATGTGAAAGCTTTCTTTGGTCACGCACAAGTGCGTGTTTCCACCGTGAAACAATAGATGGCGCTAGTTACTTTACTCTTTTAAAGATGCGCTATTTGTACTATTCAGGCTCAGAACAGAGTACAGCTACATAAAACTACCGAACAAGAAATACTTTTTGAGGAAAAAGTTACAGTGCAACTAACCTATGTGAAGAATTGTTACAAATGGAACTACTGGTGTCGCTTTGAAAACGTCGTTGATGCCGATACAAGTCAGTGCTACTATTATTGATGTTCGAAAATTTTCTTACCCAATTCTACGAGAAACAGACGTAATTTATTGATTAATGTATCACTTAAAAATAAGAAATGGTAACGACAATCATCATCGTCATTATGGCGTTAATCCTAATTGGGACGTGAGTGAGGAGTGGGAAGTGAAAAAATGATAGATATTACCATCATCATCATCATCATTATCAGCCAAAGGACGTCCACTGCTGAACATAGGCCTCCCCCACGGCTTTCCACAGCGACCGATCACTAGCGGTCTGCATACAGTTTGATCCTGCGAATGGTCGTCTGTCCATCTTGCCTGTAGACGTCCTACGCTGCGTCTTTGGTCGAAGGTTCTCCAATCTAGAACTTTCCTGCCCCAGCGGCCATCAGTTCTTCGCTAGTTCTAGATATTACCATTCGGCGTAAATTCTGCCTTTCGTTGCGCAATGAAGTTTTGTAAACATTTTTTGTCATCATGTAGTTACGGCGATTATTAAAATCCAGAAGTCTTTTTTTTTTTCAAAAACGGCAACCCATTTCGATCGTTGCGCCATGCTGCCATTCTTTAGAAAAGTTGGTGGCACTTTATAACAAAGGTTAGATTTGTCAACTTAGGTCACTTAGCTTAATTTCCAAAAAATTTTGGTGGATGTTTCGTAATTTACATTCTAGGTTATCATATCGGTTTTGTGTATACTTTCTTTCTTCTTTTCTATATTCACTTGACAATACTTACCTTCCGAAATGTTTAGTAGTTCTAGTTGGTTATACTGTTTATTTTTATAAAATGAATTAAGAGAAAAATTGCGTACTTGCGCACGGGCGGAATTCGAACCCGCAACTCCAATACTTTCGAGCTACCGTGCAGTTGGTTAGACCAAAATTTCTGTAGAGACCAAATATTTCGCGGTCGGAACTACAAAAAAAATAACTTTAAAAAAAAAGTAAAAACCGACTCAACTGATTTCATGCCACAGCACGCACCGGTGCGTTATAACAATTAAATTTCTATTGTGTCTCAAGTGTGGCAGCAAATGGGTTAAAAACTTGGTTAAAAACCAAAATGCACTAAAAAGTCTCAAATAAACTCTTGACCCCTGAAAAGAAAGGAAACCATTTTAGGAAAACAATTTCTTTTTGGAGTCGGTGCTCTGATAGTTGATGCTTGGTGGTCAAAGTGAAGGTTTTGAAGTCGGTTTTTACTTTTCTTTAAAGTTAATTTTGTGTAAATGCAGAAGAGGGGGGGGGGGAGGTTGCACCTTATGACTCTGTTCTTTAAGAAGCTACAAATTACCTATCACAATAAGTACACAAACAGACCAACAGAGCAATAAGTTCTGTCATTATAATTACTGAACTCATAAGCGTTAAGGAGTTCCACCATCAGCTTAGCTCGGCACGATGTTGACCAGCAGACGTAACAACACGTCAACATTAAGATTCTAGTAAAAAAAAACACTATATGTGCCTTTAAAATTTGAGGGTTTTCCTCGATTACACCAAGATCCCATCATCAGATCCCAAATAAACAAAAATGGGACCAACTAGAAGGTATACCCTCTAGGTAGGCGAAATTTTTTTTCGAATCGGTCTACAAAAGACTGAGATATGAGGTAACATAGATACAAAAAAAAACTACAGTCGAATTGATAACCTCCTCCTTCTTTAAGTCGATTAAAAATAACACTGTATGTGTTAAACACTGTAAGTGTCTTGAGTTTGGCCACGTTCCGTTCCACGAACGCAGTTAAAATCGCAGAGCTCACAATAGGCTCACCAAGGTGACCCGAAATAATGGTGTATTATTATTAATTAAATTAATTGTTATGCTATTTGATTTGATTTATGTTTTTATATTTATATTATAATTTGCAATTGTTCATACAATATGTCAAAATCAATTTGTGATTATTCGAATGATAGATTAATGTTTTGTTTTTGTGCTATTTTATGTCATTTTTTTTTTGTACCCACAAAGGCACTCGCTGAAAATCAGCGTCGTGGTATGAGTTCTGCTGCTGCCACGACCAATGCTGAGCGGGTGCCTTAGACGGCCTAAGTAGACTAGTACATGTATTTTTGTTAATGTTATTCATTTTTGGGTCGAATAAATTCATTTTCTTTCTTTCTTTCTTTCTTTAAAAACACTTCATTCAGCTTTCTGTAAGCAAGTATTTGCACATTTAGTTCAGAGAAGTTCAGTCAATCGATTACCCTAACCGCTGAGCCTCTTATAAATCTGTGAAGTTTTCGTACAAACCTTGCAAGTGGCGAATGTGTATCATTAATCAATTCGTGAACGCGACACATCCATCAATCCCGGTGGAAAATGTCGCCGCTAAGGCAGGAAAATAGAGCTTGTAGTCAGCTTTTTGTAATATATTGGGAGTTGTGTAGATTTATGTATACGTAAAAATAAGTCTACTATGGTAATATGAAAGCAGAGTTTATTTATAAACGACTTCCATCAAAGACCGACTTGAAAAGATAACAGCTACTTAGATTAGAGTAGGTTCTAGTTGGTTCTATTGTTGCCAAATAAGGGTCTATTGATGGGATCTTGGTGTAATTGGATGAAACCCCCTATAATTTCTAAAACTTAATAGGTATTGTCATGACTTTACGTATGAAAGTAACCATTTTGTGGCTTGCACCATTCCCTTAACCCTTAGGAGATCAGTGATTATGACATCTGAATCCTATTTAATATACTTTGTAGCTTATTAAGGAATAAAGTCAAAAGATGCAATCCCCTATACCTCATAAAAATCCCAAAAAAATGCTAATAAAATTGAGTTTTACCAAAAAAGTACCCTACTTTGTTACCTACTTTAAACACAAAATGCACCAGATGGTCTAAAATAAACTCATGAACGCAATCAATTTTAGGCAAATATTTTTTTTTGGAGCCCGCCTGTTAGCATGGTTTGCCTAAAAAGGAGTCCTTTCATGAGTTTATTTTAGGCTTTATAGCATTTTGATTTTGTATTCAGTTTTTACTTTTTCTTCAGCAAACGCATAAATTGGTACCTTATTAAACGTGCAAGATAAAGTACGAACTTTGGCGAATAGATACAGTATTAACTTAAATTATTTGTGTAAAGTTAGGACAATAGTTCTAAGAAAAGATCAAAAACTTTTGCATTCACCCTTACGATTAAAACCTACTTTCAATCTGTCCACGATGACTATTAAAGCAGGATCTCTCATCTTCGTCTTTGTGTAGTAAAACCTTAAGGATGTAGCTTAGATCATCGACAATTGCTTGCGGTGGGGATACAGTACTATAGTATACTAAATTTTATTTATATAAGCATAAAAACCATATAAATTGCCCTCAACCAAGAAATGCCCAAACGAACTTAAGTAGTTTTCCTATTAGTAGTTTATTTATCAGTCTTAATAAAAACAACCCATAATGATGAGACCGAAGTAATAAAAGGACCATACTAAACATTACTTTCGTTGCCTGCTGGACTGCTCAAGCAGTCTTAAGTACAACATAAGGTAGGAAGGAGAGGGCGTGATAGTTTCACTCATCTGCAACAGATGGCGCTATGAGTCTGGATCGGAAAAGTTTGCTGATTCTTTCAGTGGTTCCTTTTCGGTTTTTACATAAGTATCATAAAGCTATTAAGTATTTCTAATCCATGACAAAATACTAATATTTTCCTCGTATAAAAGTAGTCAATGCAATAAAACAGCAATAATGCAACTTATTCAGTTTTTAAAAATAAATAAGTATGTCGCTTTTAATTTTTAAAGAATAACCTTCATAATAATTAAAAGCGAAAACTATCCTCATAGCTACAAAAAGCGCCAAACGTGTCGTTGGTGGTTAATTCAGTTCTAACCTTATATTTATTTGTAATATATCCAACTCTAATGCCTTATTAAAGCCAATCCTTTTAACAAATTGGAAATTGTAAATTCAACGCATCAGCCCGCGACCTTTGTCCAGTTTGGCTAAATTAAAAGAGCTGGTCATTAATGTATTATGTAAGGTGTGAAGTAATGGGATGTGACCCATGACCCTATACGTGTGTGAATAATTAGGTAATACACGTTGCTTTAAAACAAATGATGGATAGCATTTTTAAATTTAATGGCGTACCTATTGAGCGAGATCAAATGTGCTTTATTCATATATCTGACTACCACCTATTTTAAGGATTAAGGATTTCTATTAATGTTTATACTTTTTACCCAAGCCACGTAGTTACCTTACCTAGTAACCTTACCAAGTTGCCTACTACCATCACCGAAAATACTACGTCTAAACTTGTCTTTATAATGTTCAATACTTACTTTCTGGAATGGGAAAAAAGCATGGACAATATGCAAATGTATACTCTCCAGATAGGTACCTACTTTCTTGCTCAACCTGTTAATGGTGTATCCATACGTCAAAAACTGCCGCTGCGGCATGAGCTGTGTGCAGCCCAGTCCGGCACTATGCCGTCGGGCGGTGTGGATATACCATTACATCCACAACAAAAAAAATCTTGTAATAGCCTAAGTATGTCATATTTATTTCCGAATGATATCAATCGCCTTACAATGCGACATGGATCTTTTGGCCAACGGCAAAAATCAGAACTAACGCTGTCAAATTAAAAAAATTGTTAACATATTCTGGGTAAATTACCAAAATGATTGTTTTTAAATATCGCAGACTTAAACTCCTTAATTAAAGTTATACTTTTCAATTTATTTGATTGTTGATACAATTGTTTGACAATTATATAAACATACGTTTATAGTTCTGTCCCATTTGTCTAGGTCGGGCAAACTATATAAGGAAATAAAGAAAATGACCCTAATAAATAAATAGACTCCATGTATCAATCGAGATTTTCTTGCACTGACTACCCTTAATGAATGCTAGCGCTTCCCTGTCAATGTCATCTATTTGCCAGAAGATCCTTGTCGCACCGAACTGTATATTATATGTCATCTGACTGCATCTTGTCTACCACCCTTCTGTTGACTGAAACTGTTTCAGCCTATTGGTTTTTGCTACTTAACTTTTTGCTACAATTTGATATACATACTATTTTGTAGTCAATACCTTATCAGCAGCGTTTAGCAATTATTATATTAAAATATTAAATGTTGGAAGTTTCTACTCAGGTCTTTTATAGAGCTTACTAAAAGGGGATGAATAACTTGCTAAATCGTTTCCAAAAAGGAGAGTTAGCCCAGGATCAAAAACAAGGGATGGGAAGAAAATCCAATAATACGAACAATAAGCCAAAAATGTTTAATGTCATACCTTTAAATTTACATTGCGTTAATCGTTAACACCAAAAACTGGACACCCACGATGCGTGCGGCGCGCGCGCCTCCACTAAACGAGTAAAAATTCCCTAAAAAAACCTTCGCTAAATTAGGTAGTACATATACATACTGATAACCGGATAGACCGCCGCCGGCGGCAAGGGGGCCGGTACGGCGCCCCCGCCCTGCGGGCCCGGCCGGGCCGCCTGGAACAACACACCACACGTATCACATAACATATGTGTTTAGATCTTTAAAATCACTGTCGAATAATATACTAGTTTAATAAATCAATCTATACTAATACTAGCTTGACGACCCGTCTGGTGTACTGGTCGAGAAATCACCTACTACGCAGCGGGTTGCGGGTTCGATCCCCGCACAATACAAACATTTGTGTGCATGAACATGTCTGTGCGTGCATGAACATGTCTGGGTGTTTTCTATGTTATCATGTATGTATTTAAAAACAAAAAGTATTTAAGTATTATATCCGTTGTCTGGCACCCATAACACAAGCTTTGAGTAGCTTACTTTGGGACTAGATGGCGATGTGTGGGAATGTCCAAAGGATATTTATTTATTTATATTTACTAGCGGTCGGTGACTTCGATCACGCGTTTTGATTTTGCTCGCTCCGCTCCCGTCACAGTGTGGTGTGCCTCGATAAATATCGTAAATATTCTTATCATCAAATTATTATTAGGGGATAGTACTTCTATGATTATTTTATAAAAAAATCTCGTGTCACAATGTTCGTTCCCGTACTCCTCCGAAACGGCTTGTCCGATTCTCATGAAATTTTGTGAGCATATTGAGTAGGTCTGAGAATCGTCCAACATCTATTTTTCATCCCTTTTTTTTTAATTACTGTAGTACTGATTAATAATATTTAATTAATAGTATTTAATTATTAAATAATCATAGAAGTGAGACCGCATAAAATTTTAAATTACGGGACTGGGCGGAACGGGGCCGGGGCGAGAAGAGAATGGGGGCGAAACAAAGTTCGCTGGGTCCGCTAGTATATAATAATAATTTATTCATCAAAATTACAGCGTACCAACCTTAATGATTCTACATACTTAACTCATATAAGCTAATATAAATAAATAAGCTATCCAACACGAAAAAATTTTTTTTTCAAATCGGTCCAGTAGTTCCTGAGATTAGCGCGTTCAAACAAACAAACAAACGCTTTTAATATTAGTATAGATTTAAGATTTTAAACTTTCGCGTTGCGTTGCAATATAAATAGCTAATAAAGTTGAAGAGTTTGTTGGTTTGTTGGAACGCTTTAGTCTCAGGAACTACTGGCTTGATTTGGAAAATCATTTCTGTGTATGATAGCTTATTTATCGAAGAAGGCGTTAGTTTAGGCTTAAAACATCACGCTGCGATGGGATGGAAGGGAGCATACTCAAAACGCGCGGACCCAATCGCGGGGGACTGATTGTAAATGAATAATAAGTGACACGCAAACGAGCAGCACCTTATGACGGCTGTTAGGTGATGACATGTCACTGGCAATTCACCGACATATCGACAGCGCATTGACTAGCTGACGTCACTCATTGCTGCCGAGATGTCGACGCGACAGCAAGTCGACGGCATATCGACGACATTCGAACCCAGTTTTCAAGATGCCACCATCATGGGTTCGATCCCCGACATCGTCTCGGGCTTGTGTGTATGGTACTTTCGTTTTGCTTCTGTTTTTCGTATCAAAAGTGATTTTGATGCCGGAAAAGTGAAATAGATTTACTCAGGGATACCACTTGTGTCATACACTGCACATGTGTCAATATACTGCCATAAAATATATCTGACAATGTCCATTAAATAAAATATAAACACACATTGCTCTGATTCCAAAGTAAGTAGCTAATGCACTTGTGTTATGAAAATCAGACACAACGGTGGTACCACAACACCCAGACCCGAGACAATATAGAAAATTTTGATTTCTGAATTGACCCGACCGGGAATCGAACCCGGGACCTCGGAGCGGCGACGCATTGAAACCAGTCATCATCATCAGTCTTTCATTGATGTCTTTAAGTGCGGAAGGCGTTATGAAGCACCAGGCATTCGCATAGGCATTTATCTGTGGCCGTATCTGTACATACCTAGACGAACCACTCGTCCTTGTGCGGGGCCGCGGCGCTCAGCGCTGCGCCCGCGCCCGCAGGCGGCCCGGGCGCGCCGCACTGTACCCGCGCGGGCCCGCAGGGAGCGCCCAGTTTCCCGGCAGCCGCGTGTCGGCCGCAGGGTCGAGCGGCTTGCCGGCGCCGGCTCCGTTGCTGCTCGCCATTTGTTGCACTGGAACGTTGGAAGAAACATGTTACCGAGCTGGAAAATAGGAGCTCCAGATCTTCTCGTCATTTGTTGCCCTAGAACATTGGAAGAAAAATGTTGCTGGAAAATAGGAGCTCCAGATCTTCTCGTAATTTTTTGCACTGGAACGTTGGAAGAAAATATTGCTAGAAAATAGGAGCCTCGACATTTTTTGCACTGAAACGTTGGAAGAAAAATGTTGCTAGAAAATAGGAGCTCCAAATTTTCTCGTCATTTGTTGCACTGGAACGTTGGAAGAAAAATGTTGCTGGAAAATTGGAGCTCCAGATCGTGGTATCGTAATCTCGAGCTGCTAATGAAACTTTCTCCTTAAACGATGCTCTAACTAAGGCGATAAGAAGTGGACCATTGCCACTTTCAAACAACACAGTGAATTGCACATATGGATCAAAACCTAATTCACTCGCGTAAAGTAAAATAGTTTACTGTACAAAGGCAGCTGGAAAGATTATCAAACAATACTGCTAGCAAGTAACTCCAAGTTGATGGGAATGTCGATTCGAAATCTGAGCAGAAACTTTTCTAAGTAATAAAGTAGCGTGACAGACAGAGTAAACAGACTTCTTCTGGGAGAGCTCTCCCATTGTCGAATCTGTCTAAGCCCAATTAGTAGGCTAGAGTCAAAGCCACTTCGAATAAAATAAAATAAAGTAGCACCGCTTAAAACCAGTACAGATATAGTGTCTCTGGTTAATAACACACACACACATCCCGACACTGATATCCAGTAACAAAGACCAGGGAAAAGTAACGAATACTAATTAAGACATCAGAAAAGGTTAACAATACTCTTAGGACTTACATTGTAAGTGCGTGCGTTGCGCAACGCCGCGGCGGCGGCAATAGCAGCACATGACAGCTGCTGCGCCTATGAGCGAAAGGGCAGCACCACCCGCGCCGAGCGCCAGCCAAGCATTGCTGACGCCCGACCCGCCGCTCTCTGTGAACACAAAACAAAAATACATCACTCAAGACTCACTTTGAGGTGCTCAAGGTGGCTCCATCATCATCACGACCAACGAACATAATATGCATCAACTCGAGAACTCAAGAACAGATTATAAGGCTCCAGACATAATTAAATCCTTATCTAGGTGATCCATAGTTGGCTCTATGCTAGACTCGACCAATTTTAAACAATTAAGACCCCTTCTAAACCAAATGGCAACTAGAAATGGTTTCAAGCAATAATACCGCCTGCATTGTACCGCCTCGTGATATTTAAGATGTTTTTTGTATTTTTCATTTTTATGATATGCAATAAAGTATATTTATAATTATTAGGACCAAAAGTAGGTAAAGTTATCGCAGATAGTGCAAAAACAATAGTTCAGAATCATTGATAAAAACAAAGTTGACACGAAAAAATCGTAAAAGAGCATATTCATTTGATAGTCAAAAACGCCGGACCAAAGGTGCAAAAAATATCATGCATGGTGATATCAACAGTGCTGATGATACTAATAAGTGAAATTAAGGTGCAAATGGTGTTGATGGTAATGAACACTCGTGCGAAGGATCTTCTTCAATCCAGAGGATCCCGTGAAGGTGCAAATCTCCTTGGCAGATCCAAAGATCAGCTCTGTCGATCTTACCGGGACAAAGAGCGGCGGTGTCCTCATCGGAGCCGTCGGCGCAGTGGTCCACGCCGTCGCACATCAAGTCTGCGCTCACGCAGAACTCGCGCTGCTTGCATCTGAACTCCTTGCACCCGTGCTCTGTGGCAAGCAGAACTAACATAAGTTCAAAATCAAAGAACATATAAATGTGACAGAGTTTTTGCGACACTTATACAAGTTTAAGAGTTGAGTTTCAAAAAAAATGTTTTTGTTAACGTATTTAAAAAGGTTGCTGATAGTAAATAAGTTGCTAAGTAGATAAAATATCTCAATCCATTACTAAGCATGTGCACAAGTTAGGCAGTAAAATCGCACCCTGCAAGAATTTTACTTTGTATATCGGTGTTTGTTTTGTTTGTATTCGTTGTCTGCGTGTCTTTTTCAATTTCGGTAGTTAATCACAAAGATTGTATCTGAAACTGACATGAGGGTATCCGGGTCTGACCTACCGATGTAGAAAAGAACTGACAGATAACGAAGGTTGGGTAATTCGATAAGTTAGATCGAGAGAGAGTGCTACATAATTACACGTATACATTTTTATCATATTTTCAAAATTACCAAAATCAATCAAAATGTGAGTACCCAGAACCTGCCGCGAAAAATTGACAATAAAATCGCTGACGCACCGTAGAAAAAATCAATCCCCGTCAAACGCCGCAAACAATGGCGCCCTAACGAGCTCCCGAAACAGATTTGATTCAGGAATCAATGTTCCCGTCAGCACTCGAAATTGCCCGATGAAAAATTATAAGCGCTTTATAATTTTCAACGTTTGCCTCTGAAAGGATCAAACGATTTCGATCTCAAGGAGCTTTGTCCGGGGTTGATGAAATCATACAAAGATTTGAAAAAAAAAATGTCTCGACTTTTTATGATGTTTCAGAGATACCATTTTGGCTGTTGAAAACTATTCATTTTAGCAATTAATGATTGTATGTGCAATGAAGAGTTATCTTATCTTACGGTTGTTTATTGTACATTTTATCAACGTCAGATATAACTTATCTGACTGAATAAGTATAAAAAAATCGATTGAAAATGACATTTACATAAATTAATGCTGACAAATTGGTAACAATTACAAATTAGGCGTTTTGTATTAGATATATTATATTCGACGATTATACCATAACTGACGTTGGTAAAAACTAAAATTTTAGGTAAAAGTGTCTTATAAACAGCGTACCTTTTGATATTTTGTACTATCCTTAGTTATACTTAGCTCTACAGAAATACGATTGCACTTTTATCGACTTTGTAACTCGAATTTACAACACAAAGCCATTTAATTTATTTCAATGCTAATCAATGTCAAGCTTCCACCAAACGTTTTCCGACACGGGCGTCAACTAACAACTCTTGTATTTTAAATTGGCTCTGCGAGAACAAAAAGTGTTCTAGGGTGTCGCTCAGGGCGCGATTCAAGGGCGCATTGTTCGTGTGACTGATGAAGGGCGCTCTACAGGGGCTGGCGTTAACTCCGCTCATATTTCAACTTGTGCAATTTGAATCCGGACGTGCCCCGACATGTCTCTCCTGATAATAATCTATACAATTAAGGGAGGACAATTAGACAGATTGTATGATTGACTGTCGTAATTAGGATTTTAAAAGTTTTTTTTTATTTGACACAGGTCCGAAAGTACTTTTGATAAACAGTCACCTACTTGCAGATTGCTGGCGTAAACACTAGGTAAAAAATACTTGTTACTCGACCACTCTTCTAAACTGCAGTAAAGTAAGGTTGGTTACTTAAAGTTTCAATAGTACTATAACAGTCACGTCGGCCCTTTGTTGAAATATACAATTTCAGAATGGTTTGAGTCTTCATCAAAAATCACTTCTAGAGATTAGAGAATTTTAGGAATACATTCGTAAAGCCAAAAACTACTTAAACAATTTCCACACAAAGTTTTCATATGCTCGCAAACAGCAAAGTGTTGAGGGCTACCAACAATCCGGCTAGGTTAGAATCTGCAGAAGTATGCAAGGGGACGGGGGCCGTGACGCAACATGTGCAGCCTGCGAAATTGGATCTGTGCTTTCGAAACTGAATTCTATGAATTCTCTAATAGTGTTATCTATTTCATTGTAGTTAGAAGGTTGTTAAAATTTTGAATAGTATTTATCTGTTGAAATGGCAAAGTCCTCCTCCTTTTTTCTAAGCTTCTTAACGAACAGCTGTTCGTAGCATCCATCCGAAGCGAAACCAGAGTTTGTTATCTCATGTTAAATGATTGCAATATCCCCTACATCTAATGACGCTTTCTATTTCGCCGATAAATGCCAATAGAATCGTATTACATTTAATAGTACGTCAGGAATGTCTTGTGGGCCTTTGAGATCTCCAATACTACTTACTTTGCTCTGTTTCTTTGACGTCACGTGTTCCGGAAATCGCCCTGGAAAATCTTGTGTCGTATAGAAAGAAATCAAATGGCAAACAATCGTATGTCAAGATATTATCTCCAAATTAATTTTGTTATTTCGCTCTATCGTCTTTGACGACTGTCCTTGACATTTGAAATAAACCTACAGTAATCATATTGATGTAATTTTTATCCCATCGAAAGCAAAATAAATTAAATGTGATAGTAAATATCTTTGTTTGTATTTTTTGGAAACACCTTAATGTAAAATAACGACGAGAAAGCCCCGATTAACTTTGCCAGCACCCTAATCACATTTCATATAAACGTTATTAACGCAGAGTACAAAGGTTCAAATTAAAGTGAAATACGTAAAAACAACAATGAACTTACGTTTGGTTGCGCTAAGTGTAATTGCGGGCCTTTTTGCTCGTGTTTGTTTTAATTTGAATTCAACACATCAGTTCCACAGAGCTGTTTGTTTAGGTTTCGTTCTGATCTCTGGCTATGTATTCACTTTGAGCACAAAAGCCGTTGTATGTAACGCGGTTATACTCAGGTGCAGTTGTTTTCTGAATTTCAAGTCTCGTTATTTTGTTGTCTTGTAGTATTTTACTGTTCTATCATGAACTTACGGAAGAAAATATGTCATTTCATCTTAAATACACGACTAGATATTAAATCTGCACTTAGTTTCAAATGCAGATTAGACAGCTATTATTTTGTCATAGTGGTTAAAAATAAATAATAATAAACATCATTAAAATGGCAGCATATTTACGAAATTTAGGATAAAAGCATTGGTTAAAGCATATAAAAAAGCTTAAAGTCAGAAATAATTTGTTGACAAAAATACTTCTCTTAAACGAAGGTATCGTTAACTAACACACTTTTGCTCTTGCATTTTTAAGCTCGCTCAAAAGCGGAGTTTAAATAAAGGCACCTTTACCTTCAGGCATCATGACACCACTCCACATGGCTTTGCCAAAACAAACTTGGGAAAATGATCCATCCCTGAGGATCCCTGTAAGACGGGGATCCTTTGCGAGTGTATTTTTCCAACCGGCCAAGCAGAAAACTTAATTGCTGACTCAGCTCAAAAGATATGCGCACACACCGCAGAGGGATGTGAAGACAATTTAATTGAAACCGTTGTTTGTGGGTTTAACTGTCTGTTGTGGGAGCCATTGTTTGATGCTGCTTAGATGTTGTTTAAATATATTTATGTGTAAACTAATATCCGCAACAGCATTGCTGTGTTGAACACTAAGCAAATGAAAAATTATATACCTATACAGGGTCTAACAAAACTAATGATCGATAGCCAACGGGGGGAATCTATAAATCACTATGATCACGCTCACCAAATTTGGTCCAAAAATACAGGCTAGTTTCTGAGATAATTAACAAAACATCAACGTGTTTTAGAAGTGATAAAAGACACCATTTACAGCTGTTTTTGCACTACTACACTGACAAATACGCACACCAACAAAAATAACTGACTACGCAAGCACAAAGATCAACATTCGGTCAGTGCCCATTGAGTATTGCCAGCAGAAAGAAAATTGCACGAATTATACGAAAAACTCATTATGTAGGTAAATAATTGAAATTTGGCGATTACCTCTGATAAAAAAGATACCAAAGTACTCGTACTTTACTAACGTTGTAAATGTGCAGTATTATTCTGAATTAAAAACAAACAGAAATTGTGTTTCAATCTTACAACTAACAGTGCAATAAAGTTTAAATAAATAAATAAAATTGTAAGTTAATTTCACAATCCAAAAATTGTTGACATTCTTTAAAAATGAATTGTTTTAGTATGATTAATATCGTTTGAATTTCAAAATGTATTTCGTAAATTTAAATTAATAGCACCAGTAATTATTATCATTTTATTTTTAAAAGTAGTATGTATTCACGACTTTTGTATTCTCATTTTTTATTCAAATCGTGCAATTTTTTCATAGCAATAGCAACCCTTTTTAGGGTTCCGTAGCCGAATGGCAAAAAACGGAACCCTTATAGTTTCGTCAAGTCTGTCTGTCTGTCTGTCTGTCTGTCTGTCTGTCTGTCTGTCCGTCCGTATGTCACACCCATTTTATTCTGTAACTATAAGCATTACACAATTGAAATTTAGTAGGAAGATGTATCTTGTTAACCGCTTACCGATTCTCATACAAAAAATAAAAAATAATGACAGTTAAGGGGGGGCTCCCATACATGAAACTAAAACCAAAAAAAATTTTTTTTGTCAAACCTATGCGTGTGGGGTGTCTATGGATAGGTCTTTTAAAATAACATAGAGGTTTCTAAAACCATTTTCTTTTAAAGTCAAACGTTTCATAGCTAGACGCTTCCAAAGTGGTAAAATGGGCGTCCCCCCCATCTAATTTCTAAACCAAGCAAGTGTAAATTTTGAAAAAAATATATGATGTAGATCTTAATAAATACTTTCAACGAAAATTGGTTCGGACGGGATCGAACAAGTAGTTTTTGAGATATAGCACATTTTCAACAACCGCAAACATAACTTTGTACTTCATACAAACACTATGAAAAACAAAGTTATATTTGTAGTCACCAAAATATTGTGGTATTTTACTAAGTAGAAGTAAATGGATTACCTAATTCAGTTAAAGTTGGCACGGAACCCTCAGTGCGCGAGTCCGACTCGCACTTGGCCGGTTTTCTCCGTTTTCGCTAACAGAAAGATTCAAAGAGCCGCTAGCGCATACGCACATCTAAAGTAAGCCATAATGCAATGGCATACGGTTCGGCAGATTTATGTCGGCAAGGCGGCTCGAAAACGTCAAAGGCACCGCCGCCGGCGCCACCGCCAGGCATTCCGCTTCTGTTATGACTACATGGAGGGTGACAACGGTTTCATAAAGTTTTTTTGAATAAAAGAGCAATTATTCCAAATTGAATTATTTTATGTTTACACTTATGTGGAAGTGTGTTTAAACAACTAAGAATTTAAACATCGTTGTTTTTAATAATGTTGTATTACATCCTTTTATTTAGGTTTAAAATTTAAGTACGTGTTTAAGTTTTGTCAGTTATTTCCGTTCGATTGAACATAATTATTTAGGTAAAGTAGAGTAAATGGTAACCAACTCAACTTTCTGGATTCTCAAGCAGTTGACAAGTAGATAGTGTCTGTGACATGCTTATTATGTAAGACCCATCATCAACTTCATTATTATTTATTGACATACAAAAATGTAATGGGTTTAATTTCGACTTCCTTACGAGAATACGTTTAAAAGCGCAAACCTTAAAACAAAGTTGCGATTGAATAATAGTCTTTGAAAAAACTCATTTTTGTTTTTAAATACTAGACTAGCATTTAATAGCATGGTCACCCTACACTGCTACTGCCTACGCGCCACGCGTCGCGTCGGCATAAGTCAATCGCAACAGTTGCTTCGAAAGTCATCAGTCTCATCTCGAAATTGTAACAGTAAAGTCCTGTCATTGGGATACATATCGTTACGTGAACATCGCCTATTTGCGTGCGTATGGTAATGTATTACCATGTGATGATGCAAACTACAATTGCGCTGATGCCTTGCGGATGTACGCCGAGATTAGGGTTTCCGATTTCTCGAGGTTTTTTAGTTCTCGGGTGTCGCGACTTCTCGAGCCTGATTTCTCGGGTCTTCTCGGGTTGTCGAGAAAAAATAAAATACGTCTAAATTTTTGTTTAATTAATAAAAAGAGTCTTTAATTTAACTGTGTTTATTTTACATGAAAAAAATCAACATAAATTTTAACAAAAAAAATTTTTCTCAATAAAAAATCAGCTCAAAACAAAATTGCTAACTAAAAACAATCATACTTCTTCTCCTTATCATTTGTAGTAGATAAATTGCCATAAAACAACGTCTTAATATTATGTGTTTAGTTGAGAACTTTAGGCTTTTGTGGGATTATTACAACATCTGCAACACAAATGCAATTAATGAAATCGGTAAATATTTATGCACTAACAATTCTCTTATTTGATTAAAAACAAAAGTTTTATTTCTTTAACATACCTATTCATTTTAAACAAAAATATTATTTTGGTAATACAAAAGTACTTACAAAACAAAACAAATACTTGAACTATTTAAATAAATAATAACAATACTTACCTGTTTGTTCTGCGATTCTATTACTCGTGCGTCACTAAATAGTAAATACACTCACTATGCTGGGTTTATGATCCGACCGATCCGAACACGGCAGGAGTTGAAACACGAATGAACAAATTACAACTGGGGCCGCGTCGCGCTTGCGTTTGTCGGCAAAAACAAAGGATACCGACAGACACGAGCCGTGCTGTCAAAGAAAGCTAAGCGTAAAAATGTTTATTTAAACTTCTCGATGTCTCTACTTTTCTCGAGCTGAATTTCCCGGGTACGAGACTGACCGATTTCAAGGGAATTCCCGGGACGAGAATTCCCGGGAACAAACCCTAGCGAGATCTACGGTGTCACGCAGCGCCCGCATCAAGCCTGACTGCGATGGGGGTGTGTGAGGCATCCTCAGCCGTACCGAGAGGCACACACACCACTTCCCCGGGTGCAGGGGCTGAAGCCGCAGGATTTCGAACGTCGTGCCCATTTTTGTGAGTGAATCCAGCAGCGGCTGAACGGCAAGACTTACCTTGACTTCCTGCAGAACACCTTAGAGGAGCTGCTGGCCGACGTACCTCTACATCTTTGCGGTGATTGTACTTCCGGCAGGACGGAGCGCCGACCCACTTCGATCGCGACATACGTGCATACCTAGCGAACCTGATCAGCGCGTTCTCCCGACCTTACTCCACTGGACTGTTTTGTTTGGGGTAGGATTATGGACTTGGTTTTCGGTGACGATAGGCATCACATCCATAGCTTAGAAAAAATACGCCAGCGGATTGTAAATGCCTTAGAAATGGTTAAAAGTGATTAGAAACAAGTGTGCGTGAAAACATTATAAAAAGGGCCTCGTAGCAGTGTTACGTGTGAATACCCAAGGAGGACACTTTCATATCTTTAAGTACCTACTGTATTTTTTTTTGTAAATTAAGTGTTAAATTGTGTAAATACTTTCTAAGTTAGTGTACTGTTTTATTTAATGATTTAATAAAAAAATCAATTCAGGTAAAAATTAAGTTACGCTTACATTCTTTAATGCTTTTTAAAAATATCATCCTAAAATAAAGTTAATGTTTTAGCGTTAATTTCTCGGTTATATCAATAACACTAACCTGCCAGTCTTAAGCTTGCTTAAGTGTCATTGTAAGTCATAATAAATTATTAAAGTAATCCCGCATTTTCCTTTCATTCCAATCTACCTATGCTACACCTCATTTTGCTAGTGAAAAAATACAAATAAAACTTAGGTTATGTAAACTTTAATTTTGCTAATTAAAGCCTATTTGTTTCTTATTAAACATTTTATTTCTAACAAAGTTTTTACTGTTGGCTGTTTGTTTATTTAATTGCCATAGGCTTGACTTTCATAATACGATTGTTTTCTGTTATCGTTGGGTTTTTAAGTAGGTAGGATCATTTAGTTTGACCTTAAGAAAATCATGAAAGGTAAGTATGTAAATCTGTCACTGCACTGATAAACTAAATGAGTAGCCTGGGGTCCTACTCTGAATGCATGATTTTGACTCTAGCCGTCACGCTCGCTCGCTCGCACTATCATGGTATCACAAATGAAAGAGACGGCTCGAGTAAAAACATTTTATTGATAACAAAGTAGGCACCTTATTTTTTGTCACGCTCGCTCGTGCAGACCTGATAGAAGAGGTGAAAGAGACGGCTTGAGTGACAAAGCTCGGCCATACAAAGTAGTTTTTTCTAGCCTTCTTGACCATCCACACACACACACAGCTATTAGATGGCCTTACTTATATCATCTAACAGCTGTGTGTATGTAAATAGCGTACAATGCTCCTTGAATTAATTTGAACAGTGTGCGTGTAACTGTACAATATCTGTGGGTTGAAGCCTTTGTGTGCGTAAGTAAACGACAGCATGTTTTCTTAATTAATTGAATTATTTTGTTTGAAAACATAACTTTGAAAAATCACTATAAAACATATGTCAATATTTTGTCATCGTATTCAGTATGATGTATAGATACCCCCCGTCGACTATCGATCACTAGTTTTGTTAGACCCTATATACTCATTTTTTCTGTTTTTATAGTGTTCTGACATATACAAACTTTGTAATATTATTTTAACAGTCTTGTTGGTGGACAAGTGGTATAGGCGTATGCTGTATTATCAGGAACAGGGTCGGATTCCTGATCTAGCTTCATAAAAGTACAATTTGTTTTACCAATTAAATGTCAGAAAAACTGATGAGTTGTGATCAAAATTCATATTAATATATACATAAAGTTACTGATGCAAAATACAAGCAAACAAAATGTGTTAAGAACTAAACAACTCCAAAGAAGCATAAATCACATTCCAGATGACTGCAGAATAGCAGCAAATTTTCCTGGCGAGTAACCCTCAGATATGATGCCAATAAAGTTTCCGCACCATTATCATCACAATATTGCCAGAAGAGAGGAAGGGGCAAACAAAGATACATCCGACGCGTATCATGAGCCCCATAAACAGCATCTAATTGGAAAGTAGATTTGCCTCTTTTTCGTATTTGGAATGAGGAGAGCTCTTCTTAGAATGATATTATAATAATATTATTTCAGGCAAATCAAATTTTTATTTTCTCCTTGCGTGAGAAAGGAAGGTCACTTCTTAAAATTAATATTATTTCAGACATTGTCGTTGTGAGTAGATTTATATTATAAAGCGTGTAGAATTTTATTTTGACTTCATTATCATCATCATTATTATTATCAGTCAAAGGACGTCAACTGCTGAACATAGGCCTCCCCCATGGTTTTCTACAGTGACCGGTTGCGAGCGGTCTGCATCCAGTGTGATCCTTCGATCTTTACAATGTTGTCTATCTTCCTCGGTGGACGGACGTCCTACGTTGCGCTTTTTTGCGAAGGGTCTCCAATCTAGAACTTTTCTGCCCCAACGGCCATCAGTTCATCGCTCTATGTGCCCTGCCCACTGCCACTTGAGCTAACTTATTCGTAGGGATATGTCCGTTAACTTAGTTCTTCTAAGTATCTCCTCGTTTCTGATTCGATCTCGTAAAGAAACACTGAGCATTGCCCTCTCCATCGCTCGTGGTGTGATTTTGAGTTTCTTTATTTTATATTTTTAACCGACTTCAAAAAAGGAAGAGGTTATCAATTCGACTGTATGTTTTTTTTTTGTATCTGTTACCTCATATCTCAGTATGTTGACCGATTGAAAAAAAATTCGCCTACCTAGAGAGTATACCTTCTAGTTGGTCCTATTGGATCTTGGTGTAATCGAGGGAAACCCTCAAATTTTAAAGGCACGTATACTGTTTTTTTACTAGAATCTTAATGTTGACGTGTTGTTACGTAATCATCTTGTGGCGCTGAGCTGATGCTGACAGAACTTATGAAAGGTAGTTTGTAGCTTCTCAAAGAACATAGTCATAATACAAACTTCAAGCAGGAAAGCTACAAACTATAAGCAGGAAGCTGGAAGCTACAAGCAGGAGAGGGAGGGGCGGTGATTGTACCTTATGGTACAACCCCCCCTCAAAAAAAGATGAAATAAAATGTACTTTAAAAAAAGTAAAAACCGACTTCAAAACCAAAATACACTAAAAAGTCTTGAATAAACTCTTGGCCATTGAAAGGAAAGGAATCCATTTTAGGCAAACAATTTCTTTTTGGAGTCGATGCTGTGATAGTTGATGTTTGTTGGTCAAACTGATGGATTTTTTATTTTGACTTGTTGTAATGTTTTTACTTCTAGTTGTGTATCCACCAAGGAGAAGACGAGACGAGCGGAGAGGAGATGTTTTTAAAACAACCAATAGAATTGTGTTATTGACACATCTCCTCAGTGGTCAGTGGAGATCGTGGCGCGGAAATTTGAAATATTTGTATGGCGCGATGGAAGCAGTGATGTGAGCTGTACGCGGACGACGCACAGTGGAGACGGAGATGTGAGCGGCGTACAGTAAGCGGTGTCATCCTCCAAATGTTAGAATGCGTACTGTGAGCACTACACCTCGAACTCGAGCTGAAAAACATATTTTCTCACACAGCACACCTAACACAGTTCCGCTTTGGTGGAGTCCCTGCCTAAATACTGGTGAGCTCCACAAAACGCTGTCACAAGCGCGGGCCCTCTTTAATTTGGCCCTATGTTTATTTATTCGCCGACATTCCACCCTTTATATACTTTTTATTGCACGCCCTCCGTTCCTTTCCTCCTACGGACATGAATAAACCTGTTGCCAGTTGCGAATGAGTGTATGTCAATTCTTTTATGGCCGGATAAGTTCTAGTAGCGTTCTTCTCAACAGTTTGGCTGGAGCTCGCGTAAGAAAGGAGATGATACACGAAACTACTTTTTATTTTAAGATAATGGTCAGGGAAATAGAAAGGGAGTCAGGACCAGACTGTGAGATTATTAAATAATAGGTGGTCTGTGTTGGATGATACACGAGTTTTCATGTTTTTGAGCAGAAGGGTATACTATAGCAAACCTATGTTTGTTATTTATTAAATACCATTTTGTAAAGCCATTTTTGTTTAAATAAAGCCAAAGGTTTTGATATAACACGTTTTCACTCACCGTGTGGTGAGTGACATCGCTGCAAACCTTTGGGAACCGTAGCCTCAGCGTTTATCGTCTGCCGAGTCGCATTATAGTCCTCCTCCGTTTGTACCGGAGTCTCGAACCGTTCGCGTTCGTGTCTTCAACTACCCACATACGACATGGGAATCGTGTGAGCACCACAATTTATAGTCTGTTTGTCTGCCGCGTCTCGTTTGTCTTTAGGATTTCATGTCGAGTTGACATGAGAAATCATTTTCTTTTACCCCTGACTAAGACAATGAAGTTTTTTTTTTGCAATTAGTTCTTTACTCTGCTTAGCCGAAAGGCAAGCTTAGCTACACAGAAACTTGATAACGAGTAAACATACTCATATTGACGATTAATGGACGCGGCCCATGATAAAGCGAGTTCAGAAATTGTAGTATATAATTTTTTTTTTTCAGATATACTATGTAAGTGGAATATTCTATTACAGATATATATCAGCGTTTGAATGAGTAATCTGTCACAAATGTTCAACATCTCATCAATGTAGTGGCAACATTACATAGTCGTTATCATTGCGACATCAATCAAGTCATATTCATGGCTCGGCTGACGTCGACAGCATTTGCGGTTCCGAACCATTTACGACCTGTCCACGTTTCCTCATTGATTGTGAGCGGTAAAAGGTCATTGTGTCATTGTAAGCTGATAAGGGAAATGTGCTACCCAGCCATTAGATCAGTTCTCAAAATCACTACTTACTACTTTCCATAGTTTTTTTGTTAAATGGGGAATCACTTATGATATTGGAAAAAATTCTTTTGTCGATTATCTAAACTCAGCTTACATACATAGCTTCTAATGTTATACCGCATTAATTTAGACTTCATTTGCTTACAGTTATAAAAAAATCTTGATAAGTAACAACTAGAAGCAAAAACATCACAACAAGTCAAAATAAAAAAAGTAAAAACCGACTTCAAAACCAAATTGCACTAAAAACACGTTACCGTGCTAAAAAGTCTTAAATAAACTCTTGGCCATTGAAAGGAAAGGAATCTATTTTAGGCAAACAATTTCTTTTTGGAGTCGGTGCCATCACTTTGACCAACAAGCATCAACTATCACAGCACCGACTCCAAAAAGAAATTCACCAGTATTTGATAGAGACTCCACCAAAGCGGAACTGTGTTCGGTGTGCTGTGTGCTGTGCGAGAAAATATGTTTTTCAGATCGATTGCGAGGCGTAGTGCTCAGTACGCATTCTTACATTCGGAGGATGACATCGCTTACTGTACGCCGCTCACATCTATCGTCTCCACTGTGCGTCGTCCGCATACAGCTCACATCACTGCTTCCATCGCGTCATACAAATACTACATATCATCCGCACTGCGATCTCCACTGACCACTGAGGAGATGTGTCCGTAACACAATTCTATTGGTTGTTTTAAAAACATCTCCTCTCCGCTCGTCTAGCCTTCTCCTTGGTGGAGTCTCGGCCTTATTACTGCCCACTTGTACTTGGCGAATTATTGCTTTGTTTTATATTGCCACCGAGATGATTATTAATATAATCGCATTCTACAGATATCAAATTGATCCTAGCTTACGACTGAACTAGACAGGGTTATGGAGATCACTTTAGCAGTGAAAAAATTCATTCTGCGGATTATTCACAAACTCTAAGCCATCCAGTTAAATCATCTAGTTCATTAAATGTCTAAGTACAGATTAAACGCCGGCATCCTATTAAATGGCTGAAGGTCAACTAGCCAAGACATTGAACGCAACGTTAGGCCACATGGCTTTATGCAATTACATATTGATGATTTTGCGATTCATAAATACTACTAAAACTACTTTTTACACAACAATGCAAAAAAGAACCTATCACGATATTACTCAATGAAAACATTTGTATTGTTGTAAAAAGTCGGGAAAATTATTTGTAACCAACATTTTCTTTTTGTCAAAATACCACCTTGATTTCACTTTAAATTGAAAACAGGAACAAAATACACATGTTGTATTTTTCACAATTTATTTGGTAGCACTGCAGTGAAAAAAAAAAAAAAATTAATCATTTGGCTGAATCAAGGTCAGTAATCATCAAAGGAATAACTATCAATACGCCAAGTCGTTAAACGTTGAGTGTTTCTAGTCATATTATTCATTGGCCTAGCCGTCTAATTAGATGCCAGCTTTTTATGAACTGCCTAAGACTTTTATAAACTGACTGATTTACCAGATAGCTGCGACAAACATTCCTCTACACTTCTAACTCCTCGTTTATAATAAGTTTCAACACATTTGGAAACAAACCAAAACCAACATTTGAAGTTTGATGAAATAATAATAAATAATACAGTCCCAGTTACAACAATATTAAAACTTAATCAAAGAACGACCTCAACTTCTTTTAACATTGCTTATGGCCTATCAAAACCAGCACTAATCACACTTGGGAACCCAAATGCTTTATTAACGACTTCGTGGAAACGGAATAGTTGTTCCTGGTGTGTTTCCGCGAAAACCTTTTTAATTTGAGTCGTTATTCAAACCTTTACCTTTGCAAGCTCTCATTATTAAACACTCGGACCGGACAGACCCGAGGTAATTTGAAAATTGATGAAGTTCATGCCCCCAGGAAAGGGTGCCGTATCACGAATTTAGACCAGGGGAGAACAGGAAAGTTTCATGTAAAAAACATACATACGGAATAACGTTGGAGCGTAAAGTTGTTCATCTCTGGATTACAGAATTTAGGCCCTTGGGGTGTAAAGCAAAAGACTCGTCAGTCCCTCATAAAACAGTCATATAAAAGCAAAGATCGCTCAATTTTTTGCCTGTTCTTACCTTCGGTCGTAAGATCCAACCTCCTTGTAACTTTGGAAAAATCCTCCTTTTTTCCGTTTCTCTAATTATGCCCGTGTGTGTTTTAGAATGTACTACCATTACCTTGACCATGTTTTATACAAACAAATGCATTTCATTTAATTATAAATGTATGATAGTTAAAAAGGTACCACTTATTATTTCAGGACGCTTACGAGTATATCTTCCCATGTGGAAGGTTACTGTCGCATTTAAACTTTTAAGTAAACAATATTAACAGATAAAGTCTCTACTATGTCTTGATTAACGTCTTTAGTTCACAATATCTTATTGCAATGTATAACATAAATAGCAGGGGATTTAAACAATTTTAATGTTGTTTAGTATACGCATACGTGCAGCATGAGCCGATGGTAGTCTAAGAACGTCTTATTTCATTGTAATATAGGGTAGGCTCTAAAAATATTTTACGCTGAATATGATTGAAGCACCAAAATAATTTCTCGAACTTTCAACAATTGGCGTTGAGTTTTTATGTTACTTTTTGACGACATCAACCGATATAATAATTAATGACTGTCGGAGTCTTAATTTTGTACGAAGTAAATATAAAAGTTTACTAAGGGCCCGCTTTAAAGCTTAGCTTCTTTTACTCAATAGGTACTCATCGTTATATTTTACCAACTAATACTAGTGATAATAATGACATATGCATGAGTTTCAAACACACGTTGTACGCCACTTGACGAAACTCGACAGAAACTCATGAACGACGGCAAACTGACGTCTGAGTCTAAGATCCCTTACCAAATCCAAGTACTTACAACATGGCAGCAGTATAGCTGCTATAGAAACGAAAGGTGTTCTGTGCAGATCTATAGTATTATGTTTTATCTTACGCAATTGTGCATTCCTATTATAATTCTTAAATCCTTCTTAAAGAAAGGTAGTGAGAGACTGGAAGCGTTCCAGATGTGGTTTTGGATGAGGATGGAGAGACTCAGCTGGACGAAGAAAAACCGAATGAGGATGTTTTAAACATAGTAAAGGAAAATAGAAATCTAATAGAAACAATTAAGAGTAGCAGAGAAAACACTTAATACGACACGACAGTTTCATCAAAACTATAATAGATGGAAGAATAGAAGTAAAAAAGAAGAGAGGAAGACTAAGAATAAGCTATATACAACAATAAAGCAAAAGTTGAATGTTGCATCGTATTAAGAGGTCAAGAGAATGGCGGTACATATGGTATCTAGCAACAAGAAAGGATTTTACGATACATGATAAGTCATAGCAGCTGTAAAGCTGTACATGATCGTGCTAGGAACGTGTCATGCACGAAAAGCAACACCATAACCTGTACTATGCCCACTGAACGAAACCAGAAAACGAACGAACGTTTGGTCTCATCGTCATGAGCAAGAGCGGGCAATACAGTATTTTGCCGGAGCGTGTCAGCTCCGTGCATGACACAAGACGGTATTGGTCGGTGTCGGGACGGTCTTGTGGGCAAGGTGTCAGAGTTTTCATTACAAATAAGATTTTTTACCTGATATGTTCATAGTACGGTCGTGGCAAACTCGATCTTTTGCCCACTACAACCGTAGCATACTGCGGGTGTAAACCTTTAGAGTAAATGAGGTTGTATGCTGATGTGAAGTATTTCCTATTCCGTAGAGTACACTTGCTAGGGTCCTTGACAGCGGTTATGACTAGCATGAACTCCTTGGCATCGGTGCCCCAATTGTCGGTGTCGTACTTTTCCGCCACGTAGTTGATGTGCACACACGGGATAAGGTTATATGAACATGTCAAGTATTTTCTATTCTGAAGAATACACTTACTAGGGTCCTTGACAGCGGTGATGACCAGCTTGAACCCGTTGGCGTCGGTGCCCCAGTTGTCAGTGACGTACTTGAGCGTCACGAAGTTGCTACGCGTGAACAGCGCGCCCACCTGCTGTTTCGTGTTGCGGCACGACAGGTCGGCCTGCGGACAAACAAGTTATGTGGTAAGATAAAACAGTACAATATTTTGTTAATAGTAAGTATTGTTTGATTGACAGCAATTAATCCAATTGACTCAACACACTAGTTTTGGTATTTCAGTGAACATTTGGTTTGGAGCCACAAAGAATACATTGATAGTCCCAGGTGATCTTCTTAGATAAGTTACAGAAAAAAACGCAAAAACACACGTTAAAAATTATGCTTAAAGAACACGTAGAACTCGAAACAAACTTAATATTTAATGCAAATAACGGTAGCTCAAGTAAAAGCTAATCAGGAAAGAGCTTTTGTTGTGATGCAAGCACGTGAGAAGCGCATATTTTTACATGGTTTAATTTAGTTCGTACCTGGTATGTAATTCTTAGCAATAATTTCATTTAAAAGATTCACTCCATTTCAAAACCTATATCTTGAATAGCTAATGCCTAATGCTTTGCAAGGATTAACGATAATACCTATAATTAAATCTTTAAATCCAATCTTAAACCATTGAATCCGAATAGAATTCAGATAACAGAGTTCAGACAAAACCCGATTATTTGAAAATCTACAATTTCATTCAGTGAACTAGTTTTGAAGACAATCCGCAGTTGAGAATTGTGATTTCGATCGAAGCTCATTCCGTCCGGGTGTAACTCAATTCGTTGTATCAGTCAATTTGTCCGTCGCTGCGCCGTACGGGGCCATTACCGGAGCATCGCTCAAGTCTGCAAACAAGCTTACAGCGACCGTTAGCTGATCGCTCAGGCGCCGGCAATATTTCCTCCATCGACTCCGGCTTACTGAGCGATGCCCGCATTATTTCGCTGTCATATTTCAGCGAGAACGATCGCGGGGACGTGACGGCCCAGGATTTAGTGGGGATCCTCCGCCGCTATACATCACCCCCACCCCACAGCGATTCAAAGGCGTTACCGGACTTTTGTACAACGTCCCACTTTAATAAAGATCGGGCGCGGGTTTATATTAAAAATTCTTCTATATAAAATTTCAGCTGGATTAAAGCGGGAATTAAGATGGGAAAGGGTTTTGTTATGCAAACTATTATCTCGCCGTTGCTTTTACTTGGAGCCCGGCGTCGAGGAAAGAAATGCTCAATCTTTAATCACGCATTTTAAGTACGTCTTGTATTAAGAAAGCAACTCTTTTGAGATTTCGTTTAATACCTATTAAATATGCATGCAGCTGGAAGCAGCGGTGCAGAAATCGTGAAGATGGAACAAAAATACGGAAAGCTGAGCTTTTTTAAACAATAAAGATGAAGTAACTTAAGAAGTTTTTAATTAGGATTCAGTGCTAGCGAATGGATACATAATAGAAGCTGCTGTTATCTTAAATATCTTTGGAGCAAATTTTACCATCGATCACGTACCCGTTAATTAGTATGCCGGCGGCGTCGCTGTAATACTTCAATATACCTAACAAAAGCCATCGAAAGAAGAAATCTTATAAGTTATCAGCGACGGGCGCAGCATTATTAACTGAGGAGCTCAATTTTCGTGCACTTGAGATTTTCTCGAAACTAACTTGGACGTTTAACGAAGTAGCTTGGAGACAGACTTGTAGGAGTTTAAGTTCTCATAGTGATATTGCACGACGATAATTTAAAAGTTACAATTAAGAACACTTTACAACACACTTTTAAACCTATAAACGTTGTAAATAATATCAGCCTTTCATAACTATTGGCTTGTATCAAAAAGATGACGACAAAATGCATTGATCCTGTCAACTAGGAAAACGAAGACAAGTTGTTTACTTTCGCCTACAATAACAGCTTTACACCATCACTTGGCGAAATCGTCGCCGGCTGCCGCAGGTGCGCGTCTCGTGTGTGCACTCAATTTAAGTTTGCGTCTGTTGGAGGAGCAGTTCCAGGTTTGTTCGCTCTGAATTTAAACTAATCAATGTTTGCAGTTACACCAACATTTGCTTTAATTGAATTTGTACTTGCAACACACGAGAATTCCGTTCTGCAATATATGGAAATAGCGGACTGTACCACAGCCCTATTACGCAATCGAAACAATCGAACTAAGAATTGAGATTGTCAAAACGAAAACTTTTGAAAGTCTTAAAATGTTTGAATAAATTTCCATCATCTGCCACAAACTCTTCAATTTGACTTAAACCGTATCGATTTCGATGTCCCCGGCGAATTCAACAGGCTTTGCGAGTACTTCGTAACTTTCAGTAAGCTCATATTATATCCAATAAAACTGCAAAGTTCCCTCGAATTTAGAGTAACAATTACTTATTTCCATTCCAAATGGCTTCTGGCGAGTAACCGGCGGACATGGATGAGGCAAACTTTGGAAAGTTGGGCGGTTCAGGCTCGGGACAATCCGAGTTTAAGCATACGCTAACTTACGAATTAAAGTGCGTTTGGCACGACGCCTTCTTTTGTTAGAGCATAGTGCTATGAAATGAAATTTGAGTTGAGATTGTTACTGAATGAATATTTTTACTTACATATGCATATCTGCCGTGTGCATTTATGCATTACAAATAATACTACTTACAACTTGAAATCTTGCTCATCATTACTTGCAATCTGCATACAGAAAGTACCTCTTTTACTTTGTAGACAAAGACCATCAACAATAACAATAATTTGTATATTTAGAGCTAATTAAACTTGAATCGAAATTTCTCGGAAATAATTAGGGAATGTTTGCACACAAACGCGGACAATGGAAGGCGTTACAGAAAATAAACGCAAGTCCGAAACTTACCGGGCTTACAATACACCAGCCCCCAAACTTTGAGAGGTCTTTGTTCAAAAGGTCGTATTGTCCGTAACTTTTTGAATTTGAATTTAAAATTTGTAAAGTTGCGTCCTCGTCTGCGTGTTAATTATTTGGAAGGAACACCTGACGACTGTCTATAGCCTTACCATTCTCACGGTAAATTACCTAGCATTTAAACTTCAAAAGTTACCTTACGTTTTCGTGATGGACGAAGTTTATTTGTGATGGTAGCTTTGAAGTGTCAGCGCATTCTAATTTGAAGTAATTATTTCCTCGTTGAGATTGATATAATTAAAAAACTTCCACATATTATGCCGGATCAAACTGACAAAGCTGAATTATAAAGTTGAAGAAGCTTATTCAACTCTAAAATTGGGCAGTTAAAGCTTATACTAAAGAGGCTTAGCTGAGATCTTCGAGACAATGGGCATATCAAGAGCATTCCGTCAAGTATCATTACCGTCTACTGGAAGGAATCTTTAATAAATTAAAGGCATGGCACGGTGACTCGCGCCCCGATCGAGAACGAATGGGAATAATAGAGGATCGCCTGGATAATTGCTGCCAACGACGACTTGGAATGTCTCCAAATTAGATGCTATATCGATGATATGCTCATTAACGATCATAGTTTATTATTATGATGAATAAATTATTCCAGTGTTTTGTTTATTTGCGTTATTTATAAACGGACGAAATAGTTTAGACAATGTGATTAATAATAATATTATTCTTATTGTATTAACTCCTATTAGGGACATATTACATCGTTTGTCGAAAACTTGATGGACCTTTAGCGATTAGTGCTTACCTTTTTTAATCGAATAAGTATATACTACGAAAGTTTATGTACCAGCAAGGCCTAAGCCATATTGAGTAAAAACTTGGACTTTATCAACATTTTGCAGAGGCTATTCTTGGCGGCTTATTTAAATCTAGCGTATCGATGGCAAAGGGGTTTTTTATTGATAGATTGTTTCATAACACTGCAGGACGCTGTGCGATTAAAGAGTCACCGTGCAATCCATGATCCGCTCGTTGCGTGACTAGTAAGGCCTTAGCCATATTAAGTGGTACATTAGGACATCACTGGCGATCTGGTTATTTTTAATATAACTACGGCCAAGGATAATTTATTTGATGCATCCAAACTCATCTTAATATAAGCTGTGTGCTGTGGGTATCTATCCCATCTAGCTAGCTATAAGTTATGTCACACAAAGGCACATTAATCAGGAGTTTTATTGATGTTAGAGTTTAGCTATACTTTAAGAGGCGAAGTGGGGTGCGCGCCAATGTACACGTAGAGGTGGTCGTTGCAGTCGAGCTGCAGCAAGACGAAGTGCAGCATGAACCACTGCAAGATGCTGTGCGTCTTAAGGTTTAAGCCCACTACACCGTTGCATACAATGACCGTGCCGTGAAACTATTACACCTCGCTCACTAGACCGTTCCGTCACCGATATGCACGGAGCGTGTCAGCACCGACAAAATACGTTCTCGCTCGTTCTCGCTTCATATTACGCTGCGATATAACACTGTCAATCCGTTCAGTGGTCAAAATTGAGCGTATAGTGTTGCTTTTCGTGCTGACACGTTTCTGGCACCAAGGCTTGGAAACCGGTATTTTTTTTGAACCAGTTTGACGAAAATACAGGTGGAACTTTTTGAAAAAGGTTATGCTCCTTTAAACCGGTTTTTAAACCGGTTTGGAAAAATATGGGTATTTTGCATTAACCGGTTCAACTTTCCGTTCAGGCAGGACAACCACTCTGAACTTCGTTAAGATCTGCAAGCGGTGAGCGCATAATTAGTTTAAAACATCTTTTGAAGAATATTCGGTCTAAAAACAAGTTGCGTTGCGATCGTTGCGAGCCGCTACGAATTAACCGGTTTATTGAGGTTCACAGTATCGCTCTTATTTGGTTCCGCTTCGGAACGGAATTTTACGATAAAACCGGTTTAACCGTTATAATACTGGTAAATATTGAACCGGATTCAAGCCTTGTCTGGCACGATCATGGTATGGTATGGTGCAGTGAAAAAAACCATAAAATGTCACCGTGAAGTCCAGGTTCCGCTCCATGCACGACCTTTAAGGCCTTAACTACATAAAGTAGAACGTTTTTGTTATCACCATCAGTCGTCGATCTAGGTGGCTACCACCAAAGAGTGTAATATGTTTGAGCTGACCTTAGGAGGCGTGGTGGCGTGAGCGCCATCGTACACGTATAGGTGATCATTGCAGTCGAGCTGCAACAAGTCGAAGTGCAGCATGAACCGCTGCAGGATGCTGTGCGTCTGGAACGTCACCGTGCAGTCCAGGTTACGTTCGTTACGCGACCAGAGCACGCCGCCGTCGAGCTTCCGATACTGGCGTTGGAGGAAGTGGTCCTTGCATAGACTGTCCATATAATCTGAAACAAGGAGAGGGCTGGTTAATTTTAAGTACTTCAGTGTTCTTTATATAGTAGTACGCTGTTACTCGTCTAGTCTACAACATACGGACCACCGTAACAAATAACTTGCGAGATAGCTAGCAAATGTACCAACATTTGCTAGCTATCTCGCAAGTTATTTGTTGAATTCTGCAATATTACAGCACAGTATTAATCGGATCAAATTCTAGGATAGATTTCATTTTTTAAGGATTAAAAGAAGCGTAAATGTTTATATAATGTCCTTAACGGTGATGGTCAATAGCTACAGTGAAGTTGTTAGTGTAAAATACTTATTGTAAAATAAGTCATACATTGACGTCGTTGTCAATCGTCGTCGTCGTCGTCGTGTTGTGTAAATTGTAAGAATTTAACAGAATCACATTATACAATTCATAACATTCAGGTATCATACCTATCATCTCAATATACATTCAAATTTTGTATCTCTGAAATAACTTGTACCAATTACGTTTCATCAACTCCTTATCAAATTCCCATACTTTTAGTATTGAGATATTACTTTCTCAAAAGCCTAACCCCAATCTATTCCAATCTCTACGGCTGTATTTCTAAAATTCAATATCGTTCGATAGCAGGAACTGTATCTAAGATAAGCGGGCTGTATCTAGATATAATCTGGAGATGTTGTTATCAGAGCCGCATCTGTGGTGACGGAAAACGGAGGGCCGCAGGGATCACTACTCGGTCCTGCGCGTAGCTATGTAAGTTATCAATTATAATATAAATGTTCTATTAAATACAGTTCGTTAAAAGTTTTGAAATCTTTAACCACAAAACATTTTGTAGCAGACAAAAGAATAGATCTTTGAAGAGAGATCGAAAGACAAGTGTTAATATGAGGTACTTTAATTTAACACATATTTATTTTATTGAAAAGGTATATGTATATTATATGACATTCTTATGATAACACCACCATTTTTCAACAGGGGCAGCTACGCCGTAGCGGTCGTGCTGGCATTGGGCCTGCTGGCCAGCGCATCATCAGCGCCGGTCCCCCGCCTCTCGACCATAGTGTCGGGGGTAACCACGGGATTGGAGGTGCCTCAAGAGCTATTCGCTGGCGTGGGAGTGGGCACCGGGTCTTTGCAGCTAGTGATTAATGTGCTTACTGACAGCGATGGGAATATTGAGATATTTACTAATTAAAACAAGTGTACCACTGTGGATAAAGAGTCAAGTGAAAAAAAGCTATCAAATGTGTAATACAAAATACCACAAATCCATGATGGTATCAGAAACCCAGAAAAAGATTCGAACATTTCGATCACAATGAACGAGAAAAAATCCCAAAAGATATTCAGAGTATCTACGAACGCGTGCGAAATACAAAAGCAAAACCGTGTAGTCGGAAAAAGTGCAAATACCGTCCGAATACGATGACACAAATATTTATTCGATAGGCAAATTGTTTAGATCAGACCCATGCTAATGTGACCTTTCTCGTTCCCACACGATGCTTGTAAACGAATACTATTTTATTGCGGCTCAGTGGTGAAGACAGATGTTATTACCCGAGCGTTTGATAGCGTACTCGGTTTAAATTCAACAAAATTCGTTTGAGCTGCGAACGTTTCGGGTAAATGAGAGTGGAAACCGTTTCAAGTTCCACACACAAAGACAAATAGCTAACAAAACGGTGAACAATCCCAAATATTAAGTCAACAAGGGCTCGGGGCGCGTCGGCTTTATCTCGTATGAGGCTGATAAAATTGGAATGCCGCGAGATACCGCGCATCCTTATTGAGAAACGTGAAGCTCTACGGGAAGCTATTCGATTCAGCTAATTCATTTAATGTGTAAAGAGTAATGAGAATAAAGAACAACATTGGCAGTAATGAGGATGTGAGGGCAAATACCACAATAAAGGACGTAATAGGTAAAAATATGCATTCAACTCGTAGTAGTATGAGTTGAGAGTGATCTGAAGACCATAACAATATTTAACTATTTGACTATCGGAAGTGGCTTGCTTTATCCTAAATTGGAGAAATAATTTTCATTTTTAGTATAATGTAATCGATACTGATAAAGAACATTGTGTAAAATTGAATGAAAACGAATTTATTACACTGTTCATAGCCTTAGCAGAAATTCAGATACATACATATTCCGCCGTCGCATCTAATAAGAATGATTAACGTTGAAGTATGAATTTCAAACTTTTAGTCTTGGACAATATATTTTGACGACTTTTCCAGACTTTATGACGACATCTCTCTCCTAAGAATGATACCTAGGAGCTGTTGAGATGGAAATGAGCGAGTCGTGTATCAAACGACGAGGTTTTTGAGATGTGAACTACTGGTTCGTATAAATTAGTCATTCGTGCGATGAGGACGCACGTACGTTTACTAATTTATATTGAGACTTGCATGCACGATCTTTTGTAAGTTTATAATAAATTGTAAAACTTTTGAGGTGTTTTACTTTTTTAACAGAGTTCATATTTGCAAATAGACCCTCTGGGGTAACATTTGGGGGCTAGTGTAAATCTTTATATATATAATTCTTCTGTGAGTGTGTATGTCACTGAACTTCTCTCAAACGACTGGACCGATTTTGATGATTTTTTTGTGTATGTTCAAGGGGATCTGGGGATGATTTGGATTCACATTTTTTTTTATTTTTCAAATTACTGACGTGTAGACAGGACAACGTCTGTCGGGTCCGCTAGTTTTCTATAAGATCTTTTTAAGTCCAAATAATCCCTACCTTAATAAAATATCCACTATTGAGAGTAGATATCTAAGACTATATTGTAAGTAAAATTTACTTTATTTTATTTAGTACAAAAATATCGCTTGTTGAATAATGTCTGCAGGCACTTCTCGTCTGATTAAATAAATTAAAACCATCATCTCTCCGGCCATGGTGTCAAGGTGATATCTCTGACACATCTTTCAGAACTGAAGCAGGCTTTATCTATCCATGGTTCGTCCCACAAAGCCTTCAGCCCCAGGCTGTCTCCTGCAGGCACGATGCAAGATAAATGTCGCCAGCAGGATAAAACTGTCGACGTCATACAGTTTCTTGGGTTCGCAAGAATTGTACTGAAAACAATCTTACAAAGGTTAAAAAAATAATTATTTATTTTCTTTATCAATATTTTACTAAATTTGTCACATATTGAAGCCTTCTTTTATGCATCGAATTGCCTGTGCCAGAAGACAACGCTCTGCATACCTAGGTTGATATCGTCTTTTTACTATCATTCCTTATCTGTAATAGAAGACTATAATATATCATAATATTTTACCTACTTATACAACGGTTGTGTAAGATGATTTCGATACTTTCAGCACTATTTTAGACTCTTGCGCTGAAACGATCTCAGAAATACATAAGCAATCCATTCTTACTTAGGTAAAAGGTTTTAGTGGTAGAGAATGCTAAATGATAATAAGACAACTTATTGTACAAAATCTGGTTATGCATTAACTGTTGAAAATTATCCTATTTATTATTTATTTTTTTGCAGTCAAGCGAATGCATCGATGTTGAATCGAGATTGAATCACGGTATAAAAGAACTCAGTTAAAAGTACGACGTACCAAAAATACTGTTTATACTACACCTACGTGACCAACCTGTTCATTCCGTCTTAAAAACCGAGAAATCATCAAGATAAAGAATCAATGTCCATTTATTGTAAGCAAAAGACATATTGTGCCACTTAGATGTACACCAAGATTTCATCAACCTCGCTGAAAGCAATTTAAAACGAGCAAAATAAACTTTAGAGAACTGAAACGTAATCTCGATCGTGTCCGTTAGAGGGCGTTGCGGGAAATGAAAAGAGCGAGATGGCAGTGTCGGACCTCCCTCTCGCCAGCTTAATTACCCGCCAACAGTTTACGGCAGAGTATTGCGGATGGGCCACGAAATTAGCGGTGATCAGTTTTTGGTTTTTCTTAAAATTCCAGTTTACAGGTAATATGATTTTTTTATCAGATTTAAACTATTCACCATTTTCAACGATAGGACCAAACCACTACATAAAAAAATCCAAAGAGTTGATAGGCTCTCTGCGATGTCAAGAAGAAAAATATATCTAAAAACATAATTGCACATTCGGAATTCATTATCATTTTAGTGGAATTATTGTTCGGAATTATTATTTTTTCTGAATAATTCACCTTTGAAGATCTATCAGTAAAATGAAGCACAGCATTGTTACTCTTTTTAACCGACTTCAAAAAAGGAGGAGGTTATCAATTCGACTGTATGTTTTTTTTAACCGACTTCAAAAAAGGAGGAGGTTATGAATTTGACTGTATGTTTTTTTTATCATTATTTTTTTTGTATGTATGTTACCTCATATCTCAGTCGTTTGTCGACCGAATCGAAAATTTTTTTTACTTACTTAGAGGGTATACCTTCTAGTTGGTCCCATTTTTTCCATTTTGGGATCTGATGATGGGATCTTGGTGTATTCGAGGGAAACCCTCAAATTTTAAAGGCATGTATAGTGTTTCTTTACTAGAATCTTAATGTTGACGTGTTGTTACGTCTGATAGTCAACATTTTGTAAGGCTGAGCTGATGGTGTAACTCCTTAACGCCTAGGAGTTCAGTAATAATAATGACGAAACTTATGATAGGTAATTTGTAGCTTCGTAAAAAATAGAATCATAAGGTGCAACTCCCCCCCCCCCCCCTCCCCCCTCTTATGTAATCACTAAAAATAAAGAAATAAAATAAACTTTTAAAAAAAGTATAAACCGACTTCAAAACCAAAATGCACTAAAAAGTCTTAAAAAAACTCTTCACCATTGAAAGGAAAGGAATCCGTTTTAGGCAAACAATTTCTTTTTGGAGTCGGTGCCATCCCTTTGACCATTAAGCATCAACTATCACAGCACCGACTCCAAAAAGAAATTGTTTGCCTAAAACGGATTCCTTTCCTTTCAATGGTGAATAGTCTATTTAAGACTTTTTAGTGCATTTTGGTTTTGAAGTCGGTTTTTCCTTTTTTTTCCTTTTTAACATTGTAGAGAAGCAAAGCTAAGCTAGTAATAAGATCAGAAATAAACTACAAATGTTAATGAATTTAAAGGCTAAAGAGCGTTGCATTGAAACCATAAACAAAGAAAATTATTTCAACGTTAAGCTTAGTACTAACTGAGCGCACTGTTAGTAAATTTTATGAAGTTTGTTTCATTCCAATGAATACTACTCGAGTAAATTCTAGTTTTGTATGTCAATGAACAATTATTACTCTGCGAGCTCACTGAGCTGGAACAAAACCATAGAAATGAGTTTTAACTAACTCGATAACAGTTTAGAATCGATTTATTAGCTATTAACACATACATTTTACTGTTCTAGTTATGTTTTAAAAAAAAGATAAACCGCTTCAAAAAACTGAATAAAAAGCTAAAAACAACGCATGTATCCTCTGTTTAGGAGAAACAAATTCTTTTGCAGTCGGTGCATATACCTAGTCTTGCCATAAATATTGTCAAAAAGGTTTTTTTTAATGCACATAATATTTATTACTTTTACAGTGTGTTAGTTTAAACATAAATATAAAACAATTTAAAATATAAAAAGGTTATTCGAATTAGTCTCCATTGGCTGCAATACAGTCCTTTAAACGTTGAGGCCTGTTATCAATAGGAGCACGCACTCTTTCTATGGGAAAATTCTTTACTGCCAATCGTATGGATTGTTTTAGGGACTCCAAATTATCATGGCGTTTAGAGCAAGCCGTACTCTCTAAAACTGACCATAAATCATAATCCAGCGGATTAAGATCGGGACTAGACGACGGCCAGTCTTCAGCCCTGATGAAGTCCGAAACGTTCGCTTATAACCAAGACTGCGTGGACCGAGCTTGATGACCCGGCACCGAGTCTTGTTGGAAAGACCATGCTTTGTTATTGAACATGGTGTTGTTAAGGGGCTTAACTACCTTCTCAAGAATGGTATCTTGATACACTTGTGCCGATGTTTTGATACCTTTTTCACAAAATATAGCTCAATCACTCCTTCATAGCTAACACCCCACCAAACCATCACTGAAGTAGGGTAATGCCCACGTTGCACTCTGCCGACTAATTGGGAAGCTTCCTTATAGGTTTGAACATAAATACGGTCATTTTGTTTGTTAAAATGTTTCTCAACTGTAAAGATTTTCTCATCCGTAAACAAAAATTTGCTGTGACCTCCCTTACCGCTTCAGTAGTTTTTTCGATTTTACCCGCTATTCTTTTTTAAATTATCTGTTAAAAAATGACTAGTGCGTCTCTTATAGGCTGCAAGTCCTAAGTCATCTTTACAAAATACGCGACATGGTTCTGGGTGCTATCTTAAACTCTTGAGATAAAATCTTTTACTTTTGGACAGGATTTCTGCGAGTTCTTTTCCTAACTGCTTTGATCACCTTTTTCGTACGAACACTACGTGGACGGCCTGATCTTTTTCTGACAAACATTTGACTAATACCAAGCGTATGGAGAGTTTTGAAAATTGCATTTGGCTCCATACCAACTTTGTGTAATGCAATCACAGCGATTCGGTTCTCTTTATCACCCTACTCCATTTTAATATCGCAAAATATTATAAAATATATTGGCGCCAAAATAAGAAAACAAAATGAGCAATCGTATAAAAATGACAGATTCACTTACGAAATTGTACATACGTATTTAGAAGACTTACTAGATCAACAAACTCAAATAATGTAAAATTTTAGCGATATCACATACATACACATTGATATTTTATGGTTATTTTCTTTTTTGAAGGTAGTAAAAACGAGCCTACCAAAATGTCATATAAATATAAACACACCGCGTTTAAAATTTTTTGGTACGCTCGTTTTTTAATTGAAACTATTTCCGAAAAAATCAAGATATTTATCTTTATCTTGCAGCAATATACTTTGAGTATAGATAGAACAATAGATTTGCTAAGCATCATAGAAGCAATTTGCCATAAGTCAGCGCTGAATCCTCGGGAGCAAGCTACTTTATCTATTCCGGCGCAGACTAAAATATTACCAGTAGCTCTGATGCGAGATTTACCCGCCTTGTCGAGATTGCGGAAAGCTGGGAATAAAACGGAACGGCTAACTTCGCTATTCTTGAAATGGAAGTATTAACCGTTTTCGCTTCGTATAAATAAGTACACAAGAAGCTCCACTAGACTACGTCCGGCCGTCCCGTCTATCGAGCAATGGAGCAATGAAATATTCATTGTAATAAACTCTGATTAGACGCGCGCTAAATTATTTGAATGCTGTGAATTTAAATTTCCTCCCCGGGAAGCGTTTGCTCAAAATTATTGCTGAATTTCTGTCTTCATTAATCTACATTATTCGGTTACACGAAGCTTAATTTGTTTTGTTCATTCAGCAAACTATTGCAGAATATCACGAAACCAATGCAAAAGGTAAAGGAAAACTAAAAGCTCTTCGGAATCTAATAAAGTAGCTACAAAGGCGAAAATGTTAGTCATAGAAACAACACAAGAGTGAGAACATACACTCGGCAATAAAACTAACGTAAACAACAATAATAAAAGAGATTCCGACGGGGCGGGAAGAAGCGATCGCGTAATATGTAGTGCGCACTAGAGCCGCTGTCACGCGAGTATTACATTCCACTAGTGGCGCCGCCCTCGTCAGGATTGCGTACTACAACTCACGCATTTTTCCGAGGAACGTGAGAGGCTTCAAAATGCACATTCAATCAAGTGAACGAGTTTAAAATGGAAAGATAAACTTGAAGAATGCAGTGCAAACTTGAATTCTGAGTGCATTAAATTGAAATATAACATGCAAATTATTTGGTAAATAACTCATTTGCTTCAATATGCGTCTGTTTAGTAGTACTTAAATCTAAGAATGTGTGCTGAGAGTAAATTGCGACACTGAAAATTGCGTTTTGCGATTTGCATAAGATAGGATTTGACCCTTTGTGCGATTGTTCAGAATATCAAAGCATATGAGGACGCAGTAGCAAGCACAGTCACTCAAAGAATAGCTCATAACATAGTGCCTCTTGACAAGCACCAATTGCAAAAAACTGAAAAGTACTATCTCTTAGTTATGACGCTTAAAGCCGCATTCCCAAGTCGTATCGTTATCGTTATACGAAATGAAACACCGCTTTGTTGGCAATTTGAGGGAATTTACACTTCAAAATTGTTCTACCACTCCCGCCCGTTTAATAGCCGTACACTGTTCACTTAGTAGTTAATTATACAAACGTTGCCCACGGCGGCATAACGCGGCCACAGCGTTTAAATTTCCCATATAATATCTTGGAAGGAAACTGTCTGGAACTCGATGATCGCCTGAGCAATTACGCGGTTTTAATGGCCCTACAATGTCCTCGCTGAATGTTAAATGCGTGAAATCACTCTTTTAAATGTACTCTAGATTGTTAAATAGGGTCTGCTATAAAAACCTCACTTGGATTCACTGCTGCGCTGGATTTCCAGATTAACGAATTTTCGGTTTTATTTGGTGTTTTATTACAGTCCATTAGGAGTTATCTGTGAGAGTGCTTAGAAGCGTGTGTGATCTATTTTACATGAGAGTTAAGATAATGATTTTTTTATTGATATTTGTATTATTGATTATTATACTCACACAATCACGAAGAGCACAATTTTATATCTTGAAACTAAGTGTCTACCTCATTAACTAACTATTCAATATTTACATCTACAAAACATGTTTATACAAAACCAAAAAACACCTGTTATGTACATGACTACACAATTTTAAAAAAACATTGTTGAAACAATAATCTCATCATAGGAAACTGTCGTTTTTTGAACATGCAATTTTCTTAACAATATTAAATATTCCTGTTTCTAAAAAGCAGTTAAATCATCTCGTAAGACTTAACTCTCCAAACGGAATGGCAATTACGCAGTTTTAATGGCCCGACCGTGTCCTCGGAATCCCTAATGTGTGGAATCACTCTTTTTAATGTACTGAATTCGCGAAAATGAAGATCTATGGATCTTTCTGCCTAACCCTAAGTAGGTTTCAGTGTTTTTTGTTTGGGGATTAATATTTGACTTCCAAAGAAATTCGTGAAGCTATTAAAGATTATATGACTATTTGACACCCACAGTGTTATTTTTATTCTTGACGTAAGTGTTATTTTTAATTAGAGCTCCTGACTATTACGCCGGCCGTCGCTGGTTCGAATCCCCCAAGGGGCGAATGTTTGTGTGATGAGCACGAATATTTGCACCTGAGTCATGGATGTTTACATGTATTCAAGTATTTATGGGAGACGCCCTCGTCATAATCGTTGCCTGGTATTCGTAACACAAGGAAGAAAATTCCTTACTTCGAAACCACGACAATTAGTGTGTTGTCCGGCGCATATTTATTCATTTCTTTTATTCTAAAATGATGAAATAAGAAATCAAAAATTTGCGCACGAGTTGAATTCGAACTAGCAACTTTTGGCTTACCGGGCCAGCGCTCTTTGTGCCGCTACTCATCCCTCGCGAAACTTCTGATCTCTTTTGATCACGTCATTACGTGTGACGTCAGTCATCATCTACTGACTATGTCTGTAATGAAATGAGTAACTACTTTGCCCACTGTTTCTATACAGCCAAATTTTGCAGGTTCGAATCCAGCTCGTGTGAAAATTTTTGATTTCATATTTCATAGTGTTATTAGAGATTATTTTTATACAAAGATGGTAACTTGTTTGTGTACTCTATCAGCAGTATGAATTTACATCTCTTCTTCTAAGGCTTAACAATTCAAGTCAAAGATCATGTACCTACCGAATAAGATATTTTTATTGTATTGTTCTGTTTTATTGAACTTATCTATATGTTTCGTGCAAAAACAATTATGTACGGTTGCCAGCACATCAGGTTACCCACTTTTGTTGCATACTAGCCCTTATTACAACTGCATAAGATACCGCAGTGTTTACCTTGACGATGACGATGATCGCTAGAAAATAAAACATATTCAAATCATGTTCAAGAAAACTCGCTAAAGTGTAAGCTTATGTCGTTTAATTTACATTACAAAGGCGGTGTATACCGCCTTTGTAATGTAAATTAAATGAAAAAACATGCGCCAGACAACACACCAATTGTCGTGGTTTCGAAGTAAGTATTTTTTTTCCTTGTGTTACGGATACCAGACAACGATTATGACGGGGGCGTCTCCCATAAATACTTAAATACATATTAAACATCCATGATTCAGGTACAAATATTCGTGCTCATCACACAAACATTTTCCCCTTGCGGGATTCAAACCTGCGACGGCCGGCGTATTAGTCAGGAGCTCTAACCAATACACCAAACGTGTCGTCAATTGTTGCACTATTTGCATTTCCAAACACCCAGAACCCATCTGGCACTGCAATTGACTAAACAATCCGCTGTTAGTCCACATTGTTTGCATCGCGGATCCGGAACCGGACGCGACGTCACGTCGAGCGCCGTCCGGGTCAGGCCGGGCCGGACAACCGGACGCGTCCGGCCCGAGACGTGACTACGCTATTTCAATAAATTCTGTCAATTTTACCTGCGGATAAATTTTCAAAGGTGTCTTAAACTGCATGATGAGACGATAATAATTTTAACAATATTCTGAGCAAAGACTTAAACATTTCTAAGAAAAACGTTAATAAGATGTAATTAGTGCGACATGATATTAATTTTAGACCGCATCATAGCAGTACCTGATAGGCTTTTGTTCTGTTATGGAAATCAAAAACTAATATTACTTCTCATAAGCTTTAAATAAGGCATTCATCTTCTATTTAGAAAACACAAATTCTTTTGGAGATGCATGCATGCATGATGTCAAGTTTTAGGTGAGCTACCAACAGCCTATGTACACACATCATACACAGACTCCAAAAATTTGAAGGCGGTTATATATTTTTTGTTTTTAATTTATGATTTGTACTTATTACTTATATCTCAAAAACTACTAGACCGATTTTTATAAAACTAACACTGTACGCTAAGGTAAACTATACCTGATTATACTGAAAAAGATTCGCACTATGACTTCTCATTTTCGAGAAATATTTCGATGACAAACATACAAACATACATAAACTTACAAAATTTTGCAGACTTATTAAAAATTCTAAAAAGATCAACATACAAACTTAAATTTTATCCAGTTCTGATTTGAGTTTGAGTCGGTAAAAATAGCTAATACTGTCACAATTTTTCCTTAATGCCCTTATAAACGTACATTATATAATTTTCTATTTTCCTTTACCCCATAAAACCGTATCAATCATAATTCTCAATAATTTGCTATTCCAAATCAATATAAGACCGATCAAGTTAATGGTCAATATGTCATAATAACTGATCGGAATTATCTGATAACGGTTAATACCCCCTAAGTATCGAAATTTTCCTTAGATCATGGCCATATGCTATCGATTTGATAATTTATAATCGTCTTAATAATCCATTTGACATAATATGACTTAACGAATTATTTACGCAATTGCTACTGAGTATTATTAGTTAGTTATTTGCAAATTAACATTTTTCTTGCATACACTAGGCCAAAATATCAGGGTGCCAATTCTCGTGCAATTCAAGTACGAAAAAAGTTCACCGATCGAACTTTCTTTGTCGAAGAAAAAAATGTTTTGGATTTCTCAGGGTCACGATTTCTATGTATTTAGATTTTGTTCGTTCGATAGTTTTTTTTTTACGTGTGGATATTTCACTTGATTTTTAGTTCAAATGGTTAAACTCGCAATCGAATTACCACACGAAAAAAGTTCGATTAAATTAGATGCATTTATTTACTCAATACATGTGTAGTGTACATAATACATGTTGTTTAGTTGAAGTATCAACATGTCTTACCGATAGCCGGCATGTAAATATTAAATTGACAATTATATTCATAGAATTGCCGCGAGAATCTGTCTCCTGATGTTTAATTCCGTAAAAAAGGCATTACTTTGATATTTCATTGATTTCATAACAGAAGCAATCCTCTAGATAAACAAAAATAACTACTTAACGGTTTCATATATTTTGATACTGCCATCGAGCTTGATTTAAAAGCTTGCTCAAAAATACTTTAAGAGTTTATTATTCAAACAGTTGCAGGTATCACAAAAGCTTTTTATTTGTTCCCAAGATGGTTCCATTTAAAAAACTTCCCGGTCCGAAATTGAAAAGTTTTCACTCACCAAAGATATTTACGGCGCAATCTTTTATTGGTCGTTAAACCATAACAATGTTAGCGTCTCATTTCAATTTAGCCGATTACAAAGTATTTTGTATCTGTTACCGTTAAAATAAAAAATGAAACATGAAAACATCATTTGTAACAAAAACTTTCGTGAACATGATTAACGATTAAAATTTGTGTAATAATGAACGTATATTTAGACATGTTGGCAGTTGGCAGTAATACATTACTCGTAATATATTAAATGTACAGTAGAGAATTTTAAAAATATTTTTCTGTTTTTTTTTATATTTGAAATAGGTTGCCGAGACCAAATTAAGCTTAGACAGAGTCAACGATGGAGCTATCTTACCCAGAAAAAGCCTGGAATTAATAGAACAAGGTGAATTAAATAGTTTTAACCTACTGTTTATAAGAATGAATCAAAATTAAAAGCATATTTTTTTGCACTCAAGAAAAAAATAAGGTCGAAGTGGTTTAAAACGTAATAGTACCTAGAAAACTAAACAGAAATACGCGTAAGACCATTAAGGCCGAATTTTACCAACGTCAGATAAGACTTATCCTACTTAATACTTATAAAACGAACGATTTTAAAATGTGATTTACTTACATAAATGATTGCTGACAAAAAGATGACGTTCAAATTATGCGTTTTGTGTTTTATTCTAAGAATATTCTTTATCTGATGTTTGTAAATTCGGGCCTACATGCATATAAACGACGGATAATAAAATGACATAAACATAAATGATTGCTGACAAATAGGTGACGTTTTTACATAAGAGTGGATACGACCAAACGAGAATACATGTTAACCTTAAAATAAATCACTAGCTATCCGAGAGTAAATCAAGTTTTCTTTTTATTATGTAATGTTGTAAAATATCGCTTTTATACGGAAGTATTTTTATACCCACCGTGTTGTGTGTTATAAGAGCTAATTTAATTTAACGTAATGACGATCGCTAGCCATATGATTTATGTCTTTATGTCAGAATGTTTTATCAAATTCAAAACTTTTGACAGCACGATACTTTTCCACGGTATAGTACGACACTGTTTAATTGACAGGATTTATTTTCACACCATACTGCTTTGTTGCAGCATTGATTTGCCGGATAATAATACAGTTCCATCATTAGTTCTGTAATGCGAGTATTCCTATTACATAAAATCGAGTAACAAAATTATCTATCGTCTAGGTATGTGTAAGCCTATATTTGATTGAATCCAACCTTCGGCGCTTTGTATTATATTTGATGAATATTCCTTATCTGACGTTGGTGAAATCGGGCCTTAATAGTTTCAAAACAAACTAAACTAGAGTAAGAGTGTTATAAAACCACAGAGACCGCTACAACCTCAGTCCCTTTCAGCGAATTTCTCCAAAGCCTGCCTTTCCAGGAATCCTGGGAATATTCGGGTACACTTTCCCTCAATATTTGTTAGCTTTCTGATCAAAGGGCGGATCAAACGGAAATAATACGAAATACACATTAATACGGCTGTTTGGAAATAGGGCCTTAGTATGTATAGCAAATAATCAGATTTATTAATGTTTTTATACCGTATTATGATAGAGCAAAAAGAGATATGGAAATATTTTTCCGTGTGACGCTGAATATCTTTTTGAAATACTAAATTGTTTTTTATGAAAAAAATTTCACGCAAAGAGTCAGGTTCCTGCAGATCTGACTTTAAGATCATGTAACAAGATGATACTTTGATTTGGAGTAATATTTGAAGAAATTCTGACGTTTATTTCATTTTCACCAACTTCAAAAAAAAGGAGGTAATCAATTAAATGTGATATTGCTGGAATTTGAAAATATTTAGGTATGTTGATCTGTTAAGGCTTCCATAGAGGCAACCTGTGCAAAATTTCGTAAGTGTACGCATGTTTGTACTTTTGTATGTTTATCCAGAAATTTTTCGAAAATGAAAAGACGTAGAGAGATAATTCTTTTTTTTTAAGTTCAGTCAATTGTATTTCAACTTAGGCTTCAGTGTAAATTTGATCAAAATCGGTCCAGTAGTTTTTGAGATATGAGTAAATAAATAAAAATCATGAAATGAACAAATTATCTCAAGCTTAAGTATACCAAACAGTCAACGCACATCATGCACCAACTCCGAGTGAATTTGTTCCTCATAAATAGCCGGCTAATGCGTTATTAAACCTTTTTAGTCAGTTTTTTTAAGGCTGTTTAGTTTACCGACTTAAGCACCAAAAACTCAAAAAAACTGGATTTCTCATGTTGGTTAAAGCATTTATAGTTAAGCCACAGAATGTTTCACCTTCATTCATCATATGTTAAAATGATACTTTGCAAATCCTGTTTTAAAGTCTTCTTCAGTTGAAACTGATTCCTCGCAACACTAACGTCGTAAGTGCCAACTCAGGTGTCACAAACTGAAAAAACTACCCATCGCATTAGAGCCTTTGAAGTTGAGACCGCACCGCAAGACAGCCCGTCTCCGCTTGATTCATCTTAGAGGCCGGGGGAGGGGGTATCGACCCGCGCGCCGAGGCCGTTCACCCCGCGTAGCCTACGAGCTACGGCGTAGCAGGGCTGCCACAGATGTGCTGGGCAGAGAGCGAATGGGTTTGCGTGTCTTTGATGTGTGCGAGTTATGCTTTTGGTGAGTTATCGATTCTATAAGAAGTTAATTTCAGCTTGGTGTTAAGTATATCGTATATTTTAAAGTGACTCGAATGGGCCCCATTCGAAAACTGATTAAAAATTTAAACGAAAGGAGAGGACGGAAAAATATAAATGTTAGTATTAGGTAGGTATTCATAAAGATGAAATAAGCAACCAAAAATTGCGCACGGGAGGGACTCGCACCAGCTACTTTCTGACTTTGGCGGCGCGGTAGCTCAATTGGAAGAGAATTTAGACCGCTTAGCCAGAAAGTTGCTGGTTCGAGTCCCACCCGTGCGCAATTTTTGGTTTCTTATTTCGTCTTTATGAATACAGAATATGACATTATGAATGCAATGAAAATGAATGCTCTTGTAAAACAGTTGGGGTGGATAGCGCAGACGTCACGCGTAATAACGTAGGTAGTCGTAAGAGACCAGAAATTTCACAACGGTTGGACTAACGGCACGGTCGCTCGATTGGAAGAGCGTCTGGTCCAGAAGCCCGAAAGTTGCTGGTTCGAGTCCCGCCCGTGCGGAATTTTTGGTTTCGCATTTCATCTTTATGCATACGAAATATGACACTGTGAATGTTAAGAACATTCCTAACGATAAGGTAGGTAGTTAAGTCTCATAAAATACCTCATTTATCACTTTCTCAAACTAACAAGTTTTTTTCAGGAATTAAATTTTAGCAACATCTTTAGACGACAAAAAAACTGATTTAACCCTGAGCCTAACTTATCGTGAAATGCGCAAATGGGGTTTTAAAGCAACTATATTTACCACGCTTAGTAACTACGATCACTATTAGATAGCAAGACATTGACGCCTGGCCCGAACTACGAAAGCCCTAGCTACGCCGTAGCGCCGTAGTCCGTAGTCTTGCGTCACAAGTCCCAGGAACAACAAATTGTACTGGCTTGCTACTGCTGAATATAGGCCTCCCCCACGGTTTTCCACAGCGACTGATCACAAACCGTCTGTATCCAGTTTGACTGCTGTCTCACTTCGTCTGTCCATCTTGTCGATGGACGTCTTACGCTGTGTCTTTGGTCGAAGAGTCTTCAAACTAGATTATGAATTGCCCCTGCGGCCATCAATTCTTCGCGCTATGTGCCCTGCCCATTGCCATTTGATTTTAGAGAAACACCGAGCATAGCCGTCTCCGTCACTCGCTATGTGATTTTGTGCTTCTTTATAATAAGGCCCATAAGAGACTATGTTTCAAATATGTTATCACTGGTAAAACACACCGGTTAAAGACTTTGTAATTGAGACTTTGAATAGAATTGGACAATGAGGTAATTGAGACGAGAAGACACTCTTGCCTACTGATGTTGGCGAGCTAAAATACGATTTTACCTATCACATCCATCAGCTATTTCAAGCTACAAACTATGATCTGCGACAGCCCTAGCTACGTCGTAGCAGTAGTCCCGCGTCGTAGCGTCTCGTAGTCCCAAAAACAACGAATTACACCCAATATTAGCCAGCTTAGATACCATTCTACGTAATATACAAACAAAATTGGATTCTGCGCATGTAAGTTTAAAGCTGGAAAAGAAAAAGAGTTTCCGAATTCCAAATATAGTTGTCCAAGAATGCCTTCTGATATGAACTTGGCAGAAACTCGTTTGTAAATATGAAAGTTAATAGAAAATAATGCGGTGGTCTAATGCTGTTATACAAAATGAGAATAGCTCGGTCGCTTGGAAAGAATAGAGTAGTTCTCGGAGCAGTATCATTATCATTATTTAGTTTGTTTATTTTTGTTTTTTAATCTGCGACTAGCTTCAAAGTTAAGTTTAAGAGATAAATGTATAATGACTAAGTTTACTGTTAGTGAGATGGTAGTGATATTTTGTATTACACCCTAGGTTATTACCAAGCCAAGGAGAACTAACAGTTACGTGGCTAAGAATCGTATGCTTTATCATGGCAATTAAAAATGAAACATAGTACCTACCTAACTGCCCATTTTTGACACTATTATGTCAAAAATGTATTTGTTTTTCGGAAAGATCGACTATTTTCTAAAATTCATCGTCCATTAAAATATATATTACACAAGTCCTAACGGATCATCAGCGGACCAATTTTAGAACATTCATAATGTATGTGTGTAACAGCCGAAAAATTACGATCGATATTCGACCTGAACTATTTGGATGTGTGTGTGTGTGAACAGAGCGTCCCACACACACAGATCCACTTCGCCTAATGGACTGGAAGCGACCCAAGAAAAGACTTATCTATACAAATTATACCGTTCAACAGTAATAGGTATTATGTGTCTCTAGAATAATTTTATGAACAAACGAGCTGGGACTAACGTTACTGTGACCACGCACTACCAATTAATATTTCCAAAAGAAAGCAAGTTTCCTCCAACTTCGATTAAAAAATATTACGTGTGATAACATTATTGGTCATAAACATAAAGTCAGATTCAGAATCTCATTCATTTATTAACATGAAAACGCGGTACCTTTAGTTGGGTATTTAAAAAATATACTTCAACTGTCTTGCCACAAAATTTAGAGCATGTAAAATACCCCCATGTTTATTTGTACACACTGAAAGCATAACAAGTGTAAAACTTTAGTGATAGTTGAATCTACTCTCAAAAAAGTTATAGCAAAATAATTACCGATACTGCATCACATATAGTATTTTGAATCCTTCTAGGCACTTTATGAGACACCACTTTCTTCGGAGCTGCTAAAGCCAAGATTAAATTAGGAGGCTAATAGCTCGCTTCGGAGCTGCAGTGAACTTTAGGAAGAGATTTTATGAAATAATAAGTGTTCTTACACAGTGCAGTAGTGACAAATTCGTAGATAATGTTGTGTTTGATAATAAAATCTGCTGTTTATGGATCCATATGTCGTTGAAGGTAGCATCACTGCACACAACATTTAAGCGGTTTGACGATATATGGGCTCTATTTTATGAATGACTTGCGTCAAGATGGCGTGTGATATTCATCGAGAAAAGTCATGTTTTGGAATATAAAACAGTTGTAATCCATTCACAAATAATTCTAGACTATATAGCTCAATTTAGTGAGTACTAGTCTATATTTCGCGTGATTTTTATTGACTTTTTATTCGTTTTCCAACGAAAATCACACGTCAATCTCATAAAACCAAGCAAGTGATATTATAGAGCCCTTTTTAACAAAAAAAGCATTTCTGTTATAATTTTGACTTGATTTTAACAGTTACTTCAATTATCTATCAGATGTACCAGATTTAAGTGTCACACAAGCACGCACAAGGGCTTACCAGACCCCGTACCTACTCTAAGGCCGAAACCCTCCCCCCTGAAAGTATGCGGCCGCGGAGGGCACAAAATACTGCATTCCGCAGTCGAGCATGCCGCCCAAGCAACGCCGCAATAATTCGTAAACACTACGAGCCTCTACTCTGGATGACGAAGAATTTGAGTCTATTAGAAGGTATAATTTTCTTTTACACGCAATATTATTATTTTTTAGTTGGTGTTACAAGGGTTAAACACGCGCCTGAGTATAAGGCAGCCATTACACACATTATTATTACTATATTTTTTTTCATTTTATTTAGCATTTTTAAAACTTAAAATAAAGTAACTTTTTATAGACATTGACAAAAACCATTGAATACGCTTTTAAGGCTTGTTTGAATTTTAAAGTTTTTTTAAGTCATTTACGACTTTCATGTAATTAAACCTTGTGGTTCAGATCACATCACCAAATTTTTAACAAAAATATTTTTAAAGGAGTATTTTCACGGCTGCCTCCTTCGCTGCCTTTTTTTCCCTTAGATATTAATAATATTAGCATGTGTTATATTTTATCATAAATGACTTTAAGACCCTTATCACACAGCGACTTTTAGCGGCGATGCTGTCGCGATTGTAACGCACGTTATCATCGATGCAGTCGCGATGCAGAAGCTGGAAATTGTCAAATTATGTACTGAGTTTTGACGACTGCATCGAAATTAAATCTGTAAACGCGCGAGTGCATCGATGCTAAAAGTCACAGTGTCTAAGTTCTTACATACTTCTCCGATCAAGCGAGACAATTACAAACAAAATAAAATATAATTCGGCAAACGTCTCACAGAATAGGACCGCAGATTATTTCTCTCACGTACACAGAAGGTCGGGCGTTCAATTCCTATTATACGTGCGCCTAATTTGAGACAAGATAAGACGGTATATGAACATGGTTCTTCTGAGGGAACAAAATAAGCCCAATTGTCTTGTTTGAACATGGAACTCATGTTACAGATCTACTTATGAAAGCGATATAATATCACTGTGTGTTGTTTGTTTGGTGCATATTTTGTATTCAATTATACACATCGATTTCAGAATCAGTAAAATTCTTATTGACCACCATAAAAAGGGGCAAATTTGCTCTAGCAAAATTGGTCATTGTATAATTTAATAGCAAAATTACTTCACGACGCTACGTAGTAGCACAAATCATCTACGCCTACAGCGAAATTTTAACTAGCCCAAATTAACCCACGCAATGTAGGTAACGAAATATAATATCATGAGAGTTGCACTCACTACTTTTAGGGCACCTGGAATTGCAATCACATCATCTTGTTCGAATTTTGACGACCCGTCTGGTGTAGTGGTCGAGATATCGCCTACTACGCAGCGGGTTGCGAATTCGATTCCCGCACAATATTTGTGTGCATGAACACGTCTGTTTATATTGGTGTTTTCTATGTATATCATGTATGTATTTACAAACAAAAAGTATTTAAGTATTATACCGTTGTCTGGCACCCATAACACAAGCTTTGAGTAGCTTACTTTGGGACTAGATAGCGATGTGTGGGAATGTCCAAAGGATATTTATTTATTATTATTATTATTAATTGTCTTCTTATGATCTTATCCAGTATATACTAATCCTTGTCCAGTAGTCTACCTTGGTGGAGTCTCCTGGCCCATTTTATAGGAAGGGCCGCGTCCCTCTGCCAGCAGCAGGGCAGCCGCCCTTTTTGCAGCCGTGATTAATTAGGCCCAGCTGATTAATGGCCTCCGCGGAAAAATACATCGGAATCAATTTCGGAAGCTTGCACCGTCGAACGTAATTAGAGCCTTTAGAAATTACACTTTTTTGTTTAGATGAAGGCGAACTCAATAGGTATTGATGGTCGAAAAATCTTCCCGTATACGATAATACAGAGTTGATCAGAAAATGAAAAAACAAATCCGGTAGTGAAAGGGTATATGACAGCAATACTTGTATGAGCATAAATAACTTATTATATTAACCACCAATTAATGATTTTGATTCAACAGATCAAATTTATTTTGCTAATAGCGCGAGTTTTAAATATTTGCTATTCTAGTGACCGTAAAAGTATTATAAAACACCACGCCATGACACATTTTGATTACGTTTAAATTCACCTATATTATGGTCCGAGTATTAAAAAATGGAGGAGTCAGTCTGGAATCCCTCCCTTACTCACTTAAAAGTTTTCTTTTTTACTCTTTCTTAACTTCAGTTACTTATGATGCTTACTCATGCAATATGTAAAAAAAAAACCTGTCCGACCCGAAAGGGCTATGAAGTTGCTTTAATAACATAGCCAAAAGTAGTATTAAAATTACGTTATAAATTTAGAAATAATATCGATCTATAAAGTCAACAAGTTTTGCATCTTACGACCTCCGTGGTCGAGTCGCGTCGCCATCTCGTGAGGTTCCTAGTTCGATTCCCGGTCTGGTCAATGTAGAAAACGATCTTTTTTATATTGTCTCGGGTCTGGGTGTTGTGGTTACACCGTTGTGTCTGATTTCCATGACACAAGTGCATTGGCTACTTACTTTGGGATCAGAGCAATGTATGTGATTCGTGTCTATTTTTTTTATTTACCCTAAAACGGGGAATTTACAAAATACATTATCACTCTTTTCGCGCTACCTGCGAGTGCCGGCGCAACTCCGCAACTCCGATTTACTCCGATTTACTCCGAACGATTGTAAGCAATGATGCAGCTAAAGACAGACTATGTCTAGACTAGAACAATTTATTTCCTTCTTTTCATAAAATTACAAAATCATGCAACACACACTCGGTCAAAACAAGGTTACTATTATGTCCGAAAAATCAGCTGCATTCAAAACATATTTATCGCGTCATTAACATTGCCACCAGCGATAGTGATTATCTCGATAAAATCGGATAATTATTGGGTAACAATAGGGCTGCGCGCGCGCCGGTCGGCAGTAGCCATGCTGAAGCTGAAGGCTTTAGGCATCACCGTAGCTGTGCTGATAGGAGTTGGGCTGGTGGTTGGTAAGTGTCGAAAATATGGGATAGATTATCAAGAAATTGGTTAAAAAAGGCAATACAAACAGTGTTTTCTAGAACTAATGATAGATCATCAGTGAAGTGTAGAATTATGAAATCGGAGACGGCAGAATAGATTTTATAAAACCGTCTAGAAAAAAGTAAAGAATACCAAATGGTGAGGATTGACCTCTTGATCATTAAGATACAAAGCCGGAAGTAGAACATCTGGCATTTTGTTTTGTAAATTTCTACAGTGAACTCAATCAACTCTATTTTTTGGCATTTGACAATTAGTGTTTTACAAAACTTTCTGTTCAATCTTACTAAAATACAACACTAAATAAAAACATTTCTCAACTCCTTGAACCTGAAATACCTTGAATAAAATATTTTTTCAGGCAGTATCACCTGGGCCGTGTTAGCCTCCCAGGAGTCAGTGCCAGACCCGCCAGAACTCATCGAGCTGGACTGGTGGCAGCACTGCGTTCTCTACCAGATATATCCCCGGTCTTTTAAGGACAGTGATGGAGACGGCATCGGGGATTTGCAAGGTAGGGTGACCAAGGCAAAGAGAATCTTAACCATATTGAAAGAAAGAAAGAAAGAAAGAAAATGAATTTATTCGACCCAAAAATGAATAACATTAACAAAAATACATGTACTAGTCTACTTAGGCCGAATAAGGCACCCGCTCAGCATTGGTCGTGGCAGCAGCAGAACTCATACCACGACGCTGATTTTCAGCGAGTGCCTTTGTGGGTACAAAAAAATGACATAAAATAGCACAAAAACAAAACATTAATCTATCATTCGAATAATCACAAATTGATTTTGACATATTGTATGAACAATTGCAAATTATAATATAAATAATAAAAACATAAATCAAATCAAATAGCATAACAATTAATTTAATTAATAATAATACACCATTATTTCGGGTCACCTTGGTGAGCCTATTGTGAGCTCTGCGATTTTTACTGCGTTCGTGGAACGGAACGTGGCCAAACTCAAGATTCGGAGAAGAAAAAGTAAAGAAAAAAAAAAAAAAAAAAAAGTCTCCGTTCTTCTTGGGCTCGGCTCGTCCGGCAGCCATTTTATTTACGAATCCGACAAAGTCCGAGGCTCACCGAGATAAAAATGCCACGTAAAAGATAGTGCCACGGCTGCCACGTACGTAATTTACCAATACAAGATAAGGAAACACGTTGACATTGATGACTTCAGTCTACAAGGAAGGGGAGCCCTGGATAACCCCAAACAATCGCGCAAAATAACCGGACTGTACGAATGACGGCGACGGACACATGGGGTCCTGAAGGAGCTTACGCGGACAAATCATGTAATGATAAGTGTTTTTCGGCGTGAACGGTGACACGTTGCACGGGCTCAACTATGTTTGGATTTGCGACCCCCTCGCTCGACGCGCATACCCCGTTGGTAAGTGAACGCGTGCTTTTCGTTTTCACGTTGGATTTGTAATAAGTGTTGCTTTAGTTTCATTTTAAACGTTGATTTCACCTTCAGGGCGCGCAACGGCGGGGGCAGCGAGTTCCAGCACCGTGTCGCAGCAAATTTGAAAGAGCCGCGGAAAGTTATTGTGCGGTGTCTTGGGGTCAGAAAGACGCCTACACATTCCCTTCTCCCACGCCCCCTCCCGCCCCGAGCCCATACCAAGTTCTCATGTAAGTAGCTTGGTTTCTGTGTCTTAATGATTTCAAACATCAGGCTTGCTAAGTGGAGTTTTCTGCGAGCCTCCATCCGAAGCATGCTTGCATCACTAATGTATGGGCTGACATGAGTCCGAGGTGGGATAGGATAGCAAAAACGCACGCAGGCATTCTGCACTCGCTGAATCATCTTCGCTGACCTCGCTAGCAGACACGGACCATACACTGTGTCGCAATAATTGAGCTTGGATAGCACGAGTGACTCGCAAAGGGTTTTCCTGATTGCCTCACTCAGATATGGTCTTATTTTGTATAGAAGCCTAAGTCTATAAAAACAGTCTCTCATACATTCTGCTATGTGGCTCTCAAATCTCAGGTTGCTATCAAATAGTAGGCCCAAGTTTCTTGCCCTGTCTACCCTTTCTACTGGTTCTCCATTTATTGTTATATTTATTGAATTGATGTCTAGTTTTGAAATGTTTTTGGGTGTTCCTATAATCAAGAGTTTGGACTTTTTGGGATTGAGTGTGAGACAGTTCTTCTGGCACCACTTGTTTATATTTTCCAGCTCATTATTCACTGTAGTCACTGCACTGCTGCAATGTTTAGGATCAAAAGAGAGGTACAGTTGCAGATCGTCTGCGTAAAGATGGTGGCTACATTGAGTTACACATGTGGTGATATCGGCACTGTACAGGATGTAGAGAATTGGTCCCAAGATTGAGCCCTGAGGGACGCCTCTGCTCACCATTTGTGGTGCAGATTGCTCTTTGACTCCGTCCAATCTACATATCTCCACATACTGCTGTCTCTGGCAAAGATAACTGTGAAACCACCTAACAGCTTTGGAATCTAGTCCGTAATAAGTTAGCTTCGAGAGTAGCAGGGGAATGCTGATGGAGTCAAATGCCCGTGAAAAATCTAGTAGAAGCAAGAATGTGACATTCCCCTGATCCCGTGCAGATAGCAGGTCATCCACCACTTTTGAGAGCGCAGTTCCTGTTCCATGGCCCTTACGGAATCCAGACTGATGGCGAGGTAGCATGTCATTGTCTTCTAGATATTTTGTCAGCTGATCGCAGACTATTCTCTCCAGTACCTTTGACAAACAGGGCAGTATGCTAATAGGGCGAAGGTCCTGCAATGTTTCCGGTGAAGTGATCTTCGGTAGTGGCCTCACAACTGCTACCTTCCAACTGTCAGGGAATGTGTGTTCCATCAAAGATTGGTTTATTATGGAGGTGATGGCATCCAGTGAGTGTGGCAGAGTTAGCAGAAGCATGTCCAATGAGATTTCATCATTCCCCTGAGCATTTGAGCGCAGTCGGCTTATAGTCTTCATGACTAGGTCCCTGCTTACAGTCTGAAAAGAGAATAGAGCCCGATCACTGAATCTATGTGTTACAAAATAAGTTAGCTGTGACATAGAAACTTTTCCACAGCCCGGTGCATCCAGAAAAAAAGCATTAATAAGGTTAGTTATATTGAAGAAATTATGTATTAAGTATGTCAAGATTATTTAATTATGAAGGCAGAAGCAGTACTAATCAAGTTAAAAATTTAAATACTAGGGATGACGTCTCGTTAATGACGGTGGACTAAAGTTAATAATTGAAAAAGCGGAATACGTAATCAAGCAAACCATGTCGTTATTTTTATCGTCAATACTAACTTTTATCGTCGATAAAAACTATTACTATGATATTCATACAATGTTATTGTAAATGTTTTTAAACACCCAAATGAACTAGGTATAATCATTGCCAGTTTTCAAACGACGCATTAAATGATCTACATCCTGTCGTCATTATGTGATGATTAATGTATTTGAATGTACAGTAGATTAAAATCTAAAGGTACGAAGTAGTAGGTCAAAAACATACATGTTAGTAAAACTGAAGCAACAAAACAAACCCAACTCGGATAAATTAAGCAGAAACTGGGATTGCACCGTCATATGAAAAACAGTATAATACACGTGGTGTATGATGACTTGTCTATTACACAATGTGCTCCCAACGACACACTTAACTCAATCTGATTACAAGAAGCAAATTTGCCAAGCGAACGCTTCTAACCGCCTAGTAAGTGAATTTCGTCTGTTTTCAACGCTGTTACTCCAATTTATTTTAAGTGAACACGACTTTTATGTGAAATATCAATACTTAAAAAGACTTCCTTTTTTTTCATTTACAATAGACTTTATTGATAACAAACAAGACAAGATTAAACTAAGACATGCTACATAAAAAAAATAACTTAAAGTCTACCTATTCAAAAACGAAACCATTTCCTTGAGGCAAGGAGGCTATGATGCTGGCTGCGTCGCCGCGTTGAACAGCTATGCTAATCCTTTGAGCTAGGAACCAGCCAGCTTTATTATTGGCTGTGACAGAATTTAATTTTGGCGCAGTTTTACCAAACAGCAATTTAGCAGAGGGTCCCCACGGCCCAAATGTTTCAACACCAAACGGCGCAAACACATAATCACTTGCAAGTGAGACGTACTTAAGACGCTTGGCGTTTTCAGCCAACTCCGCTGGGGCCAAAGTATCGACACAAGTTGCATCCCAAACTAAGGCCCGATCCCGTTCCCAGGGAATAAGCGTGAGGCCATCGGGTCTCTTGCCATCGTCACGGACCAAACCACGTGGTTCCAACGTGGAAGGAACATTAATGGTGGCAAGAGCTCTTCTGATGGCGTCATTAAGGTTAGCGTGACGGGCGAGACGCCCAGACCAAATTTGTCAACCTCCTTGCCACAGGGACACGTAAAAATTTCACATATAGGGGTGCCAAGGCGGAAACTCACACACACCCGGAAAGACTCACTATCGAAAAGAGTGCCTAAATTTTTCGACGGTAAAGCATGAAGCCAGTGACCAGAATCTTTGCAGGAAACCGCCAAGAGCTTTGCTCGACTACTGTCACTGACGGAATTTTGAAGTAAAGAATTGAAGGTCTCTCTCGCAAGAGGGACATCCCAAAGTTTTTGTTGGTGACGTTCCTTTGGAATGTCTTCTCTAGGATAGAGACCTTGCCAAAACTCCTCCGCCTTTCTCACCTCAGAAAGCTGGCGAGGATGCTCAAAGATTTTTCCGGCTAAAACGGAAGTGCTATGCAAAGAGGAGAGAAAAGCTGGGAAGGGCTATACTAGAAATTTGGCGAATTCCGATCCCACCAAAACGAATAGGAAGCGAAACCTGAGCCCAAGAATTGTTATCAAAATGTAAATTTAAAAAAATCCAAACTATTTTTAAGAGTAGTGTCAAATAGTTTTAAATATTTTTTTTTCCAGATAGGACTACCACGTAAGAAATATGTAAATTTAGGCACAAAAAAACATGATTTCAGTATAGTAAAAGCAATGTGTGAATTTAGGTGTTCTAATCTTGGGGATGATAGGGTAGAATCATTCAACTTTTTATCAAGAAAAGGTTCGATGCTGGGATCAAGAAGAGAGGCACCTAAAAAGGGGCACTTGCTTGTTAACAGATCTTGACTTAGTACAAAATTAATTGAGACAACCGCCGGAATTATACTATACGAGATCATTATTAATTATTTTCAACGTTATGCCTCTAGATTTCTGGAAATTTCCTAGTTTTCAATATCTTTAAATTCATAACATTAAAATTGGAGGTCGTAACATCGCATTAGATACGACCTAACCAAAAATGTAACGAGAAAGCTTCGGTTCACTAGGTTTAAGTCTTGTGGATGATTACTGTGACAATATTTGAACTTCTATCAGCCTGGAATTGGCTCTGGATTTTCTGTCTAACAAATTTTCAGAAATAGCTTGGATTCTAAAAGTTCCGCCGCTATGCAGTTAGATAAGCATGACGATTGATCTGAATATTTTGGCTAGAACTATATTCTCATTACACAACATTGTATGTTTCTTAATGACTTCATCATCACAATTACAGGGATCATTAGCGAGCTGGAGCATTTCGTGGATGCTGGTGTGGACGCCATCTGGATGTCTCCTATCTTCGAGTCACCCATGATAGACTTCGGCTATGACATCAGCAACTTCTACGAGATCTACGAGAAGTTTGGAACCATGGAAGACTTTAGGGAGCTGCTTGAAAAGGCTCATGGACTAGGTAAGTGACGAAAATCATATTTGGTGGTAAAATAATATTGGAAAGAATAAGTTACGCCATAAAAAGACGGTAAAACTACTCAACCGATTTATAATAATTTTACAGTCTTGATTAAGCTCTTAGATAACTGAATCCAAATAATCCAGCATTTTTTGTTAACTTAAGATTATTTATCTCTAAAGCTTTTAAGCTGAGGGGCACTATTCACTCCATGCCGAAAATTAATTCCTTTTACAACGGCTTATACATCCTATCAATAGGATTTTAATAAATTCAATCCTGTTCAATAATGGCTTACAAACTCTAGCTGGGATTAACATAGTTAATATAAATATATAAATTAAACGAGACGTTTATTTCAAGCAGATTTACGATGGATGTAGTACTTACACACTTATTTAATTAAGTATGCATTTGATCTAGTAGAAATCTCATAATCTATACTAATATTATAAAGCTGAAGATTTTGTTTGTTTGATTGAACGCGCTATTCTCAGGAACTACTAGACCGATTTGAACAATTATTTTTGTGTTAGGTAGCTTATTTATTGATGATGGCTTAAGGCTTCAGAACATGCGATGAAAGGTGAGTAAACTAAAAACGCGCAGAAGCAATCGCGGGGGACCTCTTATCCAAAATAATAAAATGTACCAAAAAAAAATGATTTTTGATAAATTCTATTTGTGCCCACGATATTGGATATCAAAAAGATAATCTCAGATAGAGTTTGTCGAATTCGCGCTTTATCAAATTAAACCACACAATTAAAAACAAATTTATGTGTTAACTGATATCATTAATTCTGATCACTGGCTCTGATTAATGTCTGGAACGTTCCCTGATCAAACTTTAGGTACCATTTTTAAGATAAGCAGATTAACAGTTTTATTTAAAGAAACAGTAATAAATGTACTACTTTCATAATTTGTATGCATTATTGATGCTATCAAACATGTATTGAATAAAATCAACTACCATAAAAGTAAAATCATTTTTTTTTTCAACCAGGCATAAAGGTTCTCCTGGACTTCGTGCCAAACCACGCGAGTACAGAGGCGGATTACTTCACGAAGTCAGTGTCCGGAGACCCAGAATTCAAGGACTTCTTCGTCTGGGCTGACCCCCTGTGGGTAGACCCCCAGAACGAGTCAAACAGACTACCGCCATCTAATTGGGTACATATTATACGTCTAGCTAGTATATAAAAAAGCTGTCGGGATATCAGCAAAAGTAATCAATATTAAAAAATATTTTCTAACTGTGATTATCATAATATTCACAAGTCACAACAAATTAATAAACCCTGGGTCAGATTTTGTCATAAAGGTAATTTACTTTTGCTCTAAGGCAAAATTACACACTCCAACACAAAATAACAACAGGTACCGCAGTACTTTCACTAGAGAAGAGACGAGGCCCACTGAGATGGATGGACTGTGTAAAGCAAGATATGAGTGTGAAAGGAGTGGATGATTCAGTGACGAGTGATAGAATAGTGTGGAAGAGAAAAGCATGCTGCGCTGACCCCAGATAAACTGAGAAAAGGGCAAGAGAAAGATGAATAGTACTTTCACTAATGTTAAAATATACTTAAACACTAGTGATTATACAAGTGGCTTGTGCCAAAAGTATTCTGTTTATGAACTTCATCAGGTCAGTCAATTCGGGGGTTCGGCATGGGAATGGAACGACGAGCGCCAACAGTACTACCTGCACCAATTTGCCGTCGAGCAAGCAGACTTCAACTTCAGGAATCCGGCCGTGAAAGAAGAAATGTTAAACATAATGACGTTTTGGCTGAATGAGGGAGCTGATGGTTTTAGGGTGGACGCCCTACCGTATCTCATGGAAGCTGACCCAGCAAACCATGGCGGGAGGTATCCTGATGACCCACTGAGCGGAATGGCACAATTTGAGTCGCACCAGCTCGGATATACGATCCCTCTGTATACCAAGGACTTGATAGAGCTCTATGATGTGGTTTACGAATGGAGAGATTTTATCGATGCTTACAATGAAGAAAAAAAAGGTGACACCAGGTAAGACATACAGCCTTTGATAACGGGACAATTATTATACAGTTTTTATTTAATTATTTTTATTTTAATTGTGTTTTGTAACTTGATAATATAAAATGCACTTGAAAAAAGCGACTGTGAGACAGGACGAGGAATCGAAAACCGTGTCTTACGCTATCCGGGCACATGCCTGAGATTGTGAGAGCAATCTCGCAACATTGATGAGATCACGTAGCCTACGCGTTAAAGAAAGTACTTGTAAAATTCAACAGGCTTGCCAATGTTTCGCTGGCCGAGTGGCATAGGCATACGCCCGGATAGCGTAAGACACGAGGTTCGATTCCTCGCCTGACACAGTTTATTTTTTTAAGTGCATTTTATATAAACGGCACAAATATCGATAAATAGTTTGATAAGTAATATAAGTTCACTTTTTCCCAGAGTTTTGTTCTCCGAGGGATATGCAAACGTCTCGATGACCATGCTGTACTACGGCAACGAGGAGGGCGCTACTGGAGCCCACTTCCCATTCAACTTCGACTTTATCACAGACCTCTCAGCCAAATCCAGTGCGAGAGATTTTGTCTATACCATCCTCAGGTGGCTCACCTACATGCCCCACGGGGCCGTCCCAAACTGGGTGGTAAGTACACTGATAAGTTTCACACTCAACGGAGGAAAATTTTGCATACTTAGGATGGACCCTAAAGTTCGCCATTATACCTTACACGTTTACCCTTGAACACTGAAGACCCTTTAGCGAAATATTAAACTTTTATAAATATTCCGACCCCTTTGAAATACTACCCAAAAGAATATTGGAGCGTAAACCTCCTCAACTTCAGCAAGTAATCTTTGCAAGAAATGTCATTCTTGTGAAATTGGACTCGACATTAATTTAAAATCAATTTAGCCTTCTGTCACTCATAATGAAATTAATTAATGATTTTCCAGACCCAATCTCAAAAGGATTTTGGTTAAATTGTTAATTTGTTTTCAGTTCGGTAACCATGACAACAATAGGATGCCGACGAGATTCCGCAAAAATATGGTAGATGGTCTAAATGCGATCAATATGATGTTGCCCGGGGTAGCAGTTACTTACCAGGGTGAGGAGATCGGCATGAGGGACGGGTACGTCAGTTGGGAGGACACGGTGGACGTTGAAGCCTTAAATAGGGGAGACAACGAGACATACATGCTGTATTCACGAGATCCAGCTCGAACTCCCTATCATTGGGATGACAGCCTCAGCGCTGGGTTCTCGACCAGCAACAATACTTGGTTGCCAGTAGCAGAAGACTACAAGGAAATAAATTTGAAAAAGCAAAAGGCTGATGAAAGGAGCCATTACAAGGTACAAAATTAACTATTTTGCTGTCAAAAGTCTTAAATACAATAATCAGGTGTGCAATAAAGCCGAAGATCAAAAATGTGTACAATTTTTTAGGTCTACCAAGCACTGACAGCTCTCCGCAAAGAAAAGACCCTCAGTCATGGGGAATATGACATCCGTGCCTTCTCAGACCGGTCCTTCTTCCTCGTGCGAAGCCTTCGGACGTATGACACGCTGGTTCTACTTTTTAACGTTGGAGAAGAGCCAGATAATATTGAATTATCGAGGGTGACCCATTTGAAGCTGCCGGCGACAGTCTATACGTCCAGTATACATTCTTCAAGGGATGCGGGGTGAGAGCATTAAAACTCAAATTTACTTTGATCGTCTTATTCAACACGACAGATCGATACAATAAAGGAAAATGAGTAATTTAGATACTCAAAAACTTTGTCTGCATTTGTGGAAATTTAATTTCATCGTAGAGAGATTGAATTATAGAAATCTACTGAACCCAATCTGAAAGATGTCTATCAACTTCATCTAAATCAGGACAAAAATCAATTTACTCGTAACCTCATTAATTTGATAGGAACACACTACTTCGCCATAAGTTCATCAGCTCCTCAGCTAAACCTCATGAGGCCTAGTTCATCGACCTACTCGCTGCCCGAAGTAGGCTGGGTCATTAAAAGCAGGGGTGAGGCCACAGCGCCCCACGTTTTTGTTACCAATGTAAATATTTGCGCCCGAACTCGCCGATATGAGCTCAGCGAAAACTTTTGGGCACACATTATTATCGTGTCATCTCTGTTGATGTTTAGGCGTAAACATTGGTTAAAAGGCATTCGGGGCTGTTATATGATAGGCTGCTGTTATACAACAGCATATTTAGAAACTTCAATTGCCTTCAAAAACTGACTAAAGCTTAAAATAACGCATTAGCTAATAGGAGAGAATTAGTTGCTTCTAAGTAAATCGCTAATGCCATTTTTAAGCTATATAGTTAGTTTTTTAAGGTGGTTTATTTTTTTTTATTTTTAAGATTCATGTTTAGTCTTCTACCCATATTTCAAATACTACTGGACCGATTTTGATAAATGTACACTGTATTTTTAGTTGAAATATACTTAATCGAACTAATAAATAATCGTCTCGGTATGACTAGATCAAAATACTGAAATACTATTAAATTTCAACAATATTTCATACTTACACATTGAATTGATTACCTCATTTTTTTAAGTCAGTAAAATGTCAATATTACTTGACTTCTTATAAATTTATATTTTTAAATTTCTTTTCAGATTCATCATCGATGGCGAGAATTTAACTCTACAAGCCGGTGAAGCCTTAGTCCTCAGGGCACCACCCATATGATCATTGTAAACAACTAAATTATTGTAAACTTAATTTATTAACCAAATATCTAAGTAATTTCTCGTTATAGTTACAATATAAGGAAGTAAATTATATTAATTTACACGGTGTTTTTTTAGGGTTCCGTTCCGTTCCATGGCAAAAAAGGGAACCCGTATAATTTTGACAAATCTGTCTGTCTGTCCGTCCGTATGTCACAGTCACTTTATTTTTTGTCAAACCTATTTGTGTAGGGTGTCTATGGATAGGTCTTTTAAATGACATCAGCCTATAAAACCACTTTCTCTAAAAGTCTGAGGGATAGACGCTTCCAAAGTGTTAAGAGGATCTCTAATTCAGTTGAAGTTGTCACGGAACCCTTAGTATGCGAGTCCAACTCGCACTTGGCAGCTTTTCGTTACTCAGTTCATTTCAGAAGTTGAGCAAAGTATAGCTATACCTTATTTAATTAAGGGTCTTAACTGGTGCTAGTTTTATTAACTCGATGAAAAGCCAATGAACATAGGAATTCCATAAAAATATTTTCTACGTTCAGTATTTTGTATAGCGTGCGTACAATGGTTAAGCACTAATAAATACCCCAATTGCGGGCTAATTAAATATTGCAATTAACCTCGCCACTACGCGTTAGTCACGATGACAAATGTTATTGGTTTATTTGGTCCGGAAAATATTTACGTAGATTAAACAAAATCAAATAGCAAAACGGCAGTCAAAACAAACAAGACGACACTACTTATTCGATATTTGAGGAGATGCAAACCCATAAAACAGGCAGGCATAAAATAATAGGTCCTGGGACACCTTAAAATTTTCATGTATGATGATTTGTTTAAAATTTTAAAAAAATTGATGTCTTATAAAAGCTTATTTAATGCCGTTTAAAATTTGATATTATTACAAAAAAAAATATGTTTACATATGACGTAATTTAGCTGAAAAGTTGTATAATCGGACCCATAAAAAAAATTTATTTTAGAAAATTTGTTCTACTGTAAAAAATAGTACTAGGTAGGCAGTTTAAAACAAATCAACGAGAGGGCTAGAGGAAAACATACAACTCTAATAGATTTTTATAAGTTTTGATCATTTTTTATATAGCACGTAAGCACCTAATTTCCGGCGCTTACCATTGATTCCCTGTAAAATTAATTGATTTTTACTGTAATCCGACACATTTTTGAGCAATGATTTTCGTTTCTTATATGATATTGTTATCCAGTTCTGATTCCGATTAGATTAGTGACCCTTTATTATGTTTCAAATGCTCACCAATACAGGTTGATATTTCAAAAATTTACTCACTTTCTCCTGCAAAGTGATTAAAATGCATTCATTTTGTAGCTTTTCTTTCAGAAAACAAGAAAATAAACTTTGAAACTCTTTCTTAGCTACTGGTTCCACTTTAGAACAAATCTCGTTAAACTCTTTTTTTTCATTATCTGTGGTTAAGTTTTTAACCAAATCAAATGGATTTATTTATCAATTAAAGACTTATTTCAGAATGGCATGAAATGCGCATAAATGAAATAACAATAAGAATATTACAACTAAACCAATCAACAGGCATCTACGTTCAAAGTCAACGTTAACTCAAAGTTAACGTTTCACGTTAACTTCATAGTTAAGAAAAGGGCCTATTATCAATAGCAATGTATGAATATTTTTCTACACAAGTACACCACAGATGGCGCTGCCTATTCATAAAATGTTTATTACATACATCCGTAGCCTAGAGACCATCGAATTATGTAGGGCACTTTATCTATAAATTCATAACTATTACTTTTGGTATACCAACAGCCCAGGGGTGAGTCCATTAACACGAAAATAAAATTCAATAAAGCTGCAGTGTCCAGTGTTTAGTTAGATCTGTATCTAATCATTGTGACGATCAGTTGAATGTTTTTACTATTTATTTCGACAGTAATGGCGGCTGTCACGCAAGTAACGAAAAGTCATAATATTGGATTATTTGTTACAAATATCGTAACTTTGTTTTAGCGCTAAAACCTACCTATGTTAGGTAGGTAATTGACTTGCTCTATTCATTATAACAAGACCAATGTAAAATGTCGCCAAACAATTAAATAATCAATCTTTATGACTTGATCTGCAAGGGTTCAAACCATCGTTACCTTTTACGCCTTGTTGACATCTGACTTAAATACACATAAGCATCTTAAGTGATTCGGTAGCTTATCCGAAAAAATAACTTCGTCACATAACACAGCGATAAAATTCCTTCTCAAAATGTTAGTCAAGTTACCATCTCACCCGCACCTACTGAAAGGAAAAGAGTAAAAGTATAAGAGGATTAATGCCGGTACTTCGTCCGCTCGAAAGAAACACCCTCTAGTAAAATGTTCCTTACGTTTTTCCCGGAAAAATATCGCTTGAAAAGTGGTATGAATTTATTTCAACTAACTTAACAAGCGCTTTATTCCTTAGAGACTTTCTATGTAACAAAACTACGACTTATGACTTCTCTAGCACTGACATTCGTGGTCATTTAAAGAATCCTGCTTAAAATTATTTCCTTTTTTTCTAAATATTCAGCATACGTAATACTAGCGGCTCCCCGTGACTTCATCCGCTTAATCGCATTAAAAACACAGTTTGTGAAGTTTCATCAAAATTCATTTAGCTGTTTTTACATCAAGAAGTCATCAAGACATTCATCCACTCTCACAATTAATGCAATTTATAGTAGTAACTTGAAATATTATTAATTTATATTGGACACCAATCACATACATTGCTCTGATCCCAAAGTAAGTAGCTATTTGCACTTGTGTTATGGAAATCAGACACAATGGTGGTACCACAACACCCAGACCCAAGACAATATAGAAAAATTTACTTTCTATATTGACTTGACCGGGAATCGAACCCGGGACCTCGGATCAGCGACGCTTTGAAACCAGCGTGCTTAGCCACTACACCACGGAGGTCGACGATTATGTATGTCAAGAACGTAAGTATATGTATCGAACAACTTAAACAGGCCCCTTAAGAATTTTTAACCACGGGCAATGTTTTCATATCGAGACACAAAGACAATACGTGGCCCCTAGGGCTCCTAGTTTACCTGTTCACAAAGCAAACTTACACAAAGAAGTTCTTGCTGCTACCGATAGGACTCTACTACAGCATCGAGAAATAAGCAGGTGTTTCGACTTCGAAAAAGGAGAAGGTTATCAATTCGACTGTATGTATTTTTTTTGTATCTTTGCTACCTCATATCTCAGTCATTTGTCGAACAATTAAAAATATCGCTGACCTAGAGGGTATATATCTTCTAATAGTCTAGTATTAGAGCACAGACTTCAAAAAGAAATTGTTTGCCTAAAATGGCTTCCTTTCCTTTCAAGCATCAAGAGTTTATTTAAGACTTTTAAGTGCATGTTGGTTTTGAAGTTGGTTTTACTTTTTAATATTGGTCTACTTCAAGGCAAAAATCGGTTTATTATCGACAAAGATAAGATGAACACATTTATTTATCTTTAAAACCATATTCTGGATAGATAGAAGATAGAATAGTCAAATAATTTGACATTAGGTCTTGTCAAATGTCAAAAATGTAAAAAAAATGCTTCAGAATAAGCTCGATGTACTGGCGGAACACTTGTGAATGAGATAACCGTTAACTTACCGCACACATTCAATAATGATGGCAATGGTGATAAAATATACTAAATATAGCAGTTTTAATGTTATGAATTAATGAGGATATCTGTAGCTATTTAAAATAGATCAGTGCTTTGCTAATTAGTTCTGAAATAGCCCTGACGTTCATTTCTGCTTGCGTGCGCACTTGCAGCGGTTACTGAAAGTAGGTACTGTATGGAAATCTCGACATAGTTTCATATAAAAAAAACCAGTTGGCGCTCGAAAACGCTAAGATAAAATTTGTGTTTTCGTGTATTTATTTGTCGCAGCTAGCAACACTAAACGGAACGCAAGCGCGCCCTCTAGCGGTGGTTCCTGACAAACAAGATTTTGGCGCGCTTGAAAAAATGATATATGAATTTAATATAAGCAGGGGGACTAAAGAAGTTAATGGAGAAAACGACGGTAGTTCTAATTTCGGTTAAAATGGTGATGAGTAGAAAATACATTAATATATCAAACTTTGTATTACAGCGCCATTAAAAGTGCTGATTTACCGGATCTAATGTATGATAGTATATAAGTACATTTCAGACTAAGTTGTCATGAGGCCCACTAACGGCTTTCAAGATTAGGATAGCTCTACGTCGAAACATAATTCTGTTACTAACAACCTCAATAAAATTGACAAAATTTGTGAAAATTATGGTAGACGGAAAGAATTGGCATTAAGTTAGATACCCGTTTTAGAGTAAGTAAGTTGTTCTGAAATACATTATAATCATAAATCAATAAATAAAAAATAACAAAACAGGTCTTCGTCCAATAAATAGAGAGGTTTTCATCATTGGGTCGCAAATGAACACAAATCGGGTCGCACTCGGATGACGATGATCCCGGCTCGGTTATTAATTAACCTCCAATAAAAAGGGTGACAGTCCGACAACGAGCCGCGAACGGGGCGTCGACGGGGCAGTGGACAGGGCTGACAGCATTGGTTTTACATAATTTATTCCTGACAAAAAGGTAATGGCCACAGAGCATCACTAGTGTAACGGACAGCAAGCGATAGCTAGCCTAAACATTAATATTAAAGCAGCCTAAGAGAAACGGTGTAGCATGTTTTGGTTAGTAAATCACTTAACTCGTGCACGCTTTTTCTATCTTTATTTGGAAAACAAACAGCTATTAATAATACATTTGGCTAAATAGTAATGCATTGTTCTTAAGCAATACAGTTTTCACTATTATTTATTACAATGATGACTTTGTCAGATATATTGTTTTTTTTTTACTTTTAAGGTGTATTATTTTAGGGAAAAAAAATACGTTCACCCAAATTAAAATAAATAAAAAACTATTTACAAAAAACATTTCTCAAATCTGGAACTAGATTTTTTTTCTTTGGTCAGTACACTTAATTTGCGAAATAAAGAATTCGTTGAATAATTTGAGTAAATAATACCACCCGTTTACCGGAATTATATTGGTCATGATTTATGGATAATTTTAGCAAGCCGACTATAAAGGTACTACACCGACGTACGGCATTAAATGCATAAACTTTTGGGAGTCCTAAAATATGAATCGGTTTTTGCGGATTGAACGACTTGGTGTACAAACGTTTCAATAAGTTGACAACCCTGCGAGATTTCAGAATTAAACCCTTCAGTGGCAGTTCGGAGAGTGATGGATCGCCACTCAGGGGATTGAGACGTCGATCAGCAGAAATTGCGGTTAAATGTAACCTGATGTAGCGGTTTTAAATACACGCAGATGGATTGATGAGTTTTTTACATTAACTTATTTTTTTCAGTATCGTTAAAATCAATATTGCCAACGGAATTGATGATGTGACGTGGCATATACGAGTACGTTGATAAGATACTTGAAAATATAGTTTAGATATCGCACATACGAGTAATTATAAATAATGCCCCGGTAAAATTGATGTTATCTTCATAACATTTTTGTCATTTGATAAATGAGTAAGCATTGAGCTCAATGCAGATAGATGGTTTACGAGTATTCTCATTCTTATTAATTAACACCAGAGGGAGTGACATATATAACAAGTTTTCAAGGCGTCTCCGCTCCGTGGTCCCGGGTTCGATTCCCGGTCGGCTCAATGTAAAAATCATAATATTCTGTGCTGTCTCACACTGGGTGATGTAGTACCACCGTTGTGTCTGATTTCCATAACACAAGTGCATTAGCTACTTACTTTTGGATCAGAGCAATATATGTGATTGGTATTTTTAAAATATTTCTAAGCGTTCCGGTTTTCAAGATACAATCACCATCCGAGCACTAAACCGTACATCCAAAATAGTTTTTTACAGAACTAATAGGCAAATACAGGTTTTCATATTTAGGTCGGATAGTTCGATATTGATCTTATTAGTGTCTCCCGCTCCAAGAGGGTATAAAAGTAAATAGGGAAGGCTTGCCTGCTTCCCCTGAAAATACCCGAGATTACGGCCCGGACCGCGTATAAGCCGTACAGTTATAAGCCATAGAGAAAATAGGGCAAAACATCCTTCGCTATTACGCTATTATAATTAATGCGATGTTTGCCTTTGATGATATTGCTTGTATGGCTGAGGAGATTGTTGTCGTGTATCTAAGAGGGAATTACATATTAACTAAAACTTGTCGTTCCCTCTTCCTGTAATTATACATTTTTTTTTATAAAACCTGTTTAAATTTTGCCATGACTTGAGCAGTGGTGATATGTAGTTGTGATAGAAAAGGAATCTGGAAATGAAAAGATAAGCACAACTTCTTTTTCCAGTCATTATGTGAGTATGAATGTAGTATTTCATCCAAGGTTCATGTAAACAATACAAAATTGATAATTGTTAACTAGTTATGTAAATATTTTTTGGAATTAGTCAGTCTCGGCACGCTTTCAAAGTAAATGTTATCTTGTTTTAATCATAATATCACAGTTATATTTATAACATCTATTGCTTTATTTAGATTACCACAATCTCCGATTAGCCGGTAGAAATCGACTCAGTCACGATGAGGAAGTGTTGGAAGGTACTGGGGATCACTGTAGGGGTCCTTTTGGTCGTGGGCGTGGTGGTGGGGTCCATCACCTGGGCTGTCCTAGCCAGCCAGGGTCCAAGCCCACCGGAGATCAGGGAGTTGGACTGGTGGGAACACACAATCATTTACCAGATATATCCGCGGTCCTTCAAGGATAGTAATGGTGATGGGATAGGAGATTTGAAAGGTAAGGAGTGTTTGTATCACGAATGTTATATATTCAAGCATTTATTTCCACGATGCTTTTATTATAATCAATTTATTGAATTTCCAAAGCATTTGTTAAATTTACAAATAAAATCTTGTATTTATTTTCGCAAATAAATATTTGACTTTGACTTTGACTATGTCACTACAAAAACAACACTACAACACTTTGTCAAAAAATGCAAAGAAGGTAACGCGTACCTTCGTTGGATTTTTTGAAAAATATTCAGAAATTCATAAATTTTAAGACCCGTAACTAACATTGCGATTGCCAACTAGTTCAAAGTGCATGCTCTAGAACGTAGTAATACAGCCGACAGCCAATAATGAACTAGTTGGGAACCAACACGACAGTTGCAAATGCGCTGGTCGGTGTTAGCGCTCCACTCAATCGGCACCTACGGAACTTGGGTATTGAGCAAACCAATCGGAAACTATGTTGTATGTATGTATGGAATACCTCTGGGATAGTGGTTAGTACGTCGCTTCTCTAGGTTTCACCATCTCTATCTGATCAAGGATTCGGTCAGCAGGGGTCAATATATAAATTATGGTTTTCTGTATTGTTCCCGGTTATACTGTTGTGATATCAGCATTGTTTTTCATTTACATAACACAAGTGCTTTGAAAAATAATATATGTCTATGCTGTGGTCCAATATTTGTAATCTATTTGAACAGGCATAACTAGCAAGCTAGACCACATCGTGGAAACTGGAGTCGGAGCGATATGGATGTCTCCGATATTCAAATCTCCAATGGTGGACTTCGGTTACGATATCAGCAATTTTTACGAAATCCAAGCAGAGTATGGGACGATGGAAGATTTTGAAGAGCTTGTGGAGAAGGCACATCAACTTGGTAAGGGTTTTTTAATGTTTAATGGTATTATTAGTTTTAATGGTGATGTTAGACTACGATCATCAGATTTTAGTGCCTTAGGAAAAGGGCAAGCTATAAGAGTCAATGCACGGGTCAGTAGCCCAATGTCAAGGACGAGTGTCTTAGGACAAGTATCTAATTGGAAACCTTAAGTTAAAAAACTTAAAATCCAATATTTATACTCTTTTGGGACTCTTTGTTAGAAACTTTGTCATGCAAGCAAGCATTCTTTTTTTTAGGAATAAAAGTTCTTCTTGACTTCGTTCCAAACCATGCCAGCACTGAATCTGATTACTTCAAGAATTCAGAAGCAAGAGTGCCTGGTTACGAGAACTACTTCGTATGGGCGGACCCTCGACCTGATCCCAATAACGCATCGAATCGACTAGTGCCATCAAACTGGGTAGATAGTGTTATGTTTTTACATAGATAGATCGAAACACTTTATTCCGCACCATATACAGCAAATGATACATGATATCTTAAGTAACATCCAGGTGGTCTTACTTTCTTTTTTTATATACATATTCTTTAAGGTAAAGTATAACGTCAAATGTATTCATTATTGATGACTAAGTACTATGAAAGATAGGGTACTGCTACTACTCTATTGACTACGCTGTGCTGACTAATTTTACACCCTTCCAGATCAGTCAATTTGGCGGGAGTGTTTGGGAATGGAGCGAAATTCGCCAACAGTATTATCTCCACCAGTTCGCGATAGAGCAGGCTGATTTTAATTTTAGAGAGCCGGCTGTCAGACAGGAAATGTTGGATGTAATGGGATATTGGATGAAAAAAGGCGCCGACGGGTACAGATTGGACGCCATACCTCACCTATTCGAGGCGAGTCCTGATGCCAACGGGATATATCCCGATGAGCCATTAAGTGGGAACATGTTTTTGAACCCCGACCAGCCAGGGTACACAACACAGATTCACGTGAGGGATTTAATCGATCTCTACGACGTCGTTTACGAGTGGAGGGATTTTGCAGACGCGTTTAAGGAGCAAGAGAAAACTGATACTAAGTAAGTTTTGGTTGTAGCTTTTATACCATATTTCTAAGAGTCCGTTTAGAGAACAACACAGAAGCAAGATTACACAAAAGAAGCCTTTTCAATCTAACTTTAGGATATTTGTCTTAAGCAACCCGAAAGCGGGTAGTGAATTTTACTCTATTGACGTGTAGAAGGAAACACAGAAACAGGAAGCGAATTTGATTCAGTTGCTCTGTTCTTAAGTGCTAATGTGAATATGTTTTTTTAAATCCTAGAATCATGCTAGCCGAAGCATACGCGAACATTACGATGACAATGCTGTACTACGGTGACGAGCGCGGGCGCACCGGCGCTCACTTTCCCTTTAACTTTGACTTCATCACGAATCTATGGGCTGGGTCCAACGCTCGCGACTTCGCCTACACCATCAACAGATGGCTTACCTACATGCCGTATGGGAGAGTTGCTAACTGGGTGGTAAGCGTAATCAACTCTAACCATTAGATTATATGACAGAAAGGAATATATATAAAAATATTATAATCAGCAGCAGAAAGCGCTATGCCTGAACCTGCCCTATTTATATCCAAAGTCAGCCAACCCGAATCTACTTAATATATTAACAAGGCCGTCAGCATCTTTCTGATGGACGTACTACGCTACGCTTTCAATTAAAGATAATATTCAATTTGATTTCTGTTCCCGTTCATCAGCTTTTCACAGTACATTATTATGTGACATGAGATGATTCAGTTTTTTAATGACAATTGATATATATTTTTAGTTCGGAAACCACGACCAGAAGCGAATGCCGTCTAGATTCCGCGACAACATGGTCGACGGACTTAATGCTTTGAATTTGCTTCTGCCTGGAGTATCAGTCACTTACCAAGGCGAAGAGATCGGTATGAGAGACGGGTTCATCAGCTGGGAAGATACCGTCGACGTCAACGCTTGCAACCAGGGCAACCCGGACAACTATCTGGACTACTCCAGGGATCCAGCTAGGACTCCTTATCATTGGGATAGTTCGACAAGCGCTGGGTTCTCCACAAACTCGTCTACGTGGTTACCTGTTGCAGCAGACTTCGGGGAAATCAATTTGCAAGCTCAAAATGTTGCTTCTAGATCTCACTATAAGGTATGCTCTCACGAACCGTACTCTAAATACAAAAAAACTTATTTACAACCATAAATTCTTGTTTACCAAATTGGACCTAGGTTTATATCGATTACGGTGTCATTAGACTGCCTTGCAATCTCATTGAATAACCCGAGACTTTTAAAGACAGAGTGAACAGGCTTCTTCTAGGTGAGCTCGCTTCGTCGTTGACTCTGTCTAAGCCTAATTAGGTCTAGGCTAGAGTCAATTCGAATTAAAAAGGTTTTTATCTATTGTCATCAGGTTTACAAGTCCCTCTCATCTCTTCGCCGCTCAGAGGTGACCCTTTCTCAAGGGCACCACCATATCCAGGCCCTCACACAGAACACACTTGTGGTGGTCCGTTACCTGGTGACGTATGACACCATCGTCTTACTCTTCAACGTGGGTACTGTGACCGACACAGCAGACCTGGCAAGGGTTGAGATGATAAGCGGGCCTCTAACGGTGCTTGAGTCTAGTGTTCACTCGAGTAAAGTCAGTGGGTAAGTTTTTCAAGACGTGTAATATATTTTGATTTGTGCTTTTTTATCATTATGAAGCTATAAGTGGTTAAGATTGTCAGGCATGAAAGAGCAGCCTCTTTGTATTTAGAAAATAAATAATACTATTTCGATTAATAAAATGGGGCATCCATTAGTTTAGAATGTTTTTAACACTGATACTATGAACGGAAACGGATGACCCATTTTTGACGACCCGTCTGGTGTAATGGTCGAAAAATCGCCTACTACGCAGCGGGTGCGGGTTCGATCCCCGCACAATACAAACATTTGTGTGCATGAACATGTCTGTTTGTATTGGTCTGGGTGTTTTCTATGTATATTATGTATGTATTTACAAACAAAAAAAGTATTTAAGTATTATATCCGTTGTCTGGCACCCATAACACAAGCTTTGAGTAGCTTACTTTGGGACTAGATGGCGATGTGTGGGAATGTCCAAGGGATATTTATTATTATTATTATTATTAATGATGAAATTCAATGTAACATTAAAATTCATGGTAACATTGGTATATTGTTTTAAGTGCTTTCGTACTGAGCAGTATGATAAGTATGTCACTAGGTGATACCGATAATACATAGGTACCTTTAGTAAGTTATGAGAATATTCACGAACACCTCTGTGTCAAACTATTATAAAATTGCAATAAAAATATTACAACTGCCATAAAACTGATAACCAAGTCAATTTTTATAGCCTCATATACCTAAGTTTACGTTATACGTTTTTATTTGGTACACATCAAATTTACAAACATAATAGAAAAATAAAAAAATAAACTTTAACTAAAGTAAAAACCGACTTCAAAACCAAAATGCACTAAAAAGTCTTAAATAAACTCTTCACCATTGAAAGGAAAGGAATCCGTTTTAGGCAAACAATTTCTTTTTGGAGTCGGTGCTGTGATAGTTGATGCTTGATGGTCAAAGTGATGGCAACGACTCCAAAAAGAAATTGTTTGCCTAAAACGGATTCCTTTCCTTTCAATGGTGAAGAGTTTATTTAAGACTTTTTAGTGCATTTTGGTTTTGAAGTCGGTTTTTACTTTTTTTTTAAGTTTATTTTATTTCTTTATTTTTAGTGATTACATAAGAGGGGGGGGGGGGAGTTGCACCTTATGATTCTATTTTTACGAAGCTACAAATTACCTATCATAAGTTTCGTCATTATAATTACTGAACTCCTAGGCGTTAAGGAGTTTCACCATCAGCTCAGCTTCATAAAATGTTGACTATCAGACGTAACAACACGTCAACATTAAGATTCCAGTAAAGAAACACTATACGTGCCTTTAAAATTTGAGGGTTTCTCTCGAATACACCAAAATCCCATCATCAGATCCCAAAATGGAAAAAATGGGACCAACTAGAAGGTGTACCCTCTAAGTAGGTGAAAAAAAATTTCGATTCGGTCGACAAACGACTGAGATATGAGGTAACATACATACAAAAAAAATAATGATAAAAAAAAAACATACAGTCGAATTGATAACCTCCTCCTTTTTTGAAGTCGGTTAAAAACAAAGGTTCTTTTATTTTAAACTAGTGGACCAAGCGAACTTTGATTAGCCCCCGTCCCCGTCACGCCCCGGTCTCGTAATGTTGATGAATTCAAATAGCTAAACTCATGAAAATCGGTTCATCCACTCAATTTTTGTATTTTTTCTTCCATAAGGACCTTCTCCTGACAATAACTAATACAATGAAAAAAAATAAACAAAATCGGACTAGCTGGTCACGCGTATTGTCGTGACCAAGGGAAATATGGGTTCATTAGTATATAGGAACAAAGGAAAATAATTCACAAACACCTTTGTCATACCAGTTTTTTTACCGTGACATCGCAATTTTGAGGTATATTTATTTGTTCATTCCAGAAATACAATAGAGTTGGGTGAAGTGTCGCTACAACCCGGAGAAGCGCTGATCTTAAGGGCACCATCAACATGACAACATTCGCCAAGAAGGACATAATGAGGAGTACTTCAAGTACTGTTCTTGAGTGTGTATGCGTGAGAGGGTGAAAAATGCTGTACAATATATTATTCCTATTGTGAGTCTATTTATTAAAATGTTTTGAGAAGGAAATAGATATGTTATTTACTGAATTATCCACCAATGCTTGAAGTGTGTAATTCAAAAACTTTATTTTAATATCTTCCGTAAATTTTCATTTAAATACGAACTTCACAATAACGCAAACGCACGCAAAACCGCAGTAAATACTTAGAGCACGGCGACATCTTTCGCATTACTTACAACTTGCGATCAGAATAAACGGAACGGAGATAAACTGGAGCAAAACAAAGACTGTTAACGAATATTTATCGCTAAACTTTGTTCGGCAGTTGCGAAGTAGCACGTTCGCGACACACGACAGATTATATTTTTTACAAGTACTTACCTACACGCGTTGGTAATAAATGATTGTTTATTTGTGTTGGTAATTTAATCTTAACAACACAGAGAAAGCACTAACAAATGAAGCATAACTCTACCTAGCATTCTCCAGCCTGAACAGTTATCATTATTTCCTTCAAGTTTAAAAGAGTAACTGTATTTGCTTATTTAAGATAAATTAAATACTTAAGTGTTTTTCAGGTAAAAGTCATCTTAAACAAATAAAATTAAATAAATTTTGGACACCAATCACAAACATTGCTCTAATCCCAAAGTAAGTAACTAATGCACTTGTGTAATGGAATCAGACACAACGGTGGTACCACCGTGGCAACACCCAGACCCGAGATAATATGGAAAATTTTGATTTCTATATTGACCCGACCGGAAACAGAACCCGCCGAGCGGCGACGTCTTGAAACTAGCGTGCTTAGCCACTACACCACGTATGGCGTCTAAACAATAGAATTCGTTTGGGACAAAACAAAGACACTTTAAGAATATTTATCTTTTATGTTGATGGAAAAGTTGCGCCAAGATTCGAGTCTATTCATCACACACGATACAATTTTAAGAAAAACTTTTGGTTGAAAACTCTAATGTAATTATAACTAAAGCAATCATACTGAAACGAAAATTTTAATACCTAATTAAGAGAATGTGCTATTTTCATTTATTTCATTAAAGGAGCACTCATCAATCCTTCAAAATCACAATACAATTCTTTCAGCCAATTTCACCGTGTTTCAATTTACAATGAACAATCCGCACATCACTGCACTGACCGTACGAAGCAGTCAACGCAAATTGCCGCGTACAATGTCCGTATTATGCTGTACGCTGTAATTTGTCTCTGGTTGTACCACTCATGCTACCTGGGTACAGTCAGCCTTACACATGTGTATGCGCTTTAGGTCTTACGGTGTCTTAACGTGACAAACAGCAGGCTCGTATTGTTAAATTTCATGTTTAGAGATATCGAATTTATAACGTTGTTTTTTCAAGGAGACTTAAAATTATACTGTAATCAAGCCTATCTGAGAATATAAAAACATGCTTTTAACGATATAAAAGAACAAATCTTCTGGGTGAGCTCGCTCCATCGTCGACTCTGTCTAAGCCCAATTAGGTGTAGGCTAGAGTGAAGAGCAAACCCATTTCGAATAAATAAAAAACCGGCCAAGTGCGAGTCGGACTCGCGCACTGTGAGGGTTCCGTGCCAACTTTAACTGAATTAGGGAATCCACTTACTTCTACTAAGTAAAATACCACAATATTTTGTCGACTGCAAATATAACTTTGTTTTTCATAGTGTTTGTATGAAGTACATACATGTGCACATAATGTTTGCGGTTGTAGAAAATGTGCTATATCTCTAAAACTACTCGTTCGATCCCGTCCAAACCAATTTTCTTTGAAAGTATTTATTAAGATCTACATTACATATTATTTTGAAAATTTACACTTGCTTGGTTTAGAAGTTAGATGGAGGGGGGACGCCCATTTTACCACTTTGGAAGCGTCTAGCTATGAAACGTTAGACTTTAAAAGAAAATGGTTTTAAAACCTGAATGTCATTTTAAAAGACCTATCCAAAGACATCCCACACGCACAGGTTTGACTAAAAAATTTTTTTTAGTTTTAGTTTCATGTATGGGAGCTCCCCTAAATTGTCATTATTTTCTATTTTTTGTATGAGAATCGGTAAGCGGTTAACAGAATACATCTTCCTACCAAATTTCAACAGTGTAATGCTTATAGTTACAGAATAAAATGGCTGTGACATACGGACAGACAGACAGACAGACAGACAGACTTGACGAAACTATAAGGGTTCCGTTTTTTGCCATTCGGCTACGGAACCCTAAAAACGATGGAATGAGATAGTTGTTCAAAATTTAAATTTTTGGATTTTTTGTGTTACGCGTTTTCATAATTGTGTTTTCTTCCCATGATTACGATTAAACTGATTTCCAAGCACGCAATTCAGTGTGTTACCAAATGAGAGTAACCGTTTCATTTCATCCAGTCACTTTCCAAGTCGACTCACTCTCCTGCAGAGCTACAATTCATTAAATAGGTATTTATATCAGGAGCTCACTGTACCGGCTGAACTCTAAGGTGTGTCACATCCGACCTAGTGATGGATTGTTCTGGTATCCAATTGACTGGAGATACCCCCATTCAACTAACTCCCATAGATACCATTGTCTGAAGGGTGACTGATTGATAGTGTCACTTTGACATACGATGTAACTGGGAGCGGTTTGTAATGAATTATTAAAGATATAGGCAATTCTTTAAATCATTCCAGTAAAAGAATCAGATTATAGCATATGTTTTTAAAAGACAAAAACTCTAAGTTTAAAATGTGTTCTTTTACTTATTGCATTCATTCTAAATACTTGACTAAAACACACACGAATCACAATTACACAGGGTCGTATCTCATCAAAATTTAATTTATTTGTCAAAGTTAGGCCTCTCTAACAACCGTTATTACAATAACAATCAGAACAACTCTAGTTCAAGTCGACCGTTACCACGCCTGAATTAGTAATACCCACTTAAAATAGCTGCGATGTAAATTGCTGCTATTATTTTCTACAAGGCGTTCCGATACTCTTACACAATTTCACACGATAGGTGGACCTATATAAAACGTGGAGTTGAGGGCAAAGACGTAATGGTAAAATACACGGACAGGATGTAATCTTCTTAGAGCAGGGTGCGACAGGCCTTACAACGCCCTCGAGAGCCGTTAAAAGTGCGGATGCTCAATCAAAGCGGAGATCGAGCGAGGAGCTAATGTGCTATGTAAGAAAAACGGACCTTTAACTTACCTTTAACCTTTACAACACTTCATTGTGTGATTAGTTAATAAACATGACGGATGAATTGTTTTAGAAAAAAAATACACTTACATAAAGCAGTAAGTATTATAATATCTGTGGTTTTAGTGGTCGGCTATTCGTATTTTCGTATGGCTAGTAGTGACTAGTGCCTACTTACCTATATGAATTGGAGCCCAATTTCTCGCCCTTGACTGATTATTTTATTCAAACGCAATTTTATTAACAAAGTAATTAGAACAATTAACGTGTATTATATTAAGGACTTTAAAATTTTAAAAAAAATCATTACGTTTTAAATTAGTTTTCACCGATAATTTAAATACGTAACTAAGACCCACTTCGACTTGCACACTACGACTTTTAACATCGATGCTGTCGCGCGTTTTGAAAACGCGCTTCATTATCGAGACTCACGCAATGAACAGATTTAATTTAGCATCGATGCAGTCGCCAAAATTCAGTACATAATAGTAGGTATCGATGCTAAAAGTAGCGCAGTGTGTAAAGGTTGCCATTTTACGACTGTATCGATGCTAACGCGCGTTAGCATCGCGATTGCATCGCTGCTAAAACTTGCAGTGTTTAAAGGGTCTAAATTTTATAGAGTGTATCACTGCACTCGATATTTTATTTCAAAGTAAAAGTCTACGTCTTGCGCTACGTATAGGTACCTTCATTAACAAATCATCTTGTTGTTTCTGTACCAAAGTCGAGGATCCCACTAGCTAGACAGAAAATAAAATCAAATACAAGTGTTACGACTAACATAGTATTCTAACTTAATATTTGTTCTACAAACCAATAACAATGCTTGAAAGTAAATGAGAAAACAGTCCTTCGAGTCCTCTAGGGGCGCAAAGATGCGACCGTTCAATCAAGCCGCGAAGCAAGACGGAGTGGCTCAGCCTTACTGCTGACACTGGGTAAGAAAGGTATTTGTAGAGCCTACAGGTATATGTAGGCATCGACGCTTTGTTATTTAGAAAAGAAAATTAGTTAAATGATAAAAATGAAAGGTAAACCTTCAAGGAATATGAGGTCAAATCGTTATAAGTGAAAATATTTTAGCCGTGTCTCCGATTCTCGCGGCAATCAAACTTTATTCGTGTGGTAATTCGATTGCAAGTTAAACAGTTTTACCTAAAATACTTAAAAAACTGCCGCACCCACAAAATCTAAAAACATAGAAATCCTGACACTGAGAATCAAAAAAAAAATTTCTTCAACATAGAAAATCCGATCGGTGAACTTTTTTCGTATACAATCTGCACGAGAATTGAGAAGAGAAACAGGACACTATATTTTTTAGAAAATAGTGTTTTTGTTTATTTCCTCTAACAGAAAAAATATATTTTTAAAACTGCACCTGACAAATTTAAAAGTTATATAACCTGACAATGTTAAAAGTTATCGGTTTCGCTTCTCTCATTTCAATATCCAAACCTTATTTTTCTCTAATTTTAACCTCAATCATTGAAAAATAAAAAAACAAAGCTTGCGTATAAAAACCTAGTAGGTATTTAAAAAAAACATTTATTGTGCTGACTCGGCTCATTAAATATTATCAAGCTCAATAAATATTCAAGAACGCCTGGAGGTGTGGATCGATCGGACAGAAGACAGCTTATTGTCACTTACAGTACCCCATATAAATAAATAAAACTAAGCAGTCAAGAAACCAATACCAAAACCCTTACATTTCCCACATCACTAATAACAAGGTTAGCCCATTATCCAACCATAGATTATCGCGTTAAAGCCTCGAAGCATGTGGTTGGGAGTGCTCGTTTTGTCCCTGGTCCTTCGGGCCGTGGTGGGGGAGAGTCCCTGGTGGTACAATGCGGTGTACTACAGGGTTCTGGTGGACTCTTTCAAGGATGGAGACGGAGATGGACTGGGAGACTTGATCGGTAAGAGGAATATCTTGGCAGATAATTATAACACAAACAGAGAATATACACTAATGAATTTTGACAGTTCTTGAAATGAGAGATTATACATTTACGAAATATAGGAAACATTATCCCCTTTAATGGTTATTATTGACAGTTTGTTTATCCAGTATCAAATCAAAGTCTTCAAAGGTTGTCTTTTGATTGTTAGTATCTGTAGCTCACAATAAATAACAGAATTTTGATCACAGTGCGTATTCTTAATACTTACTTAAAAGGCATCTTTAAAAAGTGGCAGCTTATGAAATCCTATCTGCGAGTTATCTTATGTGGTAAAAGAAGAGTCATGATAATAGTAACAATATAAAACCAAAATATTACGATAACCCTGATCATGGGAACTCGTACACTAAAAACCCCGTTTTAAATAAAAACAAACTCTATTACCGCCCCCTAAATCATAACGTCATGTTCAGCTGTGATTCAGCGCTGACATTCAAGAGCGATTATAATCTGTGTTTAATCATTGATGACTCGCTGGTTTGCTTAAATAAGTGGCACTTACCAGCACAGATTGACATGTGCGTGCTTGCCATTGAATATCCGGAACATTGTGGAACCATATGATTGGCCAATTGTACAGGGTGCCCAAAAACATTGCCGGGTATTTGTTTGTTCAATAAAACAAATAGTACTTAACAGTTTCGTATTTTTTGATGTTGATTATTAGAATTCAAAATGGTTATTTATTTCGAAAAGATTGTGTTTGACAATTAATTACTGATACGCCGCTGGTCATCATGTAATCTAGACAAAAAACTTATTTCATTGGAATAGTTATTCTAATTTAGTTGCTTTTGTGTTTAAGTACTTTTTCTTTAACTTAAATATATATATTTTTTGCTGTGACTAAGCACTTTTTATTAGATTAAGAAACTGAAAGTTCTCAAATGTAATTTGTTATTAAAATTTCACAAATTTGGATTAACATTTTAAAGTTAAAGTTCTCGGTACTTGTAGTACCTACAATATTGTACGCCTCATAGGCATGTTAAAGCGAAAAATACTTTATAAGCATTGACATCCGCTGTTACAAAATTACCTATAACAGTTGCAATAAATGAATATTTGATTTAAAAAAAATGGTGGCGAATTGCTGTCACATAGCTCGATGTTTTTCCCTTATTTCTGCCATGATGTTTCGTTACGATAGCGTTTTGTTTGACGAATTATTCTCATAGAACTTACCTTTATGATAATATACATGAGGAATAGTCAAGCGGGCTAAAATTGAGCCTCTAGAACCCACACAACGGGCTGCAATGTTTGCTTTTTCATGAACATCGGTTCCAATTCTAAAACGTAGCTCCAACAAGACAGGGCCACTTATCTTTACGTTAAATTAATAAATTGAAGCGGTTAAAAAACTTATTTCTTTAAAAGGTGGAGTTGAGTACAGGAACATGAACAGGCTTCCCAGGAGCGCTGATATTGCCAGCAGCATAACAGTCACTATCATTATTTGGATAACAATATGTTATTTAAATAATTTTACAATTGCTATTCTAGCTATCAACAAAAAATACTAAATTTCTTGAACTTTTGTTTTATTGAACAAATAAATACCCGATACTCTTATTGGACATCATGTAAAACTCTTTTGTAGAGCATCAATCTTAAAAAAGCGTTAAAAATTAGGAACGTACTCGTAGCTGATCTTAGGCAGAAAATGCGCAGCAAATATTAATTCTTTTTATCGAAAGATAATAATTTAAAAAAGAACAATGACTACAATATCAACCAAAATTAAACACTCCATAAATAAAAAATAAGGAATACAAATATTAATTAAGACCAATGAAGAGTGAAGTTAAACTTTTGAATTGTTTCAGGTGCATCGAAACAGATCAGCTATGTCAGAGCTCTGGGAGCTGATGCTGTCATATTATCGCCACTCGCGGCTAAGAGCACCGACTGTTTGAAACCGGGCGTTATGGATTTCGCAGAAATAGATCCACGGTACGGTAATATGGGAGCCTTAACTACCTTCATGGATAAGGCTGCCAAAGTTGGTAAGTTTTTGTACCATACTTTTCAGAGTAATACTTGTGACTTTTGTGAGGTCGTAATGACCGGTGTTAAAACGATCGGTGATTTTGACCGAAAATAGACGCATAGCAAAAGTTTGCTTATCCCAGATTATACTAATGGCCTTTTAAAAGGTAATTGAATGTAGTTTTGAAAAATATAAATGGACAAAGTAATAACTATTTTTAACAAACAAGTTTTGTTCCTATTTTGTACATAGGACCTTATGTTTCTGCGGCGGATCTTGTCCGTATTAACTGGGTTAAATTTAACAGGTTATACTATTTATTAAAGCCAAAGCGCGTTTCTCTACATTGAGATTATTTAACACTTTTAAAGTGTTAAATAAATTATTTGCGCTATTTTCTTTTTTTTATGCAGTTACGAGTAGTCGGCACACTGCGTGCTGGTGGCCAAGCACTCGGGTCCGAGTGCTATAAATAAAATGACGTCAGAAAAAGACGTCGCCGTAAACACTCGGGCCCGAGTGGGCGGCACCCCTGAAATGGCTCTCGCATACCAGGGCCCGAGTGCTCGGCACTAAACGAGTTAAAGACAATAAACCCTTTCATAAATTTACACCTCAATTTCAAATGTCTCTAAAAAATATTTATACATTATACTCAATATTAACACTATTACACAAGATTAAACCGGTAATTAATGTTTGGACAGAACTGAAAACTATCATAACTCTGGATATCCAAACGATCAGCACGGCGTCTGAGTGGTTCAACTCAAGCGCAAGCAAAGCAACAGGATTTGAAGACAGCCTAATATGGCAGCCAGGCACCGCTGAAGAACCACCTCCCGTAGGTATTTAGAATAATATGATCAAACATCATCACTCAACAAAAGTTTGGCTTTGCGGTATGAATTCTAAATACTTGAATGTTAATACTTTCAGGTAATAAATGGTATTGAGTCTTGGATATGGAACGAAGAACGTTCAGGATACTTTGCTGCCAAGAACAATGAATCACTTTTAAACTTCTGTTCTGAAGCAGTCGCCTCAGCTCTAGCTGCTGCTCAATGTGCGTGGATAAGAAGGGGTTTTGCTGGAGTCTTACTAAACCCAGATTTTCCTGGCCAGAATTGCGGCGAAAAATTGTTAAGAAAAATAACAGCAGAAGCGATGACTTGTGCTCGATCATCATCTTTGGATACTCCGTAAGTTGAATTCCATGGTCAAAAATGCTTACAGTTAATTTAAGATTTTATTATTATTAAAAAAAAATTGCTCTTTTTAGGGTAATATTAGTAGAATCATCTTTAGACTTTCACGATGCGGCTAAATACTACCCCGATGGTGGGATTGGGGCGAACAGTGTCTTCAGCACGGCTTTGACAATAGCTGAGAAGCTGTCATCATCAGATACTGCTTTGGCATTCTACGGAGCTATGCTTCACACCCCACAAGACTTGGCTCCTACTTGGGTTGTAAGTACTATTTACCATTATTGTTGTATGAAATATTAATCAGAATTTTTAAAACTTTTAAAGGATTTTATTGAATCGTTGCTGATATTTGACCTCGATCGCACCCGATATGGTGTGTGGATGAGATATAGGGTGGTGCATGTCTGCTTAATAGCAGCCTGCTCACTCTTGCCTTAAAGAGGCTTGGGTCATATTCCTTAGGGAAAACTTCAGTAGGCAGCGAATTTAAGATTTAAGCTTATCTTAAAAGTGCTGATTGAAACTTGTTTTAAAATAAAATAAATTATCTGCATAATTATATCAATAGTGTCGTTATATAAGGCTTACGTAAATGCTGCTATATCGAAGTGTTCCTAAAATTGTAACTGATAAAAGCAATATAGAAATATCTCCATTTACATTTCCAGACGAGTGCACCAAGCAAAAGTCGTATAGCCACTCGCTACGGCGGCGAAATGGTGGACGCCGTGAACCTTCTCGCCTTAATCCTGCCCGGGGCGGCGGTCATACAGCAAGGGGACGAACTCGGTGTGGCCGACACCATCTTGGAATGGGCGACATCTACCACCTGCTACCCCAGCGCCTCTGTCCCTTCAGCAGCACCATTCCCTTGGAGCGACGCGGCCAATGGAGGTTTCACTGTAGGCGAACCATGGATGCCGTTGGCTCCAAACTACAGATATGCGAACGCTAAGACCGAGTTTGCTAATAATAATAGCCATGCTGGTGTTTTGAGGACCGCTGCTGCGATGCGAAAATCTCCGGCTATAGGACCTCATGTAGATGTAAGTAATCATTTAAAATGAAATGACATTGAGATGCAGTTTCAGTGACCGATGACGCATTGTTGTAACTAAATATAAATAAAACATCAACAAAAACGTCCACTTTGATAACCCGCGGCTTATCTTTGCAGATTAAACGACTGGGGAGCGCTTTGCTGGTGCTCCGCTGGGGCGGGCACGGCTCGTTGCTTGTTTTGGCTAATTTAGGCAAAGGCCCGACAGAAATGAAGCCTTCAGCGGTATATGGGCTTCCGAATGAAATGACAGTGGCGGCCAGCTCGGCGGCGTCTAGCCTGTCCGTGGGGTCACATCTACCTGTTGATAAAACGCTTAAATTGGCCCCCGGGGAGACCCTACTGCTAGTCGGGGGCCCTCGTCACTGCGGAGGGCCGGGGCCCGTAGACAAAATCACAAACAAACTAGCTGAAGGCTGGCAGAAGTTAAACAAATACTTCAATAACTAAACTTATATGTGCACGTACATAGGCTATCTATCATAAATGTGTGTATAAATTAAATTTTATCATCTTTTTTTGGTTTTATGTTCATTAATAATATCACTCTAACAAGCAAAGTTTATTACGATTACATTACATTGATTACCATGGTTATCGGTCGATTTGTATGATTCGGTTTAAAACAAATCCAAATAGATTATATGTGAAAAGTAAGTATCTATAGGTGTGTGTAAACGACTCAGTAATCCCTTGGGTGGTGCGATGACACAAATGCGGAGACCGCTTTAACCTTAACTAGGTAATGAATTGAATGCGAAATTACACCCACACATTGAATCGTACGCCCTAGTACGAGGCGTACTCCATTTACTACTATTGTCTACGTGACCTATATCCGTCGTGAAAGGAGAAAAGTGCAATTTCATGCGGAGGAGCGCTTTAATTTTGAGGAGTGTGAGTTGGTGCGATCGATTTTTATTTCTCAAATTTCCAACAGCCCGCGAACGCCGGTCCGGCTCCTACCCTAATTTATTGTAAGTTTTGACAGAAACTATGAATGGTAAGTGATGTAGAAACTTAGGTACTTACAGAATTTGCTTTTCTCCGCATGGCTGAAGGTAGCTGCGGCGAGCGCGGTGAGCAGAGAGAGGAGCGCGCGCGCCCTCATGACGGGCGGCGCGTGCTGGCTCTGGGCCGGCGCGGCGCGGACTACCGACACTGCGTATCGACCGCCGCAGCGCGCGTGCGCGAGAATTGCAAGCTACCCACGCCAAGGGGTTGCTGCTGGGGAAAATGATAAAGCTACTATGTATGTGGGTCAGGACTTTGGTGTTGCCGGAGGGTTTTTGATTTTATAAATACGTGTAGGAGTCTATGCTGAAGCATGCTGGGTAGAATAACACACTACTACACTAATTGAAATTATATCGTTTAGTAAGCCACTTAAAAACCTACCAAAATAAAACCTAATGTTCATATTGTCATACTTTTTTCAATTACTTGTTCACTGCAGAACGTAGGCCTTTAAAGGACGTCCACTGCAGAACAGAGGCTTCCCCCACGGCTTTCCACAGTGACCGTTTGTAAGCTGTCTGCCACCAGTTTGATCCTGCAATCTTTACCAGGTTGTCCGTCCATTGTGTCGGTGGACGTCCCACGCTGCGCTTTATTACGGTCTCAGAAAATTAATAAAACAGATTAATGATTTTACTTCCATAGATTGATACCTACCTCCATATTACACATTATTTCACCTACTAACTTGTGTGGTGACCCAGAGCATGCTTTAAAATATTCTTAATTCTGTTTATGTGGTAAATAAACTTTTCCGATATTTGATGAAGAAGCTTAAAGCTTGTTAAAAACTACTACCACTCCGTCCAACTTATCCTGAAACGAAGCCTGGCAACACCGCCCTCGTGTGTACGACGGGCGTCTCGCAGGCTCGCGCGGAGTGACTCACACTAGTAAATACAACTCCCCATCACACCCACGATTTATTCACCCCTTTAACACGACGTAAAAGGGTTCAATTTTATGCAATTTTTCTTATGGTGGGTGTACTCTTTCAGCGAGTGAATGAACGGCGTATGTTACGCACAGTATTGGCTGAGCGTAAAATGAGCTTATTTTATTGGGATGTTTTTTTAATAGAAAATCCGATGCTGACCTAATTCCGTTAAACACCTCGGTCGGCAGTTCAGACGGACGGATCCATTTTGATATACCGAGATGTGTTATAGTTATTTCTACAGTTAAGTAAGCTTAGAAGGCTGTCCTAGAAGCTCTTTGAATTCTAAGACATATTGAGTCAGGTTTAATTTTTGCTGTTAATAAAGTTTGTTGATTTACTGTCTAATTAAGAGTTGACTAAAACATACTTATTGTTTTTTATCTGATAAATGTTAATGATGCTCAGAATGTGTTTATCATTCATTCATTGATTTTTGTTTTCATATACTTTGTAGAAAGTTTAAAAAGTAGGAATACTTAGATAAATAAAGACAATTGGTACAGAAAAACATCTGTATGAACAATTCGACACTTTCGCAGACGAGAAGTGGTAATCAATTAATTTTAATTTTAATAATTTATTACCTCAAACCCAATGAAAACAAAAAATTGACTTAAACATGTAATACTAAAATCAAGCGTTCGTTTCAGGTGTTTATGGCTAACGTGACGGTTTAGGAAATTTTACTACGGAATATTTTTATGCGTTTAATAATGTAAGGAATCAATGATTTAAGCTTTTATTGATGGCCGCTACTTTAGAACACAATTAAAATGGCGATGCGAAACGTGAACCAATATTTCCAAACACCTTTATGAAAATGGTCCAAAATGTTCCGTTCGTGAATAAAATTTCAAACTAGTCACCAACATATCATTAGCATAGGTATACTTAACCATTAGATGTAACTTACCACATAAAGATTAACACGAAAGACAGTATATTTCCAAATCGAATAAATCGGTTTGGAAGTTACACTCCATAAATATAATATTTGAATGTGGTTTATATTTTACCGACTCATTTAATTTTAAATGACATCAAAGCTTTATCAAATACACATCATAGTATGCCAGCTTCGTATAACGTGCCTGCGAAACTGGAGCTTAAAAAGCAAGGAAACACTAAAGTTGCTTAATGATTGAGTCAAAACAGAATTTAAAAAAATATTGTACGTTAGATTCAACATCCAGTCACACGTTTGAAATATATTTAAGTATCATTGTACACAAAAGTTGTCTATAATGAGATTTTCTGAAAACTTAACTGCCCTTTTTGGTGCATAACAAAGTGTTAACTTACTCTTTGTTTTTTTCAATTATTGGCTATCCAATCCAAAACCACGAACACTGATTGCCAATATAAAAAACTGAAAATACTACCTTGAGGGAATGGAGGCAGGGAAAAAGAGTGATGAAAAATAAAGTTTATCTGTGAATAAATAAATTAGGATGTTTCAAAACAGTTACCAACCACCATGTTGGACAACATCCAAAGAAGATGGTTGGAAAATTCCACTAGCTTGGGATCCGGTGCTATCGAAGACCCAAGTCAGACCACTCACTGCAAGATGACAAGACACAGTTCGCTCTTTCTGCGTGGATAGGAGAGGAACGTCAATTAATATTAATGAGTGATGGTAGTTTTTTTTAAAATCTCTGTAAACGATAAATCACATCTCGTCTACCCGTCACTACGAACGCTGCAAAGTTTTCGAATGTGTTTTTTTTTTATAAATATCCGCGAAAAGTGTCCTATATAATGTTTTCATTCATTAAATAGTGGTATTTGCGTAAACTTCAAAAATAAGTACAGTTTTATACAACAATTTTCATAATAATTTTCATCATGGTAAGAGAACGCACTGATTCTTTACAAAGAGGGCGTAAAAGTTATATTTAGATCAAACGCGCGCAAAACTCATATGCATATCGTAGGTACGGCTTCTGTGTATAAATAAAAGTAGAGCCGCTTTTCCTTTGCTTCCCCACACGTAGCCGATGCAATATCGCACTGTTATTAAACTCGCCGTAATACCTCCTTTTACGATAATATAGGTGGCAGTTATTAGCTACAAGAGCTGCACATATCTTAGATCATTGAACATCACCTCTACAATTTTCCTATTATTTTTTACATTAGATTCCCGCTTATTGTAACAATGTCTAAATCGTAAAGCAGCATTTAAATTCATATTTTCGTAAAAAAATCATAAGTAAAATTAGTATTTTTGAAACAATGTTTCACTTTTATTTAATAAAATATCGGAATATCCAACTCATAAATATGAACTCTGGATTCCATAGTCACTACGGTAAAATCAAAATAACAAAAAGAAAAATCATGCCCTAAAATTATACACAGCTCGTTTTTTCATTACCTCTCATCATTTCCTCGTACTCATCCAGAAAACGCAACAAAAAAACAAAATGGCGCCGGCGAGATAACAAAAAATTGGTCCTCTAAAGTCGGTGTCAGTCTCGAACCAAGCCGCCGCGGTTCCAACCAACGCCGACTCCTCAAGTGGACGCTGGGAAGGTACCCTTGCTGGTCGACACCCCCCCTTCCCCCCTTGGCACCCTGACCCACTCCTGCCCACTCGAATGGAGCACCACTTCAGACCTCGATGACACTCGTCGCGCAAAGGTATCTACGAGTAGGATTAACAACCAATCTGAGGTCTTGAAAGGATTTAGGCATTGAATATTGTTTCGGATTCGGCAGGTTTGTACCTTTGGTCCATACAAAAGAATCAAGGTAAGTGTGTAAAGAAAACTCTCCGGCATAAAAATTCTGCAGCTAAGCGCTGCAGATGCGCTGTTATGGAAAAAAAGCCCCCGATCCTGCTAAATAAATAAAAAAGTTAGCCTGTATCATCCCACTGCTGGGTAAAGGCATTACCTCAACTAAGAGGTAGTTTGAGGCAGATCCTGCCAAAGAGGAAATTAAAACAAAAATACTAAAAAAGGATTTATTTGTATTTAAAATGATTAAAGATGCGTGAACGGCTGAACTGACTTCGCTAATTATAATGGTTTAGATTGTTTTTAACACTCACAGTGTCATATTTTATATTCAAAAAGATTGAGCTAAAGTGCCGTCGCTAATTATTATTTTGTGGTGTTGTTATTGCTAGTTAAGTTCATTTCTCGAATTATTCATTTTAAAATAAGATACACACAAAAATCACCGACTACATCGGTAATTCATCGGTTGGCACTGAAATCCTTTTAAATCAAGTTGAATGAATTATAAGCATCGATATTTTTTTAAAAGTTATAAAAAGATTGTTTACATTATTGGACCAACAAAGATAAACGGACTTTAGAAGGTGTTTATGAAAGAAAAAAAAACTAAAAATTGGTCGGCTGAGTCCGGGGCCGGGAGCGAAACAAAGTTCGCTTGGTCCGGTAGTGTACTTATTAAACCAAAATGATTCTGTCAATTGTAAGTAACATAGGAATTGACAACAGCTTTCAAGTGCCTATGACTTGATAATAACAATGCTACAGGTATAGAGCTAATCGCATAACTAATGATAACTACGTAGTTAGTCATTCGCTCTAATGCATTACAAGATTAGCAAATTGATTGTTGTGATGTCAATACTAATAATAATATTCGACATAAAGAGGAGCTAGTTAACAATAGATACGCTAAAATACCATACGATATTCTGTGAAAGAATAATAATTCATAATCGTTCCGAGTGGAACAAATAATGAAATGCTTTGAAATATTCAATAGAATTCATGAAACAGTGAAGCAGGACTCAATAGACGTGGTTTAAAGAAAATAAAAACCATCCTTAGCGAGACAACGGGTGTGACTAAATGTTTAGCTAAAAATATTCGTAAAAAAATCTCCAGAAAGAAAAAATAAATAAAATCACAGTAGCACAAATCTACTGCATAAGTCGAATATCGACTAATTACCCAAATCAATCACGATTAGCTGCCAAAAAAAAAGATAAAAAGCCTTAAGCTCCAGGATCAGCAGAGGTCTCGAATACCAATCAGCCCAGCAAAGGTAGGCTGCTTCGAGGTACCCCAGACCACCGCTGATGATAACAAAACGCCGAAATTCGAGTCTACTCGCACGTATCACGGATTGTTTCGCGTTATCAGGTTATCAGTGATAATTTGAGGCGCATTGATAGTGGACTGATTTTAATTGTTGCGTTAATCGGTTGACGTCAGAGGTTGGTCACGGAATCGGTATGACAGGTGGAATTGAAACTGTGAACTGACTGAGCTTGTGTATTTTAGTTACTTTCATAGTATAATGTCTTATGGTCTTCTCTTGTGGGGTTCTGCTGTGGACATCGATACCATCTTTATTTTACAGAAAAGAGCCATTCGTGCCATTTACAAACTTAGTCCCTGCGAATCCCTGATATAAATCTTTAAGGAAATTAACATCCTCACTGTCGCTTCTTAATACATATAAAAATTTTATAATATTATGTACGGTACGCAAAAATTTAGATTTTTTCAAGAAGAAAAGTGATATTTATTCGTATAACACACAAAATAAAAAACAAACTTGTCATTCCAAACTTCAGGTTAGCCAAAACAATGAATTCATCCCTGGGAAATTGTGTCACATTTTTCAACAATATACCTAATCTAATAAACCTTTTCAAAATTTAAGTTACATGTCAAAACTACCCTAACGTCGAAGGGGTATTATAAAATTCAAGACTATCTTAATGACAAAAATGTATGGACAGTCCAGCCTGCACCAAACTGATGTACCTACCTGTTTATTTTGATTTGTATCATTTTTGAGGCAGCTGTAACTGAGTTTGTTCCTCTAGTCTTGTCTCGAAGCGCTAGTAGGGCCCAAAAAAAAGGAAACATGTTCTAACCCCATACGGGCCATAATTGATTGATATTACACTAATTATTGACGTTCATAAGTGGCATTTTGTGTCCTAAATTGAATAAATTATTTTTGACTTCGACTTTGACTGTGAGGTGAATTGTTATTTTGATGAACTCGATTTTTTGGTGAATTAAGCACTCAACTGAGATTGCTATAGCAGTTCGGATTTCGTATCCATGACCAAAGGTAACGAGCTAATAGTACTACTACGTAGTATTATATTATCTTGGCTACTACTATCTCTTCAAATTGGATTCAAGATTCCGGTTTACCTTTTTCGATATTAGTAGGTAAATAAATAAATAAAAACCTTGTGTTAATAGAGAGAGAGAGAGAAAGAGAGTATTAATTACATTTGCATACCGGACACTCTTCTATACCTTCGGATATTGCGCCTTTAAGTGCTCAAATTCACGTACAGCAGCATCAGTATCAGAAGGACAACAAATGAACTTACACACTTAACAGCAAACGTAGTCAGCATGACGGGAGGACCTTAAAGAATTTTATTGAAATAAAGGAAATACAAAAGCACGCGCTGAAAATCAGCGTCGTGGTCGCTCCGCTGACACGACTTATGCTGAGCCTTGCCTGTTAACTAAAAAAGCCAGATTTTAATATGGTAATAAATGTAATGGTGTTCGTGGTTATCATTTGAGTCGAATATTTTTTTTTTTTTTTTCTTCTAAGATTTTAAATAATAATAGTCCCCCTAGCCGATTTCGACTACGGTGGCCAGTCACAACGACTAACCGACTGCGCGGAACATATTGTAGTGCATAAGTGTGTGCGCAAACACAGGTGCACTCTCTATTCCTTTCGATCTCATAGCCCGATGGAACAGTTTGACACCACCGGAGAGAGTTCAAGCGCAGGACCTACGGCTTTACTTGCTTTTCCGAGGCACGGGGGTGAAACACCGCTAACTTCCAATCTCTGGGCTATCCTAAGAATTATTGTAATGTATTTTTAGCCCGACCCGTTGATCGAATCCGGAACCTCTGGCACAGCCGTTGCTTTAAAGTGCGACCCTCCTACCGCTGCGCCACCGAGGCAGTTATGATCAAAATAAATGAACAGCTGAAGACATGTTTGCATTGCACGTGGTGGACAACCGTCAATGAATATATTGAGCAAGCACTGCTGGATGCACAAACAACCCAGAACAGAATATCACACGCGCCATCGAACGAGGCGGGCCGATCCCAAAAGGGAAGCAAGGAAGAAGAAGAAGAATGAGCATCACCAATCCCCACCACCTAAACGCTAACAAATATCTTCGCAGTGTTGCAATAAAAAGTGTGCGCAGTAAGTGAAAGCAAACTATGATTTATTACTATACAAAAATTTTCAATTAGGTAAACCAGAATGACTGCTTTAATCGAACATTTTATTTCTTAATGTTGCAAGCGAAGTACCAATAATGTTGTTTTACAATTCAATTGTAAAAATTCAAATAAATTATTAGAAATAATGACGATCTTTGTTAGGAACATGTTTTTTATAAACAGTTTTTTTTAACAACTGGTGAAATTGAAATTTCCGATTATAATCATTATTATAGGAACTAGCGGTCCCCCGCGACTTCGTCCGCGCGTTTTGAGTTTGCTCCCTCCCCTCCCGTCGCAGCGTCATGTTTTGTATCCTAAAGCCTTTCTCGATAAATAAGCTATCCAACACAGAAATATTTTTTCAAATCGGTCCAGCAGTTCCTGAGATAAGCGCGTTCAAACAAACAAACTCTTCAGCTTTATAATATACTAGCGGTCCCCCGCGACTTCGTCCGCGCGTTTTGAGTTTGCTCCCTCCCCTCCCGTCGCAGCGTCATGTTTTATATCCTAAAGCCTTTCTCGATAAATAAGCTATCCAACACAGAAATATTTTTTCAAATCGGTTCAGCAGTTCCTGAGATGAGCGCGTTCAAACCAACAAACTCTTCAGCTTTATAATATAACTAGCTGTGCCCGCGACTTCGTCCGCGTGGAATAGTGACTTTGGTTAGATTTTTTTAATTATTTAGGCTTATTATTTTACAAATAAGATATACCGCGAATATGTTGCAGCAATGTTCTCAAATAATAGCATTCAGTTTGAGACGGATGGATGTTGTAGTTGTGATTGAAGTCAGTACGTACTTTTTTATTAAAAAATATAATTTGGTAGGTAATTTAAAAAGGGTGAGAAGATAAACAAAACTTAACTATTTTGTCATAAAAAATGACCAAAACGTCAAAGCTTTGTAGAGATACAACAAAACAATACCCAATTACATTGAAATCCAATTTTGCATTAATATTAGTAAATATAAATAAAGTCAACCAACCTATTAATTAAGCATTAACCTAATGTAATCAATCACTTTACAGAGAATAAGAAGAACAATATCAAATCAAATTACCTACTACAAAATCAATTTAAAAATGCACATTTAGATTTAATACCTGCCTCCTACCTACTTTAAATGGTAATTATTACTAAGTCAAAAAAATTTTTTATTACATGCTGAGATGAGCTATCGCAGTTACTTATAATAACAAAAGTATAACAAAAGTAATTACCTACTAAATCTATTAAACTTAATAATTAATAGATGCATTCAAAATTAAAACCTACTCAGTGACGAAAAGAAAACTTTAACCCGCATAAATCTAAAGAAAGAATTTTACCAAAAGTATTTCTGAATCTACCTAATAGAAAATATCTGCAATCAAAATAATGAGCTCAAGTCCTTTACTACTCAGTAGCGAAAGGAAAACTATGTATTACGCGCTGAAATCACTTGAAGTATCGCAAAAAAAGCAGTTGCGCGGGACAACCGTTCCGTAGGGAGCCGACTAAATTAATCTAATAGGTATGTATAAGGAAAATATTTCAACGCAAAACACATATTTTAATGTAAGTGAGAAGCCACCAACCATACTTAGCGCAAGCTCGCGTTGTAAGTACTTAAGCTGCGAGTATTATTTTGATGTGGAGTTATTTCAAAACTGTGATAGCTTCTAAGATTTTATTGAAATCAAATGATGTGAACTCTGTTCAAAATGAAATGCTCGTGATGATGAATATATTTATTTTGATAAGAATCAATACCCGGGTGTATAAAACACCTTCAAAAAAATGTTCGAATAAAAATAGTAAAATATTTTAACGCAAAACATACGCAGTTTTATTGTAACTAAGAAGCCAGCAATCATAGCAATTAGCGCAAGCGCACGTTGTATTTAAGCTGCGAACATTATTTTGGTGCGGAGTTATGTTAAAACTGTGATAGCTCCTAAGATATTTACTAAAATCAAATGATATAAAGGGCAATTTTGTTCTAAATGAACCGCTCGTGATGATGAATGTATTTATTTTGATAAGAATAAATACCTGTGTGTAAAATACACCTCTAAAAATAATGCATTATTTTTTTACAAATTTATTAACATAAAAAAGGTTGTAGTAAGTCAACCATAAAAGATAGACATAATTGCTGTCGCAGACTTTATTATAGACCTCTTGATGTTGAACAATCCTGTCATACATGATTTTTGTGTAACTTAAGCGGTTTTCGCAGCGTACGCAGCGGAATCTCTCAAAAGGGATATCTTTCTCCCGTTTTCGCGACATTTTTCATTGCTGCTGTGGTCTTATGAGTCGCATCTTTATGTTATATAGCCTAAAGCCTTCCTCGATAAATGGACTATCCAACGTAAAAATAATTTTTCAGATCGGGCCAGTAGTTTCTGAGATTAGCAGGTTCAAACAAACAAACAAACAAACAAACTCTTCAGCTTTATAATATTAGTATAGATTAGCGTAAGCGCACGTTGTACATAAGCTGCGAACATTATTTTGGTGCGGAGTTATGTTAAAACTGTGATAGCTCCTAAGATATTTATTGAAATCAAATGATATAAAGGGCAACTTGGTTTTAAATGAAATGCTTGTGATGATGAATGTATTTATTTTGATAAGAATAAATACCTGTGTGTATAATACACCTCTAAAAATAATGCATTATTATTTTACAAATTTATTAACATAAAAAAGGTTGTAGTAAGTCAACCATAAAAGATAGACATATGCTGTCGCAGACTTTATTATAGACCTCTTGATGTTGAACAATCCTGTCATACATGATTTTTGTGTAACTTAAGCGGTTTTCGCAGCGTACGCAGCGGAATCTCTCAAAAGGGATATCTTTCTCCCGTTTTCGCGACATTTTTCATTGCTGCTGTGGTCTTATGAGTCGCATCTTTATGTTATATAGCCTAAAGTCTTCCTCGATAAATGGACTATCCAACGTAAAAATAATTTTTCAGATCGGGCCAGTAGTTTCTGAGATTAGCAGGTTCAAACAAACAAACAAACAAACAAACTCTTCAGCTTTATAATATTAGTATAGATTAGCGTAAGCGCACGATGTACATAAGCTGCGAACATTATTTTGGTGCGGAGTTATGTTAAAACTGTGATAGCTCCTAAGATATTTATTGAAATCAAATGATATAAAGGGCAACTTGGTTTTAAATGAAATGCTTGTGATGATGAATGTATTTATTTTGATAAGAATAAATACCTGTGTGTATAATACACCTCTAAAAATAATGCATTATTATTTTACAAATTTATTAACATAAAAAAGGTTGTAGTAAGTCAACCATAAAAGATAGACATATGCTGTCGCGGACTTTATTATAGAACTCTTGATGCTGAACAATCTTGTCATACATGATTTTTGTGTAACTTTAGCGGTTTCCGCAGCGTACGCAGCGGAAGCTCTCAAAAGGAATATCTTTCTCCCGTTTTCGCAACATTTTTCATTGCTGCTGTGGTGTTGTGAGTCGTATCTTTATGTTATATAGCCTAAAGCCTTCCTCGATAAATGGACTATCCAACGTAAAAATAATTTTTCAAATCGGGCCAGTAGTTTTTGAGATTAGCGCGTTCAAACAAACAAACAAACTCTTCAGCTTTATAATATTAGTATAGATATAATCATTTACTATTTTGGAATTTCGAAAAAGTGGCCACTCACTAAATGTCATTTTGGTCTATCTAATTATAAATCAGAGTAAAGATTACTCCCTCTGATTCATCAATAATACAATAGGTTATTTCAGATGCTTCGATACTAATATTGAATGTTCCATTCAATTGATCTCGATAAATATCACATTAATTTCTATTTATTTTCCATTATTGATTCATCCTTCTTTCTCCGACGCCAGCTCCTGATATTTGGAGCCTTCGTTTTCAGTTGATTTATCTTGATCGAGGCTAAGACTTAACAGGCGTGAAAATAACAAATCGCGCTTGAACGATAATACCGGCTAATAATACTAATCCTATTAATGGTATTATTTGCGTTGTAATCCTATTTGATTGCTATGAAAGTTTTGACGTTTCTAAGAAGGTATTTGTATAATGGCCTCATGCCTGTAAATCGGCCCATTAGCTTGCATGCCAGTTACTGGCATATGCAAGTTTAGCAGTGGCACACGCAAGCTTGCATACCTATATTCATACGACCCGTCTCACAGTGGGTCGAAACAGTAATATGAGGGACATAGAGGTTTTTTTTGACAAATCGTATTTTTTTGGATGCCGATCGATAGTCCTTTAGACACTCGTAAAGACATGTTATATAACATTTTTCACGAAACCTAATAGTTTGGCCATAAAAAAATAAATTGTGTTTTTTTGTATGAAACAAGACCTAAAGTACTAAATATCTCCCAGAAACTGCTTGACCGTGCCTTATAATGACTTAGGGTGGCATGAGTGCATTGTGCACTAACATTTTAATCTATTTTTAGCTGCTCCAAACAGCAATTTTGCCTGTTAAATGGTTCGGAAGAAAAATATAATTTTGATAATCCTCTTATGTGTATAATTACAATTCTAAGAAAAAGCGTCGATTAGGGTACTAGGAACTAATAACGTAGTTAGTCTACATTGTTCTGTACTATAAGAATCTTTTAAAACCTTTTTTTGTTATCATCGGATGACTTTAAAGTAATAATGATGTTAGGTAATTAGGATATTAAAGAGACAATGGTTAAGGGTTGTGGGTAAGTAGCCTGGAACTGTGTTATATAATGAAGGTGTATTCATTTAAAAAAATAATTTGTGCAGTGAAACCTTACCAGTAACACTTAACTTGATTTGCGATCTATTACGAGGGTCAAACTGAAAGTTCTTAGAAAATCAAAAACTGATTACATTAGCCAGTTATTAGTTTTATTATATCTTTTCAAAATATTGTCCATTGACGTCAATACACCGCTGCATGCGATGGAACCACTGGGAAAAGCACTTTGCCCACTCGTCCTTAGGGGTCTCTTCAATGGCATCGCGATACGCAGCCACCGCTTCTTCAGCATTCATAAACCGCTTTCCTTTAAGTTTTTCTTTAAAAAAAAATAAAAAAATAAATAAAAATCACAAGGCGCGAGGTCGGGGCTATACGGCGGGTGACCCAGTAATTCAACGTTTGATGTCGCCAAATAGTCGATCGTTCGCTTGGCGGTGTGCGACGAGGCGTTGTCGTGGTGAAGGAGGATCCTACTGCGAGGTCGTTTCTCTCGAACTTTTTCCAAGACAAGTGGCAAACAATTGGTAGTGTACCATTCTGCAGAAACTGTTTTTTGATCCTCTAACACAATTGTTGCGAAATGACCTATCCTTCCAAAGAACGAGGCCACCATTTTTTTTCCCGCACTTCGATCTCTCTTCACTTTAGTTGGCAACTCCTCGAAAGGAAACACCCACTGAGCAGATTGTCGTTTGGTTTCAGGATCATAACAGTAAATCCAGCTTTCGTCACCTGTTAGTATGTCGAACACAGCATTTGAGTCACCTCCGTTAAATCTTTCAATCATTTTACGGCACCAATCCACACGATGGAGTTTTTGAGCCTTAGTCAAATTATGAGGTATCCACCGGGCGCAAAGCTTCCTGACCGCTAAATGTTCGTGGAGGATTTTGTGCACTTGACTCATACCGATGCCTAAGCTTGTCCGAATCTGCTGATAGGTCACTCTTTTGTCAGTCTCTATCATACGCCGCACAACACAGATGTTATTTTCAGTCGTCGCCGTAGAAGGCCGTCCCTCACGTACATCATCAGTGAGATTAGTGCGACCACGTTTAAACTCATTAAACCAGTTGTAAACAGTCGCACGAGATGGGGCTTCATCGTGAAAGGCCAATCGTAGTCTATCATAACTTTCTTGTTGACTTAAATGACATCGAAAGTCATAAAAAATCATTGCACGAAAATTTTCTCGTGTTAAATTCATGTTGACGTGACACAGACAATTTTCAATTTGCCGCCAAATCGTAAAACAAATGACAAATGAATGAAATATATACTCAGTAATATTGGCAAAGAGTTCTATTTTCAAATTTTAGAATTTTTTTTTTATTATATTGTTTATAAGTGGCCAGTTCTAAGAACTTTCAGTTTGACCCTCGTACAATGGAGTCCATTGTGAATAATTTAGATCTATTCGTAATCCGCAGGGAAACGTTAGAATCTTTGACAGACAGTGAAAAGTTATACAATCATCTCATGCAGAAAATGGGACGAGAAGAAAACAGTGTTAAATTAAAAAACTTTGCCACTGTTTTTCTGCTTATATCAATAGTAGGTGGACAAAATCCTATCGATCATTTCCCCATTTTTTAAGAAGAAACGGAGATTGGTTAGAAACCCCAAAATAATTGGCCACAAATTATAAATGAAGAAAATATTGAGCACAATATTGATCATTATTTAAGTATTACAAACAGTATATCGAACAATCTTCTTTTAAGCTCTAATATTATCATTGGTGCTGTAGAATTTAAGCTTTGTATTTTTGTACATATTGTTTAATATTTGTTTTTGTTAAAACTTAGATGTTTTTTTATATATTTTAAGCTAGCATTGTAAGATTTTAATATTATTTTCATTTATTTTATATTTTAATTATTAAACATTAAACAAATATTTATAAATGTGTGTTATTTTGTAGAAATTGTATTAATATTTTATGGAATTGCTATTCTCTGTTATCTTACTTAATTACCTGAGATAATTTTTATTTTAAAGTCATCCGATTCTAAGAAAAAAGGGTTTTGAAAGATTCTGTTAATAAAGAACAATGTAAACCAACTACGTAATTAGTTCCTGGTACCCTAATCGATGCTTTTTTTTAACAGGAGCAGGTAAAACCCCAAACCATTATCTCTTTATTTGTATACAGTGGAGCGTCGATTATCCGAACGTCGCTTAACCGAACGACCGCTTATCCGAACGTCAACGGCGCGGGTCAATGCCCACCCCCACCTCCGACCGCGCGCCGCCCGCGCTTTTGTTTTAGCTCTGGTTTGAAACACAGGCCGAGAGCGACCAGTATCAAATATCTGTTCTTAAAAAAATACGTGATCTAGCCGCTCGTAAGCGGGTAGGCTTGCTTCGGCAGACGAAAATTCAAGATTTTTTTAAGTGTTAACTGTAATTACATAGTAAAGATTAGTTTTACTACAAATTGTCTGCACTTTTTTTTTGTTTATTTCCTATTTGTCATTAAAGATATTCATAAATGTAAATAATATGGTTTTCATTTACCTGAACGTAAATTCGTATGGCTGAATCAATATACATACATACATAATTACATTAGTTCGATTATCCGAAAATACCGGTTTTCCGAACACCCATGTCCCCCAATTAGTTCGGATAATCGACGCTCTACTGTAATTAATATCCTAATGACCTGACATCATTATTACTTTAAAGTCATCCGATGATAACAAAAAAAGGTTATAAAAGATTCTGATAGTACAAAACAATGTAGACTAACTACGTAATTAGTTCCTAGTACACTAATCGACGCTTTTTCTTAGAATTGTTATTATAATCCCATAATAGGATTATCAAAAATATATTTTTTTCCGAACTGTTTAACAGGCAAAATTGCTGTTTGGAGCAGCTAAAAATAGATTAGGATGTTAGTGCACAATGCACTCATGCCACCCTAAGTCATTATAAGGCACGGTCAAGCAGTTCCTGGGAGATATTTAGGACTTTAGGTCTTGTTTCATACAAAAAAAACACAAATTATTTTTTTATGGCCAAACTATTAGGTTTCGTGAAAAATGTTATATAACATATCTTTACGAGTGTCTAAAGGACTATCAATCGGCATCCAAAAAAATACGATTTGTCAAAAAAAACCTCTATGTCCCTCATATTACTGTTTCGACCCACTGTGCGTCTGGTGTAGTGGTCGAGAAATCGCCTACTACGCAGCGGGTTGCGGGTTCGATCCCCGCACAATACAAACATTTGTGTGCATGAACATGTCTGTTTGTATTGGTCTGGGTGTTTTCTATGTATATCATGTATGTTTTTACAAACAAAAAGTATTTAAGTATTATATCCGTTGTCTGGCACCCATAACACAAGCTTTGAGTAGCTTACTTTGGGACTAGATGGCGATGTGTGGAAACGTCCAAAGGATATTTATTTATTTATGTATACTATTGATATACACACGCGCAAGCAATGGAACCCCTGCGTCCTCTCTCTCATCGCATGCCAGTAAGTGTTTCTATACACATACAAGTAGATGGCACGTGCAAGTAGCTGACATGAAAGTGTGCCAGCTGCAGGCATGTGTATCGTAACATTTACTCTAGTCTAGTAACTAGGGTGTAAGTAAACTATGGGTAAATTTATTGTTTCGAAATTTAGGGCTACAACTGTCATAATCACCTCGCTTAGTAGTTTTTCGAGGCATGTTATAAAGTTTACCATTTGATCCCTTCAAATCGAAAAAAAATTACTGCTAGCGCATTTCTTTATTTTAATTTTAAGCTGTCCTTCCTCTTATGAAGTTCCATAATTTCAGAGTTTTAGGTTTGCGAGTTAGATGTAGGTTTGTTAACCTTCAGACACAGTCATCTATGTCTGAAGATTAACAAACCTACATCTAACTCGCAAACCTAAAACTCTGACTTTCACAAAACTTACCGAAACTGGATATAAGCTGAAAACTAATCATAAACGTCACCCGTAAGGGGCACTAAATAAAAACAGCAAAAGTGAGTGCAATAATTCGTGGGGAAATGCAAAGTGCGAAATAGAGTGTTATTCGCGATGTGGCTGCGGTCGATCGCCGTTATTTACGGCCCGCCTAGGCGCCTTGCAGCGCAGATAATAAATTATTATTTAATTTCGGCATACAGGGTGGCACCGACACGTAATTACTGCTGCAGTATTGTTTTTACAAATGTACAGCTTTGCGCCCGACATTTAATCGATTGAGACAAACGGTGTGATGTTTTGAAATATTATGCCAAGTTAATTACGTTTTGAGTAAGTAATAGTATGGGTTGGTAAATCCTGATCTATTTGATATTATTTCGCAACCCACATGACATAGCGCGGTATCGCAAGTAAACAAAATATGATTGTGAAAGTAATGGATGATGATGAGTAATGATTTCCTATGAGGAATAGCGTGAAAGGAAAAAAATATATTATTGCGTCGACTCGAGCCCGATAACGAGTACTTATCTAAGAAAGCAAACCATTATGTTATAAGAAGAGTTATTTTTGTCAAACAAAGTATTTGAAAAGGGATCTCAAATACATTTAAAAAAATATAATTTGCACTACATTTTATTTCACCCTGTATGTTAGTGCTTTGTAGGCGAAAATAGATGTTGTGAGCATAACACGGCTATAACACTAGCCGGGGAGGGCAAACACATTTGTTTTTCAGCACTCTCAACTACAGTTGAAGCAGGTCAGCAAAGTTATCTCAGCATTAAATTAAACCTCCATTTAGTTATGGGACCGCCCATATAAAAGTATTATTTGCATTTATTTGTTCTGTTAATAGTCTGTCTGCATTTCTGTCATGTATAGTATAGATAGTTTATTAACTGCCTCGGTAGTGCAGCGGTTAAAAGTCAATAAAATTGAGCACAGAAAAACACATGCTATGTTGACGCCAGATATAAAACAAAAGAGCTCCAGAACTAGCTTAGTGCGGAATAAAATTATCATTATTATTTTATCACTAGCGGTCCCCCGCGACTTCGTCCGCGCGTTTTGAGTTTGCTCCCTCCCCTCCCGTCGCAGCGTCATGTTTTATATCCTAAAGCCTTTCTCGATAAATAAGCTGTCCAACACAGAAATATTTTTTCAAATCGGTCCAGCAGTTCCTGAGATAAGCGCGTTCAAACAAACAAACTCTTCAGCTTTATAATATATTAGCGAAAGCGCACGTTGTACTTAAGCTGCGAACATTATTTTGGTGCGGAGTTATGTTAAAACTGTGATAGCTCCTAAGATATTTATTGGAATCAAATGATATAAAGGGCAACTTTGTTCTAAATGAAATGCTCGTGATGATGAATGTATTTATTTTGATAAGAATAAATACCTGTGTGCATAATACACCTCTAAAAATAATGCATTATTTTTTTACAAATTTATTAACATAAAAAAGGTTGTAGTAAGTCAACCATAAAAGATAGACATATGCAGTCGCGGATTTTATTATAGAACTCTTAATGCTGAACAATCCTGTCATACATGATTTTTGTGTAACTTAAGCGGTTTCCGCAGCGTATGCAGCGGAAGCTCTCAAGAGAAATATCTTTCTCCCGTTTTCGCAACATTTTTCATTTCTGCCGTGGTCTTAAGAGTCGTATCTTTATGTTATATAGCCTAAAGCCTTCCTCAATAAATGGACTATCCAACGTAAAAATTTTTTTTCAAATCGGGCCAGTAGTTTTTGAGATTAGCGCGTTCAAACAAACAAACAAACAAACAAACAAACTCTTTAGCTTTATAATATTAGTATAGATGTGTCAGTGTGTAATTCTCAGATTATAAGAGTAGTGATAATCTATACTAATATTATAAAGCTGAAGAGTTTGTTTGTTTGTTTGTTTGTTTGAACGCGCTAATCTCAAAAACTACTGGCCCGATTTGAAAAATTATTTTTACGTTGGATAGTCCATTTATTGAGGAAGGCTTTAAGCTATATAACATAAAAATACGACTCATTGGACCACAGCAGAAATGAAAAATGTTGCGAAAACGGGAGAAAGATATTCCTTTTGAGAGGTTCCGCTGCATACGCTGCGGAAACCGCTTAAGTTACACAAAAATCATGTATAACAGGATTGTTCAGCATTAAGAGTTCTATAATAAAGTCCGCGACAGCATATGTCTATCTTTTATGGTTGACTTACTACAACCTTTTTTATGTTAATAAATTTGTAAAAAAATAATGCATTATTTTTAGAGGTGTATTATACACACAGGTATTTATTCTTATCAAAATAAATACATTCATCATCACGAGCATTTCATTTAGAACCAAGTTGCCCTTTATATCATTTGATTTCAATAAATATCTTAGGAGCTATCACAGTTTTAACATAACTCCGCACCAAAATAATGTTCGCAGCTTAAGTATAACGTGCGCTTGCTCTAATCTATACTAATATTATAAAGCTGAAGAGTTTGTTTGTTTGTTTGTTTGTTTGAACGCGCTAATCTCAAAAACTACTGGCCCGATTTGAAAAATTATTTTTACGTTGGATAGTCCATTTATCGAGGAAGGCTTTAGGCTATATAACATAAAGATACGACTCATTGGACCACAGCAGAAATAAAAAATGTTGCGAAAACGGGAGAAAGATATTCCTTTTGAGAGCTTCCGCTGCATACGCTGCGGAAACCACTTAAGTTACACAAAAATCATGTATGACAGGATTGTTCAGCATTAAGAGTTCTATAATAAAGTCCGCGACAGCATATGTCTATCTTTTATGGTTGACTTACTACAACCTTTTTTATGTTAATAAATTTGTAAAAAAATAATGCATCATTTTTAGAGGTGTATTATACACACAGGTATTTCTTATTATCAAAATAAATACTTTCATCATCACGAGCATTTCATTTAGAACAAAGTTGTCCTTCATATCATTTGATTCCAATAAATATCTTAGGAGCTATCACAGTTTTAACATAACTCCGCACCAAAATAATGTTCGCAGCTTAAGTACAACGTGCGCTTGCGCTAATCTATACTAATATTATAAAGCTGAAGAGTTTGTTTGTTTGTTTGTTTGTTTGTTTGTTTGTTTGTTTGTTTGTTTGAACGCGCTAATCTCAGAAACTACTGACCCGATTTGAATTTTTTTTTTTACGTTGGATAGTCCATTTATCGAGGAAGGCTTTAGGCTATATAACATAAAGATACAACTCATAAGACCACAGCAGAAATGAAAAATAATGCGAAAACGGGAGAAAGATATTCCTTTTGAGAGCTTCCGCTGCGTACGCTGCGGAAACCGCTTAAGTTACACAAAAATCATGTATTACAGGATTATTCAGCATTAAGAGTTCTATAATAAAGTCCGCGACAGCATATGTCTATCTTTTATGGTTGACTTACTACAACCTTTTTAATGTTCATAAATTTGTAAAAAATAATGCATCATTTTTAGAGGTGTATTATACACACAGGTATTTCTTATTATCAAAATAAATACTTTCATCATCACGAGCATTTCATTTAGAACAAAGTTGTCCTTCATATCATTTGATTCCAATAAATATCTTAGGAGCTATCACAGTTTTAACATAACTCCGCACTAAAATAATGTTCGCAGCTTAAGTACAACGTGCGCTTGCGCTAATCTATACTAATATTATAAAGCTGAAGAGTTTGTTTGTTTGTTTGTTTGTTTGTTTGTTTGTTTGTTTGTTTGAACGCGCTTATCTCAGAAACTACTGAGATAAGCGCGGGAGAAACGGGAGAAAGATATTCCTTTTGAGAGCTTCCGCTGCGTACGCTGCGGAAACCGCTTAAGTTACACAAAAATCATGTATGACAGGATTATTCAGCATTAAGAGTTCTATAATAAAGTCCGCGACAGCATATGTCTATCTTTTATGGTTGACTTACTACAACCTTTTTAATGTTCATAAATTTGTAAAAAAATAATGCATTATTTTTAGAGGTGTATTATATACAAAGGTATTTATTCTTATCAAAATAAATACATTCATCATCACGAGCATTTCATTTAGAACCAAGTTGCCCTTTATATCATTTGATTTCAATAAATATCTTAGGAGCTATCACAGTTTTAACATAACTCCGCACCAAAATAATGTTCGCAGCTTAAGTACAACGTGCGCTTGCGCTAATCTATACTAATATTATAAAGCTGAAGAGTTTGTTTGTTTGTTTGTTTGTTTGTTTGAACGCGCTAATCTTAAAAACTACTGGCCCGATTTGAAAAGTTATTTTTACGTTGGATAGTCCATTTATCGAGGAAGGCTTTAGGCTATATAACATAAAGATACGACTCATAAGACCACAGCAGAAATGAAAAATGTTGCGAAAACGGCAGAAAAATATTCCTTTTAAGAGCTTCCGCTGCATACGCTGCGGAAACCGCTTAAGTTACACAAAAATCATGTATGACAGGATTGTTCAACATGAAGAGTTCTATAATTAAGTCCGCGACAGCATATGTCTATCTTTTATGGTTGACTTACTACAACCTTTTTTATGTTACTAAATTTGTAAAAAAATAATGTATTATTTTTAGAGGTGTATTATACGCACAGGTATTTATTCTTATCAAAATAAATACATTCATCATAACGAGCATTTCATTAAGAACCAAGTTGCCCTTTATATCATTTGATTTCAATAAATATCTTCGGAGCTATCACAGTTTTAACATAACTCCGCACCAAAATAATGTTCGCAGCTTAAGTACAACGTGCGCTTGCGCTAATCTATACTAATATTATAAAGCTGAAGAGTTTGTTTGTTTGAACGCGCTTATCTCAGGAACTGCTTGACTGATTTGAAAAAATATTTCTGTGTTGGGTAGCTTATTTATCGAGAAAGGCTTTAGGATATAAAACATGACGCTGCGACGGGAGGTGAGGGAGCAAACTCAAAACGCGCGGACGAAGTCACGGGGGACCGCTAGTATATTATAAAGCTGAAGAGATGTTGGTTTGAACGCGCTTATCTCAGAAACTACTGGCCCGATTTGAAAAATTATTTTTATGTTGGATAGTACATTTATCGAGGAAGGCTTTAAGCTATATAACATAAAGATACGACTCACAAGACCACAGCAGCAATGAAAAATGTTGCGAAAACGGGAGAAAGATATTCCTTTTGAGAGCTTCCGCTGCATACGCTGCGGAAACCACTTAAGTTACACAAAAATCATGTATGACAGGATTGTTCAGCATTAAGAGATTTATAATAAAGTCCGCAACGGCATATGTCTATCTTTTATGGTTGACTTACTACAACCTTTTTTATGTTAATAAATTTGTAAAAAAATAATGCATCATTTTTAGAGGTGTATTATACACACAGGTATTTATTCTTATCAAAATAAATACATTCATCATCACGAGCATTTCATTTAGAACAAAGTTGCCCTTTATATCATTTGATTCCAATAAATATCTTAGGAGCTATCACAGTTTTAACATAACTCCGCACCAAAATAATGTTCGCAGCTTAAGTCCAACGTGCGCTTGCGCTAATCTATACTAATATTATAAAGCTGAAGAGTTTGTTTGTTTGTTTGTTTGTTTGAACGCGCTAATCTAAAAAACTACTGGCCCGATTTGAAAATTTTTTTTTACGGTGTATAGTCCATTTATCGAGGAAGGCTTTAGGCTATATAACATAAAGATACGACTCACAAGACCACAGCAGAAATGAAAAATGTTGCGAAAACGGGAGAAAGATATTCCTTTTGAGAGCTTCCGTTGCATACGCTGCGGAAACCGCTTAAGTTACACAAAAATCATGTATGACAGGATTGTTCAGCATTAAGAGTTCTATAATAAAGTCCGCGACAGCATATGTCTATCTTTTATGGTTGACTTACTACAACCTTTTTTATGTTAATAAATTTGTAAAAAAATAATGCTTTATTTTTAGAGGTGTATTAAACACACAGGTATTTATTCTTATCAAAATAAATACATTCATCATCACGAGCATTTCATTTAGAACCAAGTTGCCCTTTATATCATTTGATTTCAATAAATATCTTAGGAGCTATCACAGTTTTAACATAACTCCGCACCAAAATAATGTTCGCAGCTTAAGTACAACGTGCGCTTGCGCTAATATATTATAAAGCTGAAGAGTTTTTTTGTTTGAAAGCGCTTATCTCAGGAACTGCTGGACCGATTTGAAAAAATATTACTGTGTTGGATAGCTTATTTATCAAGAAAGGCTTTAGAATATAAAACATGACGCTGCGACGGGAGGGAAGGGAGCATACTCAAAACGCGCGGACGAAGTCGCGGGGGACCGCTATATATTATAAAGCTGAAGAGTTTGTTTGTTTGAACGCTCTTATCTCAGGAACTGCTGGACCGATTTGAAAAAATATTTCTGTGTTGGATAGCTTATTTATCGAGAAAGGCTTTAGGATATAAAACATGCCGCTGCGACGGGAGGGGAGGGAGCATACTCAAAACGCGCGGACGAAGTCGCGGGGGACCGCTAGTTATATTATAAAGGTGAGTTTGTTGGTTTGAACGCGCTTATCTCAGGAACTGCTGAACCGATTTGAAAAAATATTTCTGTGTTACATAGCTTATTTATTGAGAAAGGCTTAAGGATATAAAACTTCACGCTGCGACGGGAGGGGAGGGAGCAAACTCAAAACGCGCGGACGAAGTCGCGGGGGACCGCTAGTTATATTATAAAGCTGAATAGTTTGTTTGTTTGAACGCGTTTATCTCAGGAACTGCTAGACCGATTTGAAAAAATATTTCTGTGTTGGATAGCTTATTAATCGAGAAAGGCTTTAGGATATAAAACATGACGCTGCGACGGGAGGGGAGGGAGCAAACTCAAAACGCGCGGACGAAGTCGCGGGGGACCGCTAGTAATAGATAATAGTGCCCCTAGGCGATTTCAACCACGGTGGCCAGTCACAACGACTAACGAACGAAAAAAGGATGTGTGCAAACACATGTGCACTCTATTCCTTTCACACGCATAACCCGATAGGACAGCAATCGGACACACGACCGGAGAGATATCAGGCGCAGGACCAACGGCTTTACGTGCTTTCCGAGGCACGGGGAAAACTCCGCCAACTTCCACACTCCGAGCTACCCTGAGAACTCCGAACAGAAAAACCCAGATACATATTTTTGACCCGACCCGGGGATCGAACGAAACTGCTGGCGCAGCCGTCGCTTTAAAGTGCGACCCTTTAAGACAAAAAAATGCGCACGGGTGGGGCTCGAACCAGCAACTTCTTAGCTAACCGGGCCAAACGCTCTACCAATTGAAATTTTTTGTTTCTTATTTCATCTCTTTAATTATAAAATATGACACTGTAAGTGTTAAAATCATTTTGTACCATTAGATATATAGGCGTCATCATTTTCCAAGTTGAATTTATTATGTAATGAATAACTACTTGGCCCACTGTTGCATACAGGGACGGGTAGGTAGATGGCGCTAAACGTCACGCGTAATGACGTATCCATAAGAGACCACAAATTTCTCAAAGTTGGACCGACAGCACGGTAGCTCAATTGGTATAGCGTTTGGTACGGTTAAGCAAAAAGTTGCTCGTTCAAGTCCCGCTCGTGAGCAAAATTTTGGTTTCTTATTTCATGTTTATGAATAGACTTATTAATGGATGAACTTATATTAATTCACCATGTTGTCTGCCAATATCTACCATTACGTCAACCGTGTCACTGATTTGCTTATCAGAATTGTTTGTTTACACAACTCATAAATCAAATAAATGTGTTGTCCTGTCATTTAGAGGTTATAAAAACATAGTGTAGCGCAACAGATAAATGAAATAAAAATAAAACAGTTATGAACGTAATTAACTTTTCTTATGTATCATTTGTAAAAAAAAAATGCGAAAGGAACACAAGTGAAGTTAGAAGGAATAAGTGAAGTATACCTCTAGCTGGAGAATGGAATAACATCAGAGGACATTTCAATATTATTTTAATATGACATTAGATATTGTTTGGTTACTAGTGTTAAAGTATTCGCCAATAAAACGTATTATTCGGATTTTACATTATATTAAAATGTAACGATGCGCGAGCACTTCAACCACGCCGAGTCGCCAAAGCTGGCCTGATATATCAGCCATTCTAACAGTTACCCTAGAGTGGTGTGTGTCTTCCGATGCTATACTCTGATTTTTAATTAGATAACCAGAATGGCAGCTGCAATGGAACTATTTATTTTTTAATGTTGCAATAATGATGTACCTAACACTTGTGATATTAATTTTCAGTAATGTGATTTTGCTCATAAGGATAAATAATATACGTAAACGTAATACATAAAAAAGTTTTTGTAGAGTAATAAAAAATTGAACTTTCCCTTGCAATACCAATATTCTCGTATGATTTTACCCATTTAGACTTTTTACTACATTCTTTAAATAAATTACTAGAAAAAAAATATGATTTTTTGGAACATATGATTTTTGAATGTATTTTATTTATGCTGGTTTTTTGTAATAACAATATTAAAAAATATTATAATATACTTCTAAAATATTATAAATTCAAACTTCATCTATTTTATTATCGATTAAAAACAATGATTGAATATAATTTGAATTTTCCGATTATTTAAAAACAACACTATTTTAAAATTACGAAAAAGTGGCATCCCACCAAACGTAATTTTGCTCTATCTAATTAAAAATCAGAGTATAGGGCGGTGGACACTGTCGATATCCACGTTAACACTTAATACGGTGAACGGTCTGCTAGAGGTGCTAAATAAATGTAGCTTTTATTCGGTTTTTAGAATCTTATATTGGCAAATTCTTCTATTTATTTGTAACAGACAAAACTGAATTAAAATTTTATATTACATCTCCAAGTTATAATTGTGAATTTGTGATGTGGCATGTCATCACTATATTAAATGTAAATAAATATTGCACACCAATCACATTTATTGCTCTGATCCCAAAGTAAATAGCCAATGCACTTGTGTTATGGAAATAAAATATGGACACAACGGTGGTACCACAACCCCCAGAGGCCCTATTTTTGAAATACTCGCGACAAGATGGCGTATTGTATTCATTGATTATACTCCAATTTTGGAATGAAAATCAGTTGAAATCCATTCAGAAGGGATTTGAAAAAATATATCTCGATTTTGTGAGTACTCATGTCTTTATTCACGGTGTTTTCGTTGATTTTTTGTTCGTTTTCGAACGCAAATCACACGCCACATCCAAGCGAGTGATTAAAAAATAGAGGCCCAGCGACAGTATAGATTATGATTTCTACATTGACCCGACCGGGAATCGAACCCGGGATCTCGGAGCGGCGACGCCTTGAAACCCAGTGTGCTTGGCCACTACGCCACGGCGGTCGTCAAATATTATTTAAATCAATTTACATTAATTCTCCATGAGGTGTTTATAACAGTCTTTTGTTATGCTTTTGTTTATGCGACCGCTGACGCCCTTTTGATCCGTGAGCGTTTACCTAATATCAAAAATCCTTAATACTATAGAAACGATTTTGTAATAGGCAGTCAGTCAATATGTTTTGTAAAGTTTTTAGGTCGTCAAATAATTTAATATGATCTGGAAGATGATTGTATAACACAATAATCATATTAATTATTTTTTTCTCTTAAGCGGGTCATTACTCTAGCACGAGTTAGTCGTGGATAAACGTCTGTTTTTCCAATAATTTGACAAGGCGCAGATTTTTTATCACATTCGCACGAGGTTTGTCTTTCTTCGCTTTCTTTAGGATTCCTTATGTGTAAGCTTTAAACTAACACTTAATGCAAGCCTTTTTTTATTACAGAATTAAATAAAACCTTATGTTTGTGACTATAGAATATCATTATATAAAATTCGAAATACTTATTGGGTTCGATAAATACCCAAATACTTACGTCAAAGCAATCTAGGGCATCACCTTGAAGTATTACATATCAATCAAATTATTGAGCGCTAAACCGATGCTCAGCCATCCATGAGCGGCGATTTACAAATGCATTCCGGTTAACAAAAGTGAAACACCGCTGCACAAGTAAGCCGAGTTTAGAAAACGCGTGCAAACGCGCCGCTAAACTCACATCAAACAATTCTACTCGTACCCGCTTTGGCTGTTGTCAATATTGTGTCACTGATTTCTCCATGGCTAACTATTATAATTAGATTACCGCTGCAGGCGCCGGGCGCCGCGTAGTCTCCGCGCCGCGGCCCTGCACGCAGCCCGTGCTTCCCTTACCATAATGAGCCAATTCGTTAATTAGTGTGTTATCGTCCGAGCTCGCGTGCGCAGCGCAGTGCGGCCGCGCGCGCCGCGCGATCGACATGAATCTCTTTACGCAGCCCGAGTGCACTCACATCGAAATAATAGAACCGGACCCAGAGGACTGCTCCGTCCCGCTCCCTCCTGAAGGAAACGTCAAACTGCGCAACTACAGACTACTCAACGAAAAGCTCCGAGCTTACACCCCCACGGGAGACGTGAACACTTCGCCTACCAAAGGAAAGTTGGTATCGAGGTTCGACGTGTGTTCCGGCATATCTCCGCCGCGGTCGAAGATACTCGAGCTTCTGCGCCCGGAGGACCCCGGGCGAGACACCCTGGAGGCGATAGTGAAGCCCGCGCCGCGCCGCGGCCTGGCGCGCCCCTTCGACGAGGACACGAGGCGGTTCCTCCAACGAGCCCTCCTGTCCCCGAGCCCGGCTCTGTCGGCGGCTGCCACTCCAGAGCCTCGGACTGAAGTGAACAAGGAGGAAAATAATGAAACTGTCGAGCAACAAGAGACTTTCACCCCTAAACCCAGAGATCCGAGATTAGAGAGATCTCTAGCTGACGAATTGCGAGAAGCCGAGGAGGACGAGCGTACGGGAGGCCACAATATTAGACGGGACATTTTGCGGGAATTTCGCAAGCGTGATGGTGGAGTGCGCGAGGCGTTCGAGCGGGAGCGTTTGGGTAAACTGGCGCTGTCGATGGAAGAGGACGAGGAGGAGTGCGACGACGACGGGCTGACGGCGGCGGCGCGGCGGCTGGACGCGCTGCTGGCGGAGTCGCGCGAGCTGCACGAGGAGCTGGCCGGCATCCACGAGGACATCCAGGTGCTGGCCCGGCGCGTGGCGCGCCGCGACCTCTGACGCGTTGGTACCGTTGCTGCCTCGCACAACGCACCTGACGCTTCCCCTCACTATCCTCACCAAACTTCAATAAACATAGAACTAGTGAATTACACAATGATGAGCAATTGTTATGTGGATTGATATTCAGTAGCAACATTCCGAAAACCGGTTGTTCTTGTTCTAAATGTGGCCGGGCGTGTGTGGTTATGGCTTTTAGTGGATATTCAAATGTGTCAATTTATCAGTTCTACGTTTTAATCGTTTTTAATGCTTATCAATGCTGGGTGTTGGTGACCGATGGGTCCTTATGTTAATGACACAATTATCGGTTTCGTCGCTATCGCGCTTATTGCACACGAGTTGTTTTTATTGGCGCGTCGCTGTTGTTTCGTAAATAACTTTACTACTTAATTGACCGGCTAATGAATGTCTGGCAGCTCGCGACTTTCACTCGGTATAGTATATTGTCTTTTTCTATATTTTGTGCCGGGGTTGTTGGGCAGATTGTGGCGATAGGACCTATGGCGCGGATGATTGCCTATTTACTTTTACGAGGAACCGCCCGATTACACGCCGTAATATTTAGTGTATTTCGGAATGAGCAATATCCATAATCTTTGTGTTGTTGGCGCGATTTATCTTTCCTCATTTCTCATACTAAAGGCATGCACACACTTTATTAACTAGGAGCTATAATATGTTACTGAAATTAGGTAAACTGAATAATTTGCCTGCTCTAGCTCTTTAGAAACACTTGCACCTTGCAGTCGTTTACATTTTTTTCGTGTTAATGAAACTCAGGGGAGCACGGTTCGCAAAATTAAATAATAATAAACATTTCTTTCATGTGCTAGGGAAAGAACTAAACTTGCTAATTTCACGTACTCCTAGACATTTTTCCGTAGTGGAATTTCTAATTTACTACTTAGTCTCCATCTAAACAAGGAACTAGAACAAGGAATGTTCATTTTTATTGCATTCCAGTAAACGCAAAGAGAGTGATTTAATAAAACTGACCAACTTTATATCTATGATATATTGTTAGATCTAGACATTGACTCTTTTCTTTTTTGAATACTTAATAAAAGTTTATTGAATGAATTCTACTTCCTTATATGGTATTATGCTAAGTGCTCTAGAGCCAGACGCATAATTGATCTCCACAAAAACTAGAATCGAGTTTTTGTTGATAGATATGAGCTTTTTATAAGTAAAGGTATATAAATATGGGCATGGACGTGTCTGTACACGGATTCAGATGCTTAAATGACCGTAGGTGGGTCCAGACCATTTTTTTGTAATCTGCAAGACCTTGATCCCGGCAGCCAATTTATTGTTTAAAGTAAAATTAACTATAAAAAAGGAAAAACCGACTTCAAAACCAAACTGCACTAAAAAGTCTTAAATAAACTCTTGACTACTGAAAGGAAAGGAACCCATTTTAGGCAAACAATTTGTTTTTGGAGTCGGTGCTGTGATAGTTGATGCTTGATGGTCAAAGTGATGGCACCGACTCCAAAAAGAAATTTGTTTGCCTAAAATGGGTTCCTTTCCTTTCAATAGTCAAGAGTTTATTTAAGACTTTTTAGTGCATTTTGGTTTTGATGTCGGTTTTTATTTTTCTTAAAGTTAATTTTATTTCTTCATTTTAAGAGATTACAGGAGTATGGGGGGGGGGGGCTTATGACTCTGTTTTTTAAGAAGCTACAAACTACCTATTATAAGTTCTTTCATTATAATTACTGAACTCCTAAGCGTTAAGGAGTTCCACTGTCAGCTCAGCCCCACAAGATGTTGACTATCAGACGTAACAACACGTCAACATTAAGATTCTAGTAAAGAAACACTATGCACGTGCCTTTAATTTTTGAGGGTTTTCCTCGATTACACCAAGATCCCATCATCAGATCCCGAAATGGAAAAAATGGGACCAACTAGAAGGTACACTAGAGAGTGTACTTAGAGAAGCAGGCGAAAAAAAAATACGAATCGGTCGACAAACGACTGAGATATAGATAGATACAAAAAAAACATACAGTCGAATTGATAACCTCCTCCTTTTTTGAAGTCGGTTAATTAGTTATCTCTTTAAAATTCAATCTGCAGTAAAAAAAACATGACATTTAGATTTAATGGACCTTAGTTTTAGTAGTGATCTTTTTATTAATTTCATGTAACTCTAAACCAGGGATGCACAGACCGCGGCCCGCGGGCCGCTTGCGGCCCGCCGGTCGAATACTGGTGGCCCGCCGACAGCAAAAATAATACTCTCGTACATTCGAAAAATATTGAATTCTATTCCAGAATAAAACCAAAAAAAATATGTTCGAAAAGTAATTTGAATCTCGCGCGCGCGCTCTTAAGTGCACGAATTCCCGATTGCTCGCGTAGGTAGATACACGAAGCTTCCAGAGTCGGTTTCGAGATTTCTCCAGACAGTTTTCGACTCTATACGCGCGGTATAAAAGCCACGCTAACCGCAGCGACCCATAGTTCGGTTTTAATTTGAGTGAAGTGTCAATAGTTCTAGTGTAGATTTTAACTCGACTAGCCGGTGTCATATATTTTGATCCACATTCAACGTAGATTTCCCGTCAAGTGCCGTGTATAATTGTGTTGTGAAATCGTAAGTAAAACTCTGTTATTAATAAGTGTTTCCCTACCTATTTAAATCAATTATTTTTGCTAATTTAAAAAAGGATGGGTAATTTAAGTAGGTACTGTAATTGTTTTTAGGTGCTGTGTTAATCCTAGCCAGGATTAGAACGCAACATGGACAAGCCAGGACCTAGTAAAAAACGTAAGGTTAAAGATGAAAATCGGCAGTTTCAAGAAATTTGGACTGAGAAATACTTTTTTGTATGGTCGCATAATAAAGTCGTTTGTTTAATTTGCAAGAATTCTGTTGCGATTGCAAAGGAATATAATGTAAAAAGGCACTATGAAACGCAGCATCCTACTTTTACCAAGTTTACAGGCGAATTAAGAAAGCAAAAAATGTTGTCTTTAAAACGGGAGCTTATTGGTCAGCAAGCTATGTTTACAAAACCCATCCAAGATTCAGAAACAGCTACAGAAGTTAGTTATGAAATTTCTCGAATGATAGCAAAGCGCAGTCGCCCCTTCAATGATGGGGATTTTGTAAAAGAATGCATAGAAATTGCCGCTAAGAAAATGTGTCCAGAAGCAGCAAAAAAGTTTGAGAAAATTCAACTGAATCGTATGACTATCCAAAGACGTATTATGTCTTTGTCAGGTAATATTGCGGAACAATTAAATGAAAAAACTAAGATCATTGAATTTTTTTCATTAGCACTCGACGAATCCACTGATATTACTTCCACAGCTCAACTTCTCATATTCATACGAGATTTTGAAGTCTTAGAAGAGTTGTTAGGAATGTGTTCATTGAAAGGTCAAACCAGAGGAGTTGATATAGGTACTCAATGTACTTTTGGATGAGTGTTCAAAAACTGATTTGGACTTATCAAAATTATCGGGAGTTGCCACTGACGGTGCTCCTTCGATGATTGGTGTCAATTCTGGGCTAGTTACTTTGCTGAAAAAGCCTCTGCAAGAAAAAAACATAAACGCTGAAGATCTCATGCAGTTTCACTGCATTATACACCAAGAAGCCCTCTGTTCTAAAAAAATTGAATTTCAAAATGTCATGAAAGTGGTAGTTTCGACTGTAAATTTCATAAAATCACGAGGACTCAATCACAGGCAATTCAAACAATTCCTTGATGACATCGAAAGCGAATATGGAGATTTACTGTATTATACAGAAGTAAGGTGGCTAAGTCGTGGATTGACCCTGGAACGATTTCTAAATTTAATAGAAGAAATTGGAATATTTCTGGCGGAAAAGCAAAAGGATGTCCCGGAACTTAAAAATCCTGATTGGTTGTGTGATTTGGCTTTTTTAGTTGACATTACAAATCATTTGAATGTCTTGAACACACGGCTTCAAGGCAAAAATCAACTGATATCCCAGCTCTACGCTCACGTATCATCCTTTCAATGCAAGCTGACACTTTTCAGATCGCAATTGAATTCTGGAAATTACAATCATTTTCCGAATTATAAGAAAATGGCTGAAAAATTCAACAAAACTGCGATTAATTTCAGTTATGTAGAAAAGCTAGATATTTTGATTCAATCTTTTCAAGAAAGATTTTCGGAGTTTAAAAAAGTGAAACCTCTGTTGGACATATTCAGCAATCCTTTCACGATTTCAGTTGAAAATGCGCCAGAGTCAATGCAGTTAGAAATTATCGACATTCAAAACGACCAAGATTTACGCAACAAATTCAACGAAGGAGACTTGCTGAACTTTTACCGCTGCATTGATAAAAATACGTACAAAGAGTTGCGCATAAACGCTCTGAAATGTGCCAGCTTATTTGGTTCTACCTATATATGTGAACAAACCTTTTCAATACTAAATAATAATAAAACAAAAAATCGAAACCGCCTTGCAAATGAAAGTTTGGAAGCAGTTTTACGTGTTGCTACAAGTAAATTTGAGCCAAATATAAAAAAGATTGTAAGCACTATGCAGTGCCACGCTTCAAATTAATAAATTCTTTTTCAATTTTAATACATAATTATCAATTCTTTATTGTCTTTAATTACCTATACTTCTGGCGGCCCGCCATCAGTTCATAATTTGCCCGAGTGGCCCCTAGTCTTAATAAGTCTGTGCATCCCTGCTCTAAACGATATTTTATAATTATAACGAACATAAGGATCGCACATAGAAGGTCGTGAGTAAATGCCATATTGCATGTTTAAATAGGTTTTACGAAGAAAAAATCTGACGCAATTAGTAACGATATAACTTGACATTCTTTAATCAATTTCCTATTTGTTTATGGTAAAATTGCACAGGGACATATAATGCTCTACAATATTTTTAACACTCACAGTGTCATATTTTATATAGATGAAATAAGAAACCAAAAATTTGCGCACGGGCGGGACTTGAACCAGCAACCCGGTCTGCCAAAAGGTTGCTGGTGCAAGTCCCGCCCGTGCGCAAATTTTTGGTTTCTTATTTCATCTTTTGCATAGGGACATCTTCCACCGCACTTTCACATAACTGCAAATCATATCCTACGACCTTGACTTGGCCTTATTAAAAATCTAAAATTCTGACCAGCCGAAGTATGGCATATATTAGCAATAGTTAATATAATAGCAACATGTGTATAATATAAATTGCACTTTTTAAAAGCAACTGTGTCAGACCAAAATCGAACCCTGTTTCTTACGCTATCCGGGCACTTGCCTATTGTTTTCATAATGATAAAACATTTTAAAAACCGAAATTAAATAATGTATGTATATTTCAACCCTTCAGGCGCAGTCAGCGCGCGCATGTCGGTGCGCGGCGGCTGCGCGCGCGCTGGTAGCGGAGTCGCGCGCGCTTCGGTACCTCGACGACGTGGTGGCGTTGCTGCGCGGCGACGTCGCAGCGGCGAGGCGAGCGAGAGCATGGCCTTTTGCGATAGGACGACGCGCGCCGGACAGGAATTACGTTATATGAACGCAGGTATGTTAAACGACCGGTACGAATATCAACACAAGCTACCTCGACGATAGTTAATGACATCTGCTAGTACAACTGTTAGGTACAAAAGGATGACTGGACAGACAGATGCACTACATCTTAAACCCTTTGTAACTTTTAGCATCGTGCAATGAAATCCTTTACAAACTTGCGCTACCTTTAGCATTGATACATTGCGATGCTAACGCGCGTTAGTATCGATGCAGTTGCGCTTCTGCATCGATACTAACGCGCGACTTAATCAATCCAAATTAAATCTGTTTCTAAAACGCGCTACTGTACTTTGAAACAGCAAGGTGAAATTAAAGTGACCCATCTCACCCACTTTTATTTGGAAAAGATAATGAACAAGCACGTTCTGACAAGAAAATAGTTTTTAACACCTATTCCCGTCGACGGCATAACTACATCTTTTATTATTCCATAAACAACGCTTTATGACCCAAACTGTATCCGTAATCTACTGTTGGTATGTCTTTAGAAAAGCAGCGCTTTTAAACCTTTTCGGTGCATTACCATTTTCAGCTTACATACGTTGTCAGCAATATAAATTGTAATGTAATATGACGTAAAACTTACATTCAACCAAATGAAACATAAAATATTGTTAATACTCATAATAATCTTCGAGGTGATACTTGTATTCATACGAATGATAACACCTTTTAATAGGGTTAATTAAGCAAAGAAGTATGTCTATCATAATATGTCAGCCAACGGCCTCCTGAACTCAAGATCGTCGCGAGCTAAACTATGCGTTATTGCTAAGTTCGGCTAATAATGTCCAATAACGCGTAATAACACATTGTTGTGTGACAAGAGACGCAATTTGCGACCGCAAGCACGCGCCAATTAGCTCACATCTAGTTTGGTATAAATCGGATGGCCGAGTTGACAGCCGACTGAAGATAGATCACCACAAAGCTCTTTGCCCAGTACACGGTTGCATACCATGGCCGTGTTAAAAAAGTGTCCATCATCATCATCATCATTATCAGCCAAACGACGTCCTCCGCTGAATATAGGCCTCCCCCACGGCTTTCCACAACGACCGATCACTAGCGGTCTGCATCCAGTTTGATCCTGCGATCTTTACCAGGTCGTCTGTCCATCTTGTCGGTGGACGTCCTACGCTACGTCTTTGATCAAAGGGAATCTAGAACTTTCCTGCCCTAACGGTCATCAGTTATTCGTGTTATGTGCCCTGCCCATTGCCACTTGAGCTTATTGATTCTCAAGGCTATGTTTGCTACCTTAGTTCTACGTTACTATTTCTTCTTCTTCTACGTTAGTATTTCCTCATTTCTGACTCGATCCCGTAGAGAAACGCCCAGCATAGCCCTCACCATCGCTCGTTGTGTAATTTTGAGCTTCTTTATAAGGCCCCTAGTTAGTGACCATGTTTCGGATCCGTGTGTCATCAGTTGTACCACACAGTGGTTGAAGTCTTTCGTCTTCAAACACTGAGTTAGATGAGATGAGAAGACACTCGTCGTAAGAACGTTTCCGGCAAAACAATATCTATTAGTATTGATAACTATGACACCTTGCCTACTAGACCGTTCCTTCACCGACCAACACCGTTGCGGGCCATGCAGTGAGCGTATTTTGCCGGAGCTGTCATGCTCCGTGCATGACACGCTACGTTGCTAGACCGGCGAGCATACGAGTTGTAACGTATGATGACCGTCATAAAGACTTCGCCGTAACTTAGTCTGTGCATTAATAGTCCTGCCGATACAAACTGTCGGACCGATCACGACACTTCTGGGTCAGTGGTTCAGAGTCTTAGGTAGACCTTGCCAACAAAATATAAAACCAATAGCGATTTCATAAATATAAAAAAAAAATGCGCACGGGCGGGACTCGAACCAGCAACTTCTTCGCTATCCGAGCGAAACGCTCTACCAATTGAGCAACCGTGCTGTCGGTTTGACCTTGCGAATTTTGATATATGACACTGTGAGTGTGAAAAACATTCTAAACCATTAGATAACGAAGCGTCATCAATTTCCAAGTTGAATTTATTCTGTAAAAAATAACTACTTGGCCCACTGTTGCATAAAAAGACGGGTTGATGGCGCTAAACGTCACGCGTAATGGCGTGTCCATATAGACCACAAATTTCGCACGGTAGCTCAATTGGTAGAGCGTTTGGCAGGTTTACCCAAGAAAATTTTTGATTTCTTATTTCATCTTTATGAATATAAAATATGACACTGTTAGTGTTTAAAAACATCCTAAACCAATCGCGATTTACTCACTACCACCAAACAACATATTACATATATAATAGTCCCCCTAGCCGATTTCGACTATGGTGTCCAGTCACAACGACGAGCCGACTGCGCGGGACATATTAAAGTGCACAAGTGTGTGCGCAAACACAGGTGCACTCTCTATTCCTTTCACTCTCATAGCCCAATGGGGCAGCAATCTGACACGACCGGAGAGAGATCAGGTGCAGGACCAACGGCTTTACGTGCTTTTCTGAGGCACGGGGGTGAAACACCGCCAACTTTCAAACTCCGGGCTACCCTAAGGATTTCTCAACAGAAAAACTCAGGTATATATTTTTGGCCTGACCCGGGGATCGAACTCGGGACCTCTGGCACAGCCGTCGCTTTAAAGTGCGACCCTCCTACCGCTGCGCCACCGAGGCAGTTAAGATCAAAATATCATACGCGTTGCATACTGAGTGCAAGGTGTTACTTTTCACGCCTGACACGTTCCTAACACGATCGTCATGGCACGGTCTTGGTATATGATCCCTTATGAGTGACAAAATACCTTAATACACATACAATGTTATCACGGGCTAGTTATAGAGTCACGCTGATCAACGGTGTTGACAGCGCCTGAAATACACTCGGCGTTCAATGCCTATGAACGCAACAGCATGACTCTGAAACCAACCTAAAAATCTTGATAAAATCATGTTTTTCTCATTCCAAGTCAAAAATAAAAGAACGAATTTTCTAACAAACAATTTTTACATAGTATGTGTGGCCAAATATCCTTAGCCTATCTCAAATACATACTTTCTCTTATGGTTCAGAATATTTTTAACACTCACAGTGTCATATTTTATATTCGTAAAGATGAAATAAGAAACCACATTTTAAAGAAACAACAAATTTGCGCGCGGGTGGGACTCGAACCAGCAACTTTCTGGATAACCGGGTCAAATGCTATACCAATTGAGCTACCGTGCTGTCAGTCCGACCTTGCGAAATTTGTGGACTCTTATGGATACGTCACGTTTAGCACCATCTTCCCGTCTGTTTATGCAACAGTGGGCCAAGTAGTTATTTTTTACAGAATAAATTCAACTTGGAAATTGATGACGCTTCGTTATCTAATGGTTTAGAATATTTTTAACACTCACATTGACATATTTTTTATTCATATAGATGAAAAAATAAACGCGAAATTTTTCAAGGTCGGACAGACAGCACGGTAGCTTAATTGGTAGAGCATTTGGCCCGGTTAGCCAGAAAGTTGCTGGTTCGAGTCCCAGCCCGTGCGCAAATTTTTGGTATTTTTATTTAATCTTTATGAATATAAAATACTACATACTTTGTCGTTATCGATTGTAAATTATAAATACCAGTAGCTATACTTTCTTTCTTTTTACTGATTAGATACGAATATTGTGGCGAGCGACGACAAAACGATTCAGATAACAATATGCAATTTAATAAGATTACGAAAAACGATCCATCATTGACGGACGACAGATTTAGGGCAAATTATATTGCAAAAAATGCGGTCTGTTGCCCGAAAGGAAATTAATCAGTTACTAAGGTAATATACTTTTAATAAGTACCTTTGGAGAAGGTGTGTTTGTACAGTCGGCAGCATCAGGTAACCCACTGTTGTAGAAAACTAGCCCTTATTACAACGGTTAAAGACACCGCAGTGTTTACCTGTTCCGTACATACAGACCATCTTAAGTAATCATTTACGTCAAAATAGGTTGCTAGAAAAATGGACAAAACTTGTAACACAATTACCTTGAAACCTTTTTAGATTCTACCAATTGGAACTCGACACATATTTATTATGATCCAGGATCAGGGCATAAAAACTTCTTTATTTTCGCCAGTTTTCAACCAACCATTACCGCAGCCATATCGCGCCGAGCAGTGGCGAGTAAACCGATGGTTGTATATCGACATACGGACAAACAATCAGTTAAATTTTACTAACGAGGACATCAAGTGACCATTGCGGTGACAACTAATTAAGTGATTTAGGGCCGATTTTTCAATAGTCAGATAAGAAATATTCGTCGAACAAAATAAAATAATAACAGCCAATAATAAAGCTGGCTGGTTCCTAGCCCAAAGGATCAGCATAGCTATCCAACGCGGCAACGCAGCCAGCATCATAGCCATAGAAAAAATGAATAAGGTTAGAATGGGTTTCATCGATCGTTTGTATGGGAACCTCTGTCGCCGGTGGGAGTTACCACGCTGTTGCTGCAGTGTTTCAAGTACCAATCAAAGAATCAACGCATCTATATTACAAACCAATCACATTTTCCTTTAGGCGCTCTGTGATTGGTGTTATTAGTACTTGAAACCAACTACCAATCACAGAGCTGCTAGCGGTGATAGCACCAATCCTCATTCAGATACGTTCGTTCTTTTGTGTCAATATACTAGTTATGTGGTAAAAGTCGATTATTTTGATTGATAAATTCAATTACCGGTGTAATGTTGTTTCTCAATATGAATCAACATGTAGGATTTAAGTTTGAGTAATTTGGATAATTTTACAGCTCATTTGATCGCAGCAACGGGTTTTACTATTGCTTTTCGGTAAAAACAATAGAAGAAAAAATTGAGTTGATAAACGTTACTTGAAATATAGTTAATAATACCCATTAACATTAGATTAGTATCTAAATAATAACAAAATACTTATTGCACTTGATTCAGGTTCAACTCACCAAAGACACCAAAAATAATTATAATCAGGTTTTACTGACATAGTTTTTAAGAGAAAATGTTACTAACCTGTACCGTATTTTACAAATAAATTGATCAACCGATAAAATAAAATTGAAATTAATAACAACGAAAGTACAAAAGTTGTGAATGAAGCAGTGCGTTTTTGCCGCGTTATATTTTTATTGCAGGAATACGTTATTTGCGTTGCACGAATAAGAATATAATAATGTTTTTTTTTTTTTTAAATAGAACCAGTAGTTCCTGAGATAAGCGCTTTCCAACATACAAACTCTTCGGCTTTATTATATTTATTTATTTATTATATTTAAAAAAAAATAAACAATATGACTTATTTTTGCAAATAATTATTGTTAAAATACATCAGTAGGGATATTACCATTTATCGATATTTTTACTGTGCTGTGAGTTACATACCTAGTGATGCGTATGCAAGCGAACCAAGCAAATTGGACGCGATACATTGCGTACTAACATAGCAGATTTGTTAGAAATATGCGTGGACTATCATCAATGAATACATTTTTTAAAACTTGGTGCTACAAATCCGCTGTCACTTGAAATATCATAATTAAAAAGTGATTTTTTGCAAATAATGTCGTAATAACTAAATTTTATTACTCTCCGGTGAAAAGATACACTTCCTCTCTTATTTTGTATGACCTGGATTCACGCTCTGCAAGTAATTATAGCACAAGACGGCATTTTTGACAAAAAATAATGCAACGCTCTTGTCACGCGACTGAAGTAGCTACGGCTCAATGCAGGCATATGCCTACAATACTAGCACGCTGCCGCACTGACCGTGGCCATTCTAACCTTATTCATTTTTTCTATGATCATAGCCTCCTTGCCGCAAGGAAATGGTTTCGTTTTTAAATAGGTAGATATTAAGTTATTTTTTATGTTGCATGTCTTAGTTTTATTTTTTTCTTGTTTGTTATTAATAAAGTGTACATTATGGTATTGAAAAAAAAATACAATATGACTAATTTGAGAACGTCACCTCAGCAATCATAGGTACCTGTCATTTTTTTTTAAATCTGTCGCTTTAAAATTTATCAGTCTGATATGTTTTATCTGACCATTGAAAAATCGGCCCATAGTGTTTTGATAAGGGAACACCATATTGACAACTATATTACTTTATATTTCCATGGACTATGACAGAGGCCTGCTTTCTGGGAAATTGTGGCCAATGTGTTGATAAGAACGAATTAAAACAAAATCACTATTGTCAGAGCCTCTCTACTAATATTTGAAATGTTTGTGGTCACTAAAGTAAAGCTTGAAACATAGTACCTACTCGAGATTAAGCCGGAACTCATTAATAAATAATTTAGTACATTCTTAATAACCGGTGATTAGACTAAAAAATAGTTTTCCAAAATCAACACTGGAGCTTTTTTGAACATCCAATAAGTTTGAAATTAAATATAGGTACTAATTAAGCAATCATTAGGAGTGGACACTTATTATAGTCATTACTTGGAAAAACATAGTTAATTCGGAGTGTTAAAAATATACTTAGTTACTTACCCTACTTCAATAATTACAACGTTGGAACGATAATGACTTGTTCATATTTGATTTAGTTGGTAACGAATTTTTATGGATCTAACAGAAGGAAAACAGACATTTAAAATTGTTTTAGGCTATTTTCAGGTTTCAGTGATCATGGTTTTGTGGTTTTATATGATCTTGTTAATACGTAGGTACCTACTTTAAGATAAGTAAGTTTACTGAATATGAACAACCTACCTGTTCATTTATTCGACACAAACAAGGAAACACAAACATTTAATAACACTGATAAAGAGGCCAAGTGTACATTCGTTACCGGGAAACGCGTGTAATTACATAAATTCATACTTTGCTCAGTTTTTGTTACATAGTTGTTTCCAGTAGACATATAAGCGTTGGATATTATCTAACTAATAGAGTTCCTTCCAGACTTAACATACCACATGCATCAGATGTTTGACAGGTCTTAGGCATGGACATCACAGTTTTTATTTTAAATGTAGAGCTTGAACAGAAAATTGCCCAAAAATGATTTGTCTAAGAACACATTTTTTTTATTTCCAAAATTACCTGATAATAAAAATAAATATTAGGTTAGTGATAGGTACTAGACGTATTCCGATCATTATCCACCCGTCTGATGTAGTGGTCGAGAAATCGCCTACTACGCAGCGGGTTGTGGGTTCGATCCCCGCACAATACAAACATTTGTGTGCATGAACATGTCTGTTTGTATTGGTCTGGGTGTTTTCTATGTATATCATGTATGTATTTACAAACAAAAAGTATTTAAGTATTATATCCGTTGTCTGGAACCCATAACACAAGCTTTGAGTAGCTTACTTTGGGACTAGATGGCGATGTGTGGGAATGTCCAAAGGATATTTATTTATTATTATAATTATTTATTAGTTAGTCATAATTTGGGAAACACAGTGGCACAAAACGGTACCATAACTTACTCGGATAGCATACAAATAGTCACAACAAGCAAAATGATAAATGTCTGATAACTATGTTTACATACTAAATCAATATCACATTCGTTGTTGCAGAGCCGGCCTCGAACCCGCGACCCGCGAGAGCCGAACATCGATCAAGACGACTTGAAAATAAAGAACGAGGCATGGGAATTGATTGAGATGATTTTGACTCAGGGAAGACAAATTTTACAGAGGCAGTAATATTTAAATGATACAAGGTATTGCATTGAAACCTGGAGATGCTTTTAGCTGTTGCCTTTTTAACTCTGATATCAGGCTTTATGAACAGGCATGCAATATGCAAACCCATCTAGTATCCAAAGGTATTTAGCATCTAATAACCGTTCAAGAAGTCAAATTTTGTTAAAACACCTTACTTTAATTCAGTTACTATATTTATTTTAATATGTTCTGCAATATTGGGTCCTGTTTCAAGTATTCCCGAAAATATACAAAAAATAACAACAAGAACTCCAAGAGATGGTTGTACACGTAACTTGGATTAAAAAATAACCTTATTATTTATTGTGATTCTGGTTTCTGTAAATATGTCTAGTCAAAATCTGCCTACACCGCAAACTATATTCTAATTGTTATATAGTTTTTATTAGCAAGCCGAAAAAGTTAAAGAACGTCTTTATATTCAAAGGAATATAAACTCGAGTTCCAGATACTTAATATTGCTGTTAACTGAACGCAACCAGGCGTCATTAAAGGTAGTATTTTGATATTAGACTGCATTAAAATCCAAAAGCTATGAATTGATTTTGTAGGGTCTTTTATGGTCTATCAAAATTAACTGAATTCCTTTTAAGGGCTAATTCTGAAGCTCAAATACAACAACTTTCTATAAGGGACCAACATCATAGTCCAAAAAAAATATTTCAATTTCCCATACTAGAGTACCGATTAGCTGATGCTAGATGGTGTAGAGAAGTAAACATTTTTTTGTGATTTCAATGTTCGTAGTAATGTACCTATGTAGTCTTCTTAGGATTACCATGACTAAACGAAATTGGTCTCAAAAGTCTCTTTACAGTCTATTCATAAACTTAAGTCTTATTAGTTTAAAGGAAAAAGAATCTTAGAAATTAATGTTTAACTATATTTAGGTAATCTCTAAAAATAAAATATCAACTCCGCTATTATGACGCTTACAACGATGCTGTCTTATAAGAGACGCCAAGAAAACCAAGCTATTCTAACCTAAATATGTTCTTATGAACATAACTTAAATAACAATTTGCCTAATGATTAACAGTTTTTTAATCCAAGTTAGTTTTAAAGTCTTTGTTTTAAATTATGTAATTACTGTAAGATCTAGATTCGATGAATTATTAAGTAAGTATGGTTGTGTTTGTGACTAGTGAGAAATTAAAAGTATGGTTGGTGGAAGTGTTATTTATCGAATAAAAGAATAAGCGTAGAGATTTCAAACGTGAAAGTGTTTTGAAATTACTGTTAATTAATTAAATACAGAAGTTAATTATTAATAAACAGATTTCTTAATTTATTTGCTATGAGCTAGTTTTATAGTAGGTACGAACGTGTAAATGACGTACCTACATTTTTAAATTGCTTTACTTAAAACTCGAAAGTAAAACTTTGTTAATTTAGTGACATTATTACAATGAGAAAATATTACAAAGATCATTATCTATTTTTCAATAATTAAAATCACATTAAATTCAAATTAAATACAATGTGTGACATTTACTGTCTCGATGTAAATATTGCCACTTACCACAAATCATTAAAACAACGTTTTAACCAAGTTTTTAAGAAAATCCTTACCACAAATCAGTTTTTGACGCTAAAACACTGTTTTTAATCGAGTTTTAATTAAACACCCTACTTTAAGCTGTTTAAATGAATGTTGAGAGCTCGAATCGGTACCTAACTAACTGCCTAAATATGGATTTGTGGTACCAAGTCTTAAACAGTGGTTAAACCATGTTGAAGTTCACTGATAGTTTTTAACTAAACATGACTTAAAACCTGTTCTAGCGGATGATTTGTGGTAAGGCAGTATACTGTTTATTTTTATCGAGACTTTAAGGATAAAAATGAAACATGAGAATGCGTTGTTTTAGTCGATTCAAAACTGATATAGTGGGAAGTTGCTAGTCTAGTTATAAGTGCTCTTTATTCTGAATTTATAAAGTTATAATATGTACGTTGTTTTGCTAATGATCTTGCCGTAGGCTATACTTGTTTCTTATGTAATTTGCCTATAAAAAAGGGTCGGACCTGTTTGGCCACATTTAGGAATCTATTGAATTAAGTTTTTCCGGCATATTCGAAAATAAACTCGTTGGTTTAGATTAGATCTGCGACTTCTAAACTTGATATGTAAGATAAGATTATTTTTTGTTCCCTACATATTACAATTCAGATTGAATACTAAGTAAGTGTAGGTTTAAAAATATTATAAAATAATTATTATAGTGTTTTAGTGCTAAAGAAGATACTCTTTTGTTATCACTGTGTTGTTTGTTAAGCATTCGGAGAAACTATTATATTGCTACGAAAAAGCAAAATGTACGGACGACAGCACGTCAAGGTTAACACTGCGGTATCTTATGCAGTTGTGATAAGAGTCAGTTTTCAATAAAAATATATAACCTGATGTGCTGTCGACTGTACATCTCGCAGAGAAGGGAGTATTTTTTGGGTTCTCAAATAAGATCATCTTTTCAATTCTAATAATCATCTCATTAGTGTAATATTATAATATGTTTAGAAAAGGAAATGTAATATAATCCATTGAGACTGAACTGTGACGGTTAGTGATCGGATAAGTTGTAATTCATATGATATGTTAATAAATGTTAAATTATTGCAATAAAATGTCTACTCTTCAGTGAATCTATTTATCACGGCATCTCTCACAATGTCCTTAAAAGTTTAGGTTAGCATTATTGATCCAATATTTCATACGAAATGATCATATTAAAAATTTTCGTTGCTTAGTGCTGTTTTGTTCATAGGGACAAGGGCCCGCAGTGAATCCTTTTTTACTTACCATTAATAACATTTGATACAATGCAGAGCTGGTTCTGTGTAACTGCTTCATTTAAAGCCAGGTTTAGGTGCCTACAAGTTTGTGTACTCGTCATAGTACATTCATTCGTCATACAAACTTTTAAATTTCGTCCTTTGGGTCCTTTAGGTTCTTTGTACGAATTCGGTCGGTACGCTATTAAACTTGTTAAGAACTGGTGGAAGTCTGAAGCAATTTTTTTGACAATTTAAATTTTCTGATTTTCTGCTACATCAAACTTTCTATCAATCCTTTTAACTTTCATTGCTTATCTTTAATAAATCTTAAAAAATATTTGTTTTCATGGTTCATTAAAAAAAACTTCTATATCCATAAATACACGAAAACAACAATTTTGACTCATTTTTCGAGCGCCACCTGGTGGTTGACAGGGAATTATGTCGAGACTTCCGTTCCTGAAATCGCAAACAATGAAAAAACTGCACAAGAAAATATATAAAAAATCTGAAGCCAGTTAAAAAATATGTTAAATACCGAACAGACCGCCATAAGACATGGAGTTTATTAGTCGTAAAGTGCACGGGAGTCGCGTCGCTCGGAATAAATCCTTCTTTATGGAGTCTGTTCGTCGCTAAATAATAAAAATATTTACCTAGCCCGGTGCACGGCTTTTTGCTCTTTGCCCTAGATGAATAGGTAAAAGAGAAGTAAACTTAAATTATGGGAAATTTTTGATTTTATTGTTTTAGTCCAAATTAGGCAGGTACCTAAGGTAAGGTAAGGTAAGGTTCAAAACCCAGGTTTCTGGGCGATAGATGACATTGACAAAGGGCAAAAGCATTCAATCAGGGTAGCCAATGCTAAAATTCTCCATTGATTCAGGGAGTTCTGAAAACTGTTTAACTAATTCTTTTTTACCCAAGTATGGTGAAGTCAAAGAGAAGGCAACTAATTTAAAGCAGTATAAACGTGTCTGATTGTATCATGTATGTGTCACCGATTTTAAAAGCAAAACAATTGTGTAAACAATAAGAACCATAAAAAAAAATTCAAAGAAAAAGAGTAAAGAAAATCATCAAGAGACATTTTAGACATAGTTCTGATATTTCCAAAAGCCAAAAGGTCGTTGTCGCACTTTAAGTAACCGTGACTCAGTACTCAGTAGCGTCAGGCCCTACTGACTCTATTCAAATTAAGGGGCATCATAGGTAGAATAGCCAGCTAAAATAGATAACAGGTGTTAAATATTCTGGTTACAAAATGCAGTTTTATTAAAGCTGAACTTCAGACAAACTCAATCAGGCTTGAATGGTGTCACCTACCACACCTACTCAGCAGGCAAAATGGCAGCAGACAAGTACAGACAACAGCACGTCAAGGTAAACACTGCGGTATCTTATTGAGTTGTTTTAAGGGCTAGTTTGCAACAAAAGAGGATATCCTGATGTGCTGGCAACTGTACATTATATAGGGCGTTGTTTTGGTCAGTCACATCTAACTCAGGGATTATAGTATAAGTTATGCTTATTCTAAAAAAATGTTATGCTCTTGAAATATTATGCAAGTTTTATAAAATAACACTTTATTACAAAATTCTTAAAAAATCTAAACGAATGGGGAAACTCGCACCTTCTCGCATAGCTCCCATGTATCTATGAAATAGCTATTAAGCTACGAAGAGGCGACGTCGCGTTGGTAGTTTTGACTCCTCGCTAGTATCGTAATAATAAATTGATTTTGTAAGTTTTTTTTTTCAAATTTTTTGGCATCAGTATCGTTTGTACAATCACTACTTACTAAGTCGGGCATCGCTGACCGATTTTGATCGAAATATGGAAATCTCAAAGTAATGCCAGGTGGCCGATTCTCGCCGCAATCGAACTTTTTTCGTGTGGTGATTTGATTGCAAGTTTAACAGTTTTACCTAGTAAAGTAAAGTTAGTCTGGAACGTCCCACTGCTGAGCAAAAGCCTTACCTCAACTATGAGGTATTTCGAGTCATACTCCATCACGCGGGCTCAGTGCGGGTTGGTGGAGGGGTGTTTGCAAGGCAAGCGACTAACCCTGCTGTCAAATGTTATCAAGCCGCCCATAATGCCTCTGACTAGGCCTATAACGACTAATATCAACCAATATTAGCCGGGACCGACGGCTTAGCGTGCCTTCAGAAGCACAGAGATGCTCGTGATATACGTCACTTATATGGTCGGAAAGGTCACCCATCCAAACACAACCGCGCTGTAGGTCGCTTCACTTCGGTATTACTACTTATGCGTAGTAATCGTGACCCTGAGAAATCAAAATAAATTTTTTCTTCGACATTAAAAGTTCGATCCGTGAACTTTTTTCATATATGAATTGTACGAGAATTGCCCCCTGGTGACAAATATACGATTGTCCACGTAAATGGTGCAGCCCGTCAAGCCCACAATCAGTCAGGCTACAGTGCTGCAAAAAACTTAATAACTACAAATATTACCCCTATGAACGATTATGTGGTGGCAGGTGTCATACATACGATTGTCCCGATACGTCGTTGTGCAAGATTTCAAGCGCACAGTCTGTCAAGCTGCAGTGGCGCCACCTACTCTGACCGGCGAGTAATTTGGTTCCGTCAGTTCGTGATTAATGTTCCGTCTCGGGACAGGGCTGTCGGAGATAAGTAACTACCGTGTTGTTTATGTATGGTTATGTTCAAATAAACAGGAGGAACGTGGTAGTGTGACACATTTGCGGCATTTCACTTTGTGGAGAGAGATGCAGTGTTAAATTTTTGTAACACAATTTTGATGACCTCCGTGGTGCAGTGGCTAAGCACGCTGAGTTTCTGGCGTTGCCGCTCCGAGGTCCCGGGTTCGATTCCCGGTCGGGTCAATGTAGGAATCAGAACTTTCTACATTTTCCCGGGTGTTGTGGTACCACCGTTGTTGCTGATTTCCATAACACAAGTGCGTTAGATACTTACTTTGGGATCAGAGCAATGCATGTGATCGGTGTCTAATATTTATTTAATTATTTATTATTTATTTATACTCAATCAATATTCTTTTGCCATTCTTTGTTTACGTTTTGGCCTGGGTGTTGTGGTACTACCGTTGCGCTACTGACTTTGGGATTAAAGCAATATCAAAGTCAAAGTAAAAAAAAATCAATTTAGGACACAAAATGCCACTTATGCACGTTAATTATTATTTCACATCAATCTTTTCTTTTTGGTTCATCACGTTTTTTTTGCAATATGATAGCCCTGAGATGCTGTAATCTCTGCGGGTGACAGCGGCCGCCCGCCCTAGCCTCAACCGCCCTACACGCTGTTTACACGTTTTTCGGCTTCGAGCGATCGACGCGCTTCATTTTACTTGCTCAATGATCCAGTTATTATATTTAAATAGATAATTAATAAAATAATGTCAGGTTTAGTCGATTAGGCGTAGATACTACAATCATAAAGCTTGTGTTACTCTTCAGCTCAGTCTGGATACAGAGTCCGCTGTAAATGTTTTTTTATGAATGCGAGTATGACGTTTTTATGGTATTGCTACTTTTACTGTAGAATTTAGTTAGGAATATGAAATATGACTAAGGGCTGAATTTTCAATAGTCAGATAAGAAATATTCGTCGAACAAAATGCAATATGGCTAATTTGAAAAGTCACCTAATTGTCAGCAATTATACGTAGCTGTCATTATTTAAATCTGTCGCTTTATAATTTATCAGCCTGATAAGTTTTATCTGACTATGCAATAAATAATGCACGGCTACACTGTATAAGAAATGAAATAAATATATTATTCACCCGCGTTCATACACAATGTTCCTCCAAAAATATTCACGTTCCAACCTCCCAAATCCCCTTTCCGAGAATTAATTGAATTATTATTTTCCCTCATAATTAATCTGACACACGCTTACTCCAACAAATATCAAATGCTTCAACAAAATATTGTCTCCCCTAAGTATGCGAAAATCAAAACAAACAAGATTCGTTTTACTTAATAGAATGCAAGACTTACGGCTTTATTTCGCGCACATTTATTTAAAACTATAAGCCTGACGTTTGGAATGTTTTACAGCATCCGTGGTCACAGGCAAGACTTAGGTGTTATTTGTCATTACATAGTTATAAGAAATGAAACTACGAAAGAAATCCGTAGTCATTTCAATAAGTAGTATTCGCGTTAACTTCAGATCTTTTACATATGTTTATGATAATAAACAAATAAACAGAAGTCATTACTTTGAGATAGTTAGATTAGGTAAAGCAATTGAAATACGATCAGTAATGTAACTTTTTCAAGATCAATATTACTTTGCTAAATCAGTAAACAGTACACTATGAATAACCCACATCTACATTTTTGACTAAAGGCTAAAAACGTTCGAATGAAGGTGTAACTCGAAGTTTAAGGTTTCAGCATCGCGACTCACGCAATGAACAGATTTAATTTAACATCGATGCAGTAACGCGACTGTATCGATGCAGTTGCCAAAATACAGTACATAATTTGTCAATTTTAGCGTCTGCATCGCGACTGCATCGATGCTGCATCGCGACTGCACCGATGCTAAAAGTCGCCATGTGTGTAAGATTTGGTCTCCGCCGCAATTGCTTCTGTATCGTTAGAATCATGTCCAATGCCACAGTACTTACGAAGGGCAGTAAACTTCTAAATGTGACAGCAAATAGAATTGCATAAGGAGCGGGTTGAAATAATCCGTTTATAGCCCCAAAACAGCCGTTTGAAATTGTACGCCGATCGCGTGTTGAACGCGCAGATCCTTTACAATTCTGTACATTAACCGCCTAGCTCGGCCTGCAGCGTACCGCCGAATTCGTTGCTTGTAGAGCGACCAAGTTTCTTGATTATTCAGGATTTAGTTTTACGAAATCATTCACAAATTATATTCTAGCACTCATGGGGTGAGATGAAAGAGTCACTGTCTCTACTGGCAACCGAAATTCGGACAAACTTTATAAAAAAATAACTTTTACATAAAAAACTAACTTCAAAAACTAAATGTACTAAAAAGTATTATATAAATAAGTCTTATATATTAAAAAAATGTTCTCTTAAAATGGAGTCCTACCTTCTTAAGAGTCAAGAGTTTATTTAAGAATTTTTCTTGCACTTAGTTTGTGAAGTCGGTCCTTTGTGTTGAAAAGTTATTTTATTTGTAACTTTTATGTGTTGCATAGGAGCGGTGGAGTGTGGGGTTGCACTTTTTAACTCTGTTCTTTAATAAGCTAAATTGTACATAACATAAGTTCTGGCGACATGATCACTTAACTCCTAAGCGTTAAGGAATTCCATTATCATCTCAGCTTCACAAAATGGTGACTATGCTTGCCTTTAAATTCACCAAGAACCCATCACCAGATCCCAACTTCGCAACAATTGAACCAACTGGATGGAACTCTAAGTAGGTGAATACCGGTCACGGTCATAATCGGTTCACAAATGACTAAGATATGAGGTAACATACAATAAAAACATACAGTGGATTTGATAACTTCCTCCTTTTTAAAAGCGGTTGGAGCTTTAGATTTAGATTCTGTTTATTAAATGCCTGGTTCGGGCTATCAACGATTGCCAAATTTGATTATTGTACTATTAACTAGCTTGATTGTACAGATCATAAAATAAAGAATACTAATATCACTTGGCTCGGATGACAGCTTATTGTCTAATTCCGTACAAATATCGTAGACAACTGTGTAGATTACTAAGTCCCTGATTAATAACTAAAACTAATTTTCCAATATTGGTGCAACATTGACTCTTTTAGGAATGGGTGAAGAAGTGGGCAGCCTCTTTGTTAGACAAATATTTGAGATGTCTCTACTGAGATCTGAACCGTGTAACCAAAAATTTAACCGTCGATACGAAGATCTATGCCTAATACCGTGCCTATAAGAAGACGTTTTAATTTTTTCAGCACGGTACACAAAATGCATTATCTAACATATAGAGGTAATCTAGCATCAACTAATACAGCATCAACCATCCAGTTACAAGATTATTTAGGATCTTAGCGTCTTGTCTCGCCGATTGATTAATGTACAGGCATTAGCAGCAGCCCGCAGCTGCTGAGCTCAAAGCGTTCTGCCAAATCTAGTGCTTGTGGGGCGACCACCGCAACCAGTTGACAAAGGGACAGACTGATTATATGCATTAATTGTCACGGGATTACTACCATGTGCCATATAATTTTCAAGTTCCCGATATTACGGCTCTGTTGCAAGTGCCCTGGTCACGGCGTAACTGAAGTTGTTGCGAGTAGGCTGTTATAGGTAGACATATCAGTAGCCTCCTTCAACGTCTTTTATGTAAAGTCGCCAACTCATCAGGTTATACATTTTTACTGAAAACTTACTCTTAATACAACCGCATAAGATACCGCAGTGGTTAACTTGACGTGCTGTTTTTCGTACGTGGTCACTCTCTATATAAATTTAAATCAAAATACTGATTCAGCATTGCAGCAGAATAAATATTCCAACCAACAATCCAACAAGTGAATACTTGTTTTGGTTATTTGAGTACCAGTCTTATCAACATCTTCGTCATCAACGTTGCCGACGTTTACGGTAGACGTCAACAAACTTAGTGTTGAAAATTTTGCATCTACATACCAACATTGTTAATAGCATCTTAACAACGACGGCTCTTGTCAGCAGCTTACGTGACTTACGTCTTCAGCAGACACAATTCGCTTGAACCATCCCTTTATTTGACAATGCATGGCCACCCCAGTCCTCAGGCTGTGATATCGCGTGCGGTCTAATTGCCGGGCCACTGCCAGGCGCAGTGGTCGCTCGGCGGCTCACGGGCCCGCACCGCTCCGACTTAACCTAAACTAAACTAAATTAAAAACTTAATCGAAACTACTTAACTCAGTTCGCGCGTGTTGCCGTGAAAGATGCGCCTGTCCCGTCGGTGATGTCAATGCTTTGTCACTGTAGTTTAGAAGATGCATTAGTACACTTTAGTGGAGCTTTGCTTCTATTTAAAGTTAGTTAAAAACTGTAAAACAGATTTAGCAAGTATATCTTTCATAGTTGCAAACTTATCTGTTGTTAGCAAGAAATTTTAAGTAGTTTCTAGATAGCATCTAAAAAGGAAACTTAGCAAATCAAGCCTCCACGAAGTAGGTACCTAATTAATAATATTGTTACTGCGACATTACTAACTTCATAATACTTGCTCTACATCTGAACATGCAACAATACACGTATTGCAACAAAGGCCTTCCTATGCTCCCTTCTCGTCTATTTAAATGTCATTCCTCTTTGCACAAAGGCTAAATAATAAAGAAATCCCTGTCTGTTAAACAAATGATAAGCGCACATAACAAAAATAATACAGCGTGCACGAGAGAGGAATGAACAAAGGGATTAGCCCTCTTCCGTATTAATCCTGAAAACTTAAACGCGACATAATGACGAACGAGAAAGGAACATGCTTCAAATAATATGCGACAGAACAGTTTTATTTTCCGGGAGTTAAATAGACTAGTGATTTATATACAAGCGAGACCTAACAACAGTGCCTCCAGTGGAAATAACATCAATATTGGCGATCGGTATTCTCAGCTATGTGATATTATAGTAGGCACTATAAAATGTACAACGCGTTCGTGTAAGCTATTTAGCCTTGTAATAGTTTAAAGATGAATGGACTGAATTTCAGCACTAAAAGAAAGAGAGGTAGAGTGTTTTTTATAAAACTAAACAAACATAGGTGTCGACCGAAACGGTCGATCGGAATGTTCAGTAGTTTTACTATTGCTGTATTATGTAGGTACTAACACGACCTTAAATCTATACTAATATTATAAAGCTGAAGAGTTTGTTGGTTTGAATGCGCTAATCTCAGGAACTGCTTGACCTATTTGAAATATTTTTTTTGTTGTGGGTTAGTTTGTTTATGAGGAAGGCTGTAGGCTGTAAAATATCATGCTGCGACGGGAGCAGTCGCAAGGCACCACTAGTATAACATTACGTTAAGTTATTTTCATAGTTTATAGAAGGTCCTGACGGTATGTGGAATTTGCGTAAACTTGGGAATTAGAGATATTCGTAGACTAAACCGTAGTAAACCACTCTAATAAAATATAAATCACCATGCTTTAAAAATAAAGCCTGTCCCAAACTACTAACTTGGCCAAACACAAATTTCAGGTAAAATAAAAACATAAATCAACGGTCTACCCACGGCTCGAAATCCGTTAAAAATTTACCAACTTAAACCACATCATTAGGGCTTAATACGACGTGTTAAACAACGTTTAAAGCCGCGAGCCCCACCGGCCCGTTTTGGCGGGAGCGTAAACAAAATGGCGGCTCTACAAAATGGCGAATGTTTAAAATGGCGTGAGTCCCCCGGGAGCGAATACTCCTCTTAATAATGGACAGAACCGGATGTGCGGGCTGGCCGCATTAATATGGAAATATTCTATTTCATACACAACACGGGCGGACTGCGATTTTTTTATTCACTCCGTCTAAGGGGCTTTGCTCCGTCCGGAGCGCGGTTGCTAACGAGTTTCGGGCAATGTAATTACTGTTTGATAATCCTCAAAGGCATCATCACGGCTACATCTTTCTATTTGTTCTTTTTACATTTCCTAATTCTTGTTAAAATATTTATGTCGCTGCCTGCCACGCAAGAATTTTTGGATCATAATGTAGGTTCAATGCTGAAGCATTGAACCTACATTATGATCCAAAAATTCTTAAAAATACAATCAATAACATGAATTTTTAGTTGTTTCCATCATTTTAATCTCCACGAGGTCCTTTAAGTAATCTTGTTTACCTTCTCAATCTGTATAAACCGACCACCTGTCTGACCCGGCAACCAGAAAGGAGAATGTGTAATGTATAAGGGTAGTTAGGTACTTTCAATTGTAACCTAAGGCCGACCCACCCTTTGAAGGAAACGTTTCGCGAAATAGTTACGCGCCGTTGGAAATGCTATTACACCGTAATTACTATAACTATTACGCTGTTAATTTTAACCTAACGATAGTTCGCAGTTCACGGCTAATCTTGGATGTAGCCTTGACACTAAGAAAGTTTGTAGAGTACGAGTAGAGTACTCGATATAATTGTTAAGTATCTGGGTGGGCGAGCTTTTCTCGGTATTTTGTTGAAAAAAAAGAGCAAAAGTTCAAAACACTGAGAAACCTAAAAAAAACACTGAGAAAACTTTTTTGGATTCGAATCCGGATGTCCGGGTTCCGTGACAGCCTAGCTTAACCGCTGAGCTATTATGACATGGGTGGCGATTCTCGACATAAAAATCGTCACTCTGAGAAATCACAAACTATGTTTACTTCGTCAATGAAAATCCGATCACTGAACTTTTTTCGTATACGAATTGCACGAGAATCCGCCACTCAACGACTATGGTTGGGTGGCGGAATTTACCCCATATTGTTCTAATAATATTTATCCCTAAAATAGGGTGCCTAAAAATACGGCAATAACATAATTTCCCGAAAATGAAACCTAACTTGATTGATTTTATTCCTCAGAAACCGTTGCAGCCGTTTCCTATATCCAGAATTTATATCCAAGAATTGTTTTCGTTGAAAGGAAAGGATGTTAATTTTCGCCTAAGATTTTCCTTTTTATATAAACAAACAACTTTTAAAATGAAATGGGATCATGAGCGTACCTGGGTCCTGGGATTCATGAGCTAAAACAAACTATTTTTTGCTAGAAGACAAAAAAAATGCCAGCTTTGAGCTTGAAAATAGCTTGTAACTTCAATTTGTGCTCTTTTAAAGCCAAAAGCAATCGATAAAATGTTTTCATATAAAATATCTAATATCCATATCATATATAATTCCAGTTTTTGGGCAACGTGAATCGTATACGAGTATTTAACAATGATTCTTAAATCGGAATTAGGTCAATGGAGGATTCGCAACAAACGAGTTCGAAACACGGTCCTCGGAACAATTCATTGTCTTGGCCTGTGTTTTACTATTGTATGTTTGTTTATGATGAAGGTGCAGGACAATACCTCCCGTTTTTTAACGACCCTCCCCCCTCTTCCCCCTCCTGTTCACAAATTCCACTCAGAGCCGGACGCTTTGATTGCGACCTAAAGACAAATACATAAAATTAACTAACCAAGATTCATTTCGCTACCCCGGTTGACAACGATAAAGGTGTAGCTTAATGTAAGAACTTTTAATCAGCATCACCATTAATTAATGTACAATTTAATACTATCTTGTTTCTTATGATATTTAATGCACAGACCGTTTTTGCAAAAAAATAAGAGGAGACGAAAAATAATTTTGCTGACGTTCCAAGAAAGAGTCTGTAACAAACTTGAGTCATCATCATCATCATCATAATCAGCCAAAGGACGTCCACTGCTGAACATAGGCCTCCCCCACGGCTTTCCACAGCGACCGATCACTAGCGGTCTGCATCCAGTTTGATCCTGCGATCTTTTTAAGGTCGCCTGTCCATCTTGTTGGTGGACGTCCTGCGCTGCGTCTTTGGTCGAAGGGTCTCCAATCTAGAACTTTCCTGCCCCAACGGCCATCAGTTCTTCGCGCTATGTGCAAACTTGAGTATATCAAGTTAATTAAAGCATAGTCAGTTTGAAGAAAATATTACAGGCTTCTTACTTAATTGGTTATCTTTACACCCCGCTAGAGTTAACGGAATTCGTTGCATTTTGTTTTTACCTCTATTACTTTATCCACACCCAGCATACTTTACAATAAAAAAATACAATCATAATTGAATTTGAATGCCTTTATAATGTTAGTAGCGTTTACTCCCTCCGTACCCTCCCGTCGCGTCGCAGCGTGATGTTTCAAATCGGTCCAGTAGTTCCTAAGATGAGCGCGTTTAAACAAATATACAAATAAACATTTCAGGTTTATAATATATATACATGTATAATTAATGTTAGCTATGTATTCATATAATATATGCAAAACTTTACAGACGTACTAGTCTGAATATTATCCTTTAAAATATGACTCGCTTTAGCTGAGATACGTGTTTTCGTGCGACTCACCGCTCAAATGTTTAATGCAGCGACTGCGAACAGCTAACGAAGGTCATAATTAAGGTGGACAAATAAGCAAGATTAGTAGCCGCTGAATAATAAATGCCGGGCCCTCGCCTCTTGTCCCAACCTCCGGCCTCAGCCCTTTGGAGGCCTCGGCTGCCCACATTGCTTTTAAATTCTTAGTTTTAATAAATGAGTTTGTTCACCTTTACACAAGTTTAAAGCTAAGTAATTACTTGAATAACAACTTTCGACAAATTAAACTAGAGTCTTAGAAAGGTGGAAAGTTACTAAGTAAGTAAGCTTTACTCACTTCGGAAACAGTAGTTAATATTGACTATTTCCAACGATGATTTGCGGTAAAAAAGTCTACATTGTCACAAAAATACGGTTTATAATCAGATTTTTGGTCACATTTATCAGAGCAACCCTAAATCAAATCACAGCACTTCTGCGTCATAAACTCTCCAGCCCGATGTGACCTTTATAAATTATGCTTCTGACAAGTGCATTAACATAAATGCTGCATCTCGCGTGCTTCGCTTACGTAAGTGGAACGACACGAAGCCATTAAAGGGGATGAAATAAACCGACATGTGTCGCTAAATAATAATGGTAAGAATCAGATTTTAATTCAGAACCCTTTTTAACCTAAAAGTCATATATTTGATTTGGTAAGTTTGTGGCGTTGTATGGATCATGTCGAAATAGTGACAGCTTATCTTATTTATTTTATTACTTATTTAGGGCATCCCAGTTAACAAAAGCGAATAAGTTCGGATAAGAAGCTTTTTTTACTACTTTGTCATGTACACACAAAGAAAAATGGACTTTATAGTACTTGACGAGTTATAATTCGACTAAGATCAAAATCTTACATAGTGCATTCCTATTTTTGAAAGAGAGCGGATTTTCCGTAATCGATATGCTGGCTGACTTAAATTTCAGGATATAAATAATAGGTAAAAAAAGTTTTTGTGTTTCAAGTTATATTATTTTAACTTTATTACCTTGTGAGTTGTGCATTGGCGCATTTTTTATAACTCAAATAATTGACTATTATATTTTCTTCATCTTGGTACCTCCTCTGTGAAATCTATTATTATGAATGCAGTATCCTAAAGTTATTTCTGGTTGAGCTCAATATTAGTGTGATAATATGCGACAGAGCTACCGCGGTGACGTTTTCATTAGTTCGGCAAGTAATAAAGCGCAATTTACTGGCATCGGCTATGCGCCCCGCGACATGCGAAATATCCATTTGGTAACTAAATAAAACGGGTTGACATTAAATACGAAATCGTTCCGTATGATGCGAATGAAATTAACAACAGAAAACTTGAGGCCGGGGATTTAAACAGCACTTGACAAAATCTGTAGACCTAAAGTTGCCTGAAACGGAGTTATATCTTGTAAATATACACATACAGAGATTAGCAAAGCAGTCTGTTGATTTGCGATTGCCATCTTGGTAGGTCACATTAAGATTTAACCGTATGCCTACGGACAGGGTTCCCTTTAATACTACTTTTTTAAATTATATTTTTCTACTTAGGTACCTATATCATCCAACTTCTGGGCAAAAATCTCCCTTAACGCTTTCCAATCACTCCTGTCAGAAGCCAATGACACCCAATCTCTTCAAAGCTGGTCAAATCGTCACACCACCTCTCTCCAAATACGAACTTCTTATGGTTGGATTCTATCCAACTGTAACAACTTGATTCATATGTTCTTTATCCATTGGAAATTTGTTTTCTCTAGAATGTAGAGACAGTGACGATGAACACCTTTACCCAGAAGACGCCAGCGCGGTCGCGGGGTCCGCTAGTATTTTAAATATTCATTCATTTAAACTATATTGCAGTGTGAGTTTTACGATTGGGAGACTTAAGGCCTAAGAGCATTCTGTACCATTATATGTGGCGAATAAGTGTGTGAGTTTTCCCAAATCTCCACCGATTCCTAAAACACGCACTGTTATTTTGTTTACAATAGTTCGGGAAAGGCAATAGGCCGCTTCGCCCGCATTCCGCCCTTATTCTTTTATATCTGTTACCCTGCCCTGTTTAGAGCACGAATATTTAGCTTACGAACTTATTGTAATCTGGATTGTTGTTTCTTAGGGTTCCGTAGCTGAATGGAAAAAACGCAACCCTTGTAGTTTCGTCAAGTCTGTTTGTCCGTCCATATATCATAGGCACTTTATTAGCATTGCACAGTTTAAACTTGGTAGGTAGATGTAGATGTAAAAAATCAACGAAAATTGGTTTGAACAAGATCAAACAGTAGTTTTTGAGATATATCACATTTTCAACAACCTCAAAATTAACTTTGTTCTTCATACAAACAATATGGAAAACAAATTTGTGTCTGCTGTTAGCAGAATATTGTGGTATTAATATAACAAAATATTTTGGCCAAGTTAATGTTGGCACGGAACCCTCAGAGCGCGAGTCCAAATCGCATTATCGGCCGGTTTATTATTAAATTATGATCGTTTGAAAAAGTTAAATAAATTAATGACGCTCTATCAAAGCCTTATGTTGGTGTTACACCAGTCATCATAGGTCAGTAGCTCTCAATATAAAAGAGATACATGATTATAAAACATAGGGAACGGGATAACGTATTCACGTACCAGAAAATCCAAGTAAATGCATTTGTTTGATATTTTTTAGGATCTTATCTATGATTTTAATAATATATATCCAACTTATAAATTGCACAAGCCATTAATCGGATCCTGTCTTACATATCAAATTTCGGCTAAAACAAATATCATACATTCATTTCACATAACTTACGGAGACATCCATGCTTTTTCGATTTACGTATCATTAATTATGATATTGTTATGAACGGTTCTGAATGTCGCGATATCACTGCAATGTTTTGAGTGTCTACTCTGAAAACAATATTTTTGCTCGATATTTCGACTCTACCTTTTCCCCTTACTCAAACTAGCTTATCAAAGCGAATGACAAAAGTAGCTAGAGTCTTAAATATAGATATCGTATGACATAGTAGAGGTCCGACTTTTAAAGTTATTTACATTTGTGATTCGTCAGGCGATGTCTCGAATAATAACGAAGACCCGCCTGCCATGTCTAGATAAATTATAGAATTTTCTTTTCTTTGCAAAGTTAGAAGTCATTTAGAACACGAGTTTGATTTCAATTTCTGAATGTGAAGGTCTGCATCTGAACATGCAAATCGCTTGAAATCGATTCTATAGGATTTCAATAGACAAGGAATACAAATTTTGACGAATAATTGAGTTCAGGTACCTATATGAACTGAAAAACAGAAATATTATTAGAAATATGTGCCTGAACACATCACTCTATGAAATAGATTACAGATAAAGGTCAAAGCTGCCTTAATCAAGTGGCAGCATAAAAAACCAGTCAAGTGCGAGTCGGACTCGCGCACGAAGGGGTCCGTATCCACTATGTATGTATGCACTTTTATTGCCCTAAAATGACCTGTTGAACATGATTAAGATTGCCTTCCATTTAATAAGCATTCGATTCCCGTTATATAACAAACTATTCGAAATTTTGAGACAAAAATGGTTGTGTCTTTTGATAAAGATGACTCACAACGTTGATTTTTCACAGCTTTAAAAACAGTTTATACCAATATTTAACTACAGTTGAGTGTCTTAACGCTGTTTGAAAGAAAAAACTATTAAACGAAAATTCACATGAACATTATTTTGCTTTAAGCCTATGGGCTACAACTCTGTCATTTGTTAACTTCATGATATTAGCAGCCATTTTAAAAGACCTATTCAACGATACCCTACACGACAGGTTTGGTACGTGAAACAAAAATCATCCCACTGTTTCTTGTATGAGAGGTAGGTACCCAAAAAAATATTTTTCAAAAAAAATATTATTATAAATTATTTACCACTTCGGCGGGGAGAGTAGAATAGAATACGAAGAAAAAAAAACAGTTTTATAGCCATTCAGCGGGCGAAGTCTGATGCATCATTTTTGACATTTAGCGTCGACAATTTCAATTTTATGATTTTCTAATTCATCAAATATCATTTTAACTTACGTGGTTACATCTTTAATAAATCTTAAGAAATAATTGTAGTTTTTAAGCATAATTGAAAAATTCTTCTCAATCAACAAATACACGAAAACACCGATTTTGTCTCAGCATTTTTGGAGCGCCACCTGGTGGTTTTACACGGAACTATGTCGAGACTTCCGACAGTCTCTGTACTAGATTGCGGACGGACAGACAAACATAGCAAAACTATACGGGTTCCTTGTTGGACTAAGGAACAAAAATTAGGTAGTTTCCTGCAATCACCAACAATGCGACGAACCCAATATTTAAAGAAAATACAGTATTTTAGGCCATTCTTTCGTTGATCGTTTAGTAATTTACACAATATTCTTTTAAAGCTCTGTTAAAAGCAAAAAGTGCATCAGTTGAATACTGAAAACAATGATGTCACCGTTTCAAATCGACAAATAAAAACTAGGAATAAGTAGCGTTTTAACAATTAATTCAAAAGTATGTCAACAATTGGTGGTAGAAACTAACCGATTACAGTATTTCACGATGTATAAAACACGCCTTGCGCAAAATAAAATACATACGCCACCAGTGACAAATGGACTAGTTGAACTGTCACCAAAACCTAGAAATACATCACGAACGGGACCTAAATTTTGAAGAAACCCAATACAAAATCGTAGCTATAAATGAACCCCAAAATACCTATTGATTCATCAGGCAAAGGCGATTTTCGTAGGCTCGAGGCTTCGTAACAGCAAGTCATTTGCAACCAATTACGGAACTGAACATGCCAGCCACTAATAAGGAGGAGATTCTGTTAACAAGCCCCTTAGGGGATTTAAGAGTAACTAGAATACTGTTGTAGATAAAATAAAATAATGATAAAAGTTGAATAATGGGGGTGAAGACATGAAGTTATTGAAATTAGAAGTATGAATGAAAAGGTACAATCTAATTTCTTTACGCACTTTAGGATAGGACAGATAATGTTTATTTGAACTTAAACGTATTAAAATCCGTACTATTAGATTTGTTAATGACTCCAGTTAGAACACAGTGTACAAACAATATCACATGCACCAATCGCTTGTGAAAATGTATTACTTCTTCTACAGTCGGTAAAAATTACCCGGCCGATAACGGCACAGAACGCCATCTACAATAGCCATGAACAAAACGAATTGTTTTTAATTCACGAATGCTTTTCACGTTCACATGGTTTTCGTTTTCAGGATTTTCAGACCGACACGCTCGTGCTGCCACCTGCTTTAAAACAGAACGTTAAAACGTTTCTATCAAACCTGTATAGATGTCGCTGCAATGCTTTACAGACGGAGCGCCACCGTGCGGAATTTTCATCAGACCATTAGCTTTGGCTTTGCTGAAAGTTTGCATGAAACCTAAGAAAAGCATTTGGACACAAGTTATGTTTACTCAGCAGAACCATCTAAAAGTTAGTTAGGAATCATTATAAATTGCCCTATTCATTTTAATTATAAAAACAACATCAACAACTCCACATGATAACAAACGACTTATCAATATACAAAGGTGCAGAATGTTCAGAATTTGAATAACCTCAATGTCATTTTAGAAGTCCTATCCATACACACCTACACGCTTAGGTTTGAGAAAAAAATGATTCTGTGTAGTTCCATGTATAGATGTATAGGAGCCCCCTTAAACGACAATATCTAATATATAAAATTCTCGTGTCACAGTTTTAGTTGCCAAACTCCTCCGAAACGGCTTAACCGATTCTTACCAAATTTTATACGCGTATTCAGTAGGTCTGAGAATCGGCCAACATCTATTTTTCATACCCCTAAGTGATAAAGGTTGTTCACCCTTATCTGTTTATTTTTAATTTTTGGACGAAATTTTTTGTCTTTTTTTTTTATTGTAACAATGTTTAACAATGTTTGGCATCCCTCATTGTATAAGTAATAAATACATATACTTCGACTTCGGCCTAAAAACAGTTCAGCAGGAAATAGCTCAACACAGCCTGAAGTATCAGGAGAAGCTGACCGTCCATGTTAACAAACTGGCACACGCTCTAAGTGGAGAAGATGCTCTTCAGTATACCCGGCTAAAAAGAAGTGACATACTGAGCCTACATAAAAGATTTACCACTTGACAACAAGAGAGTCGTGTGAAAAGAATTTTCACACAAGTGTGGCTCTTGAGGAAAACATAAACTGAGAAATCAAACAAAGAAGTGGCTTATTGTTAGAAAACAGATTGCCATGAAGCAGAAAGCATTAAAAAATACATACAACCCTAAATTTTAACTTTTTTATCACCAACCCCTATTTTTTTAGAGCCATTACAGAAATTTGATCATTTTTCATCCTGCTCGATAACCGATCAATTATAGTGTTTTTCTTAACTTTTAAAATTACGAGGCTGGGCGAGACGGGGCCGGGGCGGGATGGTGCTTGGGGCAAAGCAAAGTTCGCTGGGTCCGCTAGTTTTTTTAAATATATTTTGTATGAGAATCGTAAAACGGTTACCAGGGAACACCAACATAGTTCATCTGTAATGCTAATAATTTCAGAATAAAATGACTGACATACAGACGGACAGACAGACTTGATGTGTGAAGTGTACTTAGTGTGACTGGAGTAAAAAGCTTGCTGTAAAGAAATACGGATTCAGTCAGCGGATACAAGGCACTTACTTTGGAGCTTTAAAATATCCTCATGAAGTGTTTGACTATTGATATTCGATCGTTATCAATTTACGTAACAGCCCTTCCGATCGCGACATTCTTTAAAATGGAACAAATAGGTTGTCGATGTAAGCCATATTTCGTAGCTGCCTGAAAGCAGCGGCTGAAGAATATTTTCTACAAACAAGGCCTCTTGAAACGGCAAAGCGATGGAATATCTAGAAACGATAAAGCTCAGAGTTTGTGAGTTTTGGGAATAGACTTTATAAAGGTATCGGATCTTCGAAATATTGGATCGGGAAAGAGTAAATGTTTTTTTGGTGTTTTCATGATAGGAGAAGTAGTTTTTTCACTAATATATTAATTGTGTGTTTGTAGAAGAAGGTGAATACAATTTCTACTTGTTATTTATCTCTTTATATTAATCTTAAGCCCCTATCTAACAAGCGTTTGGTGTAGGCTTCGTTTAACCCCCTCAATTTAACCCTGTTTTTGACAGTTAAGATTCAGTTTCTGTCCGCTACCTCTTTAACTCGTCCTTCCATCTCATTTGCGGTCTTTCCCTTGATCTTTTGTACCCACATGGTATCCATGTTAGAACTTCCCTGCATCGAGATGACCGGCCAACTCTCACTTCAGCCTTCTCCCTCTCTCTCTCTCTCACTCTCTCTCGCCCACGTCAGTCTCAGCTATTTGTTGGATCTTCTGTCTATGAGAGTTACTCTAATCATTTCTGTTTCTAGAGGTCTTTGCGTTACTCTGAGGTTTTCTAGGATATCTTTGGTCATAACCCAAGTTTCCGCTTCATAAGTGTTATAATTCACATAACAAAATAAAATGTTGACTTCACCACTGCAACTCCTGTGCAGCCAGCTATAAGTGTCCCTAATGCCTGAGATAACATATTTAAAACCCCAACAAGTTAAGGATAGGAACTTACAGGAGAATGCAAAAAAATATCTTGAAGCCCATAACGAAACTCATGAGGAAGTTTACGAATATGCACAGACGAAGAATCGAGAACTTCGTATCGGAAGTAAGGTGACAAGGTAGCAAACTCATGTGATCGTGTCGAGTAATATCTACCCATCAAATTCATCGTATTATCTTCGATGATTTGAAGCAAACCACACAAACCCATTTGCCGCCTCTGATGCTAATGCCGGCATTTTCAATCTACCGATCATTGAGTCACGTTCATCACTTTAATAGTACCAATATACCTTCGGCTGGCATATGATATATTCCCACACTCGCACGCACGCGACCCGTGCCTTGTTCAGAGTTTCAGTATACAAATGTGGACTCAGTCGGCGAATGCAGAAGCAGCAAACACACGCTTGCTAGCCTATCCGCGGTTTACGTCGCGAAGTGCACCAATTAAAATCAGAACTATCGTGTTCCATGTTTGCTCCAAAATTACTTCAGCAGCCAAGCCTTGGCTTGCCATGAGTGCAAGACACTAAGCTAAAAGATTGCGCTAGATACTCTTTCAATATGGCTTGGATAGACAATGACGGTAACATCTAGACTTAATCATACTGGCAGTAGCCGTCTACCGCTAGAATTATTGACAGCCAATAGACAGTTCCTCCGCTGCAAACTAATTCGCCAATAGCTAGCGACTTGCACCAACGCGAACAAAACATCTCGCTTGCATGACAGCACTTTGTCACCAAAATTGGTAAATCGCAGTGACATTCCATCACCTCCGCTTTCATATAACTTGCACGACGTTTGCCTATATTTTTTCGGCTCTTTCTTCTAACCTTATCCATTTTGTTTCTTATTGGCATTAACATACAGATTTAATAAAATACTAAGAAACAAAAGGTGATTAGGTAAGATGGTATCTCTTTGCGTTATTCTGTAAGTCAGTATTAGCTACCCGTCTTTAGATGTTTCATTCCTAAGTAGTGCTTAGGAAGTCAAACTTTAGTAAAACACTACCGATACCATAAGGCATTATCTTTCTACCGGCGCTTTGTAGGGTATTGCTGGCGAGTGGTGATTTACGACATATACTTTGTAAATGGTTCTTGTCCAGGTAAATGATAGGCGGCCTCAGATTCTTTTTGTCCTATGGGCTGAATAACAATAACTGCTTGCAGAGGGATCATTTTAAATCAGTTGGAACGACTGCGATTTTGGAAAATCCTTATGCTAGATTTAATACCCTGATACTGCTCCTGCACCACGTCCCAAGTATGAGTTTTAGGCTTCTAGTTTAATGGTACCTCACCTCGATCACTCGTCTTTCTATCGCTCTATATCCCAATACAACTACATTTATGATATCAGAATCCATTAGTGTATACAAATAATCCTTTGGTTCATTTTTAAAGACAATTCGACGTAATGTGTGTTAAGATTTTTGATGACATCCCAAAGAACATAGTATATTGCCAAATAATTTATTTATGACGCAAACTCATATAGTGGCTTGGAAACAAAGATTTCTTTAAGATTATTGACATTTTTAATAATAAAGACCACCTCTGTTTTGACGTTTAAGTAAGTAGATAGTATTGATAGGCTGACATAAATCTTTATAATCACTTTAAATAATAAATTAAGTATTATTTATAAACACTTAATGGTCATTTTTGTAATAGTTTAGATGTATTGGGACACCAATCACATACATTGCTCTGATCCCAAAGTAAGTAGCCTATGCACTTGTGTTATGGAAATCAGTCACAAAGGTGGTACCACAATACCTAGACCAGAGACAATATAGAAAATATCGTTTTCTACATTGACCCGACCGGGAATCGAACCCAACCTCACGAGATGGTGACGCTTGAAACCAGCGTGCTATCCACTCGACCACGGAGGTCTTCAAATTGTTATCATGAAACCATGACATAAATTTTGTTTTAAAATCCGATTCTGTTGGTGTAGAAATACTAAAACTTAATGCCACACCATGGTAAAACATGCACAGGCCAGGTGGCCTGTAATATAAAACATGGTTTTACATAGGTATGTAAAACCATGTTTTACATTACAGGTATGTAAAACCATGTTTTACATTACAGGTATGTAAAACCATGTTTTATATTAATAAATTTAATATAATTTCAACTACCATGGCCGCGTGCAATCAATCTAACACTGTCACCGCCACATTTTCATCACCAGTCTTTTGTCACTTGAACCGAACCGTAGTAGTTGATTCCCCGTCCCCGCACATATTCGCAACTTGCACCGCACCGTATAAGTTTATTCCCCGCCATTTTCACAACTTGCACCGCACCGTGTTTTTACCCCGCACATTTTCGGCCATCTCGCCCTCCCCACACACCCTACCACCTCCGTCACCACGGCGGCATTCGCGGGCATGGCGCTGACAAGCGCGGTCGCGAACGCCGCCGCCGCCGCCGCCGCCGCGGGCGCAGGCAAGAAGGCCGCGCAGGTTCAGTTGCAGGCCGAGCTGAACACGGACGACGAGTGGAACAAGTTCTTGCAGAGGGATGGACTCCTCGGTAAGTTAGGAGCGGCAGTATCCGACCGTAACGCTAGAAGTTAAGGTTTAAAGTACGGTGGCCGAGTTTCGTGCCCATAAATACATGAACCATATGACGTGAATCTTATTTCTGCCTTTCCTCTCTGCTATCTCGATCTCTCTATTCGGTAGTCGATATCTCGAAGAAACATCAGTAGATACAGAAGTCCATAAAATGTTCATAACAGCTTATAATTGCTATTTGCCTAATTCTGTGCCAGCCATTTAATTTTATGGTGCCAGCTAACAAAGAGATTTACATGAACGTAAGTTTTTGATAGATTTATGTACCTTTTTGAAAAATAATGACAATAATAAACACCTAAGTACTACACCATAAAAGTTAAAGGCCCGTAAAAGTCATATAGTTAATTTAGTGTAAAATACTGGATGACCAAAACTACTAGAGCCACCTGAGCCCCTATTTTTGAATCACTCGCCTCAATATGCCGTGTCATTGATGGCAATGACTTATGTTTGATTGTCGCATGAAAACCGGATAAAATCGACACAAGAGTGATATAAAAAAGATAACGCGATTTTGTAAGTACTCGTGTCAATTTTTCACTTGAATTTCATTGATTTTATAAAATGATTTTCGATTAAATTTACTCGTAATATAGACGCAAGCGATTCAAAAATAGAGCTGCAATAATCTCACCCTTGTATTTCAATTTATCAGTGGTGGACGTGTACACGGAATGGTGTGGACCGTGCATCGGCATGGTGGGCAACCTAAAGAAGATCAAGGTGGAACTGGGAGGAGACAACTTGCATCTCGCTGTGGTAAGGAAAACATTTGCCTCATCTTACAGTTTGCATGATATTGTAATGCAAGCTTTTTAACACGGGGTATGGTGCCGTATGTTGTAATTTTAAGGGTTCCGTAGCCGAATTGCAAGAAACCGAAATGAAAAAATAGTGACGGGGGGCTCCCATAATATATGGAGCTAAAACGAAAAAAAATTGCTCAAACCTATGCATGTGACAAATGACATCGAGGTTTAAAATCATTTATTCTTAAAGTCTAACATTTGGGAGATAGACGCTTTCAAAGCGGTAAAATGCCCTACGTCCCTCCCCCCTATTTACTGTTAAACGCAAACGAAAATTGGTTTAAACGAGATAGAACTAGTAGTTTTTGAGATATAGCACATTTTCGACAATCGCAAGAAAACTTTGTCCTTCATACAAATACTATAAAAAAAGTTATTTTGCTTTCAACAAAATATTGTGATATTTTGGCTAAGTGAGAGTAAGTGGAACCCCAATTCAGTAAAAGTTGGCAGGGAACCCTCAGTGCGCGAGTCCTACTTGCACTTGGCCGGTTATTTATTTTAAACGCCGCCTTACGATCATGACTGTGCGTAAGTTTGAAAGATCGATCATACTCCTAGTCCTAACTGTCCGTAATCATACAAAGAATATTAAAGGAGGCTTCAAATCGCTGATTCTTAGCTAATGTCTTAACTTTCATTTGAATATTCAGTCAATAGTTACACCATGTGACTATTAACTAGGAGTACTAAGTAGGTAAACAGTTTTACGATCTTCTGACCAAGTTATAGCTTCGATTTTTTGCCATCTAACGAACATGGGCTATGAGGACTGTTTTAAAACTTAGTTATTGACTAGTCAAATGTGTGGAACAAACCACGAATCAAAGAATTTTCGTTTAAACATATCTACGAGAATCAGGTAATGATGCGTAAAAGATGTGTTGCAGCCTACTTTCATGCTGATTTAATATTCAGCTTGATATTGTACAAAAACAGCTTACACGACGAATATTTTTATTCCAAAAATTGTTGACTCTTACACTCCTTCATTGAACTCTACCGCCTTCATATCAGCTGTTACTTCAATTTTGAATTTGCGAGGGGATCTATAAAGTAAATACATAAATAAATAAAAATAACAAGCAAGGATCTGTGATATAAGGACGGACAGAGAGACTTGACGAAACTAAAAATAAAACATATGCATTCTCACAAAACAGGAAACCAGTAACTTTTTAAAATCTTTTTTATCTTTTTTATCTTTTTGTAAATAATAAAGATTTTAAATGCTTTTTGTTTTTTTTCACAAGAGTATTCTTTTGCATTACAGGCAAAATCAGACACGATTGAATGCTTGAAGAGATTCCGGAAACGCAGCGAGCCTACATGGATGTTTATAGCGGTAACTACCAGTCATAACTTTGTTATTGCAATAAATAAGTTTTCGTTGTCAATAACCAATCACAGGAGGGCGATAAATCTGCCATCAAACTGTCTATAAATTAGGACTTATTCTCTTATATCTCTATTTACTTTGGCAAATAGAGAACCGAACCATTTCGCTATTTCATACACCAGTAGGTATCATAAAAATATTAAACAAACTATTTACAGTGAATCCATTCTCATGCACTCCTTACAGGACCATTTATCATGAAACCACCTCCAAGTCGAAAACTTTTCTACAGCTGTTTCAAGGCACACGACCCTCCTTCCACTAGAAATTCCACTCTAACCAGTTGACGTTTGGTTGAATTTTCCTTGTGGGATCATGTAAGGCATTTATGCATAGTCAGGTGATCACACATAGACCGAATGTGGCGGATTGGCACGGCGGGGCCCGTATCGACCAAACGGCTCTTACAGTAAAAATACACATGTAGATACGTCGGATATCGCGTCAAACTACTTCATGGGCACGCGAAAGTCAAAGTTTTTGTATATATATGATGGATCAGTTAATAGGCTACTTACAACATAGATTGACATGACTATGAAGCTTATCACAAGTACACTTAAAGTAGGAAGATTGTGAAAATACACATAAAGATGAAATAAGAAACCAAAAATTAGCGCACGGGCGGGACTTGAACCAGCAACCTCTTGGCTGACCGGGCCGAACGCTCTTACCAATTGAGCTACCGTGCTGTCAGTCCGACCATGCAAAATTTGTGGTTTCTTATGGATACGTCATTGCGTGACATGAACGATCTGATCTGTTGATATGAACGATCTGGCAAGTATCACTTAGTTAGAGTGAACTTCCTAAGACATTTTGAAACAGCCCGTTAGTACACAATATAGCCTTGCACCATTAAAATCCTCCTATGGGATAATTAAGCAGTAGATTTTTGCGTTGGCATTCAATCACGCTTGGCGTAAATTGGATGCCACATATTCGGTGATGTTTTGTGGGGATCCATTTTGCCTATCTTTGGACTGCTTCTACCCACTTTATTATCCTAAATGGATCTACAGAAAATATAAAATAATATTATAAAGATGTATTGTCAAATATGAAGTTAAAAATTTTAAACCAAACTGTTGTATTTTTAAGATTACCTTAATCTACTTTCGAGTAAACCATTTTACAGATTTATCATTATATTTTAAAAGTATTAATATTAAAAATTTAATAAATGTTCATCGATATGATTTATCGACAATTGTCAAGCACAATTAAAATTAAACTGACAAGAGAACGAATGATAAACATATGATAATCCTACCGTATAAAATATACGGTATGTTGTTGATTTTGTAGTAACTGACCACCACTTTTTTAAATGGCAATGTTACTTTTCTCTTGGAAAACAATTTTTTCTATTTTCATGAAAAATGACAGCTTTTTTGGGATAAAACGTTACTTACGGATTAAAATAAATATTTTTTGTCTTGCCGCTATAATTTTTACACAAAAATAAGCCACATTTACCCATTTTTTCCGTCAATGTTTCTCACTGAGCTCTATCACCGTACTGACAAGACGTCACCTGTAAGTGAGGCCAAAAAGCCCGCTTCGTGCGTGGCTAAGGGGGCACAAGCGAAATTGCCCGTCATTGCGCGTCCAGTGGTTTATTCGTCCAAGCATTTAAATCAGACATAAGCATTATTCTAATTTGATACAACATTCATCTCTTTTCATTATTCTTTTTAGGCAGGGCAGTTGCTAAATGTGGTCTTCGGAGCAGATGCTCCTCGACTCACAAGAACCATAGAGCAGGAGTTACGGAACGAGGAGTTGGCAAAAAAGGGGGAGATACAGAGGCCACAACGAGCGCCTCATGAACTTACCGCCCCAGAACAGGTAAGAAATCTTCAAGCACGTGACAATCATCCTTCAAACAAGGTTTTAACAAAAATATGCATACTTATTTCCTAATGAAACCGCCAAAAATCATTTTGTTTTCTAACCAACATTACTCTACTGCCCTAATTCAGCAACAAAAACTATTTATGATGTTAAGATGACAATTGCCAGTACTTTACCATCAAAACTAGCTTAAAAAATGATATGACACTGTTTAACAATTTACTGTTGCATCAACCTATTACACCACGAAGCTTCCACTTCCATTGCAGGAGGTAGCAAACGCACAAGCGAAGCTACAAGAAGAGCGCAAGAAGCGCGAAGAAGCAGCGATAGAAGCAGCCAGGCTGGCTCGCAGGGAAGCACGTGCCAAGCGCATGGAGAAGCACTTCGACGACATCTGCCCGGTGCTGGTCTTGCCGCATGCGCAGAAGAGCGTGAGGAAGGCCGCAGAGTTACTGGAGCAGAACGGTAAGAGTTTATATATAGGCTGGCTCACGAGCAAGTGCATGGAGACGCACTTGGACGACATCTGCCCGGCGCTGATCATGCCGCACGCGCAGAAGAGCCTGAGGAAGGTCGCAGAGTTACTGAAGCAGAACGGTAAGTGATTATATTGGCTGTTTAATGGCTGGCTCGCGAAGAAGCGCATGGGAGACGCACTTTGACGACATCTGCCCGGCGCTGATCATGTCGCACGCGCAGAAGAGCCTGAGGAAGGTCGCAGAGTTCCTGAAGCAGAACGGTAAGTGATTATATTGGCTGTTTAATGGCTGGCTCGAGAAGAAGCGCATGGGAGACGCACTTTGACGACATCTGCCCGGCGCTGATCATGCCACACGCGTAGAAGAGCCTGAGGAAGGTCGAGGACATACTAGAACAGAATTTTTGACTTTTGGAGCAAGTTTGCTTTTAGAATACCTAAGTAGAATCTCTGAATCCTCTCAAATCGATTTATGCTGGCAAAAACCAGGAAGAATACATACGTTGAATCCTTCGTGATTTCTCTGCTTCTAGATAGTACAAACATCTTCTTTTTACTGATGTGATGAGGTTTCATTTAAAGCATTTTTTTATTAGTCCATACCCTTCAAACAAAACAAAAATGAAAGTACATGAAGCACATTGAAATGCCTAATTGCATTTCATTTATAGAGATTTCAGACAACGTTCTTTGCTTTTCCAGGTGTAATACTGGCAGACAAATGCCCCCTTCTTGTTAGCAAAGACGACGCTAAACGCTTAGCTGCTGAAAACCCTGAGCTAAAGATACCAGCAGCCCTCGCAGAGCTAGCCGAGCGACCAGCTATGTCATTAATTTTCAAGAAGTTGCCGGAGGTTGAAGGAAGCGTAGTCGGTAAAGATATTCTAATCTTACTCAAGATGTTGTGACATGCCATGAGCAATGATAAAGTTAAATGTTTAAAGAATATATCCTGACGGATTTCGATCGTGGTTTTAGTAGAACGTTGTTCTTTTTATGGGGTTTGCTTAATATGATCTTGCCTTCTGATAACTGCTTCTTTGAGTTCCATACCAAAGGGGTAAAAACAGGACCCTATTACTATAAGACTTCGCCGTCTGTACGCCCGTCTGTCTAACACCACGCTGTATCTCAAGAACCGCGATAGCTAGAGTGTTGTAATTTACACAAATTATGTATTTCTCTTGCAGCTATATCAATAAATACTATTAGTAAAACGAACATTTAAAATTCTGCTTAGCCCAAAGGCATGACTGATGGAGAACGCCATATGGCGTTAAGTCCACCTTTTGTACAAAATTTTATTATTGTGCAATAAAGTTTAAATAAATGAATAAAACATTTAAAGGGCTCCCATAAAACAACAGCGTTTATTCTATTGGCCCTTTTTGACAATTCGGAACCCATCGTACGCGAGCCCGTCTCACACTTGGCTGCTTTTTAAGTAACTACGGCAAATGGCCGACGAAAGCCCATCCTATATATACATAGCATTCGCAAAACTTACTAGATTACTAGGTCCGGATTGTTTCTAGAAATAACCAGGCGAGTACTATGCGGCGATGGTACAGAAGACGATGAGGCGCCGAAGAAGACGATGTATGAGGACCTGAGAGTCGATGGGGTGCCTGGCATGTTCATACCTAAGGATCGACACCAACGGGCAGCTGCTTTGGACATACTATTCCCGAAGGTACCAAAATCTATAGAAGAATCCCTTAAATTTTCAACACGCCTACAGTAGTTGGTTATCAAAATCATCAACTACCGATAACATCAATCCCATAACAAACTCTTCTTTGTTAACTACTGAATATCCGAAAGAAGTTTCTATTTATAGAAAGAAAGAAAGAAAGTGTTTATTTGCTCATGAAAAAGGGTACATTTGGATGGTATAAATCTATGGTTAGCTCAGCTTTCCTTTAATAGCATGTAAATACATATTTTAATAATAATAAAATAATAATAATCAATTAAACTAGTCAGAATTCAAAATATTAATACACAATATGTCAAAGTTTTCAAGAATATTAATACAATATCAATTAGTTTCAATAATAATAAAACGGCTCAAACATCATGACTTCAAATTTATAAAATCATCAACTTCATAAAAACAATGGTGAAGTAGCCATTTGTAAAGTGCACTTTTAAATCTGTTGAACCGCAGGTCTTTTATATATATTTCACTCAACAATCTTAACTTACAATTATTACCCTCTTTCTTTCCCCCATTTCTTCGTTTGCATCTTTCACTATCATTTTTGATTAGTCTTCCAATTTCCTTTACTATATAGGTTGTAAAAAAAGTACGAGCCAAATTCAAGACGATGCAATGGTTGACAATCGAGAATAGAATAAAGGATTTTTTTTTTAAGAAAATTATAATAAACATTTTTCCATTATTATTTTTTCCCTGTATTCTAGACGCGACTCTTAACCAACCCCTTGATTTTAGCTCGTACTTTTTCCCCCTGTTTTGAATTTTAGAGATCCGTGGCCATTTTATCTGTTAAATGGTTTTTCATTTGTTATACAGAATGTAAAAATAAAATACGAGCCAAATCAAGGGCGAGGTTAACAGTCGAGTCTAGAATAAGGGTTAACAAATAAAAAAACTGTTTTTTTTTTTTGAAATCATTTTTTTCTTGTATTCCAAACTCGATTGACAACCACCCTCTTGAATTTGGCTCGTACTTTTTTTACACTCTGTATTTTTAATTTCAAGCTTTACTAATCCCAGATGGTAGGCGCAGTAATGGAACCACCCCCCAGCATTGAACCCCCCCACATCGCCATGATGTTCGGCGCGTGGCAGCGTAGAGCGGTACTCGCTGCTGCGTCAGCGCCGAACATAGCGTCGAGAGTGCTGAAATACGGCTTCTTCGCTGATACTAACGTGAAGGAGCCGAAGCTGCTGGCGAAGAATATCGACAAGTACGATGAGAGAGCTGAGAAAGACTAGTAAGTATAATAACATCTGTGACATTATCCGATGCGTCAGCGCCAAAAAAAAATCGACAGTGCTACTTACGGCTTATTTGCCGACACATTAGTGTCCTCTCTATTAGTAGAGTCGATGCAGCTGGCTAAGAATTTCGAAAAGTATGATGAAAGAGCTGAACAGGACTAGTAAGTATAACATTAACCACGTAAGCTTCGCGCTGTCCTCGCCACCAATAGGCTTGTGTAGTAAACGTACTATGTACTATTAGGAACTAGTTCATTCATGTGAGCGAGAACGAATTATTCTGTACTGGTCTTTCAAATCAGTCTTTAGTACAGTTCAGATAAGCAAATTATGTATGTCTATGGTTCTGATCGGCTCGCGAGAGCAAAGCGAGAACGAATAATTACGAGTTACATACGCGTGTGCGTGAAAGTGATAAAGATGTACTAGATTGAACGACACGTACGGACGATCATATTCTCTATGTACAACCTGACGACTGATGTCAAAGTAATAAATAAATAAAATAAATATCCTTTGGACATTCCCACACATCGCCATCTAGCCCCAAAGTAAGCTACTCAAAGCTTGTGTTATGGGTGCCAGACAACGGATAAAATATGCTTTAGAATGTTTTTAACACTCACAGTGTCATATTTTATATTCATAAAGATGAAATAAGAAACCAAAAATTTTGCGCACGGGCGGGACTTGAACCAGCAACCTTTTGGCAAACCGGGCCAAACGCTCTTACCAATTGAGCTACCGTGCTGTTAGTCCGACCCTGCGAAATTTGTGGTTTCTTATGAAAACGTCAATTGCGTGACGCTTAGCGCCATCTAGCCGTCTGTTTATGAAACAGATGGCCCAAGCAGTTATTCTTTACAGAATAAATTCAACTTGGAAATTGATGTCGCTTCGCTATCTAATGCTTTAGAATGTTTTTAACACTCACAGTGTCATATTTTATATTCATAAAGATGAAATAAGAAACCAAAAATTTTGCGCACGGGCGGGACTTGAACCAGCAACCTTTTGGCAAACCGGGCCAAACGCTCTTACCAATTGAGCTACCGTGCTGTTAGTCCGACCCTGCGAAATTTGTGGTTTCTTATGAAAACGTCAATTGCGTGACGCTTAGCGCCATCTAGCCGTCTGTTTATGAAACAGATGGCCCAAGCAGTTATTCTTTACAGAATAAATTCAACTTGGAAATTGATGTCGCTTCGCTATCTAATGCTTTAGAATGTTTTTAACACTCACAGTGTCATATTTTATATTCATAAAGATGAAATAAGAAACCAAAAATTTTGCGCACGGGCGGGACTTGAACCAGCAACCTTTTGGCAAACCGGGCCAAACGCTCTTACCAATTGAGCTACCGTGCTGTTAGTCCGACCCTGCGAAATTTGTGGTTTCTTATGAAAACGTCAATTGCGTGACGCTTAGCGCCATCTAGCCGTCTGTTTATGAAACAGATGGCCCAAGCAGTTATTCTTTACAGAATAAATTCAACTTGCAAATTGATGTCGCTTCGCTATCTAATGCTTTAGAATGTTTTTAACACTCACAGTGTCATATTTTATATTCATAAAGATGAAATAAGAAACCAAAAATTTGCGCACGGGCGGGACTTGAACCAGCAACAGACGGCTAGATGGCGCTAAGCGTCACGCAATTGACGTTTTCATAAGAAACCACAAATTTCGCAGGGTCGGACTAACAGCACGGTAGCTCAATTGGTAAGAGCGTTTGGCCCGGTTTGCCAAAAGGTTGCTGGTTCAAGTCCCGCCCGTGCGCAAAATATTTGGTTTCTTATTTCATCTTTATGAATATAAAATATGACACTGTGAGTGTTAAAAACATTCTAAAGCATTAGATAGCGAAGCGACATCAATTTCCAAGTTGAATTTATTCTGTAAAGAATAACTGCTTGGGCCATCTGTTTCATAAACAGACGGCTAGATGGCGCTAAGCGTCACGCAATTGACGTTTTCATAAGAAACCACAAATTTCGCAGGGTCGGACTAACAGCACGGTAGCTCAATTGGTAAGAGCGTTTGGCCCGGTTTGCCAAAAGGTTGCTGGTTCAAGTCCCGCCCGTGCGCAAATTTTTTGGTTTCTTATTTCATCTTTATGAATAACGGATAAAATACTTAAATATATTTTTTTTGTAAATACATACATGATATACATAGAAAACACCCAGACCAATACAAACAGACATGTTCATGCACACAAATGTTTGTATTGTGCGGGGATCGAACCCGCACCCGCTGCGTAGTAGGCGATTTCTCGACCACTACACCAGTCGGGTCGTCAATCGGTGTAAAGTAATCGGTGTACATTGAACTAATTGTACTAGAAGACCTAACTAGTTCCTTTGAGCGATTGTACTAGTTCGAAGCGCTCCGTTCAGTGTCCGAATAAGAACAAGGCTAGCCACCAAATTAGCGCCAAACATATTGTCGAGTATTTTTAAATACGAGCCTTTACGGACACTGCCGTGAAATAACCGAATTCGCAGGCTTAAAATTATTAACAAAAACGACGAGAAAAGAGAACAGAAGGACTAGTGAGTATCTATTACATTGGTAACCTAAACCGCCACGTAGTCCGCGCAGCTGCGTCATCGCCGAACATAGTGTCGAGGGTACTATTGCTAGGTGTATAGCGGCAAAAAAATATTTAAAGAGTTAGACGCGTAAGGAGAGCTGTTTAAGACGTGCAATCTCACATTCAATTCAGCCATTCGATAAAATACAAGCTCCATCTAATAAAACCCACCGACCTCTAAACTCAGCTATCGAACTTTTGCCAACCACCTACGACCAACTTCTCAAGCACCTTTACCCTCATTCCAGCTGTGAAACAATAGTCCTCATGACAGCCGTCGGCCTCCCCGAGCCGGAGTTAGCCGAGCCCGACGAGGAACTGCCCGACGGCCCGCCTGCCGAGCTATCGTTGCTTGGCCCGCTGCACGTTAGCGCAGACAGCGTGGTGGGGGCCGAGGAGTGTTCCAGGTTCTTCCCGCCGGGGTACAGCGAGCCAGAGAGGAAACCGAAGTCAAAGTCGAAAAAGAAGAAAAAGGTATTTGTAAAATACATAAAATTAATAGAACAGACACGTAGCAAATTAAAAGCCTGCTAGCAAAGCTCACGAACTTGCATCAAAACGTTTCAATACTTGCAACAGTGATAAAATATCCGAATTTAGACGAACCAACGTACGTTGTTACCTGAATCCCCGCCCGTCGAACTGATAGTTCGACCTGATCCACGACCTGCGTCCTACGTCGTTTAATATGATGACTGCGTGAGTATACACTTATACACTTGCACTTGCAACGGTGCTAAAACGACCGAAACTAGCCGAGCAGTTACGGGGTTGCTCGGCGCCTGCGCCTACCATCTGGGATTAGTAAAGCTTGAAATTAAAAATACAGAGTGTAAAAAAAAGTACGAGCCAAATTCAAGAGGGTGGTTGTCAATCGAGTTTGGAATACAAGAAAAAATTGAAAATTATTTTTTAAAAAAAATAACAGTTTTTTTATTTGTTAACCCTTATTCTAGACTCGACTCTTAACCTCCCTTGATTTGGCTCGTATTTTATTTTTACATTCTGTATAACAAATGAAAAACCATTTAACAGATAAAATGGCCACGGATCCCTAAAATTCAATACAGGGGGAAAAAGTACGAGCTAAAATCAAGGGGTTGGTTAAGTCGTCTAATATGATGACTGCGTGAGTATACACTTATACACTTGCACTTGCAACGGTGCTAAAAACGACCGAAACTAGCCGAGCAGTTACGGAGTTGCTCGAAGGCGCGCCTGCCGAACTGATGGTCCGCCCGCTGCATGTGAGCGCGGACAGTGTGATGAGAGCGAAGAGTCAAGCTCAAGGTTTCTCCTGTCGGTGTACCGCGAGTCAGAGAGGGAACCGAAATCAAGGTCAAAGAAACAAAAGTTTGTTATTTGTAAATGAGTGAATGGATGAATGAAAAGGAATGAATGGTGTTTTTCATAACACAATTGAGAATAAGTAAGCTTCTGAAAATTACCATAACTGTTTTTATTATTGGAAAATCAAAAAAAAAACTAAGTCTTGAATCAACTATGTTCTGTGTAAGTTCAGACACAAGAAATTAAAGACATAACAAGTATATCCTACTTCTACCAAAAATTACATCAATATTTCATCTTTCTGCATGACCTAACAGTACGACTAGCAGATAATGCTTAGCATTAAGCCCTACACATGCCACATCATCAATTAAATTAAATAATAACGAGTACATATAATTTCGTCTTCCAGAAGCGTCACGAGACCAAAGAAGACTCGGCCGGCTCGACAGAGGTGCCCCCCGAGCCGGAGGGGCCCGCCGAGGGGGTGGAGGGGGCGGAAGGAGACGGCTCGGAGGAGACGGGCGAAGCCAACGGCGACAGCGACAGCGACGAGCTCAACGCCGAGGAGGCCGCCGCCGTCGACAAGGCCACGTCGCCGCCGCCCGCGACGCCGCACTGATATGTTATCTACAGAACCCTATTGCCGAATTGCGCACGAAACTAGCCGACAATCAGACGGCGACTTATTTTTTATTCTTCTCTCAAAATATTAGTGAAGTAAAGTTAGCCTGTCCCACTGCTGTGTAAAGGCCTTACCTCAACTATGACGTATTTTGAGGCAAACTCCATCACGCGGGCTCAGTTGTGGTGATGGGGTGTTCGCAAGGCAAGCGACTAACCCTGATGTCAGATGTTATCAAGCCGCCCATAAGGTCTCTGACTAGACTTAACGACTAATATCAACTGATACTAATTTTAACCTTTCATACAGCTACACAGTTTTTGTACGAGTCATAAAGTGCCATAATGTACACTGATATGTTTCAGGAATTACTAACAGCGCCCTCTAGTGTCGATTAGATAACATTTTTTATTTGTTATATTTTATATTTGCTATTATTGCTCAAAATTACTAACTAATTAAAACATTATTTCTATAAATGTAAGGAAAAATTAATATTAACGAAGAAGTTTTATTATTAGTTGATACGAACACCCTTTGCCAAATTCTCCACTACGCTAGATAGTTTTGAACTCATTTTGTTACGATACATGCAAACTAATAACTAAAATACTCCCACACCTGCCCATCTATGCTATTATAGCTACTATTATATCGACACAATCTAAAATGTTATAATATTTTTTCTGTTATAAGATTGATAAAATGTTTTAATGTAATAGAAAGTTGCAGTAGAAATATAAGAAAGCAGCGATTAAACCTGTGGTTATATTTTTTGTTGTAGATGTAATTAAATTTAAGTTATTCATGATATTTGAATAGATGAGTTTGTGTAATTAAGAAATCTTCGCTAACAAACGTAATTACACATGTATCTTAATCAATTATCAAAACGTGTATAGTTATGTTTGTATGTAATCAAAGTCGATATAAGGATACCGATGAAGTCCATTCGAATTATTTTGAAGATAATTTGAAAAAAAAAACTCAGACTTAATTTCTCCATGTAAGGAATCCTTAATAGATACAAGATGTTTACTAAATACTTAAAAGTTTACTGTTTTTTTCTGTTACATCCTGTTAAAATAAGCTACAAAAAGTACACAAATAAATAAAAGTCCAGCTATTATATTCTAAAATTTGTATTTTCATTTATTTATAAATATCATCGTATGTAGTATAATAGTAATATTAACAATAAAGTAAATGAGTAACGGCTTAACTGATAGGAGTGGAGGGGCTAATGTACAGGGGCGGCTCACACCACCGAGTCTTTGCGATTCCTGCAACAAATCATTTTATATAATTAAAGGTAGGCATTTCAGATTGACATAAAAGTAACTTTATTATAAGATAAGGGTATGTGCCTGTGTGTAATAAATAGGGATATCAACAAGATAACCAATATTGGCTCGATTTCATCATAACCATGAACAACTATTAAACGTTAATTTTGAAACCGATATCGTCCGTATGTAATGCTGGAACGTATTTCATTTATAAAAAAATCGGCGGCAGAATTTTGAGAGTCAGTATTACAGAAGTTTGAGAGTGAGTATTGCAGAAGTTTGTGAATGAGTATTACAGAAGTTTGAGAGTGAGTATTGCAGAAGTTTGAGAGTGAGTATTGCATAAGTTTGAGAGTGAGTATTGCATAAGTTTGAGAGTGATTATTGTAGAAGTTTGAGAGTGAGTATTGCATAAGTTTGAGAGTGAGTATTGCACAAGTTTGAGAGTCAGTATTGCATAAGTTTGAGAGTGAGTATTGCATAAGTTTGAGAGTGAGTATTGCATAAGTTTGAGAGTGAGTATTGCATAAGTTTGAGAGTGAGTATTGCATAAGTTTGAGAGTAAGTATTGCATAAGTTTGAGAGTGAGTATTGCATAAGTTTGAGAGTGAGTATTGCACAAGTTTGAGAGTGAGTATTGCATAAGTTTGAGAGTGAGTATTGCACAAGTTTGAGAGTGAGTATTGCATAAGTTTGAGAGTAAGTATTGCATAAGTTTGAGAGTGAGTATTGCATAAGTTTGAGAGTGAGTATTGCACAAGTTTGAGAGTGAGTATTGCACAAGTCTGAGAGTGAGTATTGCATAAGTCTGAGAGTAAGTATTGCATTAGCAGTGGCTCACCATATGTAGTGCGTGTCGTGGTGCGGCGCGCGCATGACGCCCACGCCGCCGCCCAGCCGCCGGTAGTTCATCGCGCCGCACAGCCGCCACTGGTTCGACTCCGGGTCGAACACCTGCAAGGGGCAATGCCGGTCGATACAGAAACCGTACTGCGAGTCGGAGCGAGACTTACTCGATCAAACGCATCTAGCGCGTTAACATAAATTTGTATGGGATTGTTTTAGTGTAAACGTTAGCTACTAGACGGCGCTGCTTCGATCCCATATACATTCTCGCTAACGCGCTCGATGCAATTGATCGAGTAAGTCTCGCTTTGACTCGCACTACGGTCACAGGACAACGCTCCGATCGAGAATTACGAGCTCTGACACATAGATACCTTACCATCATTAAACCATTAAGGGAGATCAACATGTAACTTTGATAGGTTGCTCTTTTGTAATGGACGTCGTCCAAGTCCAATTTTGAAGGAAAAACCACAAATCTATGTACAAAATTGTTGTTTGGCACACACATTATGTGTGTGCCAAACAGCAATTTTGTATTACTAGAGGCCAAAAGAAATTTTCGAACCCGAAGCACCAATAAAAATCTTCGGTCACAGGTTCACCAAATATTTTGTATTTAAATATTCAGAGAAAAACTTCAGCAACCCATCACTCTACGACCAGCGCTACCCTTCAGCCGAAGAATTTTTTGTACTTCGATTCAAAATTTTTCTTTGACCTATGGTATGTGTGTGCCAAACGGCAAACCTGTACATCGATTTGTTTTTTTTTTGCGTACAGGTTCCACTATTGCAGAAAAAGTTAAACTAAGCAGAGAAGCGAATAGTAAGAATTTTGTGTAAAAATACAATAACCAATCAATAACATGCTTATCCGAGCCGAACGCTTCAAACGAATCTAAGTCGAGGAGGCCACGCACGTCTAATGCGGATATGTCCGCCTTTGTTGGCGTTGGCTTGGAGCTTTGGGTCTTGGTTAAGTTCCCTTACATCTTTCGGTAACAAAGTTGGAACGCCCTTCCGGCAAATATTCAACAAGCTCCTAGTAAGTTCTTATTCAAGAGACTCGTCCGTGCACACTTCCTTCATGTATCGGAATCATCTCCATAACATCTATCTACAATGTTCGTCATAATATATAGTATATGTTGGTCTATGTATGTATTATTAATGTATTTATTTTATTGCTTGTGTTATGTATGTGTAATATTATGTAAGTATAAATTATATTTATTTGGTATTCATTTTATTGCATAAAATCTTAGAACTATTTATGTAGACTTTTATTTATTTTATGTAATTAATTTTGTTTCTTTGTCGCACCGCCCACAATCATTTCTGCTTAGCCCATAGGCATGACTGGTAAAGGACGCCATATGGCGTTAAGTCCTCCTTTTGTACGAAATTTTATTACTGTGCAATAAAGTATAAATAAATAAATAAATAAATAAACGTCTGTCACAATCACAAAAAGCGACGGAACAAGTTCAACCATGTCATAAGAGTAAGGTACCTCTATCGACTTGAGGTAGGCCGTGCCGTCGAAGCCGCCGACGGCGTACAGCTGTCCGTTGACGACGGCCAGCCCCACGCCGCTGCGCCGTGACGTCATCGCCACCACCGGCGACCACGAGTCCGTGCTCGGCTCGTACCTGACCACAAACAGAACATTACACTTGGAAAACACACAGTTGTTATCAAATATTGGACACCAATGACATACATTGCTCTGAGCTCAAAGTAAATAGCCAATGCCAAGTGCATGTTACGAAAAGAAGATATAGAAAATTATGGTTTCTACATTGACTCGACCGGGAATCGAACCCGACACCTCGGAGCGGCGACGCCTTAAAAACTAGCATGCTTAGCAAAGCCACCACGGAGATCGTAAAAATGAATGTAATAACACTTAACCGCTAAAGGACGGCATGACATGCCCTCTAAGGACCGCATAGCATTACGGAATGCCATTTTTCCCCCAGTCGATATTGTCTCGGATCTTTTTAAAGTGTTACAATTCTTGTTAGCCTGAGTCTTTTTAAAGATTACACTAAAACCAATTGAGTTTCGTCAGACTAATATTACATTTAATTTAAAGCAAACCGACACCTATAGTCTGCTTTTCTTTGCTAGTCAAACAATATAAACAATCTTTTTACAAGTTTTGAGAAAATATCAGTGAGTAAAAAACCATTTATTATTAGTGCTAAACTCTGAATTACCTATGAAATTGGTGAGTTTTGTGTTTATCTTATTATAAAATGAATTATTACGGTAAAAAGGAAAGTCAAAATTGTTTACAAAATTCGGAAAGCAAATAAGTGGACTTTACACAAAATTACACTTCGAAAAAAAGAAGAATGAGTTACATTATAATTTATACCTCGAGAACTATAAGCAGTCACCGCACAGGTCATGGATTTGTTTTTTTTTTAAATTTTATTTAAGTATTAAACTTTAAGTCAAAAATCTATACTAATATTATAAAGCTGAAGAGTTTGTTTGTTTGTTTGTTTGTTTGTTTGTTTGTTTGTTTGAACGCGCTAATCTCAGAAACTACTGGCCCGATTTAAAAAAATCTTTTTATGTTGGATAGTCCATTTATCGAGGAAGGCTTTAAGCTATATAACATAAAGATACGACTCACAAGACCACAGCAGCAATGAATAATGTTGCGAAAACGGGAGAAAGATATTCCTTTTGAGAGCTTCCGCTGCGTACGCTGCGGAAACCGCTAAAGTTACACAAAAATCATGTATGACAGGATTGTTCAGCATTAAAAGTTCTATAATAAAGTCCGCGACAGCATAAGTCTATCTTTTATGGTTGACTTACTACAACCTTTTTTATGTTAATAAATTTGTAAAAAAATAATGCATCATTTTTAGAGGTGTATTATACACACAGGTATTTATTCTTATCAAAATAAATACATTCATCATCACGAACATTTCATTTAGAACAAAGTTGCCCTTTATATCATTTGATTCCAATAAATATCTTAGGAGCTATCACAGTTTTAACACAACTCTGCACAAAAATAATGTTCGCAGTTTAAGTACAACGTGCGCTTGCGCTAATTATATTATAAAGCTGAAGAGTTTGTTGGTTTGAAGTTGAACGAGTTTACTCAGGAACTTCTGTGTTAGATAGCTTATTTATTGAGAAAGGCTTTAGGATATAAAACATCACGCTGCGACGGGAGGGGAGGGAGCAAACTCAAAACGCGCGGACGAAGTCGCGGGGGACCGCTAGTCTTTAATATTACTACATATTGGCCACCGGAGGGCAGGTAGCAGACAGGCGTTCGCCTGGTTGTCATGAAAGTTAAGGTCCGAACCCACTACATCGTATCATACCATGACCGTGTTAGGAGCGTATCAGACATAAAACCTCCATGCATGACACGCGACAGTGTCGGTCGGTGATGGAACGATTTAGTGGAAAAAGTGTCATAGTTTTCAATACAAATATTTTTTGCAAGACACGTTTCAATCATGTATACTATGATGTAGTACCAAAATATACTTGTGCATTTTTTTGTTCTTGCATGGTAAGCTGTCTATTATTGCGTAAATATATTCGGAAATATTTAAGAGCTCATACCTGGTATACGTACGTACTTTAGTAAATACTAGGTTTGTAAACCTAATATGGTAAATAAGTTCCATCCCTAATCAATTCCACCGTCTGCACACACTACACACTCTTATTTGTGTATAGTTTTTAAATAAATACAGTCGTCCCTTCACAGTTATAAAATGAATTGATGTGAAGTCCTTTCGTGTCGTTCAATGACAAGCGGTCCCCCCTCCCCTGACTTTGTCCGCGCGTTTTCTCCCTCCCCTCCGGTCGCAGCGTGACGTTGTTTAGCCTCAAGCATTTCAATACAAAAATAATTTTCAAAACGGTCAAGTAGTCAGTTTGTTTAATCAAACAAAGAATTTTTTCAGCTGTATTATTAAGATTGCAAGATTGCAAAGATTTAGTCTCAAAATGGTTGATCCATTTATACAACAGAACAGAACAGAAACAGAAAAACTAATAGAAACAATTTCATAAATACAACTTAGCACACACACATGCAAATACAGGTGTAGAATAAGTTTGCATGCTAATTAAATATGTATAAAACGTTACTTGTACCCTGGAAAGAAAGCTGGCGCTTATAGAACAGGATTTCCCTAATTTAAGTGCCGGCTAATTTGTGATTCTAGTACTATACATTTTTACTCAATTGTTAGGGTAAAACCCGAATAGTCGCCCCGGGGTTATAGTTGCCTCGATTGCAATTACTCTAGTTTCGCGAATGAAACACTCATGTTATTTTATTTATCTATCGAAAGACTCTGCAACTAAGTTGTCCGTGTTGCATGTCTCTGTGCGATTGCATAGGACGGCTAGGTGCGATGAAAGTTTATGCGGGATAAATACCCTCTATCGCGACGAGGTATTCTAAACGTAATTTATAAAGATTTGGCAACTACATACCCATATATGGTATAGTTGTCCCAAAATTAAAAGGTCCGCAAATCGGCAATACTCTAGAAATATCAAAAATAATATTTTTTCGATTAGAAAATTTGAAGATAATAAACCATAGTAGCTACTCGTTTAACAAATAAAGAATCTCGCTTTTTGTACTAAGAGATATAAAGTAATTTCAAAAAGTGGGGGCAACTATCCGGGTTTTACCTTATAACAAATGTTGTATTTAAAAAATATATCTTAAATATAAAATTCTCGTGTCCACAATGCTCGTTCCCGTACTCCACCGAAACGGCTTTACCGATTTTTACCAAATTTTACATGAGTATTCAGTGGGTCTGAGAATCGGCTACTATCTATTTTTCATACCCTTAATTATTATTTTTAACTAGCGGTCCCCCGCGACTTCGTCCGCGCGTTTTGAGTTTGCTCCCTCCCCTCCCGTCGCAGCGTGATGTTTTATATCCTAAAGCCTTCCTCAATAAATAAGCTATCTAACACAGAAATATTTTTTCAAATCGGTTCAGCAGTTCCTGAGATAAGCGCGTTCAAACCAACATCTCTTCAGCTTTATAATATAATTAGCGCAAGCGCACGTTGTACTTAAGCTGTGAACATTATTTTGGTGCGGAGTTATGTTAAAACTGTGATAGCTCCTAAGATATTTATTGGAATCAAATGATATAAAAGGCAACTTTGTTCTAAATGAAACGCTCGTGATGATTAATGTATTTATTTTGATAATAATAAATACCTGTGTGTATAATACACCTTTAAAAATGATGCATTATTTTTTTACAAATTTATTAACATAAAAAAGGTTGTAGTAAGTCAACCATAAAAGATAGACATATGCTGTTGCGGACTTTATTATAGAACTCTTAATGCTGAACAATCCTGTCATACATGATTTTTGTGTAACTTTAGCGGTTTCCGCAGCGTACGCAGCGGAACCCGCTAAATCCTGTCATACATGATTTTTGTGTAACTTTAGCGGTTTCCGCAGCGTACGCAGCGGAAGCTCTCAAAAGGAAAATCTTTCTCCCGTTTTCGCAACATTTTTCATTGCTGCTGTGGTCTTGTGAGTCATATCTTTATGTTATATAGCTTAAAGCCTTCCTCGATAAATGGACTATCTAACATAAAAATAATTTTTCAAATCGGGCCAGTAGTTTCTGAGATTAGCGCGTTCAAACAAACAAACAAACAAACAAACAAACAAACAAACAAACTCTTCAGCTTTATAATATTAGTATAGATTTTTGTACGAAATTTTTTGTTTTTATTTTTTATAAAGTGGCATTAAAAAATTCATTCAACCCTAAATTTTTATTTTTTTATCACCAACCGCCATTATTTATAGCCATTTTAGTGATTTGATATTTTTTCATCCCGCTCGATAACTGATCAATAATAGCGTTTTTCTTAACTTTTAAAATTACTGAGCGAGACGGGGCCGGGGCGGGACGGTGGTAGGCGCGAAGCAAGGTCGCTGGGTCCGCTAGTGATAGTATAGATATAGAAGGGTACCTCTCCGCGGAGGACAGCTCCGTGCAGTCGTCGCGGCCGCCCACCGCGTAGATGTGGCCGTCGTACACGGCCGCGCCCAGGTGCTTGCGCCGCGTGGCCATCGGCGCCACGGCCGTCCATCTGGGAACCACATACAATTTTATGCTTTACAATGTTATTAACACTCACAGTGTCATATTTTATATTCATGAAGATGAAAGATATTTTATATTTGTAAAGATGAAATAAGAAACCAAAAATTTGCGCGCGGACCAACTACTTCTCGGCAAACCGGGCCAAACGCTCTACCAATTGAATCAAATCAAATCAAACATTTATTTGCCAGAATACACAAGAGTATGCAAGTTACCAACTGCATTTATTAAAAATAGGTAGTAATTGTATTCAGCCTGCATGCAGGCGTGCAAATATTAATAATCGTTTTAAAAAATTAATAAATAAGTCCGATTATAATGATTGATCACATAATGTCAAAATTGTAATAAAGATGTCATAAAATTAAATTAAATAATTAATTAAATTACACTTTAAAAGTTCTCTTTTAATAACCAGTCAACCAACTTTTGCTTAAATACATTTCCTTACTTGCGCTGTCGGCTGAATTCAAAGCTTTCCGAGCATTCATCCTTGCATCACTGTCGAACCTGCAGCAGCAAGCTGACCTCCTGAAGCAAGAGTGCGACCGTCTTGAAATGCGTGGACGCCGCAAGATATTGTTAGTGCATGGTGTTCCTGAGGTGCAGGGTGAAAAACTGGAGGCGGTCATCGAAAAGCTTGCGTCTCAACATTTAAGCACCACACTTTCACCCGACGCCGTCAGCCGATGTCATCGGATGGGAAAAGCTTCTAAAAACAAGACGAGGCCTGTTCTTGTTAAGTTTTCCAGCATGACTGATCGAGACAAGTTGTGGTTTTCAAAGACTGCACTGAAGGGAACCGGGATCACACTTTCGGAATTCCTGACGAAGACCCGGCATGACACCTTCATGGAGGCTCGGAAGCGTGTTGGCGTAAACAAGTGCTGGACAAAGAATGGCACAATAGTCGTCACAACTGGTGACGGAGCACTTCATCGTGTGACGACTATGCAGGAGCTGGAGAAGGTGGCCCCAGCCGCAGCTTCAATGGGTTCAATTCCTCCTGGTGGACCCCCAAGCAGTAGTAAAGATGCTCCCAGTGGCAAGAGTAAGCGTAAGAAGTAAGCAGTGTTGTGGTTGGTTGGTGTTTACGATTTAGTTCTGTAGTCTCAAGGCGTTTGTAGTTATGTTTTTAGATTATCACCTTCTAAACGTAACAGATTGTAGGTACCCACAAATTTCGTTTTAATTTTTACTAACTTTATTTAGGCACCAACTTGTTTGTTTGTTTTTACACTGTTGTTTTCTAACATACGATGTAGCTGTCAAAGTAAGTGACTTATGACCGACATCTGTCAGATGTAAATTGTTGCGTTCCGTTTCGCGCTGCTGAGAGCCATAGTTCAATGCTTGCTTGCGATTGTAATAGTCTTTTAATTCCGTATTTTTATTGTGTTTTCCTATTCTCTTTGTTGAAATTTGTTTTTTAATTACATATAGACTGCTGGTGGGTATGGAAAAAGCTGAAAGACCACACCTTAGGTTTGTTTTATATTAATTATTTTTATTTATTATTATTTTGTATATTGTATTTTATATATTATATTTAATATGCATTCTCAGCAACAAATAAGCAACAGCGACGTTTCTGACCCCTTTCTTTCATTTTCATCTGCTTCTACTTCAGCCGACGAGAGTTTTCATTCTACTTTTCTACCACTTGCCGATGAGCTAGATGCTATTTTCAAAGATGTACCTAAAAATTTTAATGTGGTTCATTTAAATGCACAAAGCATCCCTGCTCATTACTCAGATCTGCTAACTACTTTTGACAATAGAAATATACACGCAGTCTTGGTGTCCGAGACCTGGCTGAAAACGTGTCTCCCTTCTACATCCTTCTCTCTTCCAGGTTTTCAATTAGTTCGGAACGACCGTATTATCAGAACTGGGGGTGGTATTGCAATTTACATTCGATCCGAAATACCTTTTTCTGTGATTAATGTGTCACCACCTTCATCATCCTCAGACAAAGCTCAGCACATATTCATCGAATTAAACCTTGCGTCTAATAAATTACTTCTTGGGGTCTTCTACAGCCCTTCTTTGACAGTGGATTATTTTTCTGCACTTGAAGAGGTATTGGAAGACCTCATTCCCCTATACAAACATGTGATATTGATGGGAGATTTCAATACATGCCTAATTAAAAATGATACCAGAGCCCTTCGTCTTCAATCCATTGTCAATTCCTGTAACTTACGAATTCTTCCGCTAAACGCAACACATTTCTTTCCAAATTGCGTCCCTTCATATCTGGATCTTATGATTGTCTCTTCCTCTCATCACGTTGCTAAGTATGGTCAATGCCATGCCGATGCCTTTTCCTATCACGATCTCATTTATCTTTCGTATAAAATCCGTCCTCCTAAGCCCAAACCCAAATTTCTCCTGCTGCGCAATTTTAGTGGCATGAACATAGATGATTTGAAACGTGATGCTCTTAACACTGACTGGTCTGTAATTAGTGACACGGAGTGTATTAATGAAAAAGTCGATCTCTTTAACATACTTCTTCTGAAATTGTACGACAGACACGCCCCCGTCCGAACTGTAAAAGTCAAGCACGTTCCTGCGCCTTGGTTGACGGATGAATTAAAAACATTAAGAAATAAGAAAAATGCAGCTAAAACTAAATTTAAATTGGACCCGTCCGACGAGAACCGCGTAAGATATAAAACTATTCGGAATCGCTGCAATACAATGTGTAGAGACGCACAGAGACGCCACATTCATAAATCTGTAGAAAATGGAGATCCAGCTAAGGTCTGGAAATTCCTGAGGTCTATCGGAATCGGAAGAACACGCCATGACTCAATATCAAAAGATATTAATCTTGAGCTTTTGAATAAGCATTTTTCCTCGACTGGGGCTGCTTTTGACAGCTTTCAGCACTTCCGATTCCTGACCATCCAATATTTAGTTTAAGTCCAGTATCTGATTGTGATGTTGAGAGGAGCATTCTATCCATAGCTTCCAATGCAGTTGGAAGTGATTGTGTTAGCCGGAAGATGATCCTTCCTATTATCGAGATCCTCGTCCCAATTATCACACATATCATCAATCATTCCTTAACCTCAGGTATCTTTCCGGTAACTTGGAAAGATGCCCAAATTACTCCCCTTCCCAAAAAGTCGAATCCATTATCGCACGCTGACTACCGCCCCATTTCGATCTTACCATTCCTTTCTAAAGTTATGGAGCGTGTGGTGCACCATCAGCTTAGTAACTTCCTGACAATAAACCAACTCCTTAATCCTTTCCAGTCCGGTTTTCGAACAGGTCACAGTACTGTTACTGCCTTGGTCAAAATCACAGACGACATCCGTCGAAGCATCGACGATAAGCAACTCACAGTACTGGCATTACTAGACTTTAGTGATGCCTTCAACACTGTCGATTTTGACATATTGCTTGGTATATTGCGTTCTCTCAACATATCTCCAGCAGTGCTCGACTGGTTTCGTAGTTACCTGCATGGGCGCCGGCAACGAATTTGTGCTGAAGGCAGCTTTTCAGCGTGGTGCGACATCAATGCAGGTGTACCTCAAGGTGGTGTTCTGTCTCCTCTCCTGTTTGCAATTTTCATTAATTCAATTACTTTGAAACTCTCCTCTTCCTTTCATTTGTATGCAGACGATCTCCAAATATATTCCCGTGGGAGCCTTGAAGAACTTGCCAGTGTTGTGGACGTGGTTAACACTGACCTCAACCGGATACTGGAGTGGAGTAGATGTTTCGGACTCAAGGTGAACCCAACGAAAACGCAGGTAATCGTTTTGGGTAGCTTATGGCAGATTTCTAGAATTGACTGGTGTAACCTGCCACCCGTTTCATTTGACGGTGTCCAAATACCATTTAGCGAAACTGTTAAAAACCTAGGCATCCACATTGATAGTGCACTCACTTGGTCTAAGCAAGTGGCTGAGGTGAGCAGGAAAGTGTATGCTGCTGCAGCGTCATTGAATAGACTGCGTAATTTTCTCCCAATACCCACTAAGATTGCGCTTGTTCAGGCCTTACTCCTGCCCATTTTGGATTATGCAGATTGCTGCTATTTAGACCTCAACGAGATTTTCCTAAGTAAGCTTGAGCGCCTTCAGAACTTTTGTATTCGCATCATATTCGGATTGCGTAAATACGATCATGTCTCAGAGTACCGCGCTCAGCTGAAATGGTTGCCCATTCGCCTTCGTCGTGACTTACACGTATTATCCCTTCTCTACACTATTCTCTTCAACCCTAAATCTCCTCCATACTTGAAAGAGCGCTTCCAATTCATGCAGCCGCCCCAGGGTCGTGATATGCGGTCCTCCAAAACACTTCGCCTCCTTTTTCCTCCTCATGCTTCTCGTACGTACTCACAATCTTTTACTATACAGGCTATCCGTTTATGGAACTCTCTGCCCCTTTCAGTCAGAAAGTCCAAAACGCTGCCTACTTTTAAACGTAAAGTAAAAGCCTTTTTCCTTTCTCGTTTATAATTTCTATAGTCTTAACAATATCTACTTACTTACTTACTACTCCTTTTTATTCTTCATTGGCTCTCGGATATGCTGGTTGCAACTGATTATGCATTTATTTTTACCTATTTATTTATATATATGTTTATGGAAATGTGTTTAAATATGTATTAGTTTATATATTTTGTATTATGGTGTGTATTTTATGATTATTTATTGACATTTAATTTTTATATAATGTACACTTATCATCTTCTTTTATGTTTCTTTATAAAAACCTGTCCACTTCAAATTTGTTTAGAATAATTTCATCGCCATGCCTCTTCTTTCATTCTTCATGCTTTTCCTTACCTGAAGGTTGTCTGGAAGAAATTGCTACAAGCAATAAGACCGCCTAAATTGTACTTATAGCGAATATCAAAGATACTATCCTGTGTAATTATGTTTATGGTGTGCAATAAAGTATTTTTATTATTATTATTATTCCTTCAAGTTTTTTTTAGCTCCTCGGGTAAGTTGTAACGGGTAACTATACACATATTACAAATATTTTTCTTATACATTACTTAATTACATCGGGGTTGATAATAGTAGTTTATGAAACTGGTACATAATGAGAGGTATTATACACGAGTGTGAGTTTAAAAAACGAACGAAACGAGTTTTTTAAAAGTATCACACGAGTGTATAATACCTAGTTATGTGCAGTTTCATACACTACTTTATCTACTCTCATTGAACACGAACATATCAAATAAAAGATAAAGATTTCCATGCTAAAAAGTCTTGATAACATTTATCGTATAATTTTCTTGACTTTACTGGTAGTAGATTAAGACAGACTGCTATCGCAGTCTCTAAAATGTCGGGCGGCGTCAAATTTTCTGCACTTTCACTATCAGATATTTTAATAAACACTTATAATTATCTACCGAAACACAAACGTACTATGACACCAAAATTCCCGTTATCACCGCGCATGCGCCAAAGCGCGCGCAGCCACAGATAAAAAATAAATAGATGTATCTATGATCTGTAATCTGTATCGTAATGAAAAAAAAATATTATAACATTATTTTGTTAGAGAAATAGTGTCATAATTATTTTTTTTAATTTCATTTCGATATACTATTTATAAAGTACGTCTATATAAACCCGTTTTGAGTTTAGTATTTTGAATTTAACGATATGAGAGTAGATAAAGTAAATTTTTAAACTTTCCCCTCTTTTGACGGGATATTACCTCACTGCGTTTTTTGAAGTAAACTGGACGAGCCTTGACAAAAATTCAGACGTCACTTATATACATGCACGCCAGAGGTAGAACCTTACATTTTCTGAATAGTGGTTTACAACTGTCCAGATACCAAGCCGCATTTATAACTCGTAAGCATTTTTTTTGCATTCTAAAGGCTCTGTCGGCATCTACCGAGTTACCCCATGACAACAAGCCATACCCTTACACCTATGACACATAGGCATGATACGAAGCGATAGCCGCATCAAAAGATATAGTCTGGCGTATTTTTCGGAGTGCAAATACATACCGACTAAGTTTTTGGCATACCAAATTAACATGCTCCTTCCAGTTCAAATGATTGTCCACTGTTATCCCAGGGAATTTAAAAGAAGCTACTTCACACACTCTATCATTTTTATATTCAATGTTAAGCTGAAGCGGTTCGGTATTGTATGAATTGAATTGCATTATTTTTGTTTTATTTATATTTATACGTAATTTATTGTTATCTGTCCAATTGGTTATATCTACCAGAGCTCTGTTTAAAGTTTGTTGGGCAAGGTCTTTGTTTGTAACTTTGATTAGGAGCGTGGTATCATCAGCAAAAAGTATGCATTTATGTGTCATGTGTCTAGGAAGGTCATTAATAAATAACAAGAATAATAAGGGGCCCAACATGCCACCTTGTGGGACTCCAGAGTCATTCATAATCTCTTCAGATCTAAAATTACGTTTTATTAAGTTCTTCTTAGCATCTTGAATAACTCTGGTAACCTCAGTACACTGTTTTCTGTTATGAAGATAACTATCTAACCAGTCCAGTGCTTTGCCACGAATGCCATAGTTTTATAATTTACGCAGAAGTATAGCGTGATCAACAAAGTCGAATGCTTTGCTCAGGTCCATGAACAAGGTCAGAACAGGACTGTTCTCATCATTTATGTATTCGGTTATAGTCTTTATCAAATTGAATCCAGCTAATGAAGTTGAAAATCCCTTGCGAAAACCAAATTGATCCTGATGCAAGATACCGTGTTTGTCAATAAAACTATTCAGTCTGACGAGCATAGCCTTTTCAAAGACTTTCGATAAGATTGGAACTATCGTAATAGGCCGGTAATTGCTGGGATTTGTCTTATCTCCTAACTTAAAAAGTGGTTTTATGATCGACAATTTAAGTTTTACCGGGAATGAACCCTCCAAGAATGATAAATTAATTATGTGTGCAAGTAGAAAACATACCCATTTGGCGCAACATAGCAATTTGAGCTACCGTGCTGTCGGTCCGACCTTGCGAAATTTGTGGTCTCTTATGGATACGTCATTACGCGTGACGTTTTAGCGCTATCTACCAGTCTGTCTGTGCAACAGTGGGCCGAGTAGTTACTCATTACAGAATAAATTTAACTTGGAAATTATGACGCTTCGCTATTTAATGGTAAATGGCGCTATAACGTCACTCGTAATGATGTATCCGTAAGAGACCACAAATTTCGCAAAGTCGGACTGACAGCACGGTAGCTCGATTGGTACAGCGATTGGCCTAAAGTTGCTGGTCCGAGTCCCGCCCGTGCACAAATTTTTCTTATTATAAATTTTACTTTAAAAATAAGTAAAAACCGACTAAGGTACCGACTCAAAAAAAATATGATTGCCTAAAATGCAGTCATTTCCTTTAAAGAGTGAAGAGATTACAAGAGGGGTTGAACAGCTACAAATTACATATCATAAGTTCTGCACTTAAAATCACTGAACTCCTAAGCGACTAAGAGTTCCACCATCAGCTCAGCACCACAAAATGTCGACTACCAGACGCAACAACAATTGTACATTAAGATTCTAGTTTGAAAAACGTGCTTTAATTCGAGGTTTTCCCTATATTGCACCCAGATCCCATCATCAGATCCCGACTTGGCCACAATGAAACCAACTAGAAGGTATAACCTCTAGGTGGGCAAAAAAAAATTTCGAATCGGTCGACAAATGACTGAGATATGAGGTAACATAGAACCAAAAACAAACATACAGTCGAATTGATAACCTTATCCTTATTTGAATTCGTTTAAAAAACACGCGTAAATTCTTGTCAAAATCCATTTATTCAATTCTGGACACAAAATGCCACTTATGAATGTAAATAATTAATACCAATCAATTAAGGCCCATGTAGCAAACGCACCACACATAAAAAAATACGATTCGATGGCTTTCTGCTTCACCTGGATCAGGTTATTAGACCTGCCGATGAAAATACGATGTTCTGTTTCGAGAGCCACGCGGCAACAAAATATGATGCGATCACATACCTTTAAGATCGATGACTTCCACCATCGTTTGGGCTCACACCAGCTGGTTGCACATCATTTCTGGTCGATTTGGGATGAGGCTGCGAGGAGTTTTTCACTTCACGATATTGATGAACACGCGGTGGCGGTCGCGTAAGTTAGGTCCACGCGCGGCCGGTATATCAACCGCAACGTTCAGATTGCAACTGCCCTCTAGCGTCCGTCAAACGAAAACTATCAGGCTGTGAGCGCATTGCAGCCATCTTAGGACTGCGTTTTATTACGGCATGAACCAATCATACAGAACATCGATAATGCGTCTAAATTACTTAAGGTAAATTAAAAATGATGACAGAACAGCCCATATGGGGCCAAAACATGTCTCCTTATCTTTTAGACCCTACTAGCGCTTCGAGACAAGACAAAGACAATCTGGCAAGTGCTGAGAAGAAACGCCGGAACAAACTAGGTCAACACTAGCTGCCATAAAAATGATACAAATAAAAAAATGTAGGTACATCAGTTTAGTGCAGGCTGGACTGTCCATTCATTCTCGTCACTAAGATAGTCTTGAATTTTATAATACCCCTTGGTCATTAGGGTAGTTTTGAAATGTTACCTAAATTTATTAATAGGTAGGAACGAGTGAAGGGTTCCTGTTGTGCGTACCTGTTGGCGCGCGGGTCGTACCGCTCGACCGTGTTGAGCGGCGCCTGCCCGTCCGACCCGCCCACCGCGTACAGCTGCCCGCCCAGCACGGCCACGGCCACGCCCAGCCGCCGCGTCGTCATAGCTGCTACCTGACAACGTGATAAAATATTTATTTATTTGCACTTATACAGATTTTTACATGAAATGTATGTAACCCTGACTGTCAAACTGCTATAAACTGTATTATGGAAGCCAGTGTCTTCCCAAAAGGCTTGACAATTTGTTAGTACAACATAAGAAACAAAATGATATCCGCATGTTTAGTAACAAAGCCTGAAAATGTCTAGCTATTAAAGCAAAAGTGTTCTTAGTTTTACAATAACAAGTGTAAGGCATTTAAAAAAAAAAATAGCTCCTTCTCCAGCTTGCGCGCGCATTCGCGCCAAAAGTGTCACATGTATCTTCTGTCTCTCTCTTACGCCGTAAAATGGCGTTCTAAGAAATAAATGATTTTCAAAAGTAACCTTTGTTTACCTGAGCTCCGTTTACAAGGAAGTGACAAAATAATAAATAATAATGTTAACATTGACATGCAGTGCTCTTAACGATGTACGATTATTGTAAGTACATGAAATTTAAAATTAATAAAATAACGGACCTTATTAAATAAATGAATAAATAGTTTTTTGGTTTAACACTGTTTTAATATAAACTACATAATAAAGTCTCTTTTCGTTTGCTAGTAGAATAATGTAAACAATCGGGAACATTATAAACAAGGAAACGTGTAAAAACAAAACATCATTCGTTTTCCTTAAATTTTGAAAAGATAATTTTTAATCAACTTTTATTTCATTTCACAACAAATCAATTATTACATAATAAACAGTTTGATTTTACAAAAGATAGAAGTACTGCTGATGTTTGAGTTGCTCTCTTGAAACATGTATTTGATGCATACGACGGTAGGTGCAATGCTATAGGGATATTTTGTGGCCTCTCTAAAGCATTTGATTGTGTAGACCATGAGATCTTATTGGAAAAACTTCAACATTACGGCGTTTCGATAATGGGACCGCTGTTGTTTTTGATATGTATAAATGACCTTCTGTACTTAGTCGATGATGTATGTGAAATAGTAGGTACTGTTTGCAGATGATACTTCCTTAATTTTTAAGACTCCAAGGGCCAAAGAATCTTTTGACGATGTAAATGGTGCTCTTTCACAGGTGCTTCATTGGTTTACCGTTAATAATTTAGTGCTGAATGCGGGTAAAACCAAATGCATAAAATTTACAATGCCTAATGTCAGACAAGTCCCAACGCAGATCGTGGTTAAAGATGAGCCACTAGATACTATACAAAGCTCAACGTATCTGGGAATAACCGTAGATCATAATCTTCAATGAGGTCCACATATCGAGACCTTGTCAGGGAAACTTAGTTTGGATGCCTATGCCGTAAGAAAGATAAGGCTTTTGACTGACGTTGAAACGGCAAGGTTAGTTTATTTTAGCTATTAAGTATGGTATCTTGTTATGGGGCTCGGCTGCAGATATAGAAACAATATTCATACTGCAAAAGCGAGCTGTGCGGGCTATTTACAATCACAAATCTGACGATTCTTTAAGGGAATTGTTTAAAGAAGTCAAGATACTTATACAAGTGTATTTACAGTTTATTTATGAAAATTTGATTTATGTTCGTAAAAACTTGCATTTATTTCCTAAAAAAAGTGATTTACATGATTTTAATACCAAAAACAAGAATAAACTTGCCGTACCAAACTTCAGACTTCAAAAGGCTAATCACTCGTTTATTGGAAGATGTATTACTTTCTTTAATAAATTGCCCCAATATAAATTTAAATCGATTATCAAACAATGTTTAATGACTAAAGGATATTATAGAATAAATGATAACAATGTATGGTCTAGCTTGTAAGAACATTTAAATTGTAATATTTTTAAAAGAGGCATTGACAATAGTGACTGAGTTTGTTGCTAGCAATAGCCTATGTAAAAAATAAATATATAGTTCTTCTCTCTTTAATCTATACTAATATTATAAAGCTGAAGGGTATGTTTGTTTGTTTGAATGCGCTAATCTGTAATGGAACTATTGGACCAATTTGAAATAGTAGATTGTTATACAAGGGAAGAAAGTGACCCATTTCACTCGAGATGTTTCTGGCGCTCGAACAGAGTGAGAGCGCCAATAATTCGAGAGTGAAATGGTTGCTTTCACCCGAGTTAAACATACTATTTTTCATTTCGACAGTGAGGAAAAATAAATAAATTTAGTTGTGTGATTGTGATGCGATGGTGAGATATATTTTATGTTGTTTGGTAAGAAATGAAACCTCAAGTTTTTATCACATATCAGTTTTTTTACTGTCGTTTTACATAAAACACACAATCAGAAAGACAGTAATGGCACGGTAGACAACAGACTATAAATCGTGGACGGTATCAAATATTTCATACCATTGTTAAAAATATTGATCGATTTTTTCTCACAGACAATAATAATATTAGAAGAACGCAACCTAAACCTTGTCACCAAAATCACCACAGGTTATGTCAAATTCCAGGTTCAAGTTTGCCTTATGATAGCGCTATTAGTGACAGCTAAAGGTGGGAGTGAATAAGAAGATTAACGAATAATAAAATCAATAATAAAATCGCAGCAAGTCGCCTCCGCCTACTTAATAATCTGTGCAATAATCGACGAAAGTAAAAACAATATTTTGTCCAAGACAAACAAAATGTGACAATTTAAACTGAAAAAAAAAGTGTCACAATGTTAAAAATTACACCAATTGTAAATTTATGTAATCAGGAATCATAATAAAAACGCTTTTAATGATTAGCTAATCTTAAAAATATGGAAAGCTTTAAAATAAAAGAGCTTTTATATGATGTGACTCAATTACCTTTAACTCCATGTCTGATCGTAGCAATAAAAACTAAATTTGTTCCACCCTAGGTGTGGAAAAGCTATTTTCCACCTGTCTATCTTGATATGAAAGTTCAATTTTCCATGTTGGATAGCGTATTTATCGAGAAAGGCTAGGAGCCAACATAAAACGCGCGGACAAAGTCGCGAGGGACTGCTATTCTTTGTATCACTTTTAAGATACTAACAGTGAATAAAATTCATTTACTATTTGAATAAGATCTCAGTGCTAAATCCTAACACCTATGGAGTTGGTGAGTTTTGTATTATTTTAAAATAAATTATTTCAGTAAAAAGGAATGTCAAGATTATTTACAATATTCGACAAGCAAAACGAAACGAACTTTACATAAATCCAGAAAATTGTCAACAGGTTCTCTCTATTTCAAAAGCAGGCGGCATTAGCCGCACTGTTCTGAACCGTTCAGACATCCTGTGTACGTAAAAGGTGTTTATGTTTTCGTTGTTCGACTGCACTTTGTATATAGATAAGAGTTGGGTAGTTCCTGAATGAATGATTCGATTGAAGTACTTCAGCAATCTACTTCCTTCACTCACTCGTTCACTATCGTCCAATGCGGTTCAGTAGTCCAGTCTTACAATGATAAAGAGTAAAGCGTACGTATATATTGGTCAGTAACTGCCAGGGCGAGACGTTGCATGGCGAAACTAACTTAAGTTTCAAGCCAAATTAATGTTTTATAAAGTGCAAGCAGAATTAATATTTTTGCTATAAATTTAGAATTTAGTGATGTTTGATATTTGAGTTGATTTTCAGAGTAATTTATATGTATTTTTGTTGTAATTACGGACAGCTGACATATAATCGTAATCCTAGTCTGCCAAAATCTAATAAGTATTATTTCTTTAGTTTTAAGAATAGATCGGTAAACGATACATTAACAATTGAGCTGAATGAATATAAAATATTTTCAGATTAATATTTATTTATTTTTATTGTAATTAAAGACAGCTGTTTTATAATCTTAATTTTAGTCTGACAAAATCTATTAAGTGTTTATTTTTAGTCAAAAAAAACGTGTGCGGATCTACGTACACGATACATTAACAATTGATTTGGGTGAATGTGAAGTAGTAAGTTTTATTATTATAGCAGATCTACTAAGTTAAATGAACTCATTTCACTTTAGTGGACGATTTTGCCGATTTTGGACGATGCGCATGTGTAATCTTTGGAACGGGTTATACACCCCCGGTTGAACATGGCCGCCGGGATTGTCAATTGAATGGCCTTGTCCATTTTTATAAGAGAACTTCAAAAATAGATTTATCATAACAAAACGGTATTACAACACAACCTTTGTACACCATTGTAATGTAAATTAAATGAATGTAGATCGTGTCAGTAAAGTAGCGGTCAGTACCTTGGTCCACCATTGTAATTCTAATTAAATGAATGTGTGTCAGTAATGTAGCTGTGAGTACCTTGGTCCAGCGGTTCTCCTTGGGGTCGTACCGCTCGACGTGGTTGAGGCACTGCACGCCGTCCTGGCCGCCCACCGCGTACAGCGCGCCGTCCAGCACGGCCACGCCCACCGACGTGCGGCACGACGACGTGGGCGCCACGGCGCCGCACCACTGAGCGTGCAGAGAATATACAACGTTAGCTAGCTAGAACATGTGTGAACATCATACCAAACACGAGTGAACTATTCTAGACTGACGTTTTCCTTGAAATTTGAGAGTTAAATATGAAAACACGGAAGCGACACAGGCTTTTTGTACCTACCTACGAAACAAATCTTATCACGCTGCTATTTGTTCGTATGCAAGACGCGGAAATCTTAAAAATGGAAACATCAACTATTACGAATTAATCTCATAACAAATTTTAAAAAAACTACTCTGGACAGTGACTAGAAAACATTTCCGAAAAATTTGTGGTCTGTTAAGAGATAAAACTTTTCATCAATTTGCTGTTATATTTAAGTTAAAATATTCATAAAAACAGGGTGTACAGGATCCCAAAAAGATAGCCGACCTATTTAGTTGTCATTTAAGGGTACAATCGCCGCCTGAGTACACAGGATGCTTATGATGGGGCCGTCGTGTCCAGGGTGCCAATAGTAGATTGTTATACAAGGGGAGAAAGTAACCCATTTGCACTCGAAATGTTTTTGTCAAAATAAATGGGTGTTTTCACCCGAGTTAAACAAACAATTTTTCATTTCGACTGTGTGAAAAAATAAACAAATTTAGCTGTGCGATTGTGATGCGATGATGAGTTATTATGATGTTAAGCGAGAGATGAAACCACAAGTTATAACATCTTATATCAGTTTGTTTACCCTCGTTATACATAAAACACACGATAAGAAGGACAGTTACGGTACGGAAGACAACAGAGTACATAAAACGCGGAAGATATCAAATATTTCAAATCATTGTTAAAAATATCGATAGATTATTGTCTATAATAATAGTAAAGAACGCAACAACCTTAACTTTGTCACCATAACTACCACAGGTTGTGTATAATTCCAGGTTCAATTTTGCTTCATGAGATAGCGCTATGAGTGACAGCTGAAGGTGGGAGTGAGTAAGAAGATTAATGAACAACAAAATAGCGCATGAGGTCCTGTGTACAATATCAGTACAAAACTTGTTTGTTTAAAATAGTTATTTACATAGTTATATAATTATATTTTTCAAAGTCACATTCAATAAGAAATCGGTAAAAATTAGTTTCAGGCACAAAAAAGAGTATATTGCTTCTAATTTGGATTTAAAATAAATGTAAACTGATAAAAAGTAAGCTATACTTGATATAACTACACGTCCTTTCTAATAGCTAAGGTGTCCTTTTTAAAGGCCAGTAGTATAATCTGGGTTAATGATCTGTGCAATAATTGACCAACCTAAAAAAAAAACAAAGACAAACAAAATGTGACAATTTAAAATGAAAAAAAGTGTATGTATGACGGGCAACCGAATATTATATTTATAGATTTAAAATTGTTAACAATTAAACCAATTGTAAACTTTTATAATCAGTGGCCATAATAAACACGCTTTTAATGTTAAGCTAATCTTAAAAATATGGAAAGCTTGTTTATTTTATAACATGATGTGACTCAATCATCTTTAACTCCGTGTCTGATCGTAGCAATTAAAACTAAATAACTTTCCACCCTAGGGATGGAAAAGCTATTTTCCACCCGTCTATCTTCACATGAAAGTTCAATTTTCCGAACAGAAGAGATGAATTAGTAGATTGTTATACAAGGGGAGAAAGTGACCCATTCCACTCGAGATGTTTTTGGCGCTCGAACGGAGTGAGAGCGCTAATAATTCGAGAGTGAAATGGGTGGTGCTTTCACCCGTGTTAAACATACTTTTTTTCGAAATGAATGAATTTATGTGTCTGTGAGGAAAAATAAATAAATTTATCGGTGTGGTTGTGAATCGATGATGAGATATATTTGTTGTTTGGCGAGAGATGAAACTTCAAGTTTTTTACATGACATATCAGTTTGTCTACTGTCGTTATACAAAAAACAAACGATTAGAAGGACAGTAACGGCATAGAAGACAACAGAGTACACAAAACGCGGACGATATAAAATATTTCAAATCATTGTTAAAAATATCGATCGATTCTTTCTCACAAACGATAATAATAGTATGAATAGAACGCAATCTTAATCTTGTCACCAAAACTACCACAGGTTATGTCAAATTCCAGGTTCAATTTTGCCTCATGAGATAGCGCTATGAGTGACAGCTAAAGGTGGGAGTGAGTAAGCAGATTAATGAAGAATTAAATCGCGGCAAATCGCCTCCGCCTGCTTAATAATATGTGCAATAATCAACCAAAATAAAAAAAATCGTCAAAGACAAACATAATGTGACAATTTTAAAATTAAAAAAATAAAAGTGTCAGTATGTATGGCGGGCAACCAAATATTATATTTGTAGATTTTAAATTGTTAAAAATTAGACCAATTGTAAATTTGTAAAATCAGTGACCATAATAAACACGCTTTTAATGTTTAGCTAATGTTAAAATATGGATAGCTTGTTTATTTTAATAAATGATGTGACTTAACTATCTTAAACTCCATGTCTGATAGTAGCAATTAAAACTAAATGACTTTCCACCCTAGGGATGGAAAATCTATTTTTCACCCGGCTATCTTCACATGAAAGTTCAATTTTCCGAACAGGAGAAATGAAAAACATACTTCAGCTAGAGAGGTTGAACTGGTATTTGCATAAGACACTCATACCTACCGTGAGACCTGATGAAATCAGTCGTTGTGCCCATCTTGAAGAATAAAACTGGCGATATATCCGTTAAAAGCAAATATCGTCCGATTTCACTAGCGACTGTTACAGCCAAGGTACTTGACTGTCTGATTGAGAGACAACTAAAATATCATTTAGATCTGCATGATGGGCAAATTGGGACTTATGCCCAAACTGTCAACCGAATAAGCTGTCTTGGTTCTCAAACATACTGTCAGGTATTATATAGATAGAAAGACACCGGTTTACGAAGATTTTCTGGACTTATCAAAGGCGTTTGACGTAGAAAGGTACGACATTATTTGGAATAAACTCCTAAATTACGGCGTGCCAAGTGAAATTATAAATATTCTGAAATATTGGTACTGCCATCAGGCTAACCAGGTCAAATAGCTGGATCAGTTCTCTGATGTGTATGGGTTGGAGTATGAGGTAAGGCAGGGCGGCCTGACTTCCCCGACACTTTTTAACCTGTACGTAAATGAGCTAATTGGTGGGCTCAGCGGCGCTTGTGTCGGCTGATCCATAGACGGTCAATGTTTGAATACTAGTATCAGCTACGCCAACAATATGGCGCTGCTGAGTCCATCAATTGCTGCTTTCAGAAGGCTGCTCACAATATGTGAAGAATATGCGGGATCCCATGGCCTGTATAACAGTACCAAAAGCGAGATGATGGTATTTAAATCCAAACATCGCAAAGTCCTGTTTGTACCGTCGGTTAAGCTCAATGGCCATGAACTTAAAAAGTGTCGTCTTTAAAGTATCTCGGACAGGTGGTCACCCACAATTTGAAGGATGCAAAAGGCATAGAAAGGGAAAGGAGAGCGCTGGCAGTTCGCTGCAATATGTTGGCTCGCAGATTTGCACGTAGCAGTCCCGCCGTTAAAATAACGTTATTTAAGGCGTACTGCCAAACACTTTACACGTGCAATCTGTGGGTCAACTATACGCGGAGGGCTATTAACGCTCTCAGAGTACAATATAATAATGGTCTTAGGTTGTTGTTGGGGTTTCCGCGCTACTGTAGCGCATCGAGGATAATCGCAATGGCACACACGGACGGTTTTGAGACCATTGGACTCACCGGTTTGCGTGGGAGCGCCAACAGAATTCTAAAGACTATAAGCGATAAGCCTGACTGTCCGATACTGCGACACTGGTTGTACACTCACACACATGTGACGCTTGGACACGCTCCTGTATACGCTCACCTGGTTGGTCTGCGGGTCGTACCGCTCGATGCTGTTGAGGTAGCTCTGGCCGTCGTGGCCGCCCACGGCGTACAGCAGGTCGTGCAGCAGGCCGCAGCGCCGCGTGGACACGCTCCTGTATACGCTCACCTGGTTGGTCTGCGGGTCGTACCGCTCGATGCTGTTGAGGTAGCTCTGGCCGTCGTGGCCGCCCACGGCGTACAGCAGGTCGTGCAGCAGGCCGCAGCGCCGCGTGGACACGCTCCTGTATACGCTCACCTGGTTGGTCTGCGGGTCGTACCGCTCGATGCTGTTGAGGTAGCTCTGGCCGTCGTGGCCGCCCACGGCGTACAGCAGGTCGTGCAGCAGGCCGCAGCGCCGCGTGGACACGCTCCTGTATACGCTCACCTGGTTGGTCTGCGGGTCGTACCGCTCGATGCTGTTGAGGTAGCTCTGGCCGTCGTGGCCGCCCACGGCGTACAGCAGGTCGTGCAGCAGGCCGCAGCGCCGCGTGGACACGCTCCTGTATACGCTCACCTGGTTGGTCTGCGGGTCGTACCGCTCGATGCTGTTGAGGTAGCTCTGGCCGTCGTGGCCGCCCACGGCGTACAGCAGGGCCCCTATTTTTGAATCACTCGCTTTGAAATGGCGAGTGACTTTCGTTCGACAACGAGTTTTTTTCTATGAATTTTAATTCATCTTCGAACTAAAATCACTCGTCATCTTGAAGCGAATGATTCAAAAATAGAGCTCCAGGTCGTGCAGCAGGCCGCAGCGCCGCGTGGACACGCTCCTGTATACGCTCACCTGGTTGGTCTGCGGGTCGTACCGCTCGATGCTGTTGAGGTAGCTCTGGCCGTCGTGGCCGCCCACGGCGTACAGCAGGTCGTGCAGCAGGCCGCAGCGCCGCGTGGACACGCTCCTGTATACGCTCACCTGGTTGGTCTGCGGGTCGTACCGCTCGATGCTGTTGAGGTAGCTCTGGCCGTCGTGGCCGCCCACGGCGTACAGCAGGTCGTGCAGCAGGCCGCAGCGCCGCGTGGACACGCTCCTGTATACGCTCACCTGGTTGGTCTGCGGGTCGTACCGCTCGATGCTGTTGAGGTAGCTCTGGCCGTCGTGGCCGCCCACGGCGTACAGCAGGTCGTGCAGCAGGCCGCAGCGCCGCGTGGACACGCTCCTGTATACGCTCACCTGGTTGGTCTGCGGGTCGTACCGCTCGATGCTGTTGAGGTAGCTCTGGCCGTCGTGGCCGCCCACGGCGTACAGCAGGTCGTGCAGCAGGCCGCAGCGCCGCGTGGACACGCTCCTGTATACGCTCACCTGGTTGGTCTGCGGGTCGTACCGCTCGATGCTGTTGAGGTAGCTCTGGCCGTCGTGGCCGCCCACGGCGTACAGCAGGTCGTGCAGCAGGCCGCAGCGCCGCGTGGACACGCTCCTGTATACGCTCACCTGGTTGGTCTGCGGGTCGTACCGCTCGATGCTGTTGAGGTAGCTCTGGCCGTCGTGGCCGCCCACGGCGTACAGCAGGTCGTGCAGCAGGCCGCAGCGCCGCGTGGACACGCTCCTGTATACGCTCACCTGGTTGGTCTGCGGGTCGTACCGCTCGATGCTGTTGAGGTAGCTCTGGCCGTCGTGGCCGCCCACGGCGTACAGCAGGTCGTGCAGCAGGCCGCAGCGCCGCGTGGACACGCTCCTGTATACGCTCACCTGGTTGGTCTGCGGGTCGTACCGCTCGATGCTGTTGAGGTAGCTCTGGCCGTCGTGGCCGCCCACGGCGTAGAGCAGGTCGTGCAGCACGGCCACGCCGACGCCGCAGCGCCGCTTGGACATGGGCGCGACCATCTTCCACTCGCCCGTCTGCGGGTCGAAGCGCTCCACGGACGCGATCGCGTCGCCCGAGCACCACCCGCCCACCGCGAATAGGACTTCGCCTGGAAACGATCAAAACAGTTAGTTATTTAAAATTTCTAATTATAAAACACCCAAAACCTGTCATATTTAAATTCATGGAGCTTACCATGTTGTTTCAATACAATTGAAAGAGCACGGTTCCCAAATTTCGAATCGATGGGACAACAAAAAACTAGAAAAGAGCTGATGAGCTTCAAACCGCTGATAAGATTTTTATAAAGCATTGCTAAGAACACTCGGGATTAAATGATTTTTGAAACCAAAAAAAATAAACGAAAATTAATTTACCAGTTTAGATGTAACGATACCACAGATGGATACAAATATACACAGAGAGGGACATTAAACTAATAACACCTCGCTCTCCATTCGTCGGAGGTTAAATAGATAGATAATATCATTAAAATGATACTACTATAGTAAACACAAAACTCGCAGCAGACGGAGCAATAAATCGTGTAAAATAAACAACAAACATTATTTTCCCTTATGCACTTGTGCGTCGCGTCATATTTCTGTAGATGCACTTACCTGCGTTTAAATAATACGTTGGAAAATTGGATTTTATATGCATTTTGTATTATAGATACTTGAGTGATTTGCGCGTGCGAGCTATGTTAAAAAAGTGATTTATGGCACCGACTGCCGCGAGTCTTTCCGTTTAGTATATTATAGTCCTCTATCATAAACATACGAGCGCGGCACGGAAAATTTCGGAAATCAAGGAAGTGACAAAACATTACTATTTAAAAATGTATTTATTGCTTTTCAAAGTATTCTCCGCGAAATATGACACATTTTTCCATACGACGGAACCAATAATTGAAACAACCATTCCATAACAATTCGGAAGTTTGTGTCCCCAAAATGGCCGTTTTGTAGGCGTCCACAGCTTCTTTAGTTGATGAAAATCTCAGACCACGCAATTTCTTCTTTATTTTAGGGAAAGTATAGAAATCATTTGGTCTTTACGGTGTTCAGAAACGCAAACAAATGGTAGCATACTATTCTGCATTAACCTTTCTTTGTCCTTCAAGAGGAATAGTCGCAACATGGCCGGTTTTGGAGACGAACGAGGCCACCATTTTTTGACAACACTCCGTGAACGAACACCTTTTAATGGTTTTAACTCATTTTCGAGCACCCAAACTCGTGACTGGTTTTTTATTTCGGGTTCGTACGCGTATATCCAAGATTCGTCACCTGATAAGATGTTGTATACAGCATTTGAGGATCCTGAGTCAAATCTTTTGAAAGTTCTGACGCACCAAGTAACGCGAGCCCTTTTTGCTCTTCACAGAGCGAATGCGGAATCGGGAAAACAACTTTTTTACACCTACCACCAATTGTTCATGCAAGATTATTTGTATTTGACTCATGCCAATGTCTAAAAATGCCTGAATTGCGCGGTATGTTACATGTCGATCTTCCGCAATCAGCTTACGCACAGCATCAACGTTTTCTTGGGTGGCTGCAGTTTTTGGATTACCTTGACGGGGATCGTCACTGAGCTTGACACGTCCACGTTAAAATTCAGTAAACCAGCGCTAAATTGTGGTTTTGGATGGAGCTTCATAACCAAATACAGATATGATCCGGTCAACACACTGTTTTTTTGTTAAACCATAAATCATCGCTCTTGAATTTTCTCAAGTTCATATCCATTTTCTCAACGACTAAACAAGTTTGACAAGACCTTGATAAGACCAAGAATCGTTTTTTAAATAAATAAATGGTTTTTGATTTTTAAAACCAAGGAGTTTGCAATTAAAAAGATTTAATATGACAGGAACAGTGGAAATATTCCATTCCCGATACTTTTAGTGCTGCCATCGTAAATTAATATCTATGTGATTTTTTTTTTTTTGTATCACAAAATTGTGTCTACTGCGTATGTATTATCTTAATTAATAAATGTATTTTATTTCTTGATTGTTTTATTCCGTGTTCCTCTATACACTGACCTCATTTCATGGGCTCCTAGGCCCTGGCGCAGAAGCAGGTAGTTCTTGGCTTTGTCCAGCAGATCTTGACTAGAGTCGACGGACCGTATCAGCATTTAAATGTATACTATAGTAGGATTTAGCACTTGCTTCCTCTGCGGCAATCAAACGTGGGACTGCGCACGCGCATACTTATCTCTTTTTACACTGTCAGGCCTTTTTCGGAGGCGTAGTGCACTGCACACTACACAGTTATTGATAAGCGTGTTTGCACTCTGCTCACTTTCTATACTTAGATTTTTAATTAGATAAATTGGAATGACAGCATGAATCGAACTTTTAATTTTTTAATGATGCTGGCGTAATTAGTACCCATAGTGTGGAAACAATTCAATTGTACGCGATTAATTAAACTTGTGATATGAACTGGCAATGATGTGATTTTACTCATTAGAATAAATAAAACATGTAAACGTTATATAAAGCTGTTAATAAACGGATAATAAAACAGTTTTTGTAAGGAGTAATGAAAATCTAGGTACTTTATTTTACAATAGCAATATCCCTGTATGATTTACCTTTTCATGAAAAAAATATTAAAAATAAAGATGATCTTTATAATAAAAATGATAAATAAACAGAATTTATTGAAATAGTTCACAATCGATTAAAAATACAATTGAACGAAATTGAAAATTTCGATTATTTAAGAACAACTCTATATTTAAATTTTGATAAAGTAGCCACCCACTAAATGTCATTTTGTCTATCTAAATCGAAGTATGGTGTATGAATGATTTACAGCCGCATAGGAAGCGAGTGTTTAATATAACGATAGAACGACGTGTCACTACTGACCTCGCCTCGTGGGCTTCCTGGGCCTGGTGCGCGGCCCCTGCATGAGCGGCCTCTCCTGCGGCAGCAGCAGGTAGTTCTTGGCCTCGTCCAGCAGGTCGCGGCACGCGTCGTCCGACCGGATCAGCAGCTCCGACGACACCGTGCCCACCAGGAACTTGGGACTCAGCAGGGGCAGGCGCACGTGTTGGAGGACCTCAAATTGATAATGAATAGATAAATAAACAATGGAAGTAACCGATGCATTCTTGTTATGGAAATCAGAAACAATGTTGGTACCATATCACCTAAACTCAAGACGTTACTAACCAATTAACATCCCTGTCAGATTTTTTAAATAATTTTCCCACTGCACCGTACCATACCTTGACTGCGCCAGGAACGTGTCAGGCACGAAAAAGCAAAACGATACGCTCAGCCTTACCCACTAAACGGATAAACAGCGTTCTGTCTCATCGCTACAAGGAGCGAAAGCGAGAGCAAGCGAGAAGGTTTTTTGCCGGGGTTAGTCGGTAACGGTCTAGTGGGCAAGAGGCGTCATAGTATATAAAGAATGTTATTTTACCTGACACGTTCCTAGCACGGTCACGGTATGTGTAGCATAGTGCTCTACTTGACTCCGCATGGCTTCTGGTTTACCTTGCCCGAACGCAGCCTTACTTTAGTCACTATAACTTTGAAAAAAATCATTGCTAACGCTTTAACATGACCTCGTCTCGATTGATTGATTGATTATTGTTCTTGGACAAATAAACCACGGGACGCGAAATGACGTGCAATTTTGCTTGTGCCCCCTTAGCCACGAAGCGGGCTTTTTGGCCTCACTTACAGGTGACGTCTTGTCAGTACGGTGATAGAGCTCAGTGAGAAACATTGTCGGAAAAAATGGGTTAATGTGGCTTATTTTTGTGTAAAAATATAGTGGCAAGACAAAAAATATTTCTTTTCATCCGTTCGTAACCTTTTATCCCAACAAAGCTGTTAATTTTTCTTGAAAATAGTGAAATGTGTTTTATAAGAGAACAGTTACATTGCATTTAAGCAAGTGGTGGTCAGTTACTACAAAATCAACGAGATAGCGTATACTTTATACGGTACGTTCATTATTCGTTCCTTTGTCAGTTTAGTTTTAATTGTGCTTGAGTAGGGGGGTAGTATTGCTCGCGTCCGTAGGACATACCACCTTTTCCTAGGCCCACCTTACACGTGCTCCCCGGGTGGTGCTAAATGAGCAATGTCAACGCCAGCAACAGGCGGCGGTTAAGCTAACCTGTATCTAGGTTATCGGTTTGTGATAACCTAGATACAGGTTAGCTTAACCGCCGCTGAGAGATTAAATCCTCTCTAAAAAAGTGACGACTGTGCCTTGGGAAAGCACCGTTAGTATGTTCCCACCTACCCTTATGAAATATGAAAGAAAGTGAAGATATTTTGTCATGCACCCCGGCTGACCCCCGGCGCTTGCAGGTACCCGGGCCTGCAACTGTGAAATATGTTACCGGAGACTGCGCAGGAGCGAGCGACCAGGCCTCTGTGACAGGTAGCTACTGGAAGCAATCAAAGTAAAAAATACATACAACAGGCTTTTCACCCCGGCCTATTTACGCAACGACCTAGATCCTTCTCACAAGGCAGTCCAGCAAGTAAAAGGGAAAATCTACCTCTCTCGGACTCACCATCAGTGAGTAACTCAACTAAGAGAGACTGCCAGCCCTCATGGCAAATAGCACCAACACAACGCAACCAGAAACGAAAAGGAGAAAAAAACAGTCCACCAATTTCAAAACGACACATAAGTACACAAGGCACAAGTACAACAAACAGATTTAGTGGTCTGCCAATAGATCTTACTGATGAAGAACCAATAGAAAGCCAGGCTGCTCCACCTAGAAAAATGCATAAACCGCCACCTTTAATTCTTTACGGCTTGACAATCTATCGAGTCTAACCGAACTATTAGACAAAAGTGTACCGAGTGGAACTTACTCATACAAGATTATTAATAGAGACCAACTGAGGATCATCACACAGTCCACTGACATATACAAAGAGCACATTCGAAGTAATGGCCTCATTGGTCACACCTTTACACCAAAAGAGAAAAAGTCCTACAGAATAGTAGTTAAGAACCAGCACCACACTACACCAACAGCAGCTATTATCGAAGAAATAGAAAGGACCGGCAACAAAGTCAGAGGAGAAATAGTATGTGCCATATCCAAGATGAACAAGAAACCTTTAAACATGTTTTTCGTAAATGTAGAACCTAGTCCAAACAACTCTGACCTAAAAAAAATACAATACATCTAACACACAAGAGTTAAGGTCCAGGATCCCCGGAAATCTAACGACATACCCCAGTGCATCCGATGCCAACAGTACGGACACACCAAGAACAACTGCATGCGCCCATATCGATGCGTCAAATGCGCAGAAGGGCACAAGACTACAGATTGTCCTAAAAAGGATAGGAATACTCCGGCCACCTGTGCACTCTGTTTCGGCAACCACCCAGCGAACTAAAAGGGGTGTCAAGTATATAAAAAAATACGAGCACGTAAAATGAAACAGACTACAAACCGCAAAACACTACCTATAAGACAATCTCAAAAGTTGCCCTCTCCACAACAACACGAATTTCCACCACTCAAAAGCACAAAAAAAAAACAGTTTTATGAAAAATGCCAAGATGACAACACGACGCACGACGCCGAAAAGAAAAAGGCATACTGTACAGCTGCTCGACGCCAGGAAAGAAAAACAGAGGATGTACAGCCAACAAGTTCACTCGAACAAATTATTATCAAACAATCCGAAAAAAATGATATATTAATACAACAAATGGGCACCTTACTAGGATTGCTCACGACAATCATAGCCCGGCAGCAAAAATGAAAGTTCTACGGATTGCCACGTGGAAAATCAATGGCTTTGCGTCTAACAAATTGGAAGTGGAACTATTTCTAAGCCAAAATAAGATTGATATCCTATTAATATCAGAGACCCACCTAACTCAGGAAAGAAAAATTACGATAAACGGATATAATGTGTAATATGCTAGCCACCCTGATGGCACGTCGCACGGCACTGCTGCAATAATAATCAGGGAAAGTATAAAACAACACTCGCTCTTTAATATTCAACACCCGTACCTCCAAGCTGTGGCAGTCGCAATAGATGACTGGCAAGAAACACTTGACGTTGCTGTTGTGTACTGCCCACCTCCACATGGCATCCAGGAACACATGTTTACTGATTTCTTCTGCAAACTTGGACGAAGATTTATCAGTGGTGGTGACTAGAACGCCAAAAATATTTCCTGGGGTTCAAGACTAACTACAACAAGACTACTACGCGAGACTACTACGCGAAAATACATTAAAAAATTAAAATGTAAGAAAGCCCCGGGTTTCGATCAAATAACGGTCGGGATATTGAAGGTTACGATACTATTCAATTCAATACTTAGACTACAGTACTACCCACTACTTTGGAAAATATCGGTCATAACCAAGGTCGCCAAACCTGGAAAGCCTTAAACAGAAGTAAGTTCGTATAGACCCATAAGTTTGCTCCCTGCAATCTCAAAACTGTTTGAGAAACTTCTACTGCAAAGACTCCTACCTATACTGGAAGAACAAAAAATAGTGCCGATTCATCAGTTTGGCTTCCGTGAGAACCATGGAGCAGATCCACAGAGTGGCGCATACTATCCGCCAAACCCTGGAAAGAAAGGAGTTTTGCTCTGCTGCGTTCTTAGATGTACAGCAAGCGTTTGATCGTGTGTGGCATAAGGGTCTCCTATGCAAGTTAAAATTATGTCTACCAAGCACCGGCTACATGCTCCTCAAATCCTATCTCCAGGATCGCATGTTCCAAGTCAGAGTCGATGAAAGCCTGTCACCTATATGCAACATAGATGCTGGAGTCCCCCAGGGATCTGTGTTGGGCCCAGTCTTGTATACAATATACACTTCAGACCAACCTATTTCAAATGATACAGTGATCGCCACCTATGCTGATGATACGGCTCTACTCTCAAGTCACAAAGATCCAAATATAGCCTCTATGAAATTACAGAAACACATGGTCAAAATTTGGATTTGGCTTAAAAGGTGGAGAATTAGGGCAAGTGCTTCTAAATCAACACATTTCACTTTTACTCTGAAAAGAGTAGACTGTCTGACTGTAAAGCTGGATGGAGCGATTTTGCCTCACCAGGAGGCAGTAAGATATTTAGGTATGCATCTAGACAGAAAACTTACGTGGAAAAATCATATTAAATACAAAAGAGACCAGGCAAATATGAAACTGAGAGACATACGTTTACGGCGGGTACGTCGCACGGAGAAAGACGTGTTCAGTGTGTGCTGTGATATAAAATATTAAACAAGTGGTAAAGAACAATCCGATAACTTATTAATGTATACCACAATTTTCTACACCAATTGAACTACTAAAGTGAATAGCCACGAACAAAAAAAAAGTGATAGAAATGGAAGTGATATCCCAAAAAACAATAACATTTTTGACTAACATTTCGTGCTAGTGTCGGTAATTTCAAAAACTTTCAACGAGTGCCGGTAAATGATTTACATATCAACGAACTCTCAGTTTTGTAAGATTTACACGTACTCTGTATAATACACTAGCGGTCCCCCGCGACTTCGTCCGCGCGTTTTGAGTTTGCTCCCTCCCCTCCCGTCGCAGCGTGATGTTTTATATCCTAAAGCCTTTCTCAATAAATAAGCTATCAAACACAAATATTTTTTCATCTTCATCGGTTCAGCAGTTCCTGAGATAAGCGCGTTCAAACCAGCAAACTCTTCAGCTTTATAATATAATTAGCGCAAGCGCACGTTGTTCTTAAGCTGCGAACATTATTTTGGTGCGGAGTTATGTTAAAACTGTGATAGCTCCTAAGATATTTTTTGAAATCAAATGGTATAAAGGGCAACTTTGTTCTAAATGAAATGCTCGTGATGATGAATGTATTTATTTTGATAAGAATAAATACCTGTGTGTATAATACACCTCTAAAAATGATGCATTATTTTTTTACAAATTTATTTAACATAAAAAAGGTTGTAGTAAGTCAACCATAAAAGATAGACTTATGCTGTTGCAGACTTTATTATAGAACTCTTAATGCTGAACAATCCTGTCATACATGATTTTTGTGTAACTTTAGCGGTTTCCGCAGCGTACGCAGCGGAAGCTCTCAAAAGGAATATCTTTCTCCCGATTTCGCAACATTTTTCATTGCTGCTGTGGTCTTGTGAGTCGTATCTTTATGTTATACAGGGTGTTGATTTCAATACGAGCGGAATTTTCAGAGGTGATTATGTACCTTGTTCTGATCATGAATCACAAAAAAAAATAGTTCGAAAAAATATTTTTATTTTTATTAAAAAATGACGGTTTTCAAAGTAGACCCTAGCGATTATTAGAGTAGGCCCCCGACACCACACCGCGCCGGCTTGCGTGCGAACGAACTATACCTACAAAGCACAAAGGCACCGCAATCCTTTGTGTTTGGCGCGTGAGCGCCGCTCAGGCTTCCCGCCGCCCGCCATAGCGCCGTGCGGTGAAGTAGCGGCTATCTCTTTTTATCGCCCAGCCCGCGCTATCTCGTTCTCGCCCGTCGCTCATACCTCAGTTGTGCTAAAAACATCGCATAGGCAACTTGTCCGTGTTTTGCGAAAATGACACAAAATTATTCTAACGGTGAACTCGTTGAAATGGTGCGATTGTATGCAATAACTGACAATAGTTTGAGTGCAGCTATAAGGATGTTTGGTGAACGTATTGTGTATACCGAAGAATCAACAAACGTTAATGACCTAAGACAGAGAATAGTCAGTGCATTCGAGTTAGTTCGACAAAATCGTTTTGTGCTGAACAGTTTAAAAGGGAACACCAGACGCCGTGCCAGACTGTGTATTGCTCAGTCTGGTGGACACTTCGATCATTTATTGAGGTTAGTGTAAATAAAAATGTACAAAAAACTAGATGTAAAGATTAATCGATGTAAATAAGTTGATTCCAAATTTTTAACTACGCCAAAAATACTTTGGACTCGCGTCATTTAATAATCTTGGTACTTTTTTATTTTGAAAAGGTTTAGCATAAATCTAGACAAAAGCTCAGGGTTCGATTTCCGTTTGAACTCCCGAAGTTAGTTAAAATGATATACCTACCTACATGACTTTTGCTCATTAAGTAATAATAACTAAAAAAAATCATAAACAATTAAAACTTCTTTTGATTTTCAAAAGATTAGCCAAGCCTACGTCAAGATACAAAAAGTTACAGGTTCAATTCCCACCTGAAGGCTCAAATCGTGTTTAAGTTACAGTACAGTACAGATGTAGTAGTAATTTAGAGTTTGAGGTTCGATAGATTCTCGATTGATTGCTCAAATTAATGAAAAACAGTGCGATCGATACCCAGTGCGCCATTAATTGATTCAAATTTAAGTGTTTCGGATTAAAGTTTCAGAATTTCTGATGGATTGCCCAATTTCAATGAGTTTTATCAAGATTAGGTAATTTGATTTGTTACAGATGAGTTTTAGGTATGTTTGTCGGTCCTAAGCCCGATTAAAGTAGGAAGGGAAATTTGGAATCAACTAATCCAAACACGTGAAATCGCTTATTCTAAAAGTCGATAAAAATAGCAACATACACACTCGAGCATAACGTACCCGGCAGATAAAGAGAAATCAGCACTGACCGCTAGTTAGTACCTACTTGTCGCGTGCTACGCGATTCGCGCCCGCTACGATTACAGTGTAAACATAGTGCAGTGTCTGACGCCATAACGCAGTAAGGGTTTCATAAAAAATAATCGCTTAAAATTTCAGTTCAATTATTTTGTAATATTTGGTTCCACATACCTGTTCTATATGTGATCATACGTTGTTTTTATAAATACCGCTCGGATTGAAATCAACACCCTGTATAGCTTAAAGCCTTCCTCGATAAATGAACTATCCAACATAAAAATAATTTTTCAAATCGGGCCAATAGTTTCTGAGATTAGCGCGTTCAAACAAACAAACAAACAAACTCTTCAGCTTTATAATATTAGTATAGATTCGAACATTTCGTCCTCTTAAGTATCGCTTTGTTGGCGCATTGCTTTTGCGTGTCGACTTCATTTATCCGCACTTACCCAAACTTAGAATTGTAGGTTCGAATCCTAGGGGACAAAAAAAATATATTTTTTTTCGTGGTTTTAATTATTATTATTTTTCTCTTTTTGGATATAAAAACTATAGTTCTATGACATCATGACTTTTCAATGTGGTGGTTGTAACAGTGACATAAAAAAAGATAGGGTTAAATGCCCTAATTGCAAGACGGATTACCACCAAAAGTGTGTCAACTTTAAAAGTACAAGAACATTGCCAACGCCGAAAATTGCTGCAGGATGGCTGTGTCCAGAGTGCATGGCCAAAACTCGTCGTGGTGGTGACAACTCGAGCACCCCGGTACGCCCTCAAGGTCAATCTAATGAATATGATGGGAGCAGCATTGATGATGGGGAGAATTGTGAGATATCACCTGAAGGACGCACCGAAAATATAAATTCTGATTTAGTATTGCTCATCAGATCTGAGATACGAACTGCGATAAGGGAAGTTATGCCCTCAATCTTACATGCCTACCTCAAAACTGAGTTAGCTCCAATAAACTCTCAACTTCAACAACTGCAAAGTTCGGTCAGCTTTTTGAGTGAGCAATATGAAGAATTTCGCCCAAAGCTTGATAAAGTTATTTCGGACTGCTCTCATCTCGAAAGCGGCCACCAGAAAATCACGGTCGATATCGAAAAGCTGAATGAAAAAATTAACTCTCTAGAACAGCAGTTACGAGATTGTAATGTTGAAGTTCATAACGTTCGTGAAGTCAAAGGTGAGAATCTCTTCACGACAATAAAAGCTCTGGCCGACTCGGTGTCCTTTAAACTGGAAGACCAGGATCTGCTCAACTGTACACGGGTTGCTAAACCATTGTTGTCAAACTCCGCAGCCCCCAATGTCGGAACGGACTGATCTCAGCAGTTACACGCTATAATAAGGCTAATCCTAAGAATAAACTGAACTCAACCATGATTGGGCGAGAAGGTGCCAGCGAACCAATTTACGTATCCGAACACCTGTCCCCGAATAATAAAAAGCTCCACGCCGCAGCACGGCTCAAAGCAAAAGAGCAGCAATATAAGTTTGTCTGGATCTACAATGGCCATATATACGTCCGGAAGAATGAACAGTCAAGATACTTTGTTATTAATTCTATGGACTCCTTAAAGTTAATTAGATAGCCTCGTTTTTATATATATATATATATATATATATGACGCATGAAATTTTGAATAATGTACTTAATAACGATTATGATTTAAGATTTAATGTGCTTAACTGAGACCTGGTTGGACGACACTGTTTTTTCCTCGGAATTGTTTGACATAAGATACGTTGTTATTCGTCGAGACAGGGAATCGGAATTTAAACTTCGATACAGCAAAGATCATGGCGGAGGAGTGTTGGTAGCAATATCGAGGAACCTCGACTTTGAATTGCGCCCGGCCTGGCATAGTTCGTTGGAAGACTTGTGGGTGCGCATTAGGCTCGGGAGTATGTTTATTAATCTATGTATTGTTTATATTCCATCCTATATCTCTGACGAAGTATTGACGCAGTTCTTGAAAGGTTGTAAACAAATAATTATGTCCTCACAAGATAATACTAAAAACCTAATAATAGGTGATTTCAACTTCCCCACTTTACACTGGAGTAGTGATAAACTTCCATATCCCGACAGTTCGAGATCCTACGCACTTCTCGATTTCATCACTACAGCCGGGTTACATCAACATAACTATATTGAAAATACCCTTGGTAGAACACTCGATTTGGTGCTTTCGATTATACAACCATGTTTTATTGTGCATCTTGCACAACCTCTTAGTAGGGTTGATGATTTGCACCCTCCTTTAGATTTTTATACTGAGGTTGGTGCTAAAAGATTGAGCGAAAATTTAGAGGCTGTACGATATAACTTTCGTAAGACGGACTATGAAAAATGTATAAAATACTTAAGTGATATTGACTGGGTTGAGTTTGAAATGCTTTCGTGTAATGACTTTTTACATACATTTTATAAAACTCTATGGGACTGTATAATAAAATTTACACCAGCACGGAAAAACAGAACATCACGATATCCGATTTGGTTTACTAAGCCATTAATAAGATCGCTTGCAGAAAAAAAAATATCATCGCCGGTACAGAACTTACAATAATCCACGAGACTATGATATTTATTCCTTATTGAGATCTCGATGTAAGTCGGTAATGAGTGTTTGTTTCAAGGAATACATAAAATCTATCGAAAGTGATCTATCTTCTAATATAAAAGCTTTCTGGAGATATACTAAAAGTAAAAATATTACTAATGATGTACCTAAGACAGTACGTTTTAATAGTAAAGTCTCAGACTCAGGTTCCAGTGCAGTGAATCTGTTTGCTGAATATTTTGCCTCCGTTTATAGCAAATCAGATACGGCCGGTTACACACCTGTGTTTTCTCCGTCTAACTACACACTAACAACCATTTTATTTAATGAGAGCGAAGTGCTTACCCAACTAAAAAATCTTAATATCACAAAAGGCCCCGGGCCTGACAGCATACCTCCAGTTTTTGTTCGTCTTTGTGCTTCAGTTTTAGCCAAACCTCTCACTATTGTTTTCAATAAATCTCTACGAGAAGGTATATTCCCAGACATGTGGAAGATTGTTAAAGTTACACCTATACACAAAACAGGAGATAAAAGCGATGTGACAAATTACAGGCCAATTAGTGTTTTAAATTGTTTTGCAAAAATTTTTGAAAGCTTAATGTACACGCATCTATATAGGCACTTTAGCCATATACTTAGCCCAAAACAACATGGATTTGGGTCTGGCCGATCAACTAATTCTAATTTACTTATATACAGTAATTATCTGTGCAAAGCGTTCAATGACAAAACTCAAGTTGATGCCATTTATACCGATTTTGCCAAGGCATTCGATCGCGTGAACCATTACAATCTTTTGAAGAAACTTCAACATCTAGGTATTCACGGTGACCTACATCGGTGGTTTAGATCGTACTTAATGAACCGATCTCAGCTAGTCTCATTGTGTGGTTATAATTAATGTCCTGTCGTGCCTACTTCAGGAGTTCACAAGGGTCAAATCTTGGACCTCTCTTGTTCCTTGTTTTTATTAACGACCTCCTCCAATCATTAACATGCGAGACGTTGGCGTACGCAGATGACATAAAAATATTTGCCAGAGTCAAAGACGTGGGTGATTGTTTGGAGTTACAACGCAACGTTGACTTGATTAACGAATGGTGTATGACTAATGGAATGACACTGAATGTTAAAAAATGACAATATATTACATTCACCAAAAATAAAAACGTCATAGACTTTCACTACAGCATTCAGGGCAGCAGATTTAAACGCGTCTTTACTGTCAGGGATCTAGGAGTCATATTCGATTCAACACTCTCTTTTCAGCACGACATAGATACTACTACAAGTAGAGCCAATAAAATATTAGGATTTGTTAGGAGAACCTCAAAAGCTTTCAAGAAATATGAGTCCCAACTTATACTCTACGCAACTTTAGTCAGACCAATATTGGAGTACTGCTCATCCGTTTGGTCACCAATCTATTCGATCCACATTGACAAAGTGGAATCCGTGCAGAAGCGGTTCCTTAGATTTTTGTCAAGGAAACAGGGCTTACGAAGATCACTTCCTACCTACGAAGATAGATTGGCAAGATTCGGTCTATCAACGCTACAAAAGAGAAGAATGATTAGGGATTTAACGTCACTGTATAAATTAGCTAACGGGCACATGAGTGGTGAATAGTGTTGCAAAAAAACCGTTTTTTTTCTAGTGTGAAAAAAAGCGTTGAAAAAAACCTGAAAAAAACTGTTTTTTTTCTAGACCATGTTTTTTTTCAAGAGTATTGGATTTCATCCAAAACTTTTAAGACAGTAACCGTTTAAGATTAATACTTTAGAGAAAGAAGAGAAGACCGTTTAATACTTAAGAATACAAATTCGGCCTATTTTTAAATCTACTATACTTTTCTGGTTGAGTGGTATCAAGATTTCATGAATATATTGGCAACATTCATTGACATTTACATCAACGAAAGGGAAATCCCCAAATCAATTACATTTGCACACGGAGAAATCGGAAGTTGTTATAAGTTAATTATAATTAAATAAATAAGTTGATTTATTATACAAATTTCATTTATCATTGAACTAAAATGTATGGTAGAAAAAAAACCAAATTCAGAAAAAAAACAACGGTACTAAGTTTTTTTTCATGTTTTTTTTACAAAAACTGAAAAAAAAACAAATTGTTTTTTTTTTCATTTTACATCACTAGTAGTGAACTCCTAAGTTTACTTTGTTTTAGGGCCAATAAGTCAAGAACTCGAAACCCTAAGCTTTTCGATGTTCCGCTCGCGAATAACAATGTTTCTTTGAATAACCCTGTTTACAGAATGTGTCGGGAATTTAACAACTTGACGTCCAGCCTCGATCTGTTTACCCAGAGCTACTGGACTTTTAAAAAATGTATTCAACAACACATAAACTAATTTGTTTATTAAAATTACAATTATCGTCTTTCACCTAGTTATAGTTTAATAATAATATTGTTATGTCGTGCATGGTTTTTCAGGTCACTCGACCAGCCATTTTCTTACTGTATGATCATTTCTAATTGTATTATTTTGGTTGTTTGATTGTTACTGTGCCTTTAAAAATAAAATAAAATAAAATAAAAATAAAAACATGTACTGGCTGATAGGAAGACTAGATAGGAATCGTCGCTTAAATTGGAAAATAAGTTATCTACAAAAGTATAATCAAGCCAGTCTGGGCATATGGTATAGAGCTCTGGGGATCAGCAAGCCACTCCAATATCGAAATCCTTCAACGCTTCCAAAATAACGCCTTGAAAACAATCGTTTGTGCTCCATGGCTTACCAAAAAAAACTGAAGTCCACGAATATCTGGAAATGCCTACAGTCAAAGAACAGATAGAAAAGTCCTGTAAAACCTACAAACAAAGATTGGAACACCATAGAAATTGCTTGGCAAGGTCACATATGCATACGGAAAATAATGTATTCCGGCTGAAAAGGTCAAGACTGGGTTCAATCTAAGCTATGTTACTATATGAGATGTCGCATCATTGGACGTGACCTATCTCCAAAAATAAAAAATAAACAAACCATCAGATTTAATTAAAGCTATCGTCTGGCTGATCGTAAATAGAAAGAAAAAAAAATGTGCTTGACAAATGTCGATAAATCATATCGATAAACGTACTTTTATTAAATTTTTGAATATAATAAATACTTTTAAAATAAAATTATGAACCTGTAAAATGTTTCACTCGAGAGATTTACTCTAAGATTATCTTAAATATACAACAGTTTGCTTTAAAATTTTAAACTTCACATTATATGACAATGCATCCTTCTAATATAATTTCAGATTTCCTGTAGATCCATTATGGAAAATAAAGTAGTACGGGTAGAAGCCGTCTGAAGAGAGGCAAAATGGATCCCCACGAAACATCACCGAATGTGTGGTATCCATTTTACACCAAACGTATTATGTCACGTTTGGCACGCCAACGCCAACGCAAGAAATCTTCGGTTAATTATCCGTTATGAGGATTTTAATGGTGATTGATGAAGTCGTTAAAAAAGCCGCAAAAATGCTTGGTTTTCTTAAAAGGAACACCAAGCTATTCCGCCATCCATCAACGAAGATACTTCTTTACAACTCGCTCGTTCGTAGCCACTTAGAGTATTGTAGCCCGGTATGGAATCCCACTTATAGTAACCACTCACAACTAGAGGTGGAAAAAACTGCTTAAAAATTTTAAACGTTTAAACGTTGTACTTATTTAAATAAGCGTGCTTAAAAAAACGCTTTTTTGCTTAAACGCTTTTTGTTTGTCACGTTTGGAAATCGTTGAAGTGAAATGCTTGTTGCGTTGTGTTTGTTAAAAGCGGTTAGAGCTGCTGCCGGGCTGCGATAAACTACGCGACAAAAACTCATTATATACACTTTGTTTAATTTTCAAATGTTGTTTCAGATTTTTAATTAAAGATTTAAAAGAAATGTTTTTTACACATATTACATTCTCCAATTTTTTCCTCTACATGTCTGTGGAAGTAGTCCCAAATGTAGTATTATATTATCTGGGCCCAAATCATATTATTACTGTTTCTCGTTATTTCTTCATTTACATACACAACCCTAAAATTTATAGTTCAATATTAAATTGACAAAGTTTTATTTATACAAACCACCACCAAAACATCAAAACGTATTTATATCAACAATGTATATTAGTTTACAACGAAAAAAGCGCACAACGTAACGTAGCAAACAATAAAAAATGAGCGACACACGTTTACTCTGCAAAAACAAAAAGCGCACTGCTTAAACTGCTTTTTTAAGTTTCGTTTAAAATTTCTAAAAGCATAACCAACCAAATAAAGATGTATGGGTTCCTATACATTTTAGTTGCTGTAGAAAGTGCTGCCACAACAACACACGTAACACGCCGAAATAAAATGGAACATTGCTTTTAGTAAGTTCATTCCAGATCACGATAGATGGCAGGACATACAACTTGCTTTTAACAAAAAGTGAAAAGCATGTTTCGACTTAAATTGAAAGCATGCTTTTTCACTTATTAAAATAAGCATGCTTAATTAAGCGCTTTTCGTTTAAACGTCCACTTCTACTCACAACGCATAGAGAGCATCCAAAGAGCCTTTACAAGGCACCTTGCCTTTAATTCTCGGAACTTTTCCCACAGATCTCCGTACTACCAAAGGGCAAGCTTTTATAAAATGAATCTGTTGAGTGATCGGCGACGTTTATTAGACATTATTTTCATTTATAAAATTGTTAACTCACGAATTGACTGCCCTCAACTTCTTTCCAAGGTGCCTCTGACGGTTCCACACTCGCTTCCCCGGTTTCCTATCACCAAAACATTTTGCCGTCCCAGTTTTCGCACCAACTTGGGAGCTTTTTCCCCGCTCGCCAGAATGATAACAGAATATAACGAGCTGAACAAAAACAGCAACTTGGACATTTTTAGTGACTCATTGCATTATATCAAGGAGACGATGGAGAGGGGGTTTATTTGCGCTAGACCCTAGAGGGTGAATTTTGAAATTTGTTGCATCTTTGTAGTTTGTTGTTGTTGGAAATTTATATTGTTTGGTTGGATAGATATATATACATACTTTTTGGATACATTTCTTTGTATTGTGACTCTCCTTTCACTGTTAAATGTTATGGCAAATGCTGTGTATATCTATAATTAGTGTAATGTACTAGAACGTAACTGTATAATTATCTAAGTAAGTGCTGTGTATGTTATACTGTTGATGTACCTAAATAAATATAAATATAAATATTAATGGTGCAAGGCTATGTGTATTTATGGGCTGTTTCAATATGTCTTAGGAATTTCTAGGTAGTGTTACTTCTCATATAAAACGACGTTCTATGTTTCAATTGTTCATTTGATGGTTTGTGCATTACATGCCCATAATGTAATTTATTGTTTTGGTGATAAAAAATAAATATAATTTTATAAATGATTCGTTCATTTATTCGTTCCAATATATCGAATATATAAAAAAAAATATCGACACTTTCATGCACTAAATGTTAATAATTGACACAAAAAACTCCTCCGCAGAAATTAGCTAATGTTGTTTACATACATTCGCTCTTGCGTTTCATATCCAGTGGTTACTTCATCCAAGTTATTGTTTTGAAAGCCTTCAATAGTCGAGTAGAGTCAAGAGCAAACTCATACGACTTAATAATGAATAAATCTTCCCTATTTATATTCCCAACATCTGGGGTCGGGTCTCCTCACACTTATGCCCAAAAAAATATGTCTTATAAATGTAGTCACCTGTGCTAAATGCTGCCGCCGCTCGGCCACGTTGTACTTGACCCAGGACATGACGGCCTGGAAGGTCTGCTCCTCGGAGCGCACGTTCAGCTCGTCCGACGACACGATGTCGATCAGCTGCGCGGCCGGCAGCAGCAGGAACTCTTCGCTCTCCATCACCTGGTACACGCAACTTATACATGTTAGACGCAATTTATACGTTTTTTCTTTTTTTCTCTCTCTCTCTCTTCTCGTTATGTACCTCTATCATTTATATATAAAAATAAATCCATATTTTTCTTGGTCAGGGCATCACACGTGAATAACTTGTTTGTTATTGCCAGGAGAAGAAATCTCATGTAAGAAAAAACTACAAAAATTAAGCGGGTGGACCGATTTTCATGATTTTTACTTTTACTTCGTTGGATTCGTCAAAATTATGAGGCCGGGGCCTGACGGAGCCGGGGGCGAAACGAAGGTCGCTCGGTTCGCTAGTGTGGTATAAAAACTGTAAACGGACGAACCACTAACTTCTAAGTTGGATGTAGATCTGTCTAACTGAGAAGTTTTTTTTAGTTATGTCTGTTGTTTTTTTAGTTTGATTTTCCTAAATCTTTGGCGCGACTAAGTAAGGAAGGCAATGCAAATCGCTTCCTACCGACCGGGTGTTATGGCCGGGGACCAAGGTCCAATGTTTATGGCCTTGGTTCATTCGTATATAGTTAGGTCCGATCAAAATCTTACATATCGCGGATCAGTTCAAAAACTGAAGGCTGTTGGGGCAGAAAGTTCTCTCAGTACTTTTAAATATTCCGCCACTGATTGAACTCTCTGCATTTCCCAAGCGGTTGACTGGTAGAGAATGCCATAAGGCATTATGTCCGCCAATTGTACCATTAACAGTGCAATAAAGTTTAAATAAAAATTAATAAAAATAAAAGTTCTAGATTGGAGACCTTTCGACCGACGCAGACGTAGACGCAGTGTAGGACGTCCACCGCCAAGATTGACAGACGACCTAGTAAAGATCGCAGGACCAAGCTGGATGCAAAGCGCTTGTGATCGGAGACTGTGGAAAACTGTGTGTGTAGCCTATGTTCAGCAGTTGACGTCTTTTGGCTAATAATGATGATAATGATGATGATGGTGATGATGATGGTGATGATGATGGTGATGATGATGATGATGATGATGATGATGAACTGAGGCGTACCTCGGGGAAGTTCTGCTGCGTGAACTTGTCAGCTATACGCAGCAGCTCGCGGCAGGAGTGCGTGTCGGCGAAGGCGCGGATGCCGAGGCAGTTGCTGCAGTCCAGCTGACGCTTGAGGAACTCGCAGCAAACGTCCTGGATCTCTTGCAGCTGGAGCAGGCAAGCCGCTGGGAGAAGCGCCTGAAAAATAAAGGGACAGAATTAGTACCAATTACGTACATATTTAATTTGAGAAAGAGCAATATTTTTTTCTAAAGAAGGGACTAAAGATTCGTATGTTACGTATTACAATTTGTTATCATAATGTATATGTCTTATTGTAAAGGATATTAACAGTTTTAATTCATTCATTCATGCATTACATCAACGAAATTGAGCTTTAACCAGCTGAGCTATTTTGTGTTCAAGCAACGCATCAGAAATCTTAAGCGACATTTTTAATCAATCAATAAGTGAATTTGAGTCTTTTGAAACACTGGAAAAATCACTGTCAGAAAGCAATGAGATGACTCACTTAATTCGACCGGCACTAAAGTATTTTCAGTCGTGGCGATCAAGTTCATTAGATTGCGTATACAGAATGGCCCAAACAGAGACGTCCCAGTTTTGTTGGATTCTTTACACACCTGGTTTAACATGCAATGATGTATAGGATAGGTTATACATAATTGCATCTTTTTTTTTAAATCTTTATTTAATGAGCTTGATTAAAGGTTGAGCCGCGCCGTGAGTTTTGTTTTAACTTTTAAATAGACATCTGCATTCTAGAACCTGCGGGCCCGCAACCGCGTTGGGCGCTGGTAGAATTACGCCGTGAGTTCTTAGCCTTAGACCTCAGGCTGGTGCTACCGTCATTGGTTAGGTCTTTTTTTAACCTTTCCATCCACGAAGTCATGTCAAGTCACGGCATCATCATTTTCAGCCTTTATTCCCAGTTTATCTTGGGTCGGGTCTCCAAAAGACCATTCGGGCCAGGGAATGGTGTATATTATTTGTGTGTAGCTGGTTTTCGTGGGTTTTTTTAAGTGTCCATCATTCTGCCTCTCTAGTCGTCTTGCTATCTCATGGCTGCCGCGGAATTCAATTCCATCTCACCTGCACGTTGCTCTCCTCGACCACAATGTGCGCGGTGTAGCAGAACTCGACGAGCTGCTCCATGGCCTGCTCGTCCACGTCGCGTATGGTCACCTCGGTGGCGCGCGACTCCGCCAGCTCGCCCGTGAACATCGCGCGGAAGTACGGGCTGCATGCTGACAGGATCACTCTGGAAACAGATGATCATTTGGTTGATAATAATATATCGATTAAGAGGCTCCCCGAATTTTCGACGCGCACACTAGCGCCACGCCACAAATACAAAAACAATCAAAGATCTGGAAGACACGATTGTAGTACAGGTTCTATAGTTTATTTAGTACGTTTAAATGGTTTCAAAAGTAGTTTACTATAGTTAGAGTTAGAAAAACTGCTAAATATGACCATTTTTGGCAATTTTTCCAACTGTAACTGCAGATAACTCTGTTTTATTGAACTTAAACATTGTATCTAAACCACATAACCAGAGCTACAATCGCATCAATCAGTATTTCGATTGGTCTTTTATTTAACGAGTTATGATTTTTCTACTAAAGTGGCCCTAGTGTGCGCGTTAAAAATTCGGGGAGCCCTTTAAGCCGTTAGAATGGTTTCGGTTTCACTCCTACGAGACGGGTTTGACAGCAAGCAATTAAGTGATACCGAGAGCAGACGTCCACTTTCTGAACTCGAGAACTTTGCCTATCTTAGGGTGCCTCGGGGAGAGTGAACACAGTCGACATAGAAGGTCCAAGGTGTCTCGACCGCGATAGTAATGCGATAATACAAAAAATAACAAAATTCAGAATAAGATCATGCTTATTTGTTGTTAGAAAAGTAATAAAGCATCACATAATGCTTGAAATTCTTAAACAAAGGTGAATTGACGACCTCAGTTGTGGCTAAAGCACGCTGGGTTTCAAGGCGTTGCCGCTCCGAGGTCCCGGGTTCGATCGATTTCTGGTCTGGGTGTTGTTGTAACAACGTTGTTTCTGATTTCCATAACACAAGTGCATTAGCTACTTACTTGGGGATCAGAGCTATGTATGTGATCGGCGTCCAAATTTAAAATTAAAAAAAAAAGATTGTTCATGACGAATGTATGTTTTTTTCGTTCACTGTCAAAATCTGAGTTGGTGTTTATGTCAATCTGTAATGATTACTGCTTTTCCAAAGAGTGTTATCAAATCGCATTTTGCATGCATTTATGACGGTGCATAAATAATCTTATCAGAATGGCTTAATGGAAAGCACTAAATCATACACTATCAAGAAAATCGGTTTGTAATCCAACTGATTGTTTATCGATTATTTTCGAATCGGTGGTCAAAGCGTTCACCGCAACTAGAACAACATTTACAACAACAAACATGTCATAATTGTAACTCGTTTCAACAATGAAGACGTGTAACATTAACCGCTTGCACAATCGCTAGGTCAAGTCTCAAGAGCATTACGTATAAACGATTGCGGTTGCAAATGCCAGACTGGAGCCTAGACGAATTGTGTGCAAATGCGGACGTTTCTCATAGGCAGACAAATTCACATTTATGATAACGTTTCTTGACGCAAATCTTGATAAAATTTCTTCAAACAGGCTAGAAATTTTAGTGCAAAAGTAACGTAAAGTAAATGGTGCACGCCCTTAATTTCACTAAAATTAGGGGCTACTGAATAAAGACCAATGTAGTGCAGCTACTAAATATTACTTTAAGAACGGCACTTCACTAACATTCATACCTTTGATTTCTACTCGTAGCTTAGATCATTACAACTTACGGCATCTCCTCGTGGAATCTTTACCTCAAAGAACCGCCAAACAATCTGGATGGCCGAGTAAATAGTATAGCATTCACCCGTTTGTTGACGGGGGCGGGGTTTAAGTCCTTTAACAGGTGTAGATAGCCAAACATTTGGCCCCGATCTCACCTGAGGGTTACTGACGATGAGCCCTAAGATGGACCATGTCTAAATACATGGTCCATCTTAGTAGCCTGTTCTCTTTCTTCTTCTCTCTAGCATGCAATCCAAATGAGGTGAATAACAAATTAACAAAAGGCGGTGAGCCTTCAAAAAACTGTGTAGAAAGCTTAAAATAACGCATTCGTTTCCTATTTAGAAGAAACGGATTCTTTTGGAGTCGGTGCATGATGTGTGTAGACAGACTGTTGGTGTACGTAAGCTTGACTTGGATTGGACGTAAGTTTTTTGAAGGCGGCTTTAATTTTCTTAGTATTATTTTTTATTTCATGACTTTTAGTTATTACTCATATCTCAAAAAATATTATACCGATTTTGATAAAACTAACACTCTACCCTAAGTTGATATAAAAAAAAACATCTCACTATGAGTTCTCGTTTTCGAGAAATCCTAAGACAAACAAACATTCATTAACGAAATTTTGCATACGTGTTAGGAAGCATGAAAAGATCAACAATAATAACATTTTATCCAATACTACTCGTATCATATACATACAGGTCGAGTTGATCTCCTTTTTGACGACCTCCGTGGTGTGGTGGCTAAGCACGCTGGTTTCACGGCGTCGCCGCTCCGAGGTCCCGGGTTCGATTCCCGATCGGCTCAATGTAGAAATCAAAATTTTCCTTATTGTCTCGGGTCTGGGTGTTGTGGTACCACCGTTGTGTCCAATTTCCATAACACAAGTGCATTAGCTGCTTACTTTGGGATCAGAGCAATGTATGTGATTGGTGTCCATTACCTGTGCGCGAACAGCTTCCTGTTGGCCACGTTGAGGACGACGTCGCAGAGCTCGCGGTGGCGGCGCAGCGCGGACAGCTCGCCGAGGATGGCGCGCGGGTGCTTCTCCGACGTGTGCGACAGCCGCGCGCCGCCCCCGCCCCCGCCCCCGCCGCCCGGCGACCCGCCCTCGCCCATCCTGCCGACGGACAATATTACAATATTGGACCCTTGCACACTGCGACTTTAGCAGCATACAGCATCGATGCAGTTGCAATATGTCAACCTTTACTCACGCTACTTTAGGCATCGACACAGTCACGATGCTGTCGCGCGTTAGTATCGATGGCAGAAGCTGGCCATTAAACTGTGGCGATGCAAAAGACACACAAAGTTATCTGCAGAATGACAGAGTCGCATGCAATGCGATGGCGACTGCATCTATGCTAACACGCGTTAGTATCGTTGCCAAAATCTGGTAATTGCGCGAGTCGCGATGCTGTCGCGCTTTTCAAAAACGCGCAACTGCAATCATGCTAAAAGTCGCAGTGTGTCAGTGGTCTGGTCCTATGACTACGGCGATAACGCAAGCAAACACGTAACGTCGTTCCATTGTTAAATTCTGATTAACGTACGCGCCGCCACACACCGTCATCGTCGTCTTGGTAAAGGATAAAGTTTGAAGAAACACAACTTTAGAGGCCGCGACTGCACAACAGTCAGAAGCACGGCGTCTCAAACAACAGTCTTCGTCCCGTCTCGCCACGCCTTTCGGCCATACCCCTCTAAGCAAGATAGAAAGCTATCCTCTACCGGAGATAAGATTTTCTCGACCGGAGATAGGATATCGTCCTGCCAGAAGTTTCATAGGGACAAAAAATCGAAAGGTAGTTAACCATTTCTATTAGTAGGGCATAACCACAGACAGAATGGATAAAGGGTATGACTGCTACTAACACTACTAGAAATATTGCAATTTCTTATCGTTTTGGCTGGTAAAATTGTATTGAAAGCGATCTCGGTCGCGACCACGGCCGGCGACTTGATTTTGTTTATGAATAAAGTGCAGTACTTCAAATAAAAGTAAAAACTATTTACATCTAAAGTTTAGTTCTTATGCTTGTTGAAAGGTAGGCCACTATAAAACCCTGCATCCGATACTTTATGTATTTTACGAGAAACGTGCCAAAAGTGCATACTATGCACAGCAGAGAGTGCTCAAGATTCGCGACGCGCTCATAAAAAGTGAATGTTATCACGTATTGCGCGGCGTTTCATAAACTCAACTTACCCAACGCCCACTTGTTTGATCGTTCATTTAGTGACTGTTCTGTTGCTTTATAAATAATTTGTTCAGCCAGTTTTCAAATATAATTTTGTTCACTGTAACAGTTACTAAATTGCACATTTTTTAATTATTTTAATGATAAATCACATTATTTTACATAATATAGTGTCTTAAACATAGGCTGATCATGCATGAATGATCAATTACAACACAGAGGTGTACAAAATGTACTTTCAATGGCTAATTGGTATATTTTCACCTATAAATTTTACATTTCTAATTATACCTTGAAAAATACTAATTAACATTTGGTGAGAATGTTAGATAACTACAAAATAATTGTGTTAATGGCACCTTGAATAAACCACACTATACAATTATGCGTGTGTCGTCACGGAAGAGTTGAATTGTTTTAATTTTACAATCATTATTGAGCTCATTTAAATTTACAATTAGGGCAGCGATCATTCAGGAGTTCCTTAGTTGAAACTCTAATATGAAGAAGGCACACTGTGTGATTAGTGCACAAAATCACAGTCTGTTAAGTACAGCATCCATTTCAGAATTGCATCTTTAGAAACCATAAACAGAAGAAGACAAATATTTGCTAAAATTTTCATCTCAACTGGAATGGTCAAACAAAACCATATCAAATGAAAGCATTAGCCTTATTTCCAAGGCTTTATTTTTCAAGTTCAAAAATAAAAGCTTACTGTATACAAGAATACTTATGTGCAAATAGTTATTCAATCATATGATGAAAACAGGAAAACATTTTCACATTACTCTGACACAATCAAGTTTTAAAATTAGTTTAAGATTGCATTGTCACTGAGATTCAGAAACTAATGGTTTAAATGTTATTAGCACTCAGTGTCATATTCAACATTTCATTTTAACATCCCGTGTAATGACATATATAAGAAACCACAAATTTCGCAAGGTCGGACAGACAGCACGGTAGCTCAATTGGTAGAGTGTTTGGCCTGGTTAGCCAAGAAGTTGCTGGTTTGAGTCCTGCCAGTGTGCAAATTTTTGGTTTCTTATTTCATCTTTATTCAGAAACTAAAATGAGGATTTATGATACTAAGTGGAATTGACAATATTTATGAGCAATTGAATGTGTTACTAATATGTATGATGAGAAATTGTAAGCAAATAAAGGTAAATGGTGAATTCTCACAATAAAATCTCATTCCACATTGAACTGTAAAAAAAGGCAACTTATAAAAATGACAAATAAGCACTAGAACATACAGGTAGAAGGTAGAATGTACAGGTAAACTTAGGTATTTTATCAATGATATACTGAAATCTTATCTTGCCAGCCTTCTACAAAGCAAAATAGGTCTGCAAAACACCTAGGTAACTTTTAAACGCGTCTCCTAAAGAATTCTGGCAGGTAGTACTAGTTGCACTGGCGAAAAAAAGGAGTTGATCATTTCATTCATGTTTCAGTTCACTCACCTCTTGTGCCCGCGCGAATTACCCAGCTGCAAACGCAGCGGGGGCGAAGCCCAGCCCCACACGGAGTCAATCTGCAACCAACATAAACATCTTCAAGCACCACAATACAACTGCACTGAACACCAAAAACCTGTGTTGTTTGCCTGATAGTTATGCAAATGTCAATACCCCGTCCTCGCCCATACCTTTGACGATTGCTAGTCAACTGCTAAATGAAACCTGCCCTCGAGGGATTGTTGAACGCTAAAAAAGCGCCCTGAGGAATACGTTATAGTTAACGGAACATTGATTTTTCCAATCACACAAGTTTTTATGTTTACTGTTTTTTCACAGACATCTGTACTTTTGTCCACTGGTAATTTTTTTACAGATCCGTTCCAAAAGTTGCAGCAAAAAAGTAATGTCAGACTGTAATTATTACTTAAGCATATCAACAATGTTTCCTTCTTTTTATTCAGAATCGTTCCATCTCATATGATAAAATATCTTCCGGTAAAAACCAAATTTCCATTCAATTATGTTTCCATTAAATTAATTTTTATCCAAACATAATCGAAAAATATGAAAAACACGAAAAAGATTTTGCCAAGGTTCCGAATGTCTTTTTAGGGCATTATGTCAAATTATACTGACGTAGTGAAATATAGCCTTCTCTGTCTTCTCACATAAAACTGAAAGAGACTAAATATACAACTCCGCTCCAGCTGGAGAGTAGTGAAACTTGTACATGCGTATTTAATCACAATCGAATATTGACACAATAAAACCCGACTAGTATTTAAAACACGCTCTAAAAATCACGAATCAAGAAAATTGTCTTAAAGGATCTGATAGACCTTATTCTCCCCATATTGGGTTCATTTGTCATATTAACAAAGTTACAACAAATTGATATTCTATAATAAGTTTTTCTAATCAGAAGTTAAGAGACTTTATTAGTTCATTTTAGCATTCGAAGGAAATGTATGTACTATTTAAGTCCGTAACTTTAATAAGTATTGGGCTATAAGAAATAGTTAACTACTCGATGAGTTATTTCAATAATGATAAGAGTTTAACATTTTTCACCTATTTGTCTAATAATATCATGCGTGAAAAGTTACTTTGATTGGCTAAACAAAACCAAGTAGTATTATGTTTTCATAAGTTAGTTCGCAGTCTATAAACTCCTTTACAATATCCTGAAAATTCTTCACTTTTCATAACGTTAAAATCAATGTTAAAGCAGTAAGGCTGCTTTTTTATAGTGCCATACCGAAATCCTTTATTTATCCTTTGGTTGTACTTGTAAGGTAATCTAAAATCAATGAAGTATAAGTTCGATATAAATATAAGTCTATCGATATAAATCACGGTTATTTTATACCATTGACTAATTTATGTCTGTACTCGCTCATGGATCAAAAGGCCACACCGTCGGTCGCAGCATGAACAAAATCATAACAAAAAGCTGTTGATAATCACAGCCATGAGGAAAGCTAAGCAAAAGTACCGCTCTGTCTAACAAACTAACAAAACATCTTTTAAATAATTCCTTTGATGCTGTATCCAGTCACGGTATAGTACCTACGCTAATTTCGTTCATCCATGTCTGTTTGTCGGGTTTTAACTCATAGTGTTTTAACATCTACATATATACAAATTTTGTTTTTTAATAACGACTAACGACGACAAGATTTGTTTTGTTTTTTGTGTACAATATGGAGTTGCATTTTGTTTACTTTTAAAATTAAGTATAGGTTAAGTGCTCCTTGCGCTTATTCTATAGTAAATTTACAATTTTTCATATGCTTTCTCGGTAAGTCTTTTTTTTGTGTTTTTTTTTGGAAATTAACCCAATTATGAATTTTTTTTTTCATTATGTGTCTTTTCATAGCCGATGTTGACCTTTTCTGGTAGATCATGACCTAATTAATTTACGGATTTCGTTTGGACCACTACGGGACTCCCTGTATATAGCTTATTCTTGATATTCCTTCTGCTGATCTGCTCTGCCCTTCCATCCTGTGTGGTGTCGTCGTATCAAGTGTCCCACCAACCCAATTTTTAACTTTTTCTACTTTCAATTCATTCCATTAGTATCTTCATTTTTTTACAATACATTGAAGTTTAATAGATTGTCAGCCGGCAGAGCTCTCTGTGGTTATCAATTTTAGATTATACACTATTCGTACGAGCTTCTCTTTTTATTCTTTACTGGCTTTGGCACAAACGGTGTGACGTAAATGGCTCTGTCCCCATTGCCTTTAAAATAATAAATTCAATTCAACTACTACTAACTACAATGATATTTTATTTTGAAGTAAATGACGCCTCGCGAACTAAAGTAGCTAGTACATAAATATTAAAACGTAGTGGTTCTATGCTCTTTGATAAATATAGCACCGTCTGATAAATGGATGCCACTGGATTGACATCCATCACATCAGACATCAGTTTCGGAACAGAGTCATAATAGAGTAGCTTTCATAATATATATTTTTAAGTATGTAGGTACATTACAATAGACTCGTTAACCTAATTTTAAAAACTAGTTCGCACTTTCGGTCGTATATTAATCAACAAAAACATTTTTTTTTATTATATAATATTTACAATATTGAATAATGATCTTATAAATGCAATTTCAATGTGTCACGTGAATGCTTGAAATGTCATGGCGCCAATATACGCGTTTTACCTACCAATAAAACGCTTATTAACTACTTACCTCATTCGAAGCCTATAAAGTGAGAATGGCAACCCTATTTTTCTTATCTGTGGCGGACATAACGTCAGTTTTACACATTTTCTCCCGCCTTTTTGTTAGTTCTCTATTCCTCCACCAGGTGGCGATAGTTTTCGTTTCAGCAAGAAGCATTCTTGGGCGTCATTGCATTCGAACTTACACCAGGCAGGAATAGAAGTAGGCTTCGAATGAGGTAAGTAGTTAATAAGCGTTTTATTGGTAGGTAAAACGCGTATATTAACTCACTGTACCGTCATTCGAAGCCTATAAAGTGAGACGTGTTTGTTATCGCCTGGTGGAGGGTGAAAGTCACACATAAGTTAGAGTATGTCTAAAGAAGTATGATGACAGTCAGGATGAAAGTCAATATGACCTATATTAATCTGGTGTGATTTGTGTATGTAGGAACCTCTTGTTATTAATTATTATGTAAGGACTACCTAGATAAGGTTATGCAATAATAGTAAAATATGTTAGGGTATGTAAAGATAAAGAAAAACAGCGAATGACAATCAAATATTTATTGATTTTTGCAGAATTATTTATTGAATTATAACCTATTTGCATAGTTATGGTAAGTATGTAATTATTCCCCTTATTCAGGTCGATACATTTAGAGTACCTATTATAATTACAGGCATATGAATTTAAGCTAATTAAAAATGTAAAATATCACAAAGTATTTATATAGTAAAACTATAAACCTAAATGATTTCATTTACAAATAAAAAGAAAAAACCAAGGAAGAAACATCTTATTAATTTGATGAAAACGATATTAATAAACAAATACAAATACGACATTTATTTTGCTATGGGGGAAAACATATCAGATACCAGGTAAGTTTGAGATTGAGAAGGTTGAATTTCCCGACAGTAATGTTTCCTGAATGTATTTTGGGAGCGCCAATTGCCTCGCGCGAGAATTTCGTCAATAGGCATATTCAGCGCCCAGTGCTTGGATGCGACAGCAGATCGCATACTGCCGGCGCTCGCAGGGATGCCGGCCTCAATTAGGGTGCGCCGCACCCAGCCTGCCAGCACAGTGCGAGATGCAGCTTTTGGAGGGCCGCAGGCGGTTAGGAACAGGTTGTTTTCTTTACATACAGATCTTCTTTCTGATGATAACTCGATCACTCTCCTTGTCCAGAATATAGGGTCGATAGCTCGTTGAGTACCGTTTGAGGTTAAGCGCCATCCCGACTGTCTGTTTTCTGCATTGTCAGTCTTCGCACCGAACTTGGGCCACAGAATGATGTGGTCATCTGAAATTAAACAATGATTACTGTCCACAGCTAACAGTGTTAGGTCATGGACCCTTCGTCCTGAACAAAGCAATAATAAAACAGCTGCTCTGCGAGAGCAATGGTAAAAATTATTCTGATCGGGAATATTATTTAAGAGCCAAGTTACAAGAATGTCTGTATCCCAGATAGGGGGCTTGCTAATTTCTCTTGGGTTTTGAATCGCTATTGACTTTAAAACCTTTTTAACTAGGATATTAGAACTGAGGCGTTCCGACGAATCGGGGTTACATAAGGTAGAAACTGCTGACTTGTAAACTAGAATGGTTCGGTATGACAATTTACTTTTTTGATATAAGTCTACTAAAAACTTTGCAAGGTTTGACCCAGAGGGATTATTAGGTGTAATAACATTGTTTACTTTACACCAATCCAACCACTTTAGCCAAGCGTGATGATAGGTTTTGATAGATGAATTGCGCCAACCTGATCTGAGGAGTCCGATTTGTTCCGGTGTCCAATCTGCTAGGCTAGTAGTCCACCCCCACATCTCCACACTTGCAGGGACATCTCGCGAACTCGAGGCGGGGGCAGGCCGGTCGACGTGTCCACTAGCACCCGGTGAAGGCGCCGGATGGTGAACGGAGGAGAGATGGCTCGGTTTTTGAGATCCGGCATCCAGAATACTTTGTCCCACACGGGCACTACAATCAGAAATACTCCTCTCGAGGTGTTGAGGTGAGTCAGTACTTTTGGTATTAAAAATGGGGGTGGAAAGATCCACGCAAGGGGATAATCCCATTCCTGACTGAATGCGTCGTGAAAATAGGCATTCCGGTCGGTCCAATCCAAACTGACGTATCGAGGAACTACGTGAGCTGTGCTGGATGCCATCAGATCCACTATGGGCGTCCCCCATTTCTCGAAGATTACAGCTGTAACTTCGGGTAGTAAGTGCCACTCGGGGGGCGCTTGCCAACGTGATAAGCGATCGGCTTCGCAATTTATCTTTCCTGGCAAGTAATGAGGGACCAGATGAATGTGTGACTCGTCGAGTAAGGTATATAGTTTTCTCGTTAGGTGCATGAGCTTGGTCGATTTTGAGCCGCCTTCTTTTTTGATATATGACATAACCGTCTTGTTGTCGCTTTGAAGCATGACTGTTGAATTCTCCAATAGTTGTGACTGCTTTTTGATGGCATTGTATACAGCCAGCATCTCTTTCGCGTTGGAGTTCAGGAGTTTTTCTTGGGCTGACCACGAACCTGTCATTTCCATGTTGTCTAGGCGGGCTCCCCAGGCTATCCCGGAAGCATCTGTTGTAAGAAAGTGCTTGGCCGCTGTTATATGCAAGTGGGATGAATTGGTGCGATTCTTCAACCACCATTCCAGTTCCACGATAGCCGGCTCTGGGACTACACATCGGTAAGAGGAATCTAACCGAAGCAATCGTTTTTGGAAATTCAAGAGGTTGCGTTGATTTAAACGTCCTCGTGGCACAGCGAAACTGGCAAAATTTATTAGGCCCACTAAACTCTGTATTTGCTTTAGATTCGCCGTTTTTCGTTTTAAGATCGTCACAATTTTGCTCATTAGAGACTGACATTTCAGTAGAGGTAGCCATTTTTGGTTGATCCACGGGTCCCAACATATTCCAAGAAATTCTAGGCATTTTTGTGGGGTCAGGATTGACTTTGCATAATTTATTTGCCATCCCAGATTTTTTAGGAGGTTGATTGTTTCTTGCGCTTGTAGCGACAAGAGGTCTCTGTCTTGATTCACGATTAAGTAATCGTCTAAATATGTCACGATTCGTATTCTTTTCTCTCTCAGGATCTGCGCGATCCAATTGGTGATCATTGCAAAATCCTTGGGTGCTGTAGCCAAGCCAAACGGGAGGCATGTCATTTGTAGCAGTCTGTTGTTGTACATCAGCCGCAAGAACCTTCTGTGTGGTACCGATACCGGGACATGGAAGTACGCATTCGAGAGATCGATCTTGACTAGCCAGTCGAAAGGCTGCAGGAAATCGGGTATTCTTTGCATATTTATAAGACGGAATTTTGAAATTATGACAGAGTTGTTTAAGTTTCGCAGATTGAAAATAGGACGCATGCTGCCGTCGCTCTTGGGCGTCAGAAACATGGGGGATATGAAGCTCGGAGATAGCTGCGCGCTCTCTAATACACCTGACAATATCATTTCGTCTATGGCGACCGTCATTTGAGGCGATGTGGGAGTTATTAACTTTTTGCTTGCGACTGTTGGCATCCAAAGTGGAGGTTTTTGCCCAAACGGGATTTTGTACCCTTTTATTATATTTAAGAGAGGGACTGGCGCTTGAAGCTTTTCCCAACATGGGAAGAAGCGGGCTAAGCGGCCTGCGATCCGATCCGAGTCATGATTTTCGTTTCGAGCGAAAGTTTTTGTTAATTTGTTGCGTGCGGCGCATGTTCTTACCTTGGCCATCATCATACTGAGGCCTTTGGTGAAATGGCCTGTTCTCTGGCCGAACCTGTCTATTCTGGTTTTGCGTGAACCGCTTAGTTGGGTTATTGCTTTGATACGGATATCCGAACCCCTGCGGGGGATAATACATCGTTGGTGGAAATGGCCCAGGCTGAGGTGGGTAAAAACCAGGATAAGTGCCTTGCGCAGGCTGACTGTAATACTGCCGACCATATTGACCTTTATTGGCTAAGTCTTGGTAGCCCTGCGCGGGTTGTTTCGTACTAGATGGTCCAGCTTGCGCAGCTGCCCAATTTGATTTCTGTGCCACATTACGAATGGGCCAAAATGTTTTGCTAACACCACCGGCTTTTTCGAGGGTAGCAGAAAAAGACTCTTTATTGAAAAGTGACTCACTTGTTGGTGGTATTTTACGAAAATTAGATCGAACAAACTTATCTTTAACGTATCGCAAAACGCCGTCACGCCTTTGTTCAATTATATCAGCCCTGTGGCCACAGCACAGTTGAAGTATGTCAGATGAAATTTTGTTATAGCTGCCTTCGATAAAAATTTCATTAATTTTATTTTTAAGAGTCAAGGGTGATAAATCATCTATATTGGATGCCCAAGACAAAAGCGATGCGAAACCAGCCTGCGCGGCTTCTCTTTGTTTAATTAAGGCTTGCGTCAGGGCGGCATAACTACGTTCAGCAACCATCAGGTTCGGTAATTTGTCAAAAGGTTTAATTTCATCATTACACTCAAGTTCAACAAAACCGGGGGTAGAACAGTAATTCTTTTGGACTTCCGAATATCTTACGTGGCACCACTCGGGATTATTCAAGTGTTGAATACTATTTAATAACTGGATGTGATCTGAAGATGATTTGGAAATCGACGGTTCTTTAAGCACGGTATGAATAGGTAATTGAATTGAGGTAGCTACGTTATGTTCGGTATCCGAGAACAACTCGCCGCTAACATTGAGGCTTACATCGTCATCATTCCTTTGTTCAAATTCGGGCGCAAAGGGAGGGTAGTTATTAAAAGAATTTTGTGTAAATTGTTCAAAGCAATGTTCTGCGAATTTGCGCAATTCGCTATTCGATTTTATACGTTTAATTTTACACTTCTCACTCCTATTTGGCGCTTTGCGCTTCCTATTCCTAGACGGGCGAGTATCTTTTTCACTCGTGGGACTCGCGACCCGATCCGATTCGGAAGATGATGACGACGTGGAACTTGAATCACTCATTATATACGAACGGCAGTGCCGTTAAAAATTTAAACAATATCACTTACCGAAAAATGCTGCACTATTGTGTATAAAACTGACTTTTACTTCTAGGATAATATCAGGTTCTAACAGGTTTGTTAGAACCATCCGCACAGTTCGAAAAATAAACTGCCAATGACGCCCAAGAATGCTTCTTGCTGAAACGAAAACTATCGCCACCTGGTGGAGGAATAGAGAACTAACAAAAAGGCGGGAGAAAATGTGTAAAACTGACGTTATGTCCGCCACAGATAAGAAAAATAGGGTTGCCATTCTCACTTTATAGGCTTCGAATGACGGTACAGTGAGTTAATATCAGAGTTACGTTCAGTGCTAGGCATTCACGATCACGTGACCACATGCATATTTTTTACAAATTAATCTAATCCCTCAAGCGTATGTGAACGAGACACAATAGAAAATCATGTCCATAGACATATGTGTTAGGGTTGTGCGGGCGGGATTCGAACCCGCGACTGCTTATCTTTGTAGTCGGGAACGTAAACCACCACACTATGACGGTCGTTATATTATTGTTAAAAAAAATAGTACCAAACTACTCTATGTATTGCACTATCTTAGAAAATCGACTTTTAACGACAAAACATCGACCATGTTCGTTCGTAGGTCGTCTACGAAACAAAACTCGCAATTTCGCAAATATTGAAAATACTTCAATCATGAATGATAGACATCATTAAATACAATTTACTTAACGAAAATATGATATTTGGACTTAAAAATGTTTATCTAGTTAGTTGTTTCTTCAGTTTTTAAAGGCGCACTGAGGCATTGAGACCCGTATGAACGCTAACGCCATCAAAAACAGACTAAGTCATAGTTAAGATCTCAATTTGACTTAAGGTGGTGTTTGCTTGACTATCTTTTAGCGTCGCATCGGTGACCTAGTTCTTAATACAATATCATTTACTAACTACCACGGTTTTCCCAACCTGTTCCTTTCCCCACATGCATTACTCAACTATTATAATATGGTAATGATCTATTTGTATATAAAACTATTGCTGCATTTCTGGCTCATAATAATATTAAAATATGAAATGTGTAATATTTTTTAAATAGTTTGTATGTTATTCTTATAACTTCTCAATTCATCTTCCTGCTTATCACCTTCCTATAATCCGCATACTCCGTCTTTCCGTCTCCATTCCTACAAATAATCCCGTTTCCTCGATTTAACTTGAAATTGCCATCGCACAAGCCGTGTACGCCGAAAATGACAAAAAAAAAACTACCACGGCTCTTGTCAAACTAAAGCACAGATTAGTAAAGTGACTTTTTGTTTACTAATGTTTACAAGACGTTTTCCTGCGTAAATTGCACCTAACTTTTGCATTTAGGCCGAAAATTTCCTAAACAATGTCACTGGGGCTACTTCTCGAAAAGTACGATGTGTCTACAGAAGAAGGTTTGCAGAAAGCACTAAGTGAAATCGAAAAAGAGGAGGTTAGTAAATGGATGATGACGACAACAAAATTTGCGGCTTTACGCCTATTTTCACACATTAAATGTGTACACATAACACTTTGTAACACAAAAATTGGCATAAAGTAAATAAAAGTCCATGCCTCCCCCACTAAATGTCTATAGCTAATGAGAAATGTATAGTTTAACAACTGTATGATTCTAGTCTGAAGTCGACGAAGCCCTGTCAGGAGCTCTGTCACGAGCTTGTGACCTGGAAGGCCGACTGCGGAGCGCCAGCCAAGCGTACACGAAGCTCGGCGAGGTGAAAGCAGACGCACAGGACGCGGCTGACATGGTGGGTCGGACCGCGACGTTGGCGAGGGATGTCAGCGCTAAAGTGCGACAGCTAGACCTTGCTAGGGTAAGCCATGACATGACAACATTTAGCCATACAACTTAGACCATTTTTATTCAAAAGAGAAAATCATTATAATGGACTATAGGCGATACACATGTCTGTAGCTGGCGCACTTGCATTATAGTTCCTGGCACATGCCTTCTACTTCTATGTGTAGATGAAAGGCGACGTGGGGAACTGGCATGTGTGATTATTAACAGTATGAATATAGGCTTGCAAGGATGCATATTGTTAAACTTTCACATGCCAGTATCTGGCATTCAAGCTACTGATCCATTTTACAGGCATGTGTATCTTAGCCATTTGACTCATTCCTAGATCCAAATTAAACCATTTGTAGGCTGGCAAAGTGTTAAATAGTTTTTTGCCTTAGTCTTATTCCAGTTCCAATTATCTACACTTTCAAAGATTGTCTAATCTCTTGTTTTCAGTCCCGTGTTGCAGAATGTCAACGAAGAGTCCACGACTTGATTGACTTGCAGCTGTGCAGTGCTGGTGTGGAGGCTGCCATAAAGGCCCATGATTATGAGACTGGTAAAGTAATCTGCTTTTAAATTGAGTTTTGTTAATGAACTTATGTTATTGGAATTAATCCCACACAGATGTGTTTATCAACATTCTTTTGTTATTTCTATGTTTACGTGACCACTGGCGAGGCGACCTATCAACCTGGGAAGCTTTAAAATATTTTTACATATAGTCAGTCAAACATCAATTACTTTGATTAATCATCAGGAAGCTTTTAAAAGCTTCTCTAAACTGCTAGTATTTATAGATAAAAATATTTTTTCAAATTCATTACTGTATTTTGTAAACTAAGTGTTGAATAAAAGTTCTTTAAATAATAATCATGTCCTTAAGACATAGTAACTGCTAAGGTATTGCAAACAGTATTACACAAATATCATTCCATGTAAAAAAAAAACAAATACATACAGACACTCTCTGTCATAAAAACATTAAAATTACCTTCAAATTTACCTTCAAGAAGGCATTGCGAACACTTTACAGAGACGAACTCACTGACCAGTCTCATTGACATTAATTTATCTATGTGTACCATATTACATATATTTAAATGATGTGTATGTTTATATACTAAATATGTATAAAGCCAGTATGTATGTTTATCATCGTATTATAGTTATCTTTATCGCTATTCTTTTCTCCTTTCTTGCCTCTATGTACAATTTTGTTTTGTGCATGAAGTTTTAAATAAATAAAAAAAAGTAGATTTTTTATTTTTTATTTATAGCCTTTATTCAGAAGATAATATGTGTTGTAGTGACATATTTGTTATTTTTTGTCTTTTCTTTTAGTTTCTTCTGTGTGCCTTCGGGCAAAGGCCTCCCCCAAATTTCTCCACTCTTCTTTATCTTTAGTAAGTCTTGTCCAGGTTCTTCCGGCTGTTTCGACTATCTCGTCTTCCCACCTCCTGAACTGTCTACCCCTGTTTCTCTTGAAGCATCTTGGGTACCAAGTTGTTATTGTTGTACTCCATTTGTCTGGTCCTCTCATGATGTGTCCTGCCCATTTCCATTTTAAATTTCTAATTCTATATGCTACGTCAGTCAGTCCTGTTTTGGCTCTTAGGTCTTTAACTTACACTAAACGTATTGATAGGATGAGAAACATCCTATCAATACGTTTAGTGTTTGTTAAAATTCTTTCCATGGCCCGTTGGGTTACTTTTAGTCTATTGCATTCTGCTTTTGTGAGTGCCCAAGTTTGGCAGCTGTAGGTGAGAATGGGCAGAATACATGTGTTGAACAATTTCCTCTTTATGTGTATGGTTGTCTGATGGTTTTTGAAGATAGATTTTAAAGACCAAAATGTTTTCCAAGCATTCCCAGCTCTTCTGTTTATTTCGTTTGTTGAAGAGTCGTCTAAAGATATTATTTGCCCTAAGTAAATGTATTCTGACACAAACTCTATGACATTGCTGTTTATGTTTATTCCTTCGTTAGCTGTTCCATTTGTCATAGCTTTCGTTTTGTTGATGTTCATAGATAGTCCTACATCCTGACTAGCTGCATCAAGTTCTTTAATCATGCATTGAAGTTCTTCAACGGTGTTGGCGAATATTATTATATCATCGGCAAATCTTAGATGAGTCAATTTTTCACCATTTATATTCAGGCCTCTTTGCGTCCAATCCAACTTGCGAAATACTTCTTCTAAAACGGCTGTAAACAGTTTGGGTGATAGGGGGTCACCCTGTCGTACTCCTCTTTGGATTTCTATAAGTGGTCCTTCTCTGTCCAATTTTATTTTTGCTGTGGTTTTCGCGTATATGTTTCTAATTATTCTTATGTATTTTTGTTCAACTCCATGGCGTTTCAATGCTTCCCAGATTTTAGGATGATGCAGTGAGTCAAATGCTTTACTATAGTCCACAAAGCAGCAGTAGTAGGTAATGTTGTATTCTTTGAATTTCTCCGCGATCTGTCTAATGCATGTGGTCCACCGTTGAGTAGCTACTTCTGAATCCTGCCTGTTCTTTTGGCTGGTTTTCGTCTAATGTTTTGGTTATACGGCTTAGCACGATTTTCGCAAATATTTTGTAGATATTAGACATCAGGCTTATAGGTCTGTAGTTGCCAATGTCGTTTTTATTTCCTTTTTTATCCAGTAGTTTTATGTGTGATATTGTCCATTTTTCGGGTATCAGTTCTGTTTTGAGGATCATATTAAACATTTTTGTAAGTGCTGGCACTATGCAGTCTTTAGTAGCAAGAATTGTTTCGTTGGAAATGTTATCTGGCCCTGTAGCTTTATCTCTTTTCTGTGTAGTGATTGCTTTTTCTCTTGTCTTTCTAAATAAATAAATAAAAAGTTTATTGGTACAAATGAATACATCTGGTATCTTAAACTAGGTACAAGGTATTGGCGACATAATAATTAGATACGGTTGAACGTTAACGGCTGTACTAGTTTTGTTTTAAAACTGTATGACAGTCGTTAGCACCCTCCACCGGACTTACAGGACTCAGGTAAGTTATTGCCATCTTAAAATATAGGTATATATTATTTGTAGATTTAGATGTTTAACTTTTTTTTTTAATTTTTTTTAATCAACAGTTGAATGTGTGTGTTTGTGTGTGTGTGTGTGTGTATGTGTGTGTGTGTTGTGTTGTGTTGTGTGTGTGTGTGTGTCTGTGAGTGAGCGTGCGAGCGTATGCAGTGTGTTTTTGTAATTCTGTTAATGTATGTACATGTAAGCGTTTGTGTTTGCCCTAGCAGAAGTTAAGATTTATATTATTTTCGTTTAATATTATGTATTCATAGGGTAGACATTTTCAACAGGTCCTCAGTTTCCACACTTTCTAGTTCAATGTCTCCGCTTTTTGATTGTTTTGAGTATAAGTCCTTGTAGAATATGATGTCCGCTCGCTTGGTTCTACCGCGGCTATTTTTGTCCTTTAGTTTAGGGATCCACTCTTCTTTTTCTTGTAAAATTTGTATCGCTTTCTTAGTTCCTCCTGTTTTTTCTATAAGGTTCTCAAGTGTTTTCTGTCTGTGGAGTTGTCTGTCTTTTCTTATACTTGTTCTTATTGTTTTACTGATTTCAGATATTTCCTTCCTCAGATGGCCGGTTTTCGGTTTTGTTTGGATCATTTCTTCTCTTCTTCTTCATTTCTCTTCTTCTTCATTAGTTGTATTGTTTTTTCGGACAATATATCTTTACCATTTTTGTGTAATCCTTATGTCTTTTCACACCTTCTTAGCACATTTGATAGGTTTCTGTATGAGTCTAGGACGTTTTGTTTTGATAGCTGTTGGTCGATAGTGTCGAGTTGCTCTACCAACTGTTCAGCAGACAGTTGGGGTTCTGTATTTGGTTTTGGATAGAGCTAACCCTTGATTCTTCTTGTAGATGTCGGCGTTTGAATATTTAGCTCTGCTCGGACCATTCTATGATTTGTGTTAAAGTTGAGGTTCTTTACGACCATGCAGTTTCTAAATGGTTTTGGACAGTTAGTAAGGATGTAGTCGATTTCGTTTTTATAGCGTCCGTCAGGCGATATCCAGGCCCAGTTTTTATGCACTTCCCTCTTAAATTTTGTGTTCATTATCATCAGCTGTTTTTCCAAAGCTAGGTCAATTAGTTTTTGTCCATTTCGGTTCCTTTTTGCTTGGCAGTACTGTCCCATGATTTTTTCTTCACCATCATTCCTTTTACCTACTTTCGCATTGAAGTCTCCCATTAGTATAAGATTCGTTGAACCTATTTCTGTTAATGTACACACGGCAGCACGTCAGACTACTACACTTTGACCTTGAGCGCCTTGAAAGTTGAACGGAGAGAATCGTGCGAAAGAGACAAATAGCAGTCAGTTCAGTCCTTCTTCAAATAAGTTGTGCAGTCGTGCTGCATTGAGCCACGGGCTCGCGTCTCATGTGATTTTGGCGGGAAGGATGGTGTGATTTATTGAAATGCAAACAAGCGGTTGCGTATTTCTTTACTTTTCGTTTTTTATAATATATGAGCAGTTTTGCGGATTATATATTTATTACCTTTAGTGCCTGTATAGCCAGTTCCTTATAAAGCTGTATAGCCAGTTCCTTATAAAATATCTATCTGGAACCCTTGAAACAAGCCTAAGAATACTTTTGAAGTTTTATCTAATTTAAACTCTTTACTCTCTCGTTACATTTTCAAAGAATGCTTTGGCCACCCTTTTATTAATTACTGTTAGTTACGTCGCCCGTTTTTTAAATAAATGTTTATAAAAAAAGTATTGTGAGAAGTAATAATAGCGCTTATGCACTCAAAATGCATATTGCTTTTTAACTGTCTTTTGATATATTGTTTGAACTGTTTAGCCTTAGGTAAAGCATTTCAAGCATAATGTAGATAATACCCGCTTGGTATGCGAAGTGTGGGTTCAGTTCCAGTCTTGGGACAGAAGCATTTTATTCCAAACGTTTGCAATAAGTGCAATGAACTAAAGAATGACCGACTTATTATTACGCTGTAACATTACCTTAGGAGGTGAAGTTAGTCTTAGCTTAGGCTCAGATCGCACATTTGAGACGCGACAAAGAGAACGAAAAGATATCAATTGAAACTAAACCCTAACTTAATTACATACAGTTGAAATAGCAAACGGCTCGCTCGCAAGGACATCCCGATGCCACAAGCGTCGCCGCGCGACTCGCACGACTCCTCCTACTAGCTTCAACCGTAAGTCATTACGTTAAGGTTTACTTTAAATTGTTATCTTCTCGATCTTTTCGCCGCGCCTCGCCAACTGCGCGCAAGGCTAAGTTATTGTTTGCGACTGCTTCACGTTCGCACGAGCCGAAAACTAGTGAGCCAAGGGTTGAACCCAACAAGTGATAAGTATAAAAATCCTAGTCTGAGAATTGAGTCCAATTGAGCTCACGGGCTCCAATTTGGTGAGTCCGATCGCATGAGCTAATATTGCATATTTCGGAACACGGGATATTGTATTGTAAAAACCACTCTTTTTGTAAAAACTAGCATTGAAGGTCACAGAACGAACGATCGATGGGGTGACGATTTGACGAGTTTAGAAAAGCAATGGGAGAATCCGAGGCTAGATAGGGGTCGGTGGAGAAATTTGGCAAAGCATTTGCGCAGAAGTAGCATGATAATGGCTCATCAAAAGGTTACTTTTAATTTTCTGATATAAATAAATAACATAGTATAAACTAGCTATTGATAAGAAAAAAATAATCATCATCATAAGTGGAATATATTTATTTATAAGTTAATAACTAATAACTGCATAATAAATTATTTATACTCAGAAGTTAGAAAAACGGCAGTTAAAAAATGAAAGAGAATTACACCTCCATCATAAAATTTGCAAAATTTTCGCTAAAAACTTTTAACAAACCTATAGAAACAGAAGAACAAGCTAACTTAAGACTAACAATATTTATTTTATAATAAAAACCTTTGATGATATCTATATTCATGATTTATTGATGATTATTTAACACTTAAATTTGCAAAAACAATATCTTAAAAACTTTTTTAAAATTGAAGTAATTTTAATAACAATATAACATTTTATGAAAAAAGCTCTTCTTGATAACATTATTAACAATAAAATTGGTAAGAATCAAAAACATATAAAACTTCTCTACGCTCGTTCATTGTGGTTATGCCATCATGAAAAAAGAGGCAAGAATTATTGTTTCCTCCCAATTATAAATTTCTAAGCAAAAACTAACTCTTGCCTCTTTGTGATGAGCATTTAATTCTATTTTCTTGGCTGGCTGGCAGCACTTCTTCCCCGCTTCCTTCAGACTCCTCCTGACTGTATCCAAGGAAAGCTAAAACAAAAAAATACAGGTATTGGTTCCTTTTACATAGAACATGATAGTGTGAACAAACGCTATACCGCTGCAACTGTAAAAGCTTGTATGGCCGCAGCTGTACAGGCCTTGATCACACTATACCTTAGCAAACCAAATGAACACTATATGATTTTTTTGATATTTTTGAGACTTATTTTTACTTTATTGTTATGATAATGAATTATATTATAATATAAGTTTATTCCTTACAACCACTGAGATATCGGGCAGATATGTAAAATAAATAAAAACTTCATTACTATAAATTGCACTTGCACAGCCAAAGTTGTTTTTTATAAGTGCAAATTTATTATTAAGTTTGTATAGTGACAAAACACTTTAAAAACAAAAAAATAATTATAACTTTATTACTCTTTTTTTCGTATTAAGGAGGGACCTAACTAATAAATATAACTGTGACTCAATTAAATTAAAAGCTAAATATTTTTTTGAAGTAACTCTAGCAGGGGTAGTCAATAAATTATTTTTCAACACACTTGCTCATAACGACGTCTTTATTCCACCGATTTTTGGCTCATAATCATAGATATTAAACACGCGTGCTTTTTCATTATATTATTGCACTAGTGCCTTTAGTTTATTAACCCGACCAATTTAGGTTTGTACCCTAGTACCAAGTCGTAAGTAAGAAGAAGAAGCGATATAATTTAGTCGGGTTATACAATACTTTTATTTTAGCAACAAACAGTATTTATGCGAAAAATAACAGTATCTACATATTTATTTCAATAAATGGTAAATCCAGATTTATTACTAAAAAATAGCTCAAACTCATTTAACATTTTCTGTGATTTGTGTTTTAAACACGAATTATTACATTTTTAATCTTGGCTTTTGGCCGATCTAGTTCGCGCCTAATCCTTGCGCGAGCATCGGTATCGCGGCAAGAAAAAAAAAAACAATGCGCCATTTTTCATAAATAATAATTGTCGGCTGCGACGAAGTTTGCATTATTTAAGAAGTTTAATATTAATGAAAATGCCTACTTCAAGTGAAGAAAATGAAGAAAACCTATTATTTACTCCGCCGGACATACGTAACGAGGCAAAAAACGCGTACGAAAGTCTTTGCCATCAAAATCGAGAGAAATGTATTTTTACTAAATGTTTTAATAATTAAAAACTTAGTAAATGAAGAGTCTTGTTTTTTCCTCGCAAGTGTGTTGAAAAACGTCGTATGATACGCGTGTGCCTGTGACCATTATATACGCGGCTTTCTTATGGCGCACTCGCTTCCGCTCGTGCGCACACAATATCGCCTTGTATATAATGGCCAACTTAGCACACTTGTATCATAATGTACTAATAGAGTATGCATTGGGCGAAGGGTTGCCTCTGCAAATTTTACATCAATTTTTTTCATAGTCCGTCTACTTCCTGAGAGTTTCAAACAATCAAATAAGTAAATATTTAAGCAAACTTAATGCCAGTGATTTAAAATCTGCTATATATTTTTTCATTCTATTTCTATAGATAAATCTAGGATTGATGCAATAAACTCACATTGTTAGTAAGTAGAAGAAGTAGCTCTCGTTCTGAGGAAGGGATCAGCGGAGTGTGCCGCGACTATGGCCGCGTCCTGCTCTGCCGTGGTGGCTCTCTCATAGCGCTGGCGGTGGTGGGTTTCGATGATCCCTGACTCTTCCCACCGCCGCAACCAGAAATAAACAGTTTTTCGCTAGAACAAAACGTCAAAATTAGTTTATTTGCTCTTTTAAAAGTAATTAGTAAAATCATCTCAAAACAAAACTAAAAAAAAATGGCATCGATGACGTTAGTCGTGAGTAGAAGGTTAATAATAAACATTTTCATTAAAATATTGTTGATGGTCTAAATATTTCTACATAATTGAAGTAAAAAAAAAAACGATACCTAGCTATAGCTAAGATGATTGACACATCGCTCAAGTATTAAATGGCCGCCGGCGGTCGCGTAAACAAACAAAATAATAACAACAGACTGTTAGTTACCACATCCGTAAGATTCATCCATTTAATTTTGTAATCTATACTAATATTATAAAGCTGAAGAGTTTGTTTGTTTGTTTGTTTGTTTGAACGCGCTAATCTCAGAAACTACTGGCCCGATTTGAAAAATTATTTTTATGTTGGATAGTCCATTTATCGAGGAAGGCTTTAAGCTATATAACATAAAGATACGACTCATAAGACCACAGCAGCAATGAAAAATGTTGCGAAAACGGGAGAAAGATATTCCTTTTGAGAGCTTCCGCTGCATACGCTGCCGAAACCGCTTAAGTTACACAAAAATCATGTATGACAGGATTGTTCAACATTAAGAGTTCTATAATAAAGTCTGCGACAGCATAAGTCTATCTTTTATGGTTGACTCACTACAACCTTTTTTATGTTAATAAATTTGTAAAAAAATAATGCACCATTTTTAGAGGTGTATTATACACACAGGTATTTATTCTCATCAAAATAAATACATTCATCATCACGAGCATTTCATTTAGAACAAAGTTGCCCTTTATATCATTTGATTCCAATAAATATCTTAGGAGGTATCACAGTTTTAACATAACCCCGCACCAAAATAATGTTCGCAGCTTGAGTACAACGTGCGCTTGCGCTAATTATATTATAAAGCTGAAGAGTTTGTTGGTTTGAACGCGCTCATCTCAGGAACTGCTGAACCGATTTGAAAAAATATTTCTGTGATAGATAGCTTATTTATTGAGAAAGGCTATAGAATATAAAACATCACGCTGCAACGGGAGGGGAGGGAGCAAACTCAAAACGCGCGGACGAAGTCGCGGGGGACCGCTAGTGTGATATTAAATTGAATTGTTAGCTAACAGTCACAGACTCTTATTAGCTATGAGTGCTTCGAAACAGTGAGTAAACATGGAAACAATAAAGTGTTTAGGAAACTGTTTGTTTGTGTATAAATTGGAATGAAAATAATCTAATGTCTTTTTAATAATCTTCAAAATAAATTAAAACCTCACTTTAGTATCTGATGTGAGGTTTTTATTTGTTTGTCGGTCAGAGCTTGCAAACCTAAAATCAAACCCGCTGTTTTTGTTTACACTTTCAAACATAACAAAAAAGTAAATAAAAAAGAAACTTACCGTTACTCCGGTCTGATCACAAATGTCTTTCACACGTAACCACGTAACCCACTTTGGCGTAATGCTATTATTCGCTTCCTCTCTACTCGGGAAAGCGAAGATTAATAAAAAGTCACTTGCTATTTCGTAATTCACACACAACACACGGACAACTGCAGTAATGCCGAAAAAATCACTGAGGGAGTTCGGTCGGGATCGGGTCGGTCGGGTCCGGTGGCGGCCGCGCAGGGAGGCGTGGCCAACCCCCAGTATTTTTCTCTATTGGCCGTTAGCTTTGAGTCGAATCGCACATTGGCAAATTTTGATAAAATAGATAACTTCACCAATAATGTCAAGGAGACTTTCTTTCTAACACTCCATACTCCGTCGTAGTTATAGATATGTATAATGGATAGCATGACGTGCTGCCGTGTGTACTGTTCAGATTGTTGTAGAACTCGTCAATGGCATTTTTGGAAGATTTCTCTGTGGGTGAATATACTTGTACTATAGTCCATTCCTTATTGTTTGGGGGGAGTATGATTTTCAGAACTGCAATTCTCTCAGTGATGCCATAGATCTCGGTGACATATGATTTCAGGTCTTTGTGTATCAAGAAACCTACGCCATATTGGCCAGGCTTTTCTCCTTTATAGTACAAGATACAGTCGCCATAGTCTTCAATCTGGTCGCCCATTCTTCTAACTTCACTTAATCCAACAATACTCCATTTAACTTTTTCCAGTGCCATTTTTAGTTCGAGCAGGCTTTCATCGCTCATCAGTGTACGTGTGTTTAGAGTGGCTATTTGTATGTTTTTTGTTCCTTTTGTTTGTTTGGTTGGGGGGTAGTGGTCGTCTTTCCCTACGGTGACCAGCCGGGTTGGGGTGATATTTGCTATTACTTTGATTTGTTTATGTTCGTTTGTATTTATCTGTTCCTTTTCCGGATTTGGCTGACGTCGTTCTTGAGTTTTTTGTTTATTTAGTGATTGCTATTTAGTGTTGTCGTGTTTCTTCATCAATGAAAATGCGTTAACTTTACTGAACTTGGATATAGGTGTTGTGTTTTTTCTATCATGAGATTTTGCATCTGCGTCTGGAGTTGGCGGTGATCTCTTCCTTTTTTCGTTACCTTTGTTTTTTTTAACCACAAGCTTATCGTACCGGATACAGGCAGTATTTCCATTTTTCTCTTCCAGTTCTTTCTTTTGTTTTAAGTCTCTTCTTATCTCTAGGACTTCTTTTGGAAAATCTTCGATGGCATATATCCCATTTGTAAAGTTTCTGTTGTTCTTCAAGACTTCGTATTTACGCCAAGTAAGTGTAAAAGTAACAAGTACTGGTCTTATTTTCTCAGTGCTTTTCTTGCCTTGTCTTCTTACGTTGCTTATCTCCCACTTGTCCCAGTTTTGCATGTCCTCAACATTTTCACTAACGTGGTTAAGGATTGTAATAACGTTTTGCCTTAAATCAGTGAAATTGTCTTCTTTCTCAGGGACGCCGTGAAGTATCTAATTGTTTTTCCGTGCTTCCCTTTCCAAGTTCTGTACTTTTGAATGTAATTTAGCCACTTCTTCTTTTAGCACTCTATTCTCCTCCACTACATGCTGCAGTTTTTCCTCTATCATTTTTGAGAGATTTTTTGTTAGGGTCTCGCCTAGTGACTCAGTTTGTCTTATAAAATCAGCTTTCATTTCTTCCATTTTTTCTAGTATCAGTGTCACTTCCATTGGTAGATATTGTTTCAAAGGTGGCAACCCTCGAGATGTCAGTTGTGACACGTGTGACAGACGAAATGTCAGATCAGATTAAATGTCAGTTGTCATAGGCGATGAAATGCCAGTTAGGATCAAATAAATATAGAAACATTCACTCAAATACACTCGGCGTCAAAAATAACGAACCTTTTAAAAATCTTATTTAAAAATTCCTTAACCTTATGTAGAGGATAGTGTTAGGTATCATTAGAAAGGTAACAAAAAGGAGTATCAAAAAACAATTAAGTGTAATCTTTTTTTAATTAAAATTATACAAAAAACATACAAATTTGAAAAAAAAAAACTTAATTAAGGCCTTATTTACAATCGATAATTTACAAAAAAAAATACAAAAAGTGTCTTAAAATTAACTTAAAATCTAGTGTTAAATAAATATAGGATCAAATAAATATAGAAACATTCACTCAAATACACTCGGCGTCAAAAATAACGAACCTTTTAAAAATCTTATTTAAAAATTCCTGGTCTTATCCTGATGACGGCTTCCATACGGTCCCTCATAGACCTCACCAACTTCAGGAGCTCTTCTTGAGGGATAAGACCCCATTCTTCAATCACTGCGGTTTGGAGTTTCTGTAGAGTCGAAGGAGCCGGATCCCGAGATCGAACCTTACATTTAAGATGGTCCCAGAGGTGCTCTATCGGATTCAGATCAGGACTTCTCGCTGGCCACTGCATCACAGAAATTTGGGAACTCCGCAGGAAGTCGCTTACGATGGCTGCAGTGTGAGCGCGAGCGTTGTCGTGCATTAATGTGACCCCTCGCTAAATGATTCGGCAAAAGGCACCACATGCACATCCAGGATCTCTGTGATATAGCGGCGAGCAGTCAGCAACCCTTGTCCGCGAACACCTCCGGTCCGGGAGACGCAGACAAGGTCGGTTTTGCCGGCAGCCGACATACCGCCCCAGAAAATGCAGGATCCGCCTCCATATTCTACCGTCTCCTGGATGCAGGCTTGGGCGAAACGTTCACCCTGCCTCCGGTATACTCTTCTTCGTCGGTCGTTGCAGAAAAGACACACTCGTGTCTCGTCTGAGAAGAGAACAGCTCCCCACTGCTCAATGGTCCAATCGACGCGGTCGCGAGCAAACTGCAAGCGGGCTCGCCGGTGCGCTGCAGTCAATTTTGGACCTGTAGCAGCTCTGCGGGCTGCTATGTTCTTCTCCTTCAGTCTTCTTCTAACCGTGGAGACAATCACGGTGCGTCTGCGAACTGCCTGGAGTTCCTGTTGCAGCTGAACAGCGTTTGAGAAGCGATTTCTCAAAGAGTACGACACAACGAACCGGTCGTCTCTTTCCGAAGTGCAGCGACGTCTACCGGAACCATGTCGCCGGATATAGCCACCGGTCTCTAAAAAGAGCTGGTAGACTCTTCGAACCAAAAAACGGCTCAGATTCAGTTGCCGGGCGACATCACACTGCCGCACCCCTGCTTGCAGTAGTGCAACCACTTGAGCGGTCTCATCAGCTGTAGTATACATTTTCCAGATGTTCTTTCTTCAGTAAAATCAGTGCCTGTGTCCTCTTCAACGGTTTAATAGCGAATAACCCACATTGATCCCGTGTTGACCCCTTTATACCCACAAAGGTAGCGCAACTCGCGACTCTCCCGAGCAGCAAAATTTCCTTAGAATTTTTGTGACACTTTATTTGTTGCATTATTTGATAATGAAAATTAATGTTTTTTATTTAGTTAATTAAGTAACCTTTTAAAAAAATTATAATTAATACGGCTGCATGTGCATATCAAGAGTAAATGACATTTGATTGATTCATTCTGACACCATTAAGTACTTGGGCGTAATAGTCGATTCTCATCTTAACTTTCATGCGCATCTTGATCTGGTGACGAGTAGAGTCAGAAAATTAATTTATGTCTTTAAGACACTGAGACATCTAGCTTACCTAAAAATTCTTAGAATGGTCTATCAATCACTGTGCCAATCCATTTTGTGCTATTGCATCTCAGCCTGGGGTGGAGCTTCTAAAACTCATCTACTAAAACTGGAAAGAGCCCAACGAGCTATCCTAAAGATAGCTGCATTTCTCCCCCTCCTGTATCCCACTACTGAGGTATACAACTTCTGGAAGGTTTTAACAGTACGTCAGTTGTTTATTGCTCCGCAAGCACTCGCTGATCACGTACGACCCTCTATTAGCGATCAACAGACGTAGGAGGGGTAGGGTTTGCTATAATCTGTCTTTTAACACAGCTTTTGCCCACAGATTCTTCTGCTTCTTAGGAAGCTACCTGTACAATGAGCTGAACAATATACTGAGCTTATACCACCTACCAAAGCACTCGTGTAAAACTAAATTAACTCTCTGGTTGTGTAATCTTGATTATGTGAGCACTGAAGATTTCATTGTAGTGATGAAATAACTCATGATAATGCATTGAATTACTTATAAATATCTAATTATAACGATAAATACGCACACACACACACACACACACACACACACACACACACACACACACACACACACACACACACACACACACACAAACACACACACACACACACACACACACAAACACACACACTCACAAAATAATCTTTGTTTAACAATAAATGGGTCTTAAATGGCAATATTTTAACCTGATCCTTGTTAGTCCGGCGGAGGGCGCTAACGACTGTCATACAGTTTTCTCGTAAAACTAGTACAGTAGTTAACGAACATTTTTTTCATTATTTGTCTACATAATAAATTGTACGATTATCCGAGGAGGTGAGAGGCTGGTGACCTGTAACACAGGTATTTTATACCTAGCATAGGCACCAGTCTCACACAAACATTTCTTTTATGTATCTCATTTGTTGTCCAACTGTAAATGTATGTTTGTGATGAGAAAATAAAGATTTTATTATTATTATTATTTGAACGTGATTTTCTTTGAGGTGCGATTTTTTTGACGCCGAGTTTATGTTTGTTTTTGTGTAAACAAGAGAATTAGTAACAAGATCAACAACCATTCCACACAATTTCAGGCGCAGGGCACGTAGCCCGCTTCCTCAGCATGGACCCGGGCTCCGTGGCCGCGGCGCGCGCGCGCGGGGCGCCCGATCCTCGCGACGCTATGACGCAGGCCGCCAACACGCTGAGGGAACATCTGGTCAAAAAGTCAGTCTAACATATTAACAGTTTCTTTTTTTAAATGGAATGTTGTTACACATGTTTACTTAAAAAGTTTTTTAAAATTTTAAATTGGAAAGAAAAATATATGCTAGAGATTGGTCTGATTGCGTATTTTGAATGGATAGTGGTCATTATACTCATATAAACTGCTCTAAACTTATTTTTAAGCCAAAAACAGATAATAGGCCAAGTCGTGACATTTATTAGAACAATGATTAATAAAATCTTGGCCATGTAATTTTCATATTATAAGGGTTCTTAAATTAATCTAAAAAAGTGCGTTTGATGACCTTTTAAGTCCCTTTGATGACCTTATAAGCATTTTAAGAATTCAATGGTGAGCTAAAATCTACCATTTTATTAAAAACTGAGGCAGCTACATTTTAACTTCTGACTAAAATTTACAGAAGGGTTGTTTATAGTTACATATATTTATAGGATATCTATGGTAACATCAGGAAAAAAAACTATTGAAAAGTTAATATGTGTAGTCACAGGACTTAAAGAGTCATCACAGGCATAGGGTGTCACTTTTTGAGATTTATTTTAATACCTACCCTTATAATTTGAAAAGTACATGGCCATTTTTTTTTGGATTTTTCTAATAACTGTCATGACTTGGCCCCTGTTACAAGTTCTCAGCTAGACTTTGATTTCTGGAACACATTGTATAAGATCAAATCATTTTAAGTGATATAGTCCATTGAATAAAAAGTTCTAGAGTGCGTGAGTTAGTAACGTAAGATGTTTCTTCGGAAACATGTCAAGAGTCCCTAGGTAATAAACATACTAAAACCCCGGGACACTAGGAGGAGCCCTGGAGAGGGGGGAGGGGGGGAAAGGGTCCATTTTTTCATTTTTCGCTTAAATCTCAAAAACGGCACATGTTAGAGAAAAACTTTCAAGGAAAAGTTGAAAGGCCATAAAATTATCTACAAGTTGTACCTAAATCATTTTTTCCTATATCCTACCATTTCTGAGTTACACGCAGTAAAAAATGATTTTGGCTCAAACAATTTCCCCATACTACATACCCATGTTTATCACATCAATCGATCAAAAAATATTTCTTTCTTCCAAAAAACTCAAATGTGCAACTTGTGACCGGTACTGATAGATTGCTCTTAATTAGGTCTATAATTGGTAAAATAAACACATTCCTCCATGGAAGCCTTTAGGAGGAATCGATTGTCAAAATATTATATTAGGGTAGTTTGAGTTACTGAACTTGATCTTTTTATTTTTTTCTTCCAAAAAACTCAAAAGTGCAACTTGTGACCGGTACAGATAGATTGCTCATAATTAGGTCTATTATTGATAAAAAAACAGATTCCATCATGGAAGCCTTTAGGAGGAATTGAATTTTATAAGGGTAGTTACGATACTTAAACTTTTTATTTTTTTTTCTTCCAAAAAGCTCAAAAGTGCAACTTGTGATTGGTACTAATAGATTGCTCTTAATTAGGTCTATCATTGGTAAAAAAAACACATTCCTCCATGGAAGCCTTTAGGAGGAATCGATTGTCAAAATATTATATTAGGGTAGTTACGCAACTTTACCTTTTTATTTTTTTCTTCCAAAAACCTCAAAAGTGCAACTTGTGACCGGTACTGATAGATTGCTCTTAATTAGGTCTATAATTGGTAAAATAAACACATTCCTCCATGGAAGCCTTTAGGAGGAATCGATTGTCAAAATATATGTTAGGGTAGTTTGAGTTACTGAACTTGATCTTTTTTATTATTTTTTTCCAAAAAGCTCAAAAGTGCAACTTATGACCAGTACCGATAGATTGCTCATAATAAGGTCTATCATTGATAAAAAAACCAGATTCCACCATGGAGGCGTTTAGGAGGAATTGAATTTTATTAGGGTAGTTACGATACTTGAACTTTTTATTTTTTTTCCTCTAGTGCCTCTCATATGACATCAATGTCCCAACATTATCCGTTGTTCGGATTTTTTCGATGAAGTTTCACACGTAGCATGGGAAGGGGTCCGCCCTCGTTAAGCTTATGCTAAAGTTTGCTCATGTTTTCGAATTTTTCACCTTTCATGGGATGTAGCTCGAAAACGGCTGCTAATAGAAAAAAATGATTTAGGTACAACTTGTAGATAATTTTATGGCCTTTCAACTTTTCCTTGAAAGTTTTTCTCTAACATGTACCGTTTTGGAGATTTAAGCGAAAAATGAAAAAATGGACCCTTTCCCCCCCTCCCCCCACTCCGGGGCTCCTCCTAGTGTCCCGGGGTTTTAGTATGTTTATTACCTAGGGACTCTTAACATGTTTCCGAAGAAACATCTTACGTTGCTAACTCACGCACTCTAGACCCCCCTTGGAGGGACTCATTCAATGGACTTATGGATAATATTTTAAATGTTTTTTTTGTTTACATCTTAGAAACAAATTATCACTGTTTTTTTTAAAAAAAAACTAGACTTCCATTTTTCTTATTTTTTCTATAAAAGAAAATATATTTTATTAAAACAGCGTCCTTACGATTTTAAAACTTAACTACGTCATCGGCTTCGCTTCTCTGAATAAATAAAAAATAAATATCTAATAAAATATATTACCATAATCTCAAATTTTCTCAAAACTATAGCGTATAAAAATGGTGTGTTTCATTTATTGTGCTAAATCATCCCTTTAAATATTATCACCTAAAACGAGGAGACCTTATACCCTTGTAACCCTTTAACACTTGAGTTCATTTGTTCAGGTTCGAGGAGGCAGCGCGCAAGGACGACGCGGCGAGCGTGGAGCGGCTGTTCAAGCTGTTCCCGCAGATCGGCCGCGCCGAGGAGGGCGTAGGGCTCCTCGCTAAATACTTGGCCACACAGGTACGTTTAGCAGTTGGTATACCAAGAACAGGTTACTGCTATAAATATGCCAAATTTTCTTTTCTACATCTATACTAATATTATAAAGCTGAAGAGTTTGTTTGTTTGTTTGTTTGAACGCGCTAATCTCAGAAACTACTGGCCCGATTTGAAAAATTATTTTTATGTTAGATAGTCCATTTATCGAGGAAGGCTTTAGGCTTTATAACATAAAGATACGACTCACAAGACCACAGCAGCAATGAAAAATGTTGCGAAAACGGGAGAAAGATATTCCTTTTGAGAGCTTCCGCTGCGTACGCTGCGGAAACCGCTAAAGTTACACAAAAATCATGTATGACAAGATTGTTCAGCATTAAGAGTTCTATAATAAAGTCCGCGACAGCATAAGTCTATCTTTTATGGTTGACTTACTACAACCTTTTTTATGTTAATAAATTTGTAAAAAAATAATGCATCATTTTTAGAGGTGTATTATACACACAGGTATTTATTCTTATCAAAATAAATACTCGTACATTCATCATCATGAGCATTTCATTTAGAACCAAGTTGCCCTTTATATCATTTGATTCCAATAAATATCTTAGGAGCTATCACAGTTTTAACATAACTCCGCACCAAAATAATGTTCGCAGCTTAAGTACAACGTGCGTTTGCGCTAATTATATTATAAAGCTGAAGAGTTTGTTTGTTTGAACGCGCTTATCTCAGGAACTGCTGAACCGATTTGAAAAAAATATTTCTGCGTTAGATAGCTTATTTATTGAGAAAGGCTTTAGGATATAATACATCACGCTGCGACGGGAGAGGAGGGAGCAAACTCAAAACGCGCGGACGAAGTCGCGGGGGACCGCTAGTAATGATATAAAACCCCAAAAGATTGTAGTGTTATTGTGTCTCATAGGACGCCGCAGCATAGTAAAATTGACACATGAGTCGGAAAACAGTTCGAAATGTAAAATGAAAACAGAATATAATACTAGTGGCGCCATCTATGCACCTTGGGTATGATTAGCTACCATGATTGCGCTAAATAGCAAAAATGCAGATGTAACAAGTGTCCAATAGGTGGCGCTAAGTGTTTATAGAATTTACAACACTGCTTGTTTATGTCTAATACTAAAAGATTCGTCGTTCGATATCATCACCATTACGATGCGAGGCGAGTTAGGCTAAGAACTCACGGCGCGGTTTCAACCCGTGCTCGCTGCGTTTGTGGGCCCGCAGCCTCTGTAGAATGTTTATTCGTATGTATGAAGAAGATGTAAGAAGAAGAATAGAAGATTGTAATACAAGGGGAAGTAAGTGACCCATTTCACTCGAGATGTTTTTGGCGCTCGAACGAAGTGAGCGGAGTGAGAGCGCCAATAATTCGAGAGTGAAATGGTCGCCTTCACCTGAGTTAAACATACTATTTTTGATTTCGACTGTGAGAAAAATATAATTAAAGTTGGTTGTGTCATTTGTAGATGCGATGATGAGGTTTTAAGTTGTTTGGCGAGAAATGAAACCTTTGTAATTATATTACAACATTTCAATTTATTTGCCGTCGTTATATAACGAGTTACACGATTAGAAGGAGAGTAATGGCACGGAAGAAAACTAAGTACATAAAACGCGGACGATATCAAATATTTCAAATTCTTAATAAAAATATCGATCGAATTTTTCTCACACAATAATAATAGTGGAAGACGCAACCTAATACCTTGCCACCGTGAAAGACAACAAGAAAAATAAAAAGTGTCAATTTAAAATGAAAAAAAGTGTCACTATGTATGGTAAGCATCCGAATATTTTAATTGTAGATTGTTAGTTGTTAAAAATAAGAGTCAATTGTATGTTTTTTAAATCAACGATCATAATAAACTTTTTTTTTTATGTTCAGCTAAGCAAAAAATATGGAAAGCTTTTTTATTTGAATAGTATGATGTAAATTTGTCAGTTATCCCTTTAACTCCATGTCTTTTTTTTTAATAATTTATTTAAATATACCTAATTTTAAATGGCACATACACATACATGTTTGGCATAGGAAACTCCTGTTAAGCAGGTTATGCTTGTGATAGGAGTAACCGCTCTCTCTTTGTCCATAGTATACATTTATAATTTTTAAACTATAGGAAAGCAAACAAATAAACAAACAAACTAGACAAATCAAGTGTGTGTGTGTGTGTGTTGGTTGACGAATACCTATGTCTGATCGTAGCAATTAAAATTAAATTAATTTCCACCGTAGGGATGGAAAAGCTATTTTCCATTCGGCTATCTACACATGAAAGTGCAATTTTCCCAACAGGAGGGATGAAAAAGTTTAAACAAAACCTACGTCGCGGTTAACGCCTGCAGCGGGCGCGGTTTGATTGCGGCTTCTTCGGCCGCGGACGGCGCGGGGGAAAACCGCGTCGTGCGTTCTAGCGTAAGGATGTCCACCGTTCTAAATTTAGGCCTTCTACATACATTGCTAGAATCGTCTAATGAGCTAGGTTGTTTGCATCTTACTCGAACTTCTTACTGACTTCAAAAAAAAGTGATAATCAATTCACTGTGTAGTATTTGAGTATGTTGATCTAGTAAGGCTTCCAAACACGCATGCTAAATTTCGTAAGTGTACCTTATGTATGTTTGTTTACGGATTTCTCGAAAACGAGAATTCATAGCAAAATTATTCTTTTTCGTTCAATTTGATATGTTTCAATTTACGATACAGTGTAAGTTTCATCAAAATCGGTCAAGTAGTTTTTGAGATATGAGTAATAACTAAAAAACCGCCGCCTTCAAAAACTGACTAAAAAGGTTAAAATAATGCATTTGTCCTCTACTTGAACCACTCCAAAAGAATTTATTTCTCTCAAATTATAAGACAAATGGCGTTATTTTAAGGTGTTTTAATTTTAATTACTTTTTATTGTGTTTTAGAATTATTTATTTTGTCGAATTTGTTACAGATTTTTTTTGTGTAATAATAATATGCATTTTTTTGTTTGCAGGCGGAAGCGGCTATCCGGCGCGCGTCCGTAGTGTCGGAGCCTCACAGCGACGCGGCCGTGTTCGCGGACGCGCTCACGCGAGTGCTGGAGGCCGCTGCGGCCGCTGTCGAGCGCTGCCGAGCCGCCGCGGCCTGCCACGCGCCCGGCCTGCTACCCCGCGCTGCGGCTGTCATACAACCTGCGGTATGTACTTACAACCACTACTACTACTTACTTACTTGTGTAGATTACAAGTTAATCAGCCTTACCATTATAATTAAACAAGGTTTGGACAACTGTTTAAATATGATGGGGCTAGTTTAAAATCAACGTCAATCAAATCAAATTACTAAGGGTAATATACATTTTCATTTCTTTTGTTCGGAAAATTGAACTTTCATGTGAAGATAGACGGGTGCGAAATAACTTTTTCATCCCTAGGGTGGAAAGTAATTTAGTTTTAATTGCTACGATTAGACACGGTGACAAAGATAATTGAGTCACATCATATTATTAAAATAAATAAATTATAGTTTAAAAAAACTAAAAACCACGCATTTATAGCTAACTGAACTAAAAAGTAGAAAATAATTTTTAATTACAAAGAGTTTGAGAATAATTCAATTCAGAGTAAAAAAGCGTGGGGTGCAACATTTAATATATCAAGCAATATTTTTAACAATGATTTGAAATACATATTTGATATTGTTCGCGTTTTATGTACCTGTTGTCTTCCGTGGCGTAACTGTACTTCTAATCGTGTGTTTTATGTATAACGACAGTAAACAAACTGATATGTGATGCAAAAACTGCAGGTAACTCTGTTTTATTGAACTTAAACATTGCATCTAAACGACATAACAGAGCACAGAGACAGAGCTACAATCGCATCAATCAGATTTTCGATTGGTCTTTTATTTAACGACTTATGATTTTTCTACTGTGGCGCTAGTGTGCGCGTTTAAAATCCGGGTAGCCCCTTAAAGGATTTAGGTCGACTTTACCTGTAACCCTGTATATTTTATTGCGTAGATTGGCGTTACCCCTAGAGATTTTACTTACCTATAGATTCCTTCCTAAATTTTCCAAGCAATCAACAGCTGTTTAGTTTGATGCCAGTGATAGACGCCATTTAAAATCGGCGTCTGGTATTCGTAACTCAAGAAAGAAAATTTATTACTTCTAATCCAACAATGTTGATGTGTTGTATGGTGAAAAAGAAAAAAAAACTGATCGAGTTTTTCTACTCTCACTTATTAGTAATCAGCAGTGATAGCAATAGGTTATTTGCCTAAACTTCGAAGAACAGAGACAAGAATCTGAGACTTCCTTGCAATAATATTTTTTTTCCAGGACGACTGTCCCAAGACTTGGGACATAACTTAAGTACATCCAAGATAAATATTATTTGAAATAAGTAATAAGTCTATGTATACCAAACTTTGCGACTGGAAATAATATAACACAGATTCGTTTCGTTCATCGTAGAAAAAAAATCTTTTTTGAAATTTTTTTGTATATGACTTCTTTGATTTTAAAACTATCACCCACAATCTTTGTTTAAGTAGTCAATAAACACACACACAGCAACAGCACACGTTCGTACTCTAAAATATCAAGATGCAAAAGTATATTTCAATAATGTTCGGATCACATGATTCACTTAAACTTCAAAAATCTTTTAAAAAACGTGTATGGCAAAAATGAGCAAAATCTAATATTAGTCTAGTGGAATCCTTAGAGATTTTCAACCACATGAGAATTGTGCTAAGATGGTGTTCGTCTGAGCAAATAACAAATAAAGTTGAAAATATTGTATCGAAAAATCCCGACCTAGATAAAATTTAAGACATATGTGAGGCGGTAACAAAAGAAGCGGATGATCGGTCATACTAAAGGTACATGCCATTGATCTCAGTTGATTTTAAGTGGTCATTTTCAACTTACAAATGGATTCTTAACATAAAACGAAATCGTTAAACGTTGAAAATATAAAGAAAATTTTGATTGTGTATTTTAACTCTTAACGCAAAAAAATATATTTTGATATTGGCTTTGACGAATCAAATCAAGATGATTACAACAAAACTTTTGTATGGTATTTTAACACAAATACTTCGATTATGTAAACAAAACAATTAATATCATGCCTTTAAATAGAACGCCGCCAATTCCCCCCGCTGCACAGCGCTGTGATGTCCAGCTCAGCGGGCCGGGGCTGCCACACACAGACAATCTGAGTGATGATGAGGCTTCCCACTCCCGTGCCAGCAGCGTGCGTGCTAAAAACCCGAGGGAAGATTCTTGGTCCGCTGACTTGGCAGACTTTAAGAAGGAAATACAGAGCATGTTAGCTGCACAAACAATGGAAATCAGAAAAATTCATCCAACCCTTACCGAGATTCACAAGACCAATCAGAGCCTCCAAGAATCACTTGCATTTCTCGCACATCAAAATGAAGAACTCACTAAACAAATAACTAAGCTACAGGGACAAGCAACGGAGGATAGAAAATACATAAAAGTACTAGAGGATAGACTAGAAGACATGCAAGAAAGCCAGCGAAAGACCAACTTTGAAATAAAGAACGTGCCGAAAGGAAACAGTGAAACCAAAGAGGAATTAGTGGCCATGGTTACAACACTAGCTAATACTGTTGGGTGTAAGATGGATGATAAAGACATAAAGGACATATACAGAGTGCGTAGTAAAAGAGATACCACGCAAAACGCGCCAATTGTCGTTGAGACATCATCAACCCTCGTCAAGACTGATATGCTAAAATCGTGCAAATCGTTCAATATAAGGCATAAAACTAAACTCTGTGCAAAACACCTGGGCCTACGCAAACAAGAAGACACCCTTGTCTTCGTCTCTGAACAGCTCACCGCGAAAGGGTCTCGGTTACATTTCCTGGCCCGCGACTTAGCAAGATCAAGGTCTTATAAATTCTGCTGGACTGCCTTTGGGAACGTTTACGTAAGAAGAGACGAGAACTCTCCAATTGTGAAAATAACATCTGAAACACAAGTTCAACAACTCATGCAAGGAGCATGACTACAGATTGGCTGCTCTTTGGGTACTAGGTATAGTAATTTTATGCTACAAGGATTATATTGCTGCGATAAAAATAATATAAACATAGCTATTTCTGCTCTCTTAATAAGAACACATATTAATTACTTTGCAGTTCACTTTAATATTGAAAATGGATAGCTCTCTTAGCACTACCATACAGGACATAGACAATAATATACTACAAATTAAATCTTTTCAGTGTAATCTACAAGACCTGCATTGTAAAATTCACATAAAAAACTCGGACTTCACAGTGATATCACAAAACATACGCAGTATATATTGTAATTTAGATAGTTTTATATCAACAGTTGCAAATATTCAAACGGGTGTCGATGCAATGGTTTTTACAGAGTGTAGCATTGATTCTAACAAGCCCATCCCGTGTCTCGACGGGTACACTTCATACTCAACTAAAATACATCTGAACCAGAACGACGGAGTGGTGGCATACTGTAGGGACCATACAAACACCAGATATAAAGAAATAAACTTGGTACATGCATCATGTCTTCAGATTGAATACAATGCCATCATTATTTTAGGAATTTATCGATCTCCTTCCCATTCTAATGCGGAACCCTTTATTAATTCTCTTAACAAACATTTAGAAACTATCAGACGTCATAAAAATATTATCGTTACTGGGGACATCAATATCAATTTAATTCTGGAAACATGTAAGTATCAATTCGAAAAGAATAACAGACTAAGGTACCTTAATATGCTATCGACTCACGGCATGATAACAGGACACTCTCTACCTACTAGAGAGCAAAACTGTATTGACCATTTTATATTAAAGATGAATAAAAGTAGACCTTTGGCTACTGTTGTTGTATTAAATACAAGTATTACAGACCATTTAACAACATTCCTTTGTTTTCCAAATGCTCTGCCTGAAAAAACTAAACGAAAGATTAAGTTAAAAACCGATTTTGACAAAGCACTTAATACATTAGCTAACAAAAAACAAGTGTTTACCGACATCTTATCTTGGGAGGATCCTAATGCAATGATAGATAGTCTTACAGCTGAGATCTCTCAGTGCTTGTCAGAAAGCACTTCAACTCTGATTATCCCTAAAAGTAAGCGTTTAACCAAGCCTTGGATGACACCTGGAGTACTGAAGTGCATACATAACAGAAATAAAATGCAAAGAGAACTAAATTCGGATCCATTTAACGAAATACTAAAAATAACATATAAAAGATATAGAAACTATTGCAACCATTTACTCAAAACACTTAAACGAAATTATGAAAGATCTCAGCTTGCACAATCTACACAGAACCGGAAAAAGTTGTGGAATAGCATAAAAACTATTACAAACCAAAAACAAAAAAATGACATGAACCAACATCTGTTTAATAACAACTCGTCTCCCATTGAAGTTTGCAATAATGTTAATACCTACTTTGCAAGCGTAGGGAAAAATCTTGCTGATAAGATTGTACGCCGCGAAAAAACATTTAAATACGTGACATCTGCATCGCAATCGCAGTCATTCGTACTTCTGGATACTGATTGTGAAGAAGTGTCTCGTGTGCTGGCAGGACTTAGATCGGATAGTGCTCCAGGGTGGGATGGCGTTTCAGTTAGGTTTTTTAAAAATGGCAAAAGATATTGTGATTCCAGTTATCAGTCATATTGCGAACATCTGCTTCAGGAGAGGGATCTTCCCACTTAGCCTTAAACTAGCCTTGATCACGCCAGTATTCAAGAGCGGAGACAATGAACACATAAATAATTATAGGCCAATCTCTGTACTACCAGCCATATCAAAGATATTAGAAAAATTAATTAATAACAGAATTACTGACTACCTAGAAAAGTACAGCATTCTTTCTGAATCGCAATATGGGTTTCGACGGGGGAAATCCACCGAGGATGCAGTCATAGCTCTGAGTTCGCTAATCACAGAGAAACTTGATAAGGGACACAGGTGCCTTGGTGCCTTTATCGACCTCAAAAAAGCATTCGATACAGTATCGGTCCCTATTCTTATTCAAAAACTCGAGAATATTTGCATTAGAGGTCAGGCCCTGGCATTGCTTAAGGACTACTTGAGTGACAGAAAGCAAAAGGTTAAGATAGGCGACAAAATAAGTGATGATAGGGAGTCACTCACAGGGTGCCGCAGGGTAGCGTCCTCGGACCTACACTATTTTTAGTATATATAAATGACTTACTAAATCTGAAGCTCTGTAATGCTCAGCTATTCTCGTATGCGGATGACACAGCGGTTATTTTCTCGGGAGCTACATGGAGTGATGTTCGTAAATACACATTAAGAGGGCTGGTGATTATTGCAGACTGGCTAGACTCCAACTTACTCACGCTAAACGCAGAAAAGACTAACTATATATGTTTCTCTATTAATAATAAAACAAAACCGGGCCCTAATTATGATATTAAAATCCACCGATGTTGTTATTACACTGATCAGGACGACTATTGCGACTGCCCCACCATTAATAGGGTAACCTCAACTAAGTACCTAGGTGTGATTGTTGATTATCGACTAAGCTGGCACAATCACATGGACCTAGTGATTACTCGAATTAGGAGAGCTATATGGATCTTTAAAATATTAAGACATGTCGCAGATAAACCGTTGCTACATAGGATCTACCTAGCATTAGTACAGTCAATCTTAGGTTACTGTATCACTGCTTGGGAAGATGGTTCTAAAACAAAATTATTAGAAGTCGAAAGAGCTCAACGGTTATTACTTAAGGTCATGTATTTTAAGCCACGTAGATTTCCTACAGTCGAACTGTATGAAATGTGTCATATCCTTAGTGTAAGGAAACTTTTTTTTTTTTTTTTTTTTTTTCATTAATAAAACTACAGTCCACAGACTCTTTGGTCCGTGCCTTTTTTGATTTAGGTTTTTGTTATGTGTGTTACTTTTTATTTTTGCTCCGCGCAAAAATTTACAGTGCTTTTTACAATACTTATTACTAGGGTTGTTAGTTTATGCTATAACTCTCTTATAAGTTAAACATCGTCTCTTATTTCTACTTAAGATAACTTAATATATATATTTTTTTTTTTTCTTTTTTTTTTTTCTTGTGTTGTTGTTATAGTTGCTATTTTCTTTTTCTATAATTATTTGTACATGTGCATATATTTTTGTGTATTGTTTTTTTTTTTTTATTATTATTATTATTACATATTTGTATTATTCTATAAGGTTTTGGAATTCTATTATCAATATTGCTCTTATTCTAGTTTGTGTTAGTGATTGTGTTTGTGTTTGGGGAGTAAAGTAATCCCTCTACGTCGTCGCCTTTAGGTACTAAGATGTTCTTAGTGACTTGGTTGATAGAGTTAGTTATGTTAGTGGATTGGCCAATATCTTGTTTCGGACTTGCTCGTCGCCCCTGCGCATGGCCATCCGCAGGTTGTAGTCCCGGATTATTGTTGGTGTGGCCTTCTCTGCCCGGATTATCAGACGAGCTGTGGCGTCGTCGGTGGCATTGTCTGTGTAATAAACACAAGACTTTGTGTGTCTAGAGATGGCCACAACAGCGTGGGGAACACTCTTTAGGAGATGGGATTTTTTTGATACTGTGCGCACTATCACCACTGACTCAAAAGTCTGCCCCTGTGCTTCATGTATGGTAAGTGTGCGTGATCCTTCGTCTTTCCCGTATCCTTGGCTGATAAGGCTTGCCTTTTCAGCTTGGGTGTGAGTGAGGTATAGGGTTCTTTCCGATTTTGGGATCACTGCACCTGAGAAGCGCTTGAGGTAAAGGGACTGTACTTGAGTATTGGCTGAGTATATGAGTATATGAGTATATGAGTATGCCGCTGTAGATTTCACTAAGGGCATACGCTACATCCTGGGGGTTTCGATAGGTGCACAGTAACTCCTTAGTAACCTCTGTGATTTTATTAGGTCTGTTGTATTCCAAAGTGAAGAGATTACAGCGATCTATGTATAGGAGTTGGTTATTATCTCCTAACAAAGTCACCTCTCTGGCTTTCGCTATTAGGATAGCCAGTACAATGGATCCAAAATGGTTCATGAGGGCTTCATCCACCATTAGGCGTGTGCACGATTCTCCCTCACTCATACCATTTACAAGTAGAGATACCATTGTTCTGACTCTCCTTTTCGCCCTCTCTTCCCCTATTCTCGTTGCCAGTTTCTCTCGGAGGTCCTTTGCTGCTTCAGTCGTGGTTGTGATTATTATGTCCTGTTCGGGGTTTATTTGGGACATTACCCACGTGGTTTTGCCACAACCAGGGACTCCATTGACCCATGTAATTGTCGGTATAGTCCAGTGTTCCGGGACCTTACCTTTCGACAGATCTCCCGATATGGTGTTAGCCATTTCGATTATTCTGTCGTCGAGCATGACCTTCGTACACTTTGCGACTACGACTATGGGGTCTTCGGACGGTGTTTTGAAGACAAGTTTTCCCTCCTCTAAGTTACTCAGTTGTTCGTCCTGTCCCACGAAGCCACACGCGTTGCTGTATGCCGCCATATACGACCCCGACATTTGTCCATGGATAACCTTGGATTGTTCGCTATCGTATATTGCGGCCTCTGCGTCCTTTAATTTAGCTCGCAGCAGTCCCAGATTGTCAAGATTGTACGCTTGCATGATGCCCTTGCAAGTGTCTTCGTTGACTTTTCTAGTGGCTTTAGTTACCGCTACGAACTCGATAAAGGCATTTAGCATGTGCTCCTGTGGTTGACAGGCTGGTCTGAGAGTCGGTGGAGCTACTTGTCCCATGTCTGCCCTGGTGCGTTCCACTCTTGGGTTTGTTTCCTCCTCTGGTGGTGGTGAGGTAAACTTTTCGACTGCTTTCTCGATCGCTGTTATACTCCTCATCCTCGTTATTTTTCTGGTGATCATCTCCGGGATCGCCTTGAAAACACTGCTGAATGCTGCTGTCATAGTGGAGAGTGTGTCTTGAGTTTTCTCTTTCTCGTCGACGCTCAGCTCTTTCGCACTCCGTTTCGTCTGGCACTTTTCGCTTCTCACCCTGAGTTCCAATCGCTCGGACCCACTGATGTCAGTTCTGACTATAGGGTGGTCCCAGCAATCAGTGGGTGGTGGTGGTGCGTTTTGGTCTGCTGGTCGTGGTTTAAGGAAGCTGAGGTTTTGGCCTCTGTCCTCATAGACCATAGTGTAAGGAAACTTTATATATATCACGTTATGTTGATCAATAAATAAATTTCATTATGTAAATTTATGGTTTAAGTTATTTGGTCTGTACATTTTGTTTCATGCTTTCGATTTGTATATTTAAAAATAATTTAAATATTTTATGATTGTTACAAAAATATCCATTGTGTTTATCTTAACCATTGTAGTTTTACATGTAAATAGATAACACACAGTCTGATAGTGTATAATTATCTCAGCCTACCCCTCCGGAATATAGGCGGGATTAATATAGATCTATGTAGTCGTAAATTCAAAGTCAACAAAGACCGATCACTAATTACAAATAATATTACTTAATTTCCTTCCGACCGGTTTCGGCCATGGCGACCACTTCGACTCTCAATCGGCTCTGCGCTGAGGCGCACGAAGATGACTTACGTAGCCTATCTTCGTTACAATCTCTCGTGCACAATATGGATACGTGAGTTTGCCATTGACATAATTATAGGAGATGGCAGCTAGCGTGGTGTCTTTTATCTGCTCACGCTTAGCGTTGAGATCAGTTTGACGCTTGTACTGCTAATTCTTCGCATCGAGATGGCTCAATGTTGCACCTTTACATGTTGCGTTTCTATACATCTTTATATGAGAGGAGTTCAGAATAAAAGATGCGCTTCGCCACTCTCTCCTCCGCCATACGCGTTTCATGATCGCACCACCTGATGAAAACGTGAGCCTCAATGCCACCAACATTCTAAACGGCTTGTAAGCTGTTTAGATTCGAAAAACATTATCGCACCCAACCAGTTTGGCTTCAGAAAAGGTATAAGTACGGAGGATGCAGTCAACTCTCTGCTGGAAAATGTTGTTGGACGCCTGGATGGTGAAGAGAAATGTATTGGTATATTTCTGGACCTGTCTAAGGCGTTCGACACTGTCTCTATTCCCATACTGCTTTACAAGCTCGAACATATTGGAATACGAGGACTCCCACTTGCAATATTCAGAGACTACCTTCGGCATCGTACGCAGTCGGTCAAAATTGGTGAAAATGTGAGTGATGAGTAGAATGTAGTTTTTGGTGTACCGCAAGGCTCAATACTTGGTCCCACGCTCTTTACCATTTACATTAACGACCTCTGTAAACTCAGCATACCTTATTGCAGTATCTATACCTACGCTGATGACACGGCACTCATTATTACAGGCTCTAACTGGAAAACTGCCCGTCGCAATGCTGAAGTAGCTCTTTCTTCTGTTATGGCGTGGCTGAGCGCAAATCTGTTAACGCTAAATATATCAAAAACAAACTACATCACTTTTGCCATGAACAGATCCATGCTACCGTCACATAATGAGGTTATAATTAAAGCTCACTGCTGTCCAATCCCTTGTGACAGCTGCCAGTGTCTGAAACTTGCAAGAGCTACGTCTATAAAATATCTCGGCGTTCGCATAGATCAGTTTTTAAAATGGAACCAGCATATTAATTCACTTATACCCAGAATAAGGAAACTGATCTATGTTTTTAAGAACCTGAACTGCATAGGCGATCAAGGCCTTTTGAAAAAGGTGTATTTTGCGCTCTGCCAATCCATACTAACGTATTGCATTACAGCATGGGGTGGTTGTGCTAAAACAACTTTGAAGCACCTTGAGATAGCACAAAGGGCGGTCCTCAAAGTCATCTCCAGAAAACCCCCTCGTTACGCCACCTCATTACTTTATGCAGACACCTCGGTCATGACTGTGCGACAGCTTTTTATTCTCAAAACGATTATTCGCAAGCACTCGCAGCTTCCGTATGACCCGCCACTTTACGAACGGAAGCGCAGATCTGATCTTGTGTGTTTCACACCTCCACATCGAACCGTCCTTGCGCGACGGCACTTCAAGGTCCTGAGCTGTAAACTCTACAACGGGGCTAACAAATCTCTTAAGATATACCCATGCACAAAACGAGACGTCAAACGCAAACTTAAACTTGGGCTAGAAAGCCTCACCTATGCCGAAACGGAGGAAGCTATTTATGAGTAACACTATGCACCATTAGCACACAATGATGTCATCCTTTTCACACACACACACACACACACACACACACACACACACACACACACACACACACACACACGCACGCACACGCATATTTAAACACTCAATTACACTTATTTATAAATTAATACACAAGTCACACACTTTACATACACAGGTCACACACTCTACATATCTTTATAAATAATGAAATTGGCAGCTGTAAGACGTAGTTTTTATCGGTTAAGCTCTTTATTTTAACTTTTATTTTTTTAAATATTTACGTGCACTTTGTATTTGATAGTTTAAGATCATAAATTCCCGAAACACAGTTACTCTAGTTTGGGAATTAATGTAATCACTTTTTTTAAATGTTTACCTTACCCACTGCTTTAATGTGTACCTCCTTACAAATGTAATCAAATGAGAACATCTTCATGATGCCTGCCACCACTCGAGATACAGGTTAATTCCTAGTTCGATGGTGGTTGGCTGATTGTTGGCTGTTTATTGATATAATACTATGTTTAACATGTACAACTGTTTTTACTGTAATTTGAAGTGGAACAATAAAGGTTTTTATTATATTATTATTATTATTCTCTTCTTGTACAGTCTCTCGTCCTTCCTCTTTTCGACTACGCCGATGTTTGTTGTACAAACATCAGTGAAGCTTATCTCAATAAACTTGACCGTCTCCTCAACAATGGTATTCGCTTTATCTTCGGTCTCCGTAAGTACGACCACATTTCTGCTTACCGGTTCAAGCTTAAATGGCTTCCCATCCGACATCGCAGAGAAATAATAATCCTGTGCACTCTCTTCAACATACTTCGTAACCCTCACTCTCCGACCTATTTGGCACAGCGCTTCAACTATCTGGCTTCCACTACTTTGCGCAACCTTCACTCTTCCCATAATCTCACTCTTTTCACACCTCTTTTCAAGACCGGCTTTATGTCGGACTCTTTCACCATCTCTGCGATTCGACTTTGGAATTCTCTCCCCAATGAAATCAGAATGTCCCCCAACAAATTTACTTTTAAAAAGTCTCTCCGCAACCACTATCTTAACCTTGGCTTTCTTCAGAATTAACAGCCATTTTCTTTTATTTGTGTTCTTTGGATGTCGTCATTATCATCACCTTTATCATTCATAATTTTGTATTTATTAAGTTTATGTATTCTTTGTATGTTTATTATTATTTTGCTTATGTATCCTATTATATATTTGTGTAATATTAGTATGTATGTTTATGTTAGTGCATTTTACTTCTTTTTCTTACCACACTTCTCACATATTATTAACTAGCGGTCCCCCGCGACTTCGTCCGCGCGTTTTGAGTTTGCTCCCTCCCCTCCCGTCGCAGCGTCATATTTTATATCCTAAAGCCTTTCTCGATAAATAAGCTATCCAACACAGAAATATTTTTTCAAATCGGTCCAGCAGTTCCTGAGATAAGCGCGTTCAAATAAACTCTTCAGCTTTATAATATTAGTATAGATTAGCGCAAGCGCACGTTGTACTTAAGCTGCGAACATTATTTTGGTGCGGAGTTATGTTAAAACTGTGATAGCTCCTAAGATATTTATTGAAATCAAATGATATAAAGGGCAACTTGGTTCTAAATGAAATGCTCGTGATGATGAATGTATTTATTTTGATAAGAATAAATACCTGTGTGTATAATACACCTCTAAAAATAATGCATTATTTTTTTACAAATTTATTAACATAAAAAAGGTTGTAGTAAGTCAACCATAAAAGATAGACATATGCTGTCGCGGACTTTATTATAGAACTCTTAATGTTGAACAATCCTGTCATACATGATTTTTGAGTAACTTAAGCGGTTTCCGCAGCGTACGCAGCGGAAACTCTCAAAAGGAATATCTTTCTCCCGTTTTCGCAACATTTTTCATTTCTGCTGTGGTTTTATGAGTCATATCTTTATGTTTTATAGCCTAAAGCCTTCCTCGATAAATGGACTATCCAACGCAAAAGTAATTTTTCAAATCGGGCCAGTAGTTTTTGAGATTAGCGCGTTCAAACAAACAAACAAACTCTTCAGCTTTATAATATTAGTATAGATATTCCGCCACTGATTTAACTCTGCATTACCAGGTGGTTGACTGGTAGAGAATGCCACTAGGCATTAAGTCCGCCAATTGTAAAACTAACAGTGCAATAAAGTTTAAATAAATAAATAAAATAAACATTGGCACGTGGCAGGACTTCGATGTTACGCACACGATCAGACCACTCGTAGTTCATTATTTTACGCAGGCATTTCAGGTAGATACGGTCTAGTGTGCGTATCAGGTGACGATACAAGTACACGTCTCAGAGGAATGAAGAAGATTTGGCAGCACAATTGCAATGTAAACGGATATTTTGGTTTACAGCTTAATATCGTTCGAACAGTAAAACCGTGGAACACAGCTTGCCAAACGCTGCTGCTGCAGCACTGACTCTGCAGTTTATTTCAGCGTCAAGGTCACAATTGGATGTTAAAGTGTTCCTCAGGTATCGGAAACTTTTCTCTTGTTTCGAAGTGTCTTCACCAAGTTTGATGTCTAGTGTCTCATGAGCATGAACGTTCAGAGACATCACCTCCGTCTTTTTGACACTGACTTAAGTAAGCCAAACTTGCAACACGCTTGGTGTAATGCTGATATAAGTCTTTGCAAAGCGTCTGGAGATTCTGCTAAGAAGCACAGGTTGTCAGTATACTACATGATCTCAGTGATCACTGCATGTGACAATTTAGTGTGTGCCTTAAGTCTGGATAAGTTAAAAAGGCCGTCATCAGTGCCAAATCGGATGCCTTCAGAGACAGACTGCAAACCTTTCTTCACGACTACCGCAAAGTGTAAGGCGAATAATATGGGTGTGATGATAACACAACATTGTTTCACCCCACAAGTAACGAGGAAGAAATCAAAATCGTCGTCTACAATAACACATCATTGCATGTCGTCATGCAAGAGTCGTCTGAGCCTCACGATTTTGCATCCTTTCTTTTTTAGCACCATCTATAAAGCTTCACGAGGCACTCTGTCGAACGCTTTCTCTAGGTCAACAAAGCAAAGGTACACCTGACGACCTTGTTTTCTGCTTTTTTCCTGCATTTGACGCACAGAGAAGATAGCATCACAAGTGCCACGTTGGTCGGAAGCCAAACTGGGTTTCAGGCAGAATTGTTACGGACAATTTAAGCAAGCGGTTTAACTTGATAAAAAGTTGAATAAAACTTGAGCAAAAGCTTTTCGAGGTGTCGACAGAAGGCAAATGCCACGGTAAGATTTGCAGACAGAACGATCACCTTTGTTATTATAAAAGGTGCCAATACAAGACGCTCTGCCTCCCACTTGCGAACAAAGAGATCCCAGACTTGGCTGTGAAACTCCACACCCCTATATTTCAGCAGTTTTCCCGGTATAAGATCAATCTCTACCGCTCGTTTATTATGATGTACATAAATAATGATGTCCCGAATCTTGGGAAATGTCCTGGAATATTTTTTTGTACTAAGGGAGTTTTCGATTATTGTCTCTGTTCTTCAAAGATAATTCTTATAAGCCCTACATATTCCTTTCACTGCTTATTAGTAACAAGTCCAATATTTTTCTCCTTCCAGGTGTGCGCCGGCGCGCGTCGCGTATACCGCGAGCTGATCGCCGCGCGCCGCGTGCAGCCCGGCCACCCGGCGCGCGCGCCGCCCTCCGCGCTCGCCGCCGAGCCCGCGCTCGTCGAGCTGGCCGCCGCGCACAACACCATAGCGCTCTACTTCACCTTCCTGCGGAGGAAGGCCGAGGTCAGTCCCGTAGTGACAGTATCCCTTACGCTCGTCGCTGCAGCCCGGCCACCCGGCGCGCGCGCCGCCCTCCGCGCTCGCCGCCGAGCCCGCGCTCGTCGAGCTGGCCGCCGCGCACAACACCATAGCGCTCTACTTCACCTTCCTGCGGAGGAAGGCCGAGGTCAGTCCCGTAGTGACAGTATCCCTTACGCTCGTCGCTGCAGCCCGGCCACCCGGCGCGCGCGCCGCCCTCCGCGCTCGCCGCCGAGCCCGCGCTCGTCGAGCTGGCCGCCGCGCACAACACCATAGCGCTCTACTTCACCTTCCTGCGGAGGAAGGCCGAGGTCAGTCCCGTAGTGACAGTATCCCTTACGCTCGTCGCTGCAGCCCGGCCACCCGGCGCGCGCGCCGCCCTCCGCGCTCGCCGCCGAGCCCGCGCTCGTCGAGCTGGCCGCCGCGCACAACACCATAGCGCTCTACTTCACCTTCCTGCGGAGGAAGGCCGAGGTCAGTCCCGTAGTGACAGTATCCCTTACGCTCGTCGCTGCAGCCCGGCCACCCGGCGCGCGCGCCGCCCTCCGCGCTCGCCGCCGAGCCCGCGCTCGTCGAGCTGGCCGCCGCGCACAACACCATAGCGCTCTACTTCACCTTCCTGCGGAGGAAGGCCGAGGTCAGTCCCGTAGTGACAGTATCCCTTACGCTCGTCGCTGCAGCCCGGCCACCCGGCGCGCGCGCCGCCCTCCGCGCTCGCCGCCGAGCCCGCGCTCGTCGAGCTGGCCGCCGCGCACAACACCATAGCGCTCTACTTCACCTTCCTGCGGAGGAAGGCCGAGGTCAGTCCCGTAGTGACAGTATCCCTTACGCTCGTCGCTGCAGCCCGGCCACCCGGCGCGCGCGCCGCCCTCCGCGCTCGCCGCCGAGCCCGCGCTCGTCGAGCTGGCCGCCGCGCACAACACCATAGCGCTCTACTTCACCTTCCTGCGGAGGAAGGCCGAGGTCAGTCCCGTAGTGACAGTATCCCTTACGCTCGTCGCTGCAGCCCGGCCACCCGGCGCGCGCGCCGCCCTCCGCGCTCGCCGCCGAGCCCGCGCTCGTCGAGCTGGCCGCCGCGCACAACACCATAGCGCTCTACTTCACCTTCCTGCGGAGGAAGGCCGAGGTCAGTCCCGTAGTGACAGTATCCCTTACGCTCGTCGCTGCAGCCCGGCCACCCGGCGCGCGCGCCGCCCTCCGCGCTCGCCGCCGAGCCCGCGCTCGTCGAGCTGGCCGCCGCGCACAACACCATAGCGCTCTACTTCACCTTCCTGCGGAGGAAGGCCGAGGTCAGTCCCGTAGTGACAGTATCCCTTACGCTCGTCGCTGCAGCCCGGCCACCCGGCGCGCGCGCCGCCCTCCGCGCTCGCCGCCGAGCCCGCGCTCGTCGAGCTGGCCGCCGCGCACAACACCATAGCGCTCTACTTCACCTTCCTGCGGAGGAAGGCCGAGGTCAGTCCCGTAGTGACAGTATCCCTTACGCTCGTCGCTGCAGCCCGGCCACCCGGCGCGCGCGCCGCCCTCCGCGCTCGCCGCCGAGCCCGCGCTCGTCGAGCTGGCCGCCGCGCACAACACCATAGCGCTCTACTTCACCTTCCTGAGGAGGAAGGCCGAGGTAACGACGTTAAATAAAGAGTATTGTTACTCCTCGTTACGAAGTATCTGCACACACATGACTCTTCTTTCATTCTTCATGCTTTTCCTTACCTGAAGGTTGTCTGGAAGAAATTGCTACAAGCAATTAAACCACCTAAATGGTACTTATAGCGAATATATAAGATACTATCCTGTGTAATTATGTTTATGGTGTGCAATAAAATATTTTTAGTATTATTTTCGAGTAAGATGTTTTCTCTCCTAGGAGGTAAAATGAACTGAAACTCACGGGCCTCAGCCAAGTGGGTTGCAGGCAAGTTTTATAAGCTTAGAAATTTTCTTACTATACGGCAAGTATTTAAAATTGACGCTTTTTGTAAAATAATGTAAGTTGCAGGATTGATCTTAGGTGTTTCGAGGCTTTTGTGCAAATCCCTATGACACCGGTTGTTGATATTATGATTGGGATGACTTTTACAGTCGTTACTTTCCCTTGTTATTATTATTTTTATTCTGACCTTCTCATAATAAAAAGCGATCAGAACAGCTACAGAGATACATTTATGCACGAAACCAAGTCGAATCAAGATCTGTCTATCCAAACAGTATTGAAATCTGTGTTACGCGTACAATATGTGTCTATCCAAAACCGTATTGAAATCGGTGGTACGCGCACAGCAGCTTTTCTACATTCTGCACCACACCCGTCTTTTAAAGATGGTTGTCACATATCAAACTACATGGTATCTGAATCATAAGTTGAGGGTAGTTCGAGCGCTGACTGCTACACACAGACCTTGTTATAGTACTTTGCATCCCATGCACACCATTTAAGAAATATTTGTTCAAGTATAAACTGACTATAAACTTCATTTTATCAACAGGCAGATGCATCAACCCTCAACGAGGCGGCACAGAAAGCCAGCAAAGAAGCCATAGAGAAGCTGATCGCGGAGTGCGATCTTACGCGCACCGCGCAAGACATACTGGGACACTACTTAGCTTTGGAAAGGTACTATAGGATATACGCGGGTAGGCGTCGAATTATTCCTCTTGACTATTTATTTAATTTAAATAATAAAAACAAGTTTTTTTAAATTGTTTAATGTTTAAGAATTGAACACTTTTACCTGCCAGTGAAATCCAACAATATCACAAAATGCAATCACTACAGCAATCCATTGAGGAGGTGAAAAATATGTGCAATACTAGGATCACCGAATTTCAAAGGTGTGTTTGTGTGGTACAGAAACAACACTATTTGGCACATTCGGACTGACAGCGCGGTAGCTCAATTGGAAGAGCGTTGGCCCGGTTAGCCAGAAAGTTGCAGGTTCGAATCCCGCCCACACGCAATTTTTGGTTCCTTATTTAATCTTTAAGATAATTGAAGAAGTTGTAATTTTAGAGTACTTAACTATTGACTTTTGTTTCAGATATTTCTTGGAAGAGAACGTAAACAAGGCGTTGAAGATGGCAACTCCTCAAACTGGCGCTACACAGTCTAGTCTCGTTGATGACATTTTCTTCATCGCTAGGAAGGCAATTAGGTAATAAAATTATTCACTTGTGAGATAATTGATTAAAACACAATTTGTTTTTCAAGGAAATTTATAAAATGTTACATCTCCTACGTTTCGAACCACCAGCATGGGATTCGGTTCTATCGAAGACCCAGGCAAGACCACTAACTCCAAGATTACAATACAAGACACATTTAGCTCTTTTTGCTTGGATAGAAACGTAGTTTAATTCTAATAATGAGTAATGGTATTCAATGTTTTTTTAGAAGCATTTAAAAATATCCGTAAATTGTGTTTCAATCATTGATTAGCATTCGCATAAACTTCAGGAACAAGTTTGAATATATCAAAGTGAATTTATGCGATCATGTGATGAATCAACTACGATTTAGGCTTCACATTTCTAAGTCAACGTGCTTCAATAATATTCCGGTTTGAGTCATATTAAGTACAAAAAAATTGCAATATTATTATCTGCGATGGTAATAAATAATAAAGGTATCATATGCGCAGACGCAGTATTTCGACGGGTAGTTTGGAGGGCGTGTGCGCCGTGCTCAACGACGCGGGCGCGCTGGTCGAGCGCGGCGCGGCGGCCCTGAGGCGGTGGCTACGAGCTCCACAGGTAAACTTCGCAATCCATTAGTTTTCATGACTTCTAGATGTGCTTATTTTACCCAGACCTGTCTTTACCATAGGAAAAATATCCTATCTCTGTGGAAGAGTCGAGGTAACCACCAGCGTAATGTGAATAAAAACGAGTCACTCACCAACAATAAAATCGATCCCATGAATGTTTTTTTTTTATTATGACGATCATAGAAATTCTAATTCAATGGATACAGAGACAAGTAGTCAGTCAGACAGAGTGAGTAAATTAAAAATTATGTATCTCACAAAACCTCGTTCCTCTACATACCCCATAACTGTAATCGAGTTATACAACGTAATGTAAAATGCGCAAAATCTCAGACACCCCAAATTATTTTCAATTCAATGAACTAATCCTTAAAGTTAAAAAAATAAATACAATAGTTTCTTGTGGTTTTTTTACTTTTATTGTCACTTCTGATCTTTTTTTGCTCTATGTACGACGGTCTGTCGAGATAGGAGTCGCTAGGTATTCACCGGGTTGCTGCGCTACGATGACATTATTATAACTATCTATGCTCATAAAGAACTAACCATTTATTGTTTACGTATTTCGGCGGGTGTGCGCATAAGTTTTTTTGTAAAATGTGACCCATATTAAAAAGTAGTTCAGCTGCTCGTTATTTCAATCAACCTTTAGGTTTTGTGCATTTAACATCAAACGTTGTTTAGCCAACCTTACCTTTAACTTAGCCAATGGTTACCAGGAGGTGTTGCCGCTTCCCGCTCCGCCGGCGAGCGGCAGCGCGGGCGGGGCGGGCGCGGTGCTGGACGCGGCGGGCTCGCTGGCCGCGCGCCTCAACCGGGACGTGGACGCGCAGCGATGCTTGTTCCTGGTCAGTGCTATGTACTAGGTGTTGCTGGACGCGGCGGGCTCGCTGGCCGCGCGCCTCAACCGGGACGTGGACGCGCAGCGATGCTTGTTCCTGGTCAGTGCTATGTACTAGGTGTTGCTGGACGCGGCGGGCTCGCTGGCCGCGCGCCTCAACCGGGACGTGGACGCGCAGCGATGCTTGTTCCTGGTCAGTGCTATGTACTAGGTGTTGCTGGACGCGGCGGGCTCGCTGGCCGCGCGCCTCAACCGGGACGTGGACGCGCAGCGATGCTTGTTCCTGGTCAGTGCTATGTACTAGGTGTTGCTGGACGCGGCGGGCTCGCTGGCCGCGCGCCTCAACCGGGACGTGGACGCGCAGCGATGCTTGTTCCTGGTCAGTGCTATGTACTAGGTGTTGCTGGACGCGGCGGGCTCGCTGGCCGCGCGCCTCAACCGGGACGTGGACGCGCAGCGATGCTTGTTCCTGGTCAGTGCTATGTACTAGGTGTTGCTGGACGCGGCGGGCTCGCTGGCCGCGCGCCTCAACCGGGACGTGGACGCGCAGCGATGCTTGTTCCTGGTCAGTGCTATGTACTAGGTGTTGCTGGACGCGGCGGGCTCGCTGGCCGCGCGCCTCAACCGGGACGTGGACGCGCAGCGATGCTTGTTCCTGGTCAGTGCTATGTACTAGGTGTTGCTGGACGCGGCGGGCTCGCTGGCCGCGCGCCTCAACCGGGACGTGGACGCGCAGCGATGCTTGTTCCTGGTCAGTGCTATGTACTAGGTGTTGCTGGACGCGGCGGGCTCGCTGGCCGCGCGCCTCAACCGGGACGTGGACGCGCAGCGATGCTTGTTCCTGGTCAGTGCTATGTACTAGGTGTTGCTGGACGCGGCGGGCTCGCTGGCCGCGCGCCTCAACCGGGACGTGGACGCGCAGCGATGCTTGTTCCTGGTCAGTGCTATGTACTAGGTGTTGCTGGACGCGGCGGGCTCGCTGGCCGCGCGCCTCAACCGGGACGTGGACGCGCAGCGATGCTTGTTCCTGGTCAGTGCTATGTACTAGGTGTTGCTGGACGCGGCGGGCTCGCTGGCCGCGCGCCTCAACCGGGACGTGGACGCGCAGCGATGCTTGTTCCTGGTCAGTGCTATGTACTAGGTGTTGCTGGACGCGGCGGGCTCGCTGGCCGCGCGCCTCAACCGGGACGTGGACGCGCAGCGATGCTTGTTCCTGGTCAGTGCTATGTACTAGGTGTTGCTGGACGCGGCGGGCTCGCTGGCCGCGCGCCTCAACCGGGACGTGGACGCGCAGCGATGCTTGTTCCTGGTCAGTGCTATGTACTAGGTGTTGCTGGACGCGGCGGGCTCGCTGGCCGCGCGCCTCAACCGGGACGTGGACGCGCAGCGATGCTTGTTCCTGGTCAGTGCTATGTACTAGGTGTTGCTGGACGCGGCGGGCTCGCTGGCCGCGCGCCTCAACCGGGACGTGGACGCGCAGCGATGCTTGTTCCTGGTCAGTGCTATGTACTAGGTGTTGCTGGACGCGGCGGGCTCGCTGGCCGCGCGCCTCAACCGGGACGTGGACGCGCAGCGATGCTTGTTCCTGGTCAGTGCTATGTACTAGGTGTTGCTGGACGCGGCGGGCTCGCTGGCCGCGCGCCTCAACCGGGACGTGGACGCGCAGCGATGCTTGTTCCTGGTCAGTGCTATGTACTAGGTGTTGCTGGACGCGGCGGGCTCGCTGGCCGCGCGCCTCAACCGGGACGTGGACGCGCAGCGATGCTTGTTCCTGGTCAGTGCTATGTACTAGGTGTTGCTGGACGCGGCGGGCTCGCTGGCCGCGCGCCTCAACCGGGACGTGGACGCGCAGCGATGCTTGTTCCTGGTCAGTGCTATGTACTAGGTGTTGCTGGACGCGGCGGGCTCGCTGGCCGCGCGCCTCAACCGGGACGTGGACGCGCAGCGATGCTTGTTCCTGGTCAGTGCTATGTACTAGGTGTTGCTGGACGCGGCGGGCTCGCTGGCCGCGCGCCTCAACCGGGACGTGGACGCGCAGCGATGCTTGTTCCTGGTCAGTGCTATGTACTAGGTGTTGCTGGACGCGGCGGGCTCGCTGGCCGCGCGCCTCAACCGGGACGTGGACGCGCAGCGATGCTTGTTCCTGGTCAGTGCTATGTACTAGGTGTTGCTGGACGCGGCGGGCTCGCTGGCCGCGCGCCTCAACCGGGACGTGGACGCGCAGCGATGCTTGTTCCTGGTCAGTGCTATGTACTAGGTGTTGCTGGACGCGGCGGGCTCGCTGGCCGCGCGCCTCAACCGGGACGTGGACGCGCAGCGATGCTTGTTCCTGGTCAGTGCTATGTACTAGGTGTTGCTGGACGCGGCGGGCTCGCTGGCCGCGCGCCTCAACCGGGACGTGGACGCGCAGCGATGCTTGTTCCTGGTCAGTGCTATGTACTAGGTGTTGCTGGACGCGGCGGGCTCGCTGGCCGCGCGCCTCAACCGGGACGTGGACGCGCAGCGATGCTTGTTCCTGGTCAGTGCTATGTACTAGGTGTTGCTGGACGCGGCGGGCTCGCTGGCCGCGCGCCTCAACCGGGACGTGGACGCGCAGCGATGCTTGTTCCTGGTCAGTGCTATGTACTAGGTGTTGCTGGACGCGGCGGGCTCGCTGGCCGCGCGCCTCAACCGGGACGTGGACGCGCAGCGATGCTTGTTCCTGGTCAGTGCTATGTACTAGGTGTTGCTGGACGCGGCGGGCTCGCTGGCCGCGCGCCTCAACCGGGACGTGGACGCGCAGCGATGCTTGTTCCTGGTCAGTGCTATGTACTAGGTGTTGCTGGACGCGGCGGGCTCGCTGGCCGCGCGCCTCAACCGGGACGTGGACGCGCAGCGATGCTTGTTCCTGGTCAGTGCTATGTACTAGGTGTTGCTGGACGCGGCGGGCTCGCTGGCCGCGCGCCTCAACCGGGACGTGGACGCGCAGCGATGCTTGTTCCTGGTCAGTGCTATGTACTAGGTGTTGCTGGACGCGGCGGGCTCGCTGGCCGCGCGCCTCAACCGGGACGTGGACGCGCAGCGATGCTTGTTCCTGGTCAGTGCTATGTACTAGGTGTTGCTGGACGCGGCGGGCTCGCTGGCCGCGCGCCTCAACCGGGACGTGGACGCGCAGCGATGCTTGTTCCTGGTCAGTGCTATGTACTAGGTGTTGCTGGACGCGGCGGGCTCGCTGGCCGCGCGCCTCAACCGGGACGTGGACGCGCAGCGATGCTTGTTCCTGGTCAGTGCTATGTACTAGGTGTTGCTGGACGCGGCGGGCTCGCTGGCCGCGCGCCTCAACCGGGACGTGGACGCGCAGCGATGCTTGTTCCTGGTCAGTGCTATGTACTAGGTGTTGCTGGACGCGGCGGGCTCGCTGGCCGCGCGCCTCAACCGGGACGTGGACGCGCAGCGATGCTTGTTCCTGGTCAGTGCTATGTACTAGGTGTTGCTGGACGCGGCGGGCTCGCTGGCCGCGCGCCTCAACCGGGACGTGGACGCGCAGCGATGCTTGTTCCTGGTCAGTGCTATGTACTAGGTGTTGCTGGACGCGGCGGGCTCGCTGGCCGCGCGCCTCAACCGGGACGTGGACGCGCAGCGATGCTTATTCCTGGTCAGTTCTATCTACGACTATACGTGTTTTTATGACGTATGACTTACTTTCAGATACCGGGTGTAACCAGACGTGCGCTTACATATTAATACAGTAATTTTAAGCGTCGTACGTCGTAGTTGAACTTTAATTAAATTAATACACAAATTAATCCTTGATCCCTGCGTCAGTAGCGAGCTATTGCAACGTGCATTGGTAATAAGAGTATTCTAAATTCAATTTAAATCTTGGCAAAACTTGCGTGTATATGTACGTTAAACGATCCGTTTAAATAGTGAGGCTCATCTTCGTTAATGTCTGTCTAATTGAATTTCTTTGTAAAAACACTTTTTCCAAATGCAGATTAGAAATCTTTATTCTTGTCTATTATGCTTGTATTTGAGTCAAATAAATGTATTTTCTTTCTTTCTTTCTTTCAAATCGTTAATTTACTATGTCTTATTATTTATATATGACGTTGATGCCGAATCCTTCCCATTCCAGGAACTTGAAGGTATCTTCCAATGCCTCTGAAAACGATTCCGGAGATAAAAAGTCTCCCCGTCTTACACCTCTTCGCAGTGAAATTGCCCTCGAATTGATAATTGACATGGTGGCGTTGTTATACAAACAGTTCAACATCTCTATATGTATGAACAGGGCCGTTTTAAAATACGGCGGTTCAACGATTGTCTAGGCTGATTTCCGGGATGTCTTCGGTGTAGTATTGGGTCAGGATTGGTCTTGGAACGTCAACAGGTTTTGTCCAATAGACATGACCCTTGCAAACTTTTGGGAGCCTTTGTTTCGCTTTATCGTTTCTTTAACACTATTCCTGCTATTATATAGTTTTCAGCATTAATATAAGGTGTGTTCCGAGAGTTTTTGCTGTCTATTTTTCGACCAGACCTACAAAAACTTACACCTCACTTGGACCAGTTTCCACAAACCACTGAAACGCAGTCCTCTAATCTAGGGCCTCGGTAATCAAAGCTGTTTCACTACTCGAGTTGAAAGCTTTTGGAATTTTGGATATAGGCACGAGTAGGTCGGAGCGTGGACTCCATCAGACGGGACCTATCCAATTTGACATTTATATTTATTTTAACTCGCATCATCCGGTGGTCGCTGCCGGTTTTCACCCTGTTGATCACGGAGACATCACTGAATAACCATCTCTTGGAGGGCAGGATAAAGTCTATCTTATTATCGGAAATTAACCAGGTCCACTTCCTTTGAGGCGGCTTCTAGAAGAAAGAGTTCATCGCAAAGGATCCCTCCTTCTCCAAAATGTCGGCCAGCCTCTGTCCTCTGACGATCCTTTGACCATATCCAAAAGGTCCTAGTTTCAACTCATCCTTGTCTCGCTTGCCGAGTTTTGCGTTGAAGTCCCCAATAACCCTGCATCCGTTTGCAGCTGTGACGCTGCTGACCGTCACAGCTCTATATTTAATTGCGCCTTTGATTGGATGGTTAACCCGCCATCAGTCCGTCGCCAGAGCCTCATCTGTTGAAACAGGTAGCACCACGTGAAGGTGTGATTGTCCTGGTTGGTTAAGCTCCCTTACTTCCTAACTCGTAAACCATACATCAATAAATTGTTATTTATCGCAAATCAGCTTTCAAGTGTCATGATTGACCTGTGGATTAGTATTTAAATCAATTACGTATTTTCGCCATAACGAACGAGAATATTTTAGTAAAAGATAATTCTTTCAAATCTTAATTTAGATCTTTGATTTAATACTGGATGTTATGTAGGTTATAGAAGACTTATAATAATAACCTTTGTGACCGCAAAAAATAATGAATTTAGATTTGGCCGCCTTCTGTTTCGTTCAGGCGCACACCAACGAAGCGGAAGCAGGCGGGGAGTGGTCGGAGCGGCTGGCGGCCGAGGCCTGCGCCGACGCGGACGCGCTCACGCGCTGCGACAGCGACCGCGACAAGCTGCAGTCGTGCGCCGCCGGCCTGGCCGCCGCGGCCGCCGCGTACAGAGCTGCACACGAGCTAGCGCTGGATGGGATCAAAGCAGCCCTCAAGCCGAGGGTCGTGGCCTGGGCAGAGTATATTGCTGACCCGGGAATGGAACCAGGTAAATACTAGTAGTGTGTTGAAAGGGTATGATGAGTATAAGTTAAAAAAATATTAATACTAAAGCGAGGACGGGTTTAAATTGACAAGTGTCTGAAATCCAGTGGTTTGATTTTGAATGTGTAAAAAACATAGTGCTGTTTTGCGAACATAATACTGTCAAGTGTTGTGTGTCGAGGACATAAAATATGCGATAGAATAGTTAGCTTGTGGACCATGGTACCGGCGGCGACCACAATAAACGACTTCGAAGGAGTGTAGACCGATATGTCTGCCAATGTCAACTCAGCCGCAAGTTCTCTTCATTTACTCCGTTATTATGGCGCTTGCAACGGTGCCGAATTATCGGAAGATCATAAATAAACATGATAGCAATGCTGTATCTAACTATTCTAATGATCAGTAAAAGACGTAAAAGTGCATCATATTGTTACAGAGGAAATGGAGGAGGACGCGGACGCCTTGCCGTTAGCGCTGGACGCCCTACTGGAAAGTGCGCGCGCGCAGCTGTCGTCGCGATCAGCTGAGGCGGTGCTGCTGGCGCTACTGACCGATCTGGCCGCGCGCGCCGAGGCCAGGATACTGCACCACCACTACGATAGAGTAAGTGGATTTAGCGACCCTTGGTAGCTCCCACTAAAACTAGATATCTAATTGGAGAGTGCGCGTACGCAGCTATCATCGCTATCGGCTGAAGCAATACTTTATGCGCTTCTGGCGGACTAGGTGCCAGGGCTGAGGCGAGTATATTGCACCAACGATAGAGTAAGTGGATGTAATATTGACCATAATTTCCATTGGAGTCTCCACATCGAAAAGTTCTGTACTAAGCTTAAGCAATTCTTAGCTAACATCACCATTATGAATCGTCGCATTCCATTTTAGGTCCAATTAATGCTATACAACGCACTCGCTGAGTCTCATGTCCAATATGGTCTAAGCAGCTACATATCTCGACCAAATCTATAATCTACAAATTTAAATACTGAAAACAATTGTCCCTGACAAAATCAAAAATAGATGTCGATATAATGCACCTGGTCTTTTCAAACATTGCTAAACACTTCCAATCCATCTGCAGACACAGTGCACGATATTAAAGGCTATTTTTTGTAGATTCTTTTAAAACCCCTGTTAGCCACCCTGTATTCACACGAGCGATATCTAAGAACCGGCTTTGCCAGCCGAGTACAAACAACGCGTACGGCGCACGAACGGCGAAGTACCTACTGCCTCGGCTTATAAATAGTTTACCACCTAAATTAGTGAATAGTACCACGGCCAATAACATAAAACATTAGCTAAAAGATTACTTCGACAGTTAATAAAATAAGTAACTTAATAGTTATTGTGAATAATTAGAACTTAAATGTATTGTGCAAACTTGTTAACTTTAGTTCAAACCTAAGTGTTTTTTTTAACAGCTATAGTTGTTAAATTTGTAAATTGGTATTTTTTATGGTAAATAAAAAAAGTGACCCTGGGTGGCTTTCACTAGAGCTAGATATCTAATTGGAGAGTGCGTGTACGCAGCTGTCATCGCGATCTGCTGAAGCAGTACTTTATGCGCTTCTGGCGGACTTGGGTGCCAGGGCTGAGGCGAGGATATTGCACCATCATTTAGTCACCCTCGGTAGCTTCTACTATTACTATAGTTGTGCAGACGGGAAGAAGTCTCGTCAGTTCAGTGTGTAAAAGGTTAATATAGAAACTAACTCCCTGGCGTAGATATCCTTTTCCATAAGATACTTAATTCCTAGAGCCCTAGTCCAGCCTAATAATAGATACGTAGATATAATAAGGAAGTTGTGGTATGAGAGCTGCTCCCAGGTCGCCCAGGGAAGCAGCGTCAGGACTGTGGGTAGGTGATGTGGACCTGCTGAAACTATAAGGGATCCGTTTTTTGGCATTCGGCTACGGAACCCTGAAAATCGATAGGGTTTACTTCGAAAACCGTGATTGTTTAATTTTTAAATTATTATTTCCTCGAATATATTTTTAATTGATTTTTTGATCAGAACAAGGTACATAATCACCTCTGAAAATCCCGCTCGTATTGAAATCAAGATAGGGTGTTATAAGATCATCCAGACTATAGTTCCTATGTTCCATCCACCGGACTGTAGTCCCCGACCAATCCCCCTTGGTCGGCGCTTCTCTTTATCTTCCTGCCCCTGGAGCGCCATACTCCAATCAAAGTTCGAATGGACAATGATCATATAATTTATTTACAAGGGTGAATTCATCATACAAACAAATGTTTCCAGGAGGGCGGGCTAGTAGTGGAGCGGCGCGCGCGGCGGCTGGCCTCGTGGGCCGGCGCCAACATCCCCCCGGCCCGCGAGCGCGTGGCGCGCCTCACGCAGGCCGCGGCGCTGCTCGCCTTGGAGCGGCTGGCGCACCTGCCCGACGTGCTGTCGCCCGCCGCCAGGCTGGCGCCTCACCTCGTCAGAGACGTGCTGGCTCGCAGGTGAGTCGCCGCTGTCGTGTGATGTCATGTGATGTACCTACTGCTCAACATGCGCGTGGCGCGCCTCACGCAGGCCGCGGCGCTGCTCGCCTTGGAGCGGCTGGCGCACCTGCCCGACGTGCTGTCGCCCGCCGCCAGGCTGGCGCCTCACCTCGTCAGAGACGTGCTGGCTCGCAGGTGAGTCGCCGCTGTCGTGTGATGTCATGTGATGTACCTACTGCTCAACATGCGCGTGGCGCGCCTCACGCAGGCCGCGGCGCTGCTCGCCTTGGAGCGGCTGGCGCACCTGCCCGACGTGCTGTCGCCCGCCGCCAGGCTGGCGCCTCACCTCGTCAGAGACGTGCTGGCTCGCAGGTGAGTCGCCGCTGTCGTGTGATGTCATGTGATGTACCTACTGCTCAACATGCGCGTGGCGCGCCTCACGCAGGCCGCGGCGCTGCTCGCCTTGGAGCGGCTGGCGCACCTGCCCGACGTGCTGTCGCCCGCCGCCAGGCTGGCGCCTCACCTCGTCAGAGACGTGCTGGCTCGCAGGTGAGTCGCCGCTGTCGTGTGATGTCATGTGATGTACCTACTGCTCAACATGCGCGTGGCGCGCCTCACGCAGGCCGCGGCGCTGCTCGCCTTGGAGCGGCTGGCGCACCTGCCCGACGTGCTGTCGCCCGCCGCCAGGCTGGCGCCTCACCTCGTCAGAGACGTGCTGGCTCGCAGGTGAGTCGCCGCTGTCGTGTGATGTCATGTGATGTACCTACTGCTCAACATGCGCGTGGCGCGCCTCACGCAGGCCGCGGCGCTGCTCGCCTTGGAGCGGCTGGCGCACCTGCCCGACGTGCTGTCGCCCGCCGCCAGGCTGGCGCCTCACCTCGTCAGAGACGTGCTGGCTCGCAGGTGAGTCGCCGCTGTCGTGTGATGTCATGTGATGTACCTACTGCTCAACATGCGCGTGGCGCGCCTCACGCAGGCCGCGGCGCTGCTCGCCTTGGAGCGGCTGGCGCACCTGCCCGACGTGCTGTCGCCCGCCGCCAGGCTGGCGCCTCACCTCGTCAGAGACGTGCTGGCTCGCAGGTGAGTCGCCGCTGTCGTGTGATGTCATGTGATGTACCTACTGCTCAACATGCGCGTGGCGCGCCTCACGCAGGCCGCGGCGCTGCTCGCCTTGGAGCGGCTGGCGCACCTGCCCGACGTGCTGTCGCCCGCCGCCAGGCTGGCGCCTCACCTCGTCAGAGACGTGCTGGCTCGCAGGTGAGTCGCCGCTGTCGTGTGATGTCATGTGATGTACCTACTGCTCAACATGCGCGTGGCGCGCCTCACGCAGGCCGCGGCGCTGCTCGCCTTGGAGCGGCTGGCGCACCTGCCCGACGTGCTGTCGCCCGCCGCCAGGCTGGCGCCTCACCTCGTCAGAGACGTGCTGGCTCGCAGGTGAGTCGCCGCTGTCGTGTGATGTCATGTGATGTACCTACTGCTCAACATGCGCGTGGCGCGCCTCACGCAGGCCGCGGCGCTGCTCGCCTTGGAGCGGCTGGCGCACCTGCCCGACGTGCTGTCGCCCGCCGCCAGGCTGGCGCCTCACCTCGTCAGAGACGTGCTGGCTCGCAGGTGAGTCGCCGCTGTCGTGTGATGTCATGTGATGTACCTACTGCTCAACATGCGCGTGGCGCGCCTCACGCAGGCCGCGGCGCTGCTCGCCTTGGAGCGGCTGGCGCACCTGCCCGACGTGCTGTCGCCCGCCGCCAGGCTGGCGCCTCACCTCGTCAGAGACGTGCTGGCTCGCAGGTGAGTCGCCGCTGTCGTGTGATGTCATGTGATGTACCTACTGCTCAACATGCGCGTGGCGCGCCTCACGCAGGCCGCGGCGCTGCTCGCCTTGGAGCGGCTGGCGCACCTGCCCGACGTGCTGTCGCCCGCCGCCAGGCTGGCGCCTCACCTCGTCAGAGACGTGCTGGCTCGCAGGTGAGTCGCCGCTGTCGTGTGATGTCATGTGATGTACCTACTGCTCAACATGCGCGTGGCGCGCCTCACGCAGGCCGCGGCGCTGCTCGCCTTGGAGCGGCTGGCGCACCTGCCCGACGTGCTGTCGCCCGCCGCCAGGCTGGCGCCTCACCTCGTCAGAGACGTGCTGGCTCGCAGGTGAGTCGCCGCTGTCGTGTGATGTCATGTGATGTACCTACTACTACATAAATAAATAAATATGACGGTACAGCGTTTATGAGCGCTGGCCTTTTCAGTCTCAGACGCAACTTCGAACGCTAGCGTGCTCAGAGACAAAAGCAGTCATAATGACAGAAGGAAAATTAGGGGCGCTATTTTTGCATCACTCTCCTACGGATATATGGCGTGTGATTTTCGTTGATAAATGTTTTATTTTTAGAAAACGGAATAATATGGCGATTTTCGAACGAAAATCACTTTTAATGTGTGATTCAGAATTATGGTTCTAGACGAGCTCGCCCATTTTAGGCCGTTTCTATATAAATAAATATGCACCAGACATCGAACTTGAAAATTGTCTTCCCTGTGCTACGAATACCAGCCAACGATTGCCATAAATACATATAAATCCTATCTATCTAGTCCATAACTAAAGTACAAATGTGCGTGCTCATCACATAAACCTTCGCCCCTTGCGGAATTCCAACCCGCAACCGCTGGCATAGTAGTCAGAAACGCTAATCACTGGTCGTCAAAAAAACGTATAGCTGGCGTGTTATCAACTGAAACATGTCAAAGACAAGTCTGTCCCGCCTGCACTTACCGGTGAAATGGCGCGCTGCATATTTCTATCTCTATTGGTCTTATGACCGTAATTCGGTTGCTAACGCGTAGAGCCCACACCAAATAAATATGGTATCTACAGTGGCCTGCACATAAGGTTACCCACTTTTGTTGCAAACTAGCGCTTCTTACAAGTGCATAAGATACCACAGTGTTTACCTTGACATGCTGTTGTCCGTACTAGGCATAAAACATTTCATGAATAGTAGATGAAATTTCATATGAAATGAAAATCGTTATTCACACCTGCTACTTTTTTTCACGTAGACTGCTACAAATAGCACTCCGCGAAATCATAGATCATACGCATTTCATTTCATTGACGAACGAAATGTAGCGGGTGAAATTTCGTAAGCGCCAGCGAGCGAGTAGGAATGATTATGCTCCATGCGTGACTTACGACGCAAAGAAAAAATAAATTTTAATCTCATATCGTGACGTTGAGATCATTTCGTAATGTTTTTTTAGCGGGTCGGTACGAATATAGTACCTATTATTTGCGTACATGAAATTCATATGAATGAAATTTATTAGTCGCGTCGCAATAAAAAAACATTGGCAATGAAATTTCACTTGTGATTACGTATGAAAAAATCATTTCATTAAATGTAAAATGCATAAAAAGTAGCAATCATTTCCATGCCTAGTATGTTCAATTTAGTCAAATGAAACGAGTCATTTGACAACATTAGTGAGTAAAGCTGTCATTACTACCCCGGGTGTACATTCTACCTAAGCAGAAGATAGTATGTTAGTATTTACTATATTTTTTATGTTCCAGAACTGATTTCAAGATTGAGGATATAAAGCGACTGAAGTTTTAACCACTGCATTTATTCGGACATAATATATTTTAATCATTATTGTTATTTATTTGTGATAAGAAATACTAAATTATATTTATTTAATCTTACAACGCTGTTTTTCTCCATTTAACATTATTCATATTTTATATGTGGCGATTTCTACATTGTCTCTAAATAAGTTAAGTCACCAAAATCCGTCATAAAATAAAACAAAATAAGTTTGCAATAACATATATATTTTCTTTGATTGGAATATAATAGTTTAGTTATTTAGTTAACTTACACTGAGTAAATACATTTGGGTGCAAACACTTGAATATTCAAAATACATAATTTGATTTTTCTAATATTACCCCAAGATTCACGAAATGTAGACATAATAGATATTGATTGTGAAAAAATATGTGTATTATAAATTGTGATAATCTTTCATAAAATCTATTTCGATATTTCTTAAAAGGCACTTTAAACTTTGGGGACTTAATTTCAGGTTGTTCGTTGCATTTTTACCTTAAAATACTTCATTATCTTACACTTGAAATACCTAAAAGAAGCGTTAAAAGTAAATGCCATAGAGAACCACGTATTGAATAAAATGGTCGTGTCTTCACGCAATTGATACATCTTCTATTTATTTTCAAACATGCAAACAAATTTTTGCTACTTATAACACTGACCACAATCATTCAATACTGAAGTGTTTTGTAACAATGAGTGACTGAAATAACCCAAGTAGTTTATTTTTTTCAACTTACACACATCGGTTTCTCAGCCTTACAGCATGTTTTATAATGTCCTAATAAGTTCTGGATACCGGTATCTGTTCAATACTGCATACTTAACTAAACCCAAAGACTCGTGGCAGTCCGTGCCCTTTATCACTATCGATTATACACAAAATGCACGCAAAATTCCATTCTCAAACGTATTGTTATCGATAAACGCACGTAACAAAAACACGCATTTCTGTGTCTGTGTGACGTTGCCCATAAACAGTGCAAGTGGAAAGGAGAAAAATGATGTGCGCTGTCTCATTTGTACGTTTCATTGTTTCGCCTGCCACGAGTGCTTGGGTGTACCATAAACGAAGTTCCATTCCTTAATTAAACCCAAATGTTCCTACTGTTAAAAGACCTTAGTTATTAGAAATGGCATGTAGTTGATCAAGGAGCTGAATATTTATCAGTTTTCATTTAAAATTAGTTATGAATACATTTATCAACCCATTTATACTAAAATTTAACAAATGAAAAATCTTTGAACTAAGTCTTAACTAATTTAAAAAAAGTTGATCATGTTAGGCACATTGTACCTTATGTATCCAAGACGCTATTTTGTCTGTATATCCGGGTTAATAGCTGGATATTGCTTATTTGTTGGTATATTGAAACATACCCCTAGTAAGATTAAACGAGTTATTTCAATAACACATTGCGCAGAATGTTTAGTACAATCACACAAAACAACACAATTATAAGTATTTAGCACACAAAAGTACATAAAGATATAACGTAACACTCTTCGCAAATAAACAAAATAACGTCAGTAACAGGTAAATATATTAGAATGTCAATATTTGTATCACTTTGTTATGGAATAAACAATCTCTAATGTGATTATGGAATTGAGCATACGTACTTAATGAATATATAAAAACAATATCTACATAATTAAAGTTTTCAGATTTAGTCTTGTCATTAAAAGATACAATTGGATAAATTACTTATCGTCAGTATACAGTGCATGTAATAAGATTATGTACAAAATCAAGTGCAATCTAAGTTATTTAATTATTCAATCTCAATTTAAGGTGGGTCATTCGGTCATTCCAATATTCAAAGGCACTTTAGTGTGTGAAGTTGTCCATTCTACAAAACTAGTATTACTACTGAATGCAGTGGAATCAATACCACCAAACATGTTAAATTCATTTTTATTAATTTTACAGATTGAATTAGGAAATTTAATACTTTAAAAAATAATACATATAATTTTGTCATGACAGGCGAATAATTCCAATAAAATCAATTAAATGAGCAAAAATGTTACGTCGCATAATTTGTTTTCTTTGGTTTTACATTTGTCGCTAAGATCTCATCTCTAATAAATTCGTCTCGCATACACAAAATAGTCAGAACATATTTACTGACTCCAAATATATTATATCATTTGTATCACATTATAGTAAACATGTGTTTAAGAAACTAAACACCATCATAAAATAATAATAAATAGCGAAAATATAAAAAGGAATATCCTAAAACTATTGTTATCATAAAAGGATTAAATACAGTTAGAGAGAATAAGTACAAAACAAACTTAGTTTATCTTACATCTATAATATTAAACAACAAATAAAACAAACCTTCACTGATTTTAATAATAGTATTTTGACTAAATATAAAATCGTGTAAAATACACCTGATAATAGTTTTCAATCATTAGAATTAATAAATAGTATAATAGTACAGTCTAGCACTTTCTGATATCTATAGACTTTTATGCATAAGTGCAGTAATAATGGGTGTAAATCATTAAAAATGTAAAAGATATTACGTTTCTGTGTGCGAAAAGTGAAGCGTTGATCAGGATTTTCAACATCATAACACATGTAACGAATTGATAACAGCGTTCAGGCTGTCCCAGTCGCGATAACCAACGCTCAAAATATTTCTGTACAGTCCTGTATGGTAAACCGAATCGATTACTTATCTCTATACCGTTAAGAGAATGCAGACACTTAATTTGTAACAATTTATTCAAAACAATATCTGATAGGCAATGCTTAAGTATAAAAAACCGGCTAAGTGTGTGTCGGACTCACGCATTGAAGGTTCCGTGCCAACTTTAACTGAATAAGACGTCCACTTGCTTCCACGAATATCTTTTTTTTAAATTTTTGTGTAAGAATCGTGAAGCGGTTAACAGAATACACCTACTTACTAAGTTTCAACTGCGTAATGCGAATAATTTCAGAATAAAGTGGCTGTGACATACCGACGGACAGGCAGACAGATTTGATAATACTTCAAGGGTTTTTTTTTTATATTTTGCTACGGAACCCTAAAAACTGTTAGCTTCCCATTATTTCCCGATTTGATGACACAGGCTGGTCTGACGAATAACACATCCATCACAGAATGCGGTCTTATTCTAACGTGGTGCGTACATTTTAAAATACATTTTCACTGCCCCGAGCTGAAACTTTTCCACTAGAGATGAGTCGAGTTAGTGGCGCCGCCATTGATGAATACATTTATACATATAAAGTACTTATCTCTATACCGATACATTTGTGTTACTACAATAATTATCATCACCACATTTGAACATTTCAATGTCAGCACGCACACCTAGAACACATTTGTACTAAGTTCATTTTGAATTCAAATGTATGGGATCGTTTAATGAGGCGCCACAATTGTCTTAACACCAATTTGGCGCAGGTGTGTGGCGCTCCGTATTGTAGTAATATCCATAAAGCCACTGATAGGATGCCTGCCATTTGAAAATGTCAATTGTCGAGTTTCTAAATAAGAAATCGTGGTATTGCACTTTAATCTTACATTATTCACCTGAAGGCGGGTTTATAACTTTCTTGTTCTTCGCAAAGTAAATGCTACAACAAACTCCAAAAGATACATTACGCAATTAATCGGCATAACCAGTGGTTTAATCAAAAAATCTTTTAAAAGATATAAATAAGCCACATCTCTGGTGAAAAATCGTTGTTACAGACTAGAGTCTCACCTCCATCGTAAGCTTCTGAGAGTCTATCACAAAAAACGAAATCCGTCAATACGAAGCATTTGTTTAGTCCAAATCCTCAAAACGATAATGTTATTGACGGATTTCATTTATCATAGTAGGCCTCCAGTTTGTTCTATTCTGTGTCTGGTCTCATAGTGGTCCCTAGTAGCCCTCCCTGGGCGGCGGGGACTCGACGGACGTGGTCTGCTTGGACACGACGCGCGTGCCCTGCGCGAGCCCGCCCGCGCGCGCCGCCCGCCATTTTAGGAACGCGTCCCCCGCGTACGCGAACATCGCTACGAAGCCGAAGAACTGTACGGAAAAACAATGACGTTCAAAAGGATAGACACGTTCTACACCGACATTAAAGCATTTTAAAGTGGCGCAAGGATTACTCTAACGGATAGGTGTGTATTACGACACTAAGCGCTAACAAAGACAAATGATGGGGCATGCCTGTTGAGAGAGAAAGAGATAAATATTTAGTTACGTATTATTATTGCTACTGAGCGCTCATTGGCGCGAGCGCGTAACATCTCGCTAAATTATGGTAAAGCATAAATATGTGTTTTAAGTTTTAATACTTTTAAATCAAAAATACAGGGTGTCCGCCGGCAGATTTTACACTTTGAATGTAGTTTGTGCGAGTCAGAGTGGTGGGGGCGGGGGAAGCGGGGTAGCAATCGACGCGTGAGTGTTGCGGATAATTTAGTAGCCATGAGTCAGTGGTCAGGAGCGCACCGCGCTTTCGCGGTAGAGGCTTACTTCGCAAGCGGTAATTCTGTGACTATAGCGAGGCGACGTTTTTGTTCACGCTTTGATATCCGGAGAATAAAAGAAGGACCATCGAATCAGTTGATTCTGAAGTGGATACAGAAGTTCAGAGAAACCGGATCAGCCATAAATCAACCTCGACCTGGGCCTTCCACTTCTGTAGCGACTCCGGAAAACATCGATCGCGTAAGGAGAGAAATTATGCAAAATCATCACAAATCAGTCCGGAAGATCGCAGCATCAACAGGCATCAAAAAGACGTCAATTCACAAAATTATGAAAAAGCATATCAAGTTTCATCCTTATAAGCTCCAAATTATCCAACAATTGAAGGAAGAGGACTATGTTAGGAGGAAAAATTATGCCCAGCTCATTCTTGAGCGTTTTTCGACACCAACTCGTTTAGGAAACATCTTTTTTAGCGACGAGGCGCATTTTCACATTGGAGGGTACGTAAATAAACAGAATATGCGCTACTGGAGCGATAGCAACCCCAGAGAAGTGCATCAAAAGCCCCTCCACAGCCCTAAGACGACAGTTTGGTGCGCGATTTCCGCTAACGGCATAATCGGCCCTTATTTTTTTGGAAACCGTGAAACTGTGACTGCAGAAAGATACTGCCATATGATGGACACTTTTTTCATCCCGGAATTGCATCGTCACTTTGCATACAACAACAGAACACATTTCCAGCAGGATGGGGCTACGGCTCATACCGCTAGGGTCTCCATGGCCAAAATGAGACAAGTTTTTCCCGGAAAATTAATAAGCCGCTTTGGTGACATTGACTGGCCGCCCAGGTCACCAGATCTGACGCCATGCGATTTTTTCTTGTGGGGATACCTCAAATCTCGTGTTTATTGCAACTCGCCAACAACAATACAGTCTCTTCAAGAAAATATCCGACGTGAGATCGCAGCGATCAGTCCAGATTTGTGCAAGAGAGTTTTCTCAAATATGAGAGCTAGATTGCAGGAGTGTGTGCTAAAAGACGGACAACATTTAAGTGGTGTCATTTTAAAAAATTAAAATCCGCACTCATGCCTTATCCAAAATTTAAAAAATGTGTTTGATTTTGTAATTATTTATTATTTTATTACCTATCATAGTATAAAATCTGCCGGCGGACACCCTGTACTTTATTTATGAATGTAATGACACGTTTATCTTGTCTTTAACAGTTGCAGTGTAATTGGTACTACTTCTAAACACACAGGAAGGCATTTTTACCAGAAAACGAGACATAATTTAAGGCATTGTCGGGACGTATAGCCATAAAGACAATACGTGCCCAACTGAAGGCACTTCGGGCAATTACCTGCCTTTCGTGTAGCCATTTTCGAGCGCATACGACGTATCTATATGTATAATTTAAAAACATCTTAGGAAAAAACACTTTTAGTAGGTTTTTGTGTTATTTTTAGTAGGTTTTATTAGGTTGTTTTGTTCTGAGGACACTTCTTAAGAATAAAGCTAGTCGACCACCAGTTTTTAGTTCTGATAACTTTAAAATTACAAATAACTGGCCAACTCTGGCTGAATGGTTCGCAATGAAAGTTGTTTTTATTTTGATAGTCAAATAATGTAAACAATCTTTTTACGATTTTTAATACAATATCAGTGAATGAAATTCATTTATTATTTGATTAAAAATGCTCTGAATGCTAAACGATGAATTAACTGTGCAGTTGTGAGTTTTGTGTTTATCTTATTCTAAAATGAATTATTTCGGTAAAAGGAATGTCGAGATTGTTTACAATATTCGACAAGCAAAAAGAAACGGCCTTTAAAAACATTTTGCAACTTGTCTGAGGCCAATTGCTAAAGCAAATTTAGATATTATTTTGACTATGTTTCAGATTTGTCATTTTGTGATTTCTTAACACACCAAACAACTTCAATCGGCCCACAATCATTTCTACTTAGCCCAAAGGTATGACTGATAGAGAATCTCATATCGTGTTAAGTCCATCTTCTATACAAATTTTGGTTGGGCAATAAAGTATAATAAATAATAATCTGCATGGTGATGTTTCTTTCAGCTTGTCTATAATATAGGCAACCCAACTGAACTAAAGTAAAAGATGCTTGACGACCTTCATGGTGTAGTGGCTAAGCACGCTGGGTTTCAAGGCGTCGCCGCTCCGAGGTCCCGGATTCGATTCCCGGTCGGGTCAATATAGAAATCGAAATTTTCTATATTGTCTCGGGTCTGGATGTTGTAGTACCATCGTTGTGTCTGATTTCTATAACACAAATGCATTAGCTACTTACTTTGGGATCAGAGCAATGTATGTCACATACATTGCTCATAACCTCACGAGATGGTGACGCTTGAAACCAGCGTGCTAGCCACTTGACTCTACTCGTGTTCAATGCTATAAAACAAAACTTACCGCAGCAGCAGAATTCGCGTCAAGCGGCACCGTGGTCGCCAAACTGGCAGCGATCAAGTAGAACAACGTCCACAGAGCGCAGAAGATAAACTCTATCTTCAGCCAGGGGATCTTGTAGAACTTCTCCACCATGTGGAACAGGTACAACCCGAGCAGGATACCCGTGAACCAGAACGCGATCATGGCGATCCAGCTGTAGAATACACTCTTGCTGAGGTAGCTCAGGTACGACGCCTGGATGCAGATGAAGCCGCACAGGCTGGACACCTGCAACAATAATGCGTGTGTTTAAAACCTGTTAGGTTTTGATTTTTACCTTACTAGAGATCCGGGGATACGCTCGCGAGAATAATGGGTATTTTAAAATCCATTTTTATGGCCATACAGGATCGAATCAGATTTGGAATGAATACCCATCGGATACGGAAAAGGGCGAAAGGGTGCACACAATCGCATTGTTCAAGAGGTATCTCAAATTTTTAAATTGCGGTTTGAATAAAAGTACGCTGTTTTAGACCCCCTTCCCCTCTTTCGAGAGTTCTGGGTTATGTGAGATCTTTATTGCTGCTGATGAAATACGTGTAGAATACGTTCCCAGCGAGTTCCAATTGGCAGATTTTCTGACCAAGGCATTGCATAAGCCACGGTTAGAAGCAATAGCAATGAAAGTTGGTATGGTCCGTTAAGGGTTACCAAAAAGGGAGGATGTTGAAGACTATTTTATGATATAAACCTCTGATTGTTTTGATAACCTTTTAACACATGTTTCTGTATCCATAGCAACGTTTTTGTTGATTAATAAATTATGTTTTGTTATGCTGTCATCACTCTACGTGTCTATTTATTCTTAGATAAAATATTTGTTTTATCAGGCCCACATGTTGCGCATTGCACATAGGAGCGGAATTCGGGTAATAAACGCCTTTTGCCTTTCTTTTCAAAAATGCCGCTTTATTGGATAGGGTCATAATATGGCTGATCTCTGTTCCAATCCACAACCACGTCAACGTCATAAGTTTATAGCCCGCGTTCGTAGAATTACGTAAGTAATGCATAAAATAATCGCTTGAATAGCACATAACTCGCATTCGATAGTTTTGGTTTAAATAAGTTTAGGACCAGTCATAACCGGAATAAGATCAAAGGAATAACGAAGAATCTCTAAGGTCAAAAATCTGATAATTAAATTACCTTTAAAAGAACTGGTGAGGTGAGGACTAAGGGTTCAACCATAACCATAATCCACCCTATTGTTTTTAAAACAACTTTTAAGAGTTGTTTCAAAAACATCCCACCTCAACATGGACATGTTACTTAAATGCTTCAATTTATGAATATGGTGGTCGTGCAAATAATATCTGGTGTGGTGGCCCTCACTCGCCGAGGGTTGTGGCTGTTCGGATTCTAGTCTATCAGCATTGGCGCCGGCAGCATGGCCGCCGTGGCGCTGGCTAAACCTCGCCGTTGGAAGCCTCATATCGCTAGCAACGTCTATAGCTGTGCGCTATCCTAGCTGTTTGTATGAGTAAGTAAACCTTTGATAGACAACAAGCTACAAGTTTTAATATTTTTTCGGCCTTCCTTACTCCTGCCAGAAAGAGCTCCCATAAGTCTTCCCATACAATTTTATATGGATATACAGGGTTTACCAAAATCAACTGCATTCCTTCTCGGTGGTGATTCTGTTGCTAAAATATAACAACTTTTTGTATGTGACCAATATCGAAATCCCAAGTTTTTTTTAACTTCTCCATAGAAATTAGAATCAGCTGAGCGGCACTCTAGTATGGGAAAGTGTTTTTTTTGTTTTTGTTGGGATTACGATGTTAGTCCCATACAAAAAGTTGTTCTATTTGAGGGTCGGAATTGGCCCCTAGAAGGAATGCAGTTAATTTTGTTATACCCTATATATTAGCACGATATTACATTTTACAAAGTTGCGGACGCCTCAGGGGAACAAGGAAAAGTTTATCAATTGATATAATTAAATAATAACGTTGGTAACTTGAGTAAGCGGGAAAGAGCCGAACACTTTATTTCTGGCCCACAATAATCCAAGATAACCTCATAATACCACTGGCCACTTATCGGAAGCAAAATCGATTTTCTCCAAGGCCACCAGTGCTTATTTCTGCTATTATGTACTCAAACATTTACTTAGCTGTGTTTGTAGTAACATGGCAAGATTATATCAGCTGACCATTGCGTCACACCACACGCCGCTGGTGCTCATTCTGATGACGTCACGGCACGCGTCAATAGTAGTATCTTGGAGAATTTCACGATCGATTGCCTTCCTTACCTCAGGGTTCAGCCTACTAAATTGTTATAAATCTGACTGCCTCTTTGGTAAAGCGATTAGCTGTAGTTGCTAATGGGTCCCTGTTTCGAATCCCGCGTCAAGCCGGGTTTTTCTATCTTGAAAATACTAGGAAAGAGCTCAGAGTCGGGAAGTAGGTGGTGATGACAGCCCCGTGCCTCGGAAAGCACGTTAAGTTGTTGGTCCTTCGACTGATCTCTCACCGCTCATATCGGATCTGGCGTCTCACCAAATAATGAGAGTGAAGGAACAAAGTAGTGTTTCTTGGGAGTGCCCTTGTGTATTGCGCAAACATTTGAGCACTTTAGAAACAATGTCCAGCGCCGTCCAGAGTTTGACCGCTGTAGTAGGATTCGACCAGGAGGATATGATGTTTATGGTATTAAGGTTTATATAAGGCATAGGTACGCCTATTGTCTTTAAATTGGAAACTTAAATATATATATAACATGAATAATTTCCATAGATAGGTACACTTGCTTTTTTCTCAGGTACAGCTAATAATGGTTATTTAAACACTACATTGTATTATGTTCAAGTATGGACCATGGTAATGTTACTATATAAACTAGTTTTTTTAATGAGAGTTAGAGAGAAATTTGTGTAACAATAATGTAACACATAAATTATTCAAATAATCAATAGTCACTTTATGATTCAGGCCTATTACTTTACTTTAAAATAGCTTTTGCCAACAAGTCCTACCCTATGACATCTTCACTTAGATATTTTACAAATTGATGGTAATTATCATAGCCAATGTGTTATTCTTATGTATGAGCTATACAATTATAATTTCATTAAAGCCTCATGTATCCATAAATGACAAAAGAATTGTTGTTGCGAATTGCGTGAAGAAGAATTGCGTGCGTCTGTTTCATAAACAGACGGTTAGATGGCGCTAAGCGTCACGCAATTGACGTTTTCATAAGAAACCACAAATATCGCAGGGTTGGACTAACAGCACGGTAGCTCAATTGGTAAGAGCGTTTGGCCCGGTTTGCCAAAAGGTTGCTGGTTCAAGTCCCGCTGCGCAAATTTTTGGTTTCTTATTTCATCTTTATGAATATAAAATATGACACTGTGAGTGTTAAAAACATTCTAAAGCATAACATAACTAGTTTTTTATTATTTATAGAATTGAAAAATGTCAAACACTAGAAGAAAATCTAAGTTATAAAATTTCCAGGGTTGGCTACTATCAAGATAATTATTTTCTTTGATAATTATCTGATAATTATCTGATAATTATCGGATAATTATCTGATAATTATCCAACTATCAAATCAAATAACGCATATATAAATGAGTTTTTTTTAATATTTAGATATTACTTTTAGTTTTACCTGTGACTTTTAGTTTTACTTTTGTTGTTAAAAAAACTATTATTTTTGATATATGTACAATTAAATTATTGAATTTTTTGAGTGCTATTTACTAATGTTTTAATTAAACATAATACAATTTTAAATTAATTAATATATTTTTGTAACTCTAGAAATAAAAGTCATTTTTATTTATTTAAAATAATTATCTATAATATTGTCAAACAAAAAATGTTCTTGTTCTTATAATCATTATTATCATTTATAAAATCACATTTAAATCACATCATCACGATAAGGAAAACATATAACAGTGACAGTGAGGGTGAATTCCCCTGTAGATGAATGACTTTTGGCGTTCATTTGAATACACACTTGACATTGTGACGAAAAAACATGCGTTTGGATACACATTTATAATTATTTTGTTTTGTTTTGTACAATATCAGTTACTTATTATTATCAACATGTAATTATCATGATAATTATCAAGATAATTATCACAATAATTATCTATGCCAACCCTGAAAATTTCCTAGTAAAATGCTTTAAATAAAACATTATCTACATGTTAAAATTTGTAAAAATTAACATGTTATACTCACAACTTGAATCAACTTGAGAATCCCGGGTATTGTCTTAAGATAGAGAGGGTCAAACCGCAAGTTGGTCTGCACCACAGTGTTCGATGTCACTGTGGTTGTTGTTGTATGCTGCCCAGGGAACCCAACTTCCGCCATTGTTGATTTCACTAAAACAGCAACCATATTTATACTGTATAAGTATTCCTTGGCAAACCCTTAACACATAATTATGAAATACTTAAAACCAATATTCTAAATACTTCATACCTACTACACTATTAGAATACCTTTTAATTCAATGTTGCAAAGATATTTTTATGTAATAATCAAATCCTTTCTATTGAAACTCATAAAAGATGCTCATTAGTAAATAAATCAAATCACACAATCTAAAAAAAACTTTCTTATTCTATCCTGATAAAGTTATCAGCCAACAACAGTGATATCTCTGATAAGATCCTGATTCATGCAGTTCTGATGCCGATTCAACAAGTTTTTAGTGAATAATCATGTATCAATCAATACAAAATCCTCTATGATTTGGTTTGGTGGTTAAGGAGACATTGAATTCCCTAATAAACAACTGCATCCCACCAAACTTAATATTTTGAAAAGAGGAATCCTATTTGAAACCAATTCTGACTCAGATTTTGTGGATTTCATTCAATATTTGATGGGCAACAGAACAAACCTATTAATATATTAAGGGCATTGATATTGAGCAATGAAAAACAGGCGGTGTGTAAGTATTTTAACCGTCACCACCTAAAATAGCAATTAAGTATGTTGTAGCGATACGATAGCGACTGAACGAAAATATACACCCACCAAACTCAAGTTCCAAAACCCAAAAATTACTATCAGTTAGGGAGTAAAAGCACGTACCTTTTTACTTTTCTGTATTTTTAACTATCCTAAGCCTAAGTTTCGACTCTTCACGATTTTACGTAAAGTTTCATAAAATAAAATAGCAAACACGCTAAGTGAAACGATGATCCACAAATTACGAAATACTTTGTGTAGAGTAACAACTCAACACCAAATAATTATTGGGACACAAGGCAGCAGCAAAGCAGGGCCACAAATATACGGGCGGCCGCACGAACAGATATCATGAACGCAAAGTATTTGGCACTAAAAAGTTAGATTTTAAGTGCATTATCTCATTTATTCAATATTCAGCTGACGGAAGATTTACGTACGGAGTCTTTAAATTATTAGTGGATAATTACTTTATGTGGTGTCCGAGACATTTGTATCTGATGGTCACTCTCTCTCAATGACACACAGACAATGACAGAATGTGTCAAAATGACGTTTTTGCATGCTTTCGCTTGCTGCCTGATGTCCCGTGTTCTATAGCTCAACTTAACACATTTGCGTGCGGTAAACCAGACACAATAGAAATTTTATTGTTAGGTATGACGTCTATAGACGTTCACAGCCCGCGAAAGAGTTAATAATCTAAGGCCATTCAATAAAATTTAAAATATGAAATACTATGCTTTGACTATAAAAAAAATCGGCCAAGTGCGAGTAGGACTCGCGCACTGAGGGTTCCGTGCCAACTTTAACTGAATTGGGGAATCCACTTACTTCTACTTAGTAAAATACCACAATGTTTTGTATAACTTTGTTTTTCATAGTGTTTGTATGAAGTACAAAGTTATGTTTGCGGTTGTTGAAAATGTGTTATCTATACTAATATTATAAAGCTGAAGAGTTTGTTTGTTTGTTTGTTTGTTTGAACGCGCTAATCTCAGAAACTTCTGGCCCGATTTGAAAAAATATTTTTATGTTGGATAGTCCATTTATCGAGGAAGGCTTTAAGCTATATAACATAAAGATACGACTCACAAGACCACAGCAGCAATGAAAAATGTTGCGAAAACGGGAGAAAGATATTCCTTTTGAGAGCTTCCGCTGCGTACGCTGCGGAAACCGCTAAAGCTACTACACAAAAATCATGTATGACAGGATTGTTCAGCATTAAGAGTTCTATAATAAAGTCTGCGACAACATAAGTCTATCTTTTATGGTTGACTTTCTACAACCTTTTTTATGTTAATAAATTTGTAAAAAAATAATGCATCATTTTTAGAGGTGTTATACACACAGGTATTTATTCTTATCAAAATAAATACATTCATCATCACGAGCTTTCATTTCATTTAGAACAAAGTTGCCATTTATATCATTTGATTCCAATAAATATCTTAGGAGCTATCACAGTTTTAACATAACTCCGCACCAAAATAATGTTCGCAGCTTAAGTACAACGTGCGCTTGCGCTAATTATATTATAAAGCTGAAGAGTTTGTTGGTTTGAACGCGCTTATCTCAGGAACTGCTGAACCGATTTGGAAAAAATATTTCTGTGTTAGATAGCTTTTTTATTGAGAAAGGCTTTAGGATATAAAACATCACGCTGCGACGGGAGGGGAGGGAGCAAACTCAAAACGCGCGGACGAAGTCGCGGGGGACCGCTAGTATCTCATATATCTCAAAAACTACTGGTTCGATCTCGTCCGAACCAATTTTAGTTGAAAGTATTTGTTAGGATCTACATTACATTTTTTTTTTTAATTTACACTTGCTTGGTTTAGAAGTTAGATGGGGGGGGGGGGGGGGACGCCCATTTTACCACTTTGGAAGCGTCTAGCAATGAAACGTTAGACTTTAAAAGAAAATGGTTTTAAGAACCTCTACGTCATTTTAGAAGACCTATCCATAGACACCCCACACGCATGGGTTGGTTTAGTTTCATGTATCCCCCCTAAAAAAATATTTTGGTTTTAGTGTAGTATATAGGGGGAGCCCCCCTTTAACTGTCAATATTTTTTATTTTTTGTATGAGAATCGGTTAGCGGTTAACAAGACACATCCTCCTACCAAATTTCAATTGTGTAATGCTTACTGTTACAGAATAAAATGGCTGTGACATACGGACGGACAGACAGGCAGACAGACAGACAGACTTGACGACCTATAAGGGTTCCGTTTTTTGCCATTCGTGTGATCATTTCATACAATATGCTTAAACTTTCGATGCCTTCAATTACCTACATACTTTTAATACAGTTTACAAAAAAAAAACAGCCTCGGTGGCGCAGCGGTAGAAGGGTCGCACTTTAAAGCGACGGCTGCGCCAGAGGTCCCGGGTTCGATCCCCGGGTCGGGCCAAAAATATATACCTGAGTTTTTCTGTTCAGAAATTCTTAGGGTAGCCCGGAGTTTGGAGATTGGCGGTGTTTCACCCCCGTGCCTCGGAAAAGCACGTAAAGCCGTTGGTCCTGCGCCTAAACTCTCTCCGGTCGTGTCAGATTGCTGTCCCATCGGGCTATGAGAGTGAAAGGAATAGAGAGTGCACCTGTGTTTGCGCACACACTTGTGCACTATAATATGTCCCGCGCAGTCGGTTAGTCGCTGTGTAGTCGAAATCGGCTAGGGGGACTATTATTACAGTTTACAGTACAGTTTAGAGTCTATCGATCGATGGCCAAGCATATCACGAAACTGGGGTGCGATTGTGTAAAGCAATCGTATTCATTTGACAGTTCAAAACGTACGTTAGGGTCTGTCAAATGGCAAAGAACAAAGGGTTTGACAGGTCATATCGTACGTTTTGAACTGTCAAATGAATACTTATTATTTTGCTTTACACAATTCCAGCTCTGCTTTGTCCGTTTTTTTGTTTGTTTGAAAGCTCGCTCAGTGATAATCTGTGTAACATACTCTTTTTATCTAGGACCAAGTCCTTGCTTTTTATTCTGTGATCCACAGATAAGTAAGAGTATGTCTAAAGTCTAAAGACTGTGATCCACAGAGTACTTTGCTGTGATCTGTGTTTTTCTCCGCTAATGCCAACCAAATGTTTATTTTCTGGTGTGGTGTAGTAAATTCGGTACTATTTTGTATTTGTAGAAAAAGTGTTCATTATTAATTAGTATGAGCATTTCCTTTATGAGTATACTGTCCAATTTGACCTTGTAATTATCCATTTGCACTAGCATAGTCAGACAAAATATCGCCGAATTTAGATACGAGTCAACAAAGTTCGAAAATCTGTTCATGAATCACATAGCTTCGGGTATCAGTTGGTAATTTAGTGTCAAGGAGAGTGATGATTCCATCGGTACTTAGCATCCGCGCGTGGTTATCTCATAGTCGGGCTGTAGGTTGAGCGCCGAACACAAACTGCGCCACAAAATCCTCGTACCCTGTTTACCATATTATGTAAGTTAAAATTCTTATTTTTTACTCATGATATATATTAATTAAATAATACAAAAAATATATATAATTATGAAGACAAAATTTTATTATCTTTAAATTTTTAGATGAGGAATCATGACATACCCTAACCAGCCGCCGCCGCCCCAATCAATGGGCTCTGCAAACACCGTGTTCATTACAGAGACTCGGTTTGATCCAGACTACCTTAAGACTCCACCTGGCATCATCAAAGCTATTCTTATTGTAAGTTATAAATTGCTTTTTTGACAGAGGAGGGTTGAGATTTAATCATAATGTATATAAATAAATTCTTATTTCCTTTGGTCATTCCATCATGTGTGTGTGGATTTTAATCTTTAATGCTTCAACACCCGAGTGGTCGCATGAGACCGCATAACAATGGAATATCTATTGTGTACGCTTGAGGGATTAATTCTTAATATTTTCATGCCTGCATGCAGGCTGGATACCAATATGAAGACAGATTTTTGACCTTTTCCATTAATTTTATATGATATTGTATTCTGGCAAATAAACAATTGTATTTGTATTTGTATGGCTGGACCGGAGTGTTGAGATTTAATCATAATATATAAAAATGAATCCTTATTTCCTTTGGTCATACCATCATGTGTGTATGGCTGGACCAGTATTTCTAATCTTTTTGTAGTGCAGGATCAGGAAACAACAAGAAAACTGCACAGAAAGTTAAAGAATACTATTTTTTTAAAATTGATAACTACTTCTTGAATAATTTAATTGAAATCTTATCTATATTATATATTACTTCTCTCTCTAAAAGTATATATTCCTCAAATAAATAAAATATAATTTTCAGGTATTCAACCTGATTGCGTTTATCTGCATCCAATCATCAGCATTCTGGTCCAATGGCCGCGGAGTGTACTTCAACTTTGTGGCCAGTCTCGGCTTCATCTTCTCTGGTGCTCTCCTTGTGCTGTACCTGTTCCATGTGGTGGAGAAATATCACAACTGGAAGTGGCTGAAGATTGAGCTGGTTGGGTGTGTCGTGCTAGTCTTCCTGTACCTGATAGCATCTACTATTGTTGTTGCATTTGGATCAGCGGCTTACTCTGCCGCAGGGGTATGTTTCTCATTCATATTTAATATCCATAAAACTATTAAATTATGAATATCAAATTCAATAACAAGTTTAATTATGTGACTCATAGCTATATTTAATCAATCTCAATAAATTTCTAAGTCATTACATCATGCCTCAAATATTATGAGAATAACTATTCTCAAGAGCAGTAAGGAAAACAAATGTGTTTGCCAAATCTTATTTGGATATCAGTATTTTTTAGATAACTTTAGCTTCAATCGATCTTCAAAGATTAGAAAAGAAAACATTTTAGGTATAATCGCCAAAATATGCAGAAAAGTGTTGCTTTAAACCACAATCAAGATGAAAATCTGGGTTGGTAATCAAATTATAGCCTGTGTTATCAACTTACTACACATACCATTTGTTTTTGGGCGCCAACCATACGGACTGTGCTAAACCCTATTGACTCAGTGACACATATTACAAGCGTGCCAATACGTGCGATGTTTATGAATCGTAAAGAAATCGTGACTAACAACGTACACAATAACCAATGGTGAACTCTAAAAAGGAAATACAATCAATTATAGGTCTTAGGATAAGATAAGTTAAGTTGACATTAAAAAAGTTGTACGGCCATTACTTGCTGTAAACTGTACCTTTGCGCAAATACCTGTAATGTGCATGAGTTTATTGCGCATTATTCTCAGTCTATGACTGCATACTTTGTGGGCGCAGTAATAAAATTAGTTGCACAAACCCTCAAGTGGTTCCTAAGGGCTTGAATTGGTCACACATTACGAGATGGTGTCTTAATAGCATTACTCATTCTTTAGTTCAGAGATCAATTTATATAGCGGTAATTGTTACTTGATTGAACATAAATTGTAGTCTTATCCATTATCTTTATTATAAGTAATGGCATGACATCATGGCAAGACAATGTATTTATATTTTGATATATGCTTGGTGCGATTTGGTTCCGATCCCAAGCTGCAGCATCAAACTTCGCTGCTTTGATTTTCAGTTTCAGCCCGAAGAAACAAACCATTATTTTCTATAGGCATGTCAATACGTTGATCCAATTGACTTATTCAGTTCCTACCAACCTCATAAAGTTAGTTTGATTTAAGATTATTATAAACATCCGTGACTATTTTTGACTTCCTTTTCGACGTGTGTATCACAGCGCACCGCCTAAAACTAACTTTATAGTTGAACGCGCTAATCTCAGGACGGATCGGACTGGTCCGATTACAAAAAATATAAATTGTGTTCTTGATAGCTTATTCGGGAAAGACTAGGCTATAAAACACCACGTTACGCCTACTAGTAGAAACAGAGTAAGTTCAGATGAAGTTTAGTGATAAATAAATAGGGCGAAACCGTAACCTGACTAAATGCTTTCTCTGTATTTTTAGGGTCCACCGAAAAACGAACGGACTATTTTCTTAACTATCGATCACGATCTTTCTTCGTCCGTATGTGCGTTTTGATTTTATGAATTACAGAATGAGCTATATTATCTAACACTTAAATCTTTTTTCAAACGGACCAGTGTAAACTGTTAGTGTATAGTATACCATGCCAGTAGTTCCTGAGATTACCGCGTTCAAACACTCACCTGCTTTATCAGATTAATTAAAAATCTTAAAGCATTTCATATTTTCCCCAGTTCTTCGGCTACCTAAGCATGGTGCTATACGGGATGGACGCGTTTCTAAAGGTGCGCGCGCTGCAGGCCGGCGAGCTGGCTCAGGGTCGACGAGTGCAGGCCAAGCAGCCCCACGTGCTCACCCCCCCTGCCATACCATAGAGTAAAGATACTCTCTACTGTGCCCTCTGAACGGATCAACAGCGTTCTGTCTCACCGTTTATGTGGAGTGAGAGCGTATATTTTGTCGGTGCTGTGCTGATACGTTCCGTGCATGACAAGCGATGGTGTTGGTCGGTGACTGAACTGTCTAGTGAGAAAGGTGTCATAGTTATCAATACAACTTTCTTTTTTGCCGATCCTAGGACAGGCACGGTAATATGTATACTTTGTAGTGGGCAAAAACCATAAAGCCGCCACCGACAAACCTGTAAGAACTGGTTATGTGTCGTCCTGTAGCGTCCTACCGTATGCGTAGTCCTCTTGGTTTGATATTGGAATACCTATTTTAGTAATGTTTTTTTTTAAAGATTTAAATCAGGACCTAGGTCGGAAAACCTATTCTAAAGGACAAAGACAAGATAGGTCAATACTAAAAAGTAGCCAACTTCGCACATCGCTATCTCGGACAGGTATGTCGGTAGCGCTAACCCGCCACTTAATATCTTAACTCCTACCCTAGGAGTCGCACCTGGCATGGTTACATCACCTGACACTACGTTATAAGAGCATTTATGGTAGTCGGTTTTTATTTAATGACTCGCTGGATCATAGATTTTGTAACGAGATAAAGAAATGTGGTGGAAACTTTTGATATGAGAATAATAATGGGAAATAAAGTTAGAAAGTTTTGCATGTTTGTCTATGGATATTGAATGCGTTCATGCTTGACCACTTGAGCTCTACTGCTCATTGCTAAGGCGTGCCTTAGCTCTATTGATTGAGCATAAGAGTCTGTAGCAACTGATTATGCTCAATAATAGTCTGATACGAATGGAAATACTGAATGACAGACACATTATTAAAGGATGTCTGACGTGATTGCATTTGAATTAACTTATTTGTAAGTAGTACTTTTATTGATCTATAATAATATATTGATTGTTAGTATAAATTATTAAAAACACCTGTGAACGGCATGTTTATATTATAAAAAATACTGTTAATCACAATGTATTCAAAGATTAGTTGTATGTTGTTTTAGGTATGTGAAAATAATGTGGTTTTCCTGTCATCTATATCAAAATAGCTCAATCTGAGTTTGAGTGAGTATGTATGTGTCACAGTAATATTAGAAAACCGCATGATTACAATTTATAAATCCCTTACATTGTAATCTGTCGATTTATTGTGAACTGTACCGAACTTCATACATTGTAACGTAAACTGAAATGACAAATCACAGGTAGGTGAAGGATAAACGTAGCAATGTAGCAGGCAGCACCAAAGCACAGAATATATAGACCAAAGTAACACTTACTGCGATATCGTACAGACAACAACACGTCAAGGTAAACACTACGTTATCTTATGGAGTTGTAATAAGGACTAGTTTGCAACAAAAGTGAGTTACCTGATGTGCTGTCTGTACAATCCGCAAATCAATTATTTCATTCGTTGAAAATAAGAGTTGAAAGTTTTTTAATTAGATGAAACAGGAAACTGTGACACTGTTTTGTACTGACCCACCTGTTTCGTGCACACTAAATGTATATTTATGTAAGCACTCTTAAGACTGTACCTCAGTTTGTACTTATGTTGGTCTAACTAACACCTTGTGATATATTAGGTTAAGAATAATAATAAGTTCAACTCGAATGATATTTTTTGTATGAATTAGACCCTTTACACACTGCGCTACTTTTACCATCGATGCAGTCGTGATGCAGAAGCTGGAAATTGTCAAATTATGTACTGAATTTTGGCGACTGCATCGATACTAACGCGCGACGGCATCGATGTTAAATTAAAACTGTTAACGCGCGACTGCATCGATGCTAAATTAAATATGTTCATTGCGTGAGTCGTGATGCTGAAGCGCGTTTTCACAATGCGCGACTGCATCGATGCTAAAAGTCACAGTGTGTAAGGGGTCATATACTTACAGTCGCACGGCGCTCATTTGCTAAAATTTTCTACTGATCTTTTAAAATGTGTTTTCTTCATGTTAGGTATTTGTCCGTCCTAAGTAACGTATTTTGCTCACATTGTGTCAAATGCTTAATCATATAAATATTTTTTTGTCGTATTAAAACTCTACCAAAAATTTTATTATTGCTATAGAGGAAATAAATACCCGAATAATATTTTGGCTTAGCGGCGATGAGCTTGTAAAGGAGGGTTGGATTCAACTAACTTAATTATTGAAATTAAGTTAGGTATTAAACTTTATTTAAGTTCACTGATCTCGTTCATTATCTTATAGCTGGTAATGTGTTTAACAACTTCTTAATTCTATCTTTATTAGCCATGAATTGTGTTAATTTCACTTTAGATTTTTGGTTACTAACATATAATACTACTATCAACTTCATACAAAATTTATTATGATTATAAGAAATGTCTGTATAATGCTCACTTCCTGACCAATTTTTTACTAACTATTTGTATTCATGTGTAGTGTACATACATCTTTGAATTGGTATTTATAAAATTATCATATTTTACACATGTTTCACTAATCAAAATAAGTTTTTATAAAAAAATCTACTGTTTTATCTGAAATATATACGCTTTCAATGTGTCAATAGTCTTTTAATATATTATCATGCATACACTTCGACAGGAGCAGGTAGTAGGGAGGGGAGGATTTTAATCAAAAATTTTAGTTTTATTATAAAGTTTTTATTTCTCAGTGTGGTAATATCAAATAAAATACATTTATAATACTTAATAGTTCGATATACACAATAAAACTATAAAACAGTCTTATGTCAAACAACTTATAGACTAGGTTTTGTAAGTGTTTTGAAAATCTGTACCACAGATCTAAGTTAAGCAGTTAACTCATTGTGCCTGCACATCATAATCATTGTTATAATATTGTACACTTGTTATAATACAATGTATAAATATTTATACCATCAAAAATAGTCCCTTTGATACTATTAGTCGGTACGGTACTATAATATGTTAGAAAAAAACACATAGAAAGACTACAATATACAGTATACAATACATATGTTTTTGTGCATTAGATGCATAACAAAGAAGAAAATGCATTGTAAGTGGACCCAACAAGTATACTTAGCTAAAATCTATTAAAAAAATTTACTTATCATATTGATCCTTAAAGTTATCTTCAGTCATCTGTTAAAATTCTTATCCAGAAATAGAATAATTACAGGCACTTGGAGTGAAAAGTCAAGAATAAAAATCTTCCATTTTACTTGCTTAAACTATTAACAATGGCAATGCTTTAACAAACTAGCAAATAACATACAGATTTCAAGACGCTACAGAGAAAGGATAATGAGAACTTAATCCCTACTAATTAATAAACAGTAAGAACAGCATAGATATACTATGTTTTTAGTTTAAGAAATGATGAAATATAAGATTCAACAATAACAACTTTATCTAAATTCTAAGCTAAACTCTAAGCTAAACTCAATATGCAGATATTGGTTAGATAACTTAACTCTTCAACACCCAAGCAGTCACATAAGACTGCATAACAACTGAATTTATATTGTGTCTCATTTACATATGCTAACTGTTTGAACAGTAAATGGCAACAACCTCATCTTACACAACATCATCTCTAAAGTAAAATATTACATCTATCTTTGATAAATTCATTCTGTATTGATTTTTTACTGTTGCCAATTACACAAAGAAGATCTTCACCTTAGAAGGCACTCACTGTGGTGGCAATCCACTCTTCCATCCTCTGTACTTTAAGTATCCATCAAAACCATAGGACACAATGGCACAGAATCCGAAAAACTGAAAGAGAAATACATAAAGATTAATATATTATTTGTAACTTGATGGGTTGGTAGTGTAAACTTAGTGATGTTTTTCCACATAAACATACTTACCCCAACAGCATATCCAGTACTTTCTGCTAGAGTGGCTGCAAAGATTGAGGTGCCAATATATGCCAGAACCACAATTCCACAGTAGAAAAATTCATACTTGTGCCACGGTAAGCGGTCATATTTCTCAACAAAGTGGAACATGTACACGAGGAACAGGAACAACGTGATCATATTCGCCACCCAGTACAAAATGTTGTAAAATATTGGTGAGATGAAGGCTGTTGATACTTTTATTAATATAAAACCTAAAGTATTGCATACCTGAAATGAAAAAAGAATAAAATATTTCTTTTCTCCTATTTGATATAAGTTACCGGTATTTTAAAAGATATAAATACTGTAGGACCAGAATTTGTGTAAACATGAGTTGACTTTACTCACCAATTGTACAATTTTCAGTATACCAGGTAATGACTTTACATAGCCCCTATCAAATCTCAATATTTTCTGATTGCTTGGTTGGTTTGCAGCCTCCACATTTCCTTGGTGGTTTGGGTAATTGTCAAACATTTTGATCCTGAAATAAAATATATTTTGTTATTCTTATGCATACATTGATAAAGAAGATTTACATATTACCTGCATATGTAAATCTTCTTTATCAATGTATTTTACCAATTTGCTGTTAAGGATGATGTCATCATAATTTTGTATATAATCTCATTATGCAGGTTGAACACATGTAGGGTCATAGTTTCACTACTAGGATAAGAAGAACTTGCAATAATACCACAAAGAAAACCTCTAGTACAAGACGATAAACAACTGAGGCAGCAAAACTTTCTCGTGGTAATGCGTTTGATTCAAAGAATAAGTATAAACATCTATCTAAACCGTTTGTTTATGTTAAAAGGGATAGTTACAAGAAAGCTGTCAAGGTTTTGAAAAAATATCTGATATCCATCTTATTCATCATATTTTTATATGTGCTTACCTCTTTAGATTGCAATTGAAAAAACGTAGTTTAGAGCTAAACGTGTTTTCTTTCCTTCCTCGCCGCGTTGTGCGCTGGGGAAATCTCAATCCCAATCACAACAAATTAGCGGAAAACAGAGATGAATAACATAAAATTATAAAAAAATACGACATAAAACTAATCTGCGACCACAGACACAGATTAATAAGAGTATTACTAATCTGTGGAGTATATACCTACGTCTTTTTTTTGACATTTAAAGTGCGTTCCACTAGTAGCGTCTACCGCGCTCACGACCGATCATTTTCCTGGACTGGGAGCGGCCTAGAAATGATCTTGCGAATGTGCACAATGTTAATTCGTCATCATTACTTCTACCTCAAGTGGGCCATGCCAACCCTATAGCTCGCTAAGTGAGTTTATGGGAGCGCAATAGATGTTTTTTACCTTCTCTAAAAAAAGGAGGTAATCAATTCGAATGTATGTGATATCGTCAGAATTTAAATTATGTATGTTTGTATCAGGATTTCTAGCAAACAAGAATTCATGGCGAAATAATTCTTTTAGGTAATATACCAACTAAGGGTACAGTGTAATTTTCATCAAAATCGGTCAAGTCAATTTTGAGATATGAGTTATAAGGAACTAAAAATCATCATGAATTATAATCATCATCATAAATTAGTAATTAAAACGCCTTCGAAAACAGACTAACAAGCTTATAATTACGCGTTTGTTTTCTATTTAGGAGAAACAAATACTTTTGGAGTCGGTTCAATATGTCACACTATACTAACATACCTCCGATTTGCCGATGGCACTATGTTTGAAGACCTTGACCGAGTTCCCCAACAAGTGGCTCTTAAAATAAACATGGGAAAGACGAAAATTATGTCGAGCTCCCTTGTTGTACCCACTCCAGTATCCGTTGGGACCTGAATTCTCGAAGTTGTCGACGAGTACGTCTACCTGGGACAAGTGATCCAATTGGGTAGGTCCAACTTTAAGAAAGAGGTCAAACGACGAATCCAACTCTGCTGGGCAGCGTTCGGGAAACTGCGCAAGAGTGTCTTCTCATCTCTACTACCTCAGTGTCTGTAGACGAAAGTCTTCAACCAGTGTATGTTTCCAGTGATGAGATACACAACGAGCGATGGAGAGGGCTATGCTGGGCGTTTCTCTACGGGATCGAATCAGAAATGAGGAGAAACGTAGAAGAACTAAGGTAGCGGACATATCCTTGAGAATTAGTAAGCTCAAGTGGAAAGCCGTGGGGGAGGCCTATGTTCACCAAAGGACGTCCTTTAGCTGATAATGATGATGATGAATGATGATTGATTTTTTATATGTTATATGTATTGGGAACGGTTACGTCTATCAGATAAGCTACTTTATGTGTTTTGTCGAATCTATACTAATATTATAAAGCTGAAGAGTTTGTTTGTTTGTTTGTTTGTTTGAACGCGCTAATCTCAGAAACTACTGGCCCGATTTGAAAAATTTTTTTTACGTTGGATAGTCCATTTATCGAGGAAGGCTTTAGGCTATATGTATAACATAAAGATACAACTCATAAGACCGCAGCAGAAATGAAAAATGTTGCGAAAACGGGAGAAAGATATTCCTTTTGAGAGCTTCCGCTGCATACGCTGCGGAAACCGCTTAAGTTACACAAAAATCATGTATGACAGGATTGTTCAGCATTAAGAGTTCTATAATAAAGTCCGTGACAGCATATGTCTATCTTTTATGGTTGACTTACTACAACCTTTTTTAAAAAAATAATGCATTATTTTTAGAGGTGTATTATACACACAGGTATTTATTCTTATCAAAATAAATACATTCATCATCACGAGCATTTTATTTAGAACCAAGTTGCCCTTTATATCATTTGATTTCAATAAATATCTTAGGAGCTATCACAGTTTTAACATAACTCCGCACCAAAATAATGTTCGCAGCTTAAGTACAACGTTTGTTTGTTTGAACGCGCTTATCTCAGGAACTGCCGGACCGATTAGAAAAAATATTTCTGTGTTTGATAGCTTATTTATCGAGAAATGCTTTAGGATATAAAACATGACGCTGCGACGGGAGGGGAGGGAGCAAACTCAAAACGCGCGGACGAAGTCGCGGGGAACCGCTAGTAAAGTTATATTTGGTATATTGCTGTGAATAGTTTTATCGGTTATGATGACTCTATCGAAGTACATTCTATGGCTGGGGCTCTCCAGAACTGTTTCAGGTGTGTATTATTAGTACGGCTCTACTTTGGGTGGTAACAAGTTGTGTTTGATGGCAATTTTTTGATGGACATAGTGTACTATCTAGTTGTATCGGTGTGCATAATCGTTTTGGGTTAGTACGGTTAGTTATTATTGTAATTATTGATTCCAATAGTAAAGAAAAATGCAGAGAGCAAATTTTAATAATAAAAGTCACGTCAGCGCTCACCACGATACGACGAGTAATAAATTACATCATCTTGGAGGCGTGCTTAAGGGCACGACACGGCGGCTCACACTACACGGCACGAACGACCCTCTTGACATAGGTCACCGTGGGCGTTGCGTGAGCATATTGTACTGATGATGTCATCATGAATAAAATTTCCGTGGTGTGGTGTGTGACGAGTGGTGACCGCGGACCGCGGTTGTCTAGTGTAGTGAATGTGACATCAAGTGGATCGTCATCTTATTTATACTTGTCGACTTGAGACAGGCGTTTAATGGCACGTTGGAAACTTTAAAGAATGGTTATGATAATCAACATAAAGTCAATTTACTCACTCACTTCTTTTGCTGTCACATATTGCGCTATTTCATTAGCATAAATAAAAAATACCATAAAATTAATATTCCTATCGGAATAGAAGGACAAGTAAAAGCTGTCAAACGAATCCTTCAAGCGTATGTGAACGAGACACAATGCAAATTCTATTGTTATGCGGTTGCCTGCAACCGCTCGGGTGTTGAAGCATGATGTCAGTAACTAACATAAGTAAGTAACTTTAAATGAGATAACCTTTCGAACAGGTGATTTATAACAATGTTCCTAAGTTAAATATAGTAGTTTACTGCATGATAAACAGTCGACACAAAATATTAAACATGCAGCTCTAGTGTAAAACTAAATGTTATTTCATTATACAAAATATTGTTTGATATACAATCCCTGTGTTATTCTGTCTTTATTTTTTACGTATTAACGTTTGTAGAATAGAATAATCAAACTTTAAATTTAAAGCGCATTGGTAAATATAAGTCGTATACGAGGGTCGAACTGAAAGTTCGTAGAAAATCAAAAACTGATTACATTAGCCAGTTATTAGTTTTATTATATCTTTTCAAAATATTGTCCATTGACGTCAATACACCGCTGCATGCGATGGAACCACTGGGAAAAGCACTTTGCCCACTCGTCCTTAGGGGTCTCTTCAATGGCATCGCGATACGCAGCCACCGCTTCTTCAGCATTCATAAACCGCTTTCCTTTAAGTTTTTCTTTAATTTTTGGAAATAAATAAAAATCACAAGGCGCGAGGTCGGGGCTATACGGCGAGTGACCCAGTAATTCAACGTTTGATGTCGCCAAATAGTCGATCGTTTGCTTGGCGGTGTGCGACGAGGCGTTGTCGTGGTGAAGGAGGATCCTACTGCGAGGTCGTTTCTCTCGAACTTTTTCCAAGACAAGTGGCATACAAGGTTCTCCCTTGTTTTGTCGAAAAACGTTTGATATAATTTCACTATTACTAATCACTCTTAACATAATGGTTGTTTAACATAATTTTGTTTAACATAATTTTTATAACAGATAATATTTGTTTGATATCACAACGTTTGTGCTAACATTTAAGAGGCATAATCATCATTCGACCTAATAATCATTTCATCTAATTTTTGTTTTATCTAATCTTATTTTGTATAATTATCATTTTACATACTTTTATTTAGTACTTTTATCACAAAAAAGGAGCGCCACCGAGCACCAGAACTCGCCTCTGTTGGTGTCGTCTAGGTTAGGTTAGGTTAGGACAGTGATCCGACGCGCGAAGGCGAGCGAGCGTAGCGAGCGTGCCGCGGCAGCGGCCGCCGAGCCCCAGAACTCCCCTCTGTTGGTGTCATCTAGGTTAGGTTAGGTTAGAACAGTGATCCGACAACGCGCGAAGGCGAGCGAGCGTAGCGAGCGTGCCGCGGTAGCGGCCGCCGAGCGCCAGAACTCCCCTCTGTTGGTGTCATCTAGGTTAGGTTAGGTTAGAACAGTGATCCGACAATGCGCGAAGGCGAGCGAGCGTAGCGAGCGTGCCGCGGCAGCGGCCGCCGAGCGCCAGAACTCCCCTCTGTTGGTGTCATGTGTTGTTTAATTTAGTGGTATTCAGTTATAAAGTTTCGGTTTAATAAAAAATAGATTAAGCACTCATTAGGCCAAGCAAACATTATGTCATGTGATATTAGGCAAAGTGAAAATTCGATGAAACGAAATTATATTACATGAACAATTATGTCAATCAAAATTAGATAAAATAAATATTATAGGAATCGAATAATTATATCAAATGAAATTAGATATTTTAAATGTTTGTGAAGTGAAATTATATCAAACGTTGTTCGACAAAACAAGGGAGAACCGGCATACAATTGGTAGTGTACCATTCTGCAGAAACTGTTTTTTGATCCTCTAACACAATTGTTGCGAAATGACCTATCCTTCCAAAGAACGAGGCCACCATTTTTTTTCCCGCACTTCGATCTCTCTTCACTTTAGTTGGCAACTCCTCGAAAGGAAACACCCACTGAGCAGATTGTCTTTTGGTTTCAGGATCATAACAGTAAATCCAGCTTTCGTCACCTGTTAGTATGTCGAACACAGCATTTGAGTCACCTCCGTTAAATCTTTCAATCATTTTACGGCACCAATCCACACGATGGAGTTTTTGAGCCTTAGTCAAATTATGAGGTATCCACCGGGCGCAAAGCTTCCTGACCGCTAAATGTTCGTGGAGGATTTTGTGCACTTGACTCATACCGATGCCTAAGCTTGTCCGAATCTGCTGATAGGTCACTCTTTTGTCAGTCTCTATCATACGCCGCACAACACAGATGTTATTTTCAGTCGTCGCCGTAGAAGGCCGTCCCTCACGTACATCATCAGTGAGATTAGTGCGACCACGTTTAAACTCATTAAACCAGTTGTAAACAGTCGCACGAGATGGGGCTTCATCGTGAAAGGCCAATCGTAGTCTATCATAACTTTCTTGTTGACTTAAATGACATCGAAAGTCATAAAAAATCATTGCACGAAAATTTTCTCGTGTTAAATTCATGTTGACGTGACACAGACAATTTTCAATTTGCCGCCAAATCGTAAAACAAATGACAAATGAATGAAATATATACTCAGTAATATTGGCAAAGAGTTCTATTTTCAAATTTAAGAATATTTTTTTTATTATATTGTTTATAAGTGGCCAGTTCTAAGAACTTTCAGTTTGACCCTCGTATTAAGAGGCTTCAATTTGGACTAATCTACCTATTAAATGATTATTTGTTGGGGTTATGCCGCTGTAATGCATAACAATCAATCACCGATCAAGTCACCATGTTTCAGACGCATTATTTCTCCAAAATATACACAATTTCACTTTTAAATATAAAAAATCAAATGCACGTAATTTTCAGCGAGCTTCTGCGGGGCGGTCAACTGTTTGACATCTGACGAAAATAGTTCTGCTACCCATCTCTTTTTATCACACAGTTTGCTGCTAGTGACATCTCGCTTTTGTCGTTCTATTCCAAAGGGATAATAATTTTATGGAAAATACTTACTGCCGCACATTTTTTATTTTTCTTTAGTTTTTCGAAAATGTGAAAAAAAAGGTTCCCAAAGCTTTACCAACGCCATCTAGTGAGAGCTGTGAAGTGATGGGCACTGCTCATTTGATGTGTTTCTTAGGTGTCTTATCTGTATAGTTTTCGTGGCAACCATAAAATTAATATTCCTATTGGTAGGAAAGGCCGAGTAAAAACTGTCAAATAAAACCGATTTAGGATGACAGTAACTAATTTATGTAAGCAACTTAAAATCAGATTACTCTTCATCTTGCTGCATAGGTTAAACATATTGAGGTAGGTAGTCAATGCCTATACTTTACTCTTTGGTAAATGCAAAAGAGTTAAGGTTAGGAAGCTGTTAAACATTTTTTTCCCCGCAACTATGGCAAAGTCTAAGTGAAGGGTCCTAATTTACTTTATGATTTTGAACTTAAAAAAAAATCGTTTAAACAATAAAAAACTTTGAAAATAATATTTTTAAAAAAAAATTAGCTTGACGATATTTAAAAAAACCGTTCAAGTGCGAGTCGGACTCGCGCACTGAGGGTTCCGCGCCAACTTTTACTGAATTAGGGAATCCACTTACATCCACTAAGTAAAATACCACAATTATTTGTTGGCAGCAAATATAACTTTGCTTTTCATAGTGTTTGTATGAATAACAAAGTTATGTTTGCGGTTGTTTAAAATGTGCTATACCTCAAATACTTCTTATTCAATCCCGTGCAAACCAATTTTCGATAAGTATTTGTTAAGGTCTACATTACGCATTTTTTTCAAAATTTAAATCTCGGTTAGTTTAGAAGTTTGATGGGGTAGGGGGGACGTCCATTTTACCACTTTGGAAGCGTCTAGCTATGCAACGTTAGGCTTTAAAAGAAAATGGTTTTAGAAACCTCTATGTCATTTTAAAAGGCCTATTAATAAACATCCCACACGCTTGGGTTTTACAAAAAAAATCGGTTATAATTTCAGGATGTATTTTGTGTTTAAGAATCATAAAGCGGTTAACAGTATACATCTTCCTACTAAATTTCAACAATGTGATGCTTATAGTTACAGAATAAAGTGGCTGTGACATACGGATGGACAGACAGACCGACAGACAGACTTGACGAAACATAAAGGTTCCTTTTAGCCATTCGGCTACGGAACCCTGAAAAGGCATTTAAATGAATGAGTTTGTTGCGCAGCTTCTTCTCACACTAGCCCAAATTATCCAGAAGCTGTGGTAGGGTCAATGTTAGATTTTTTATACATGCTAGCAATAGTCTATGTATACAGTAAATCAATTTTGTGCTTTTGTTTTTTTAGTTTTGAATATTTTTTGAAATTTTGTTGGTTTTGGATTTTGAACTTACTAAAATTTCAATTTACTAAATCTGACGCCATCACATACATGCAAGTTGAATATAAATATTAAAATAATATAAATATAAATATTGGACACCAATCACATACATTGCTCTGATCCCAAAGTAAGTAGCCGATGCACTTTTGTTATGGAAATCAGACACAACGGTGGTACCACAACACTCAGACCCGAGACAATATAGAAAATATCGTTTTCTACATTGACCCGACCGGGAATCGAACCCGGAACCTCACGAGATAGCGACGCTTGAAACCAGCGTGCTAGCCACTCGACTACGGAGGTCGTCCACGAGGATGAATTGATTACCTTCTTTTCTGTGAAATCGGTAATAAAACATCAGGAAAAATCATTAAAGTGTCTGTAAGATTGATTAAATTTAGATACACTAGAATTGCTGTCGCTGTTGTGATACTCAGTATTATTTCATTTATAGATCAGTAATAGTATAATTCATTTTACACACGAATTTTCAAGTGTTCACCGTGCGTGTCACTTGCTTCATCCTCGCTACTAGTTCGCTACTTGCCACAGTTTTATGCCAACATTTACCACGACGCGACCTTTCGTCAGTGAGCCTGCTGTTTGAAAGGAGTTTCCAATCTCGTGTCTTTTTTTTGTATCTGTCATCTGTCAAATAATAATCTGTGCACTCTACCTTCCGTCCGTACCGTACGTACTACTACGTTCCCACAGATTTCCAGTCGTCTCGTCTGGTCTCGTCCGTCTTTTTGTATGGTTTTTGTTGTCTTTTCACCTTAAAGCATACCAGCCAGCTCATTTTATCCATATTAGAATGAGCTCGTCTAGTGGCTAGTGAACAAACCGTTTATCCTAATGCCTTACCTACATGCAATAATTTTTAGATAATCGTGTTAGCTGTTTGTCTAGTTTTAAAGGGACTCTTCACCCGGCCGCGGCGCTATTTTCTTCAACTTTTTCCCAAGAATCCAGTATTCGTATTAATGGGTGATAGTGATTGGAGACCGTTCATATACGGCGGCCTGGCGTCGATAGTCGCAGAATTTGGTGAGTTTCGTGTTCATGCACATTGAAAATCAAAATTCATAACCTCCAAATAATAGAACTTTAGGCAACCGATAAATAAAAATGTTCATAAACTTGCGAGTTATTACTCTACTTACGTACCTACTTATAGGCTTATTAAAAGTAAAGGATAAACTCCACTTACATTTGCCACAAAATATAGCCTATATTAGCGGTTCTCATTAATTTTTGGTGATCCTTTTGAAAAGCGATTTATCGAAGAAATTACTACACAAAAACAAAACTTATAGTTTCAAAATTGTATTCTTTATTATTAATCGTAATTAAAGTACCTACAATGTAAGATTTTCTTAATACTTACTTATATAAAAAGTATAATAATAGAGGATATTGAGAACAAGTATTTTTTAACGGTGGCGACATAGTAAAATTATACGCAGCGTTAGAACGGTCAACCAAAGAGATGTGTTTGATAAAGTTATCGCGAAAACCCTTACAGAAGTATTGCAGCACCCCAGGATTCTATGGAACACACTTAGTATTGCTGCTAGATAGAATAATCATAATTACAGATTGCTTGTTTAAGAAATTTAAGTTCAGATTATAATTGAGTAGTTTGCTATTATCTCCATTGGGCCAATGAGGGGCAATAAAAATTGATCATCTATTGTTTTATTTTTTAGTGTTCTGACACTATACAAATTTATTAATAAATTGCAGCTGCTAAAAGCAACTATGTCAGACAAGGACTACTTACCTAAACTATTGCGTATATCTTGGTAACTGACTAATAAATAAATAAATATCCTTTGGACATTCCCACAGATCTACTACTAATGTGCCCCTGGTTCCTCTCCAATTTTTTATCAGATTTTCCAGTGGCAGCGCATGTTGCTAAATGAAGCTCTTCCCACTTTTGTACATCAATTGTCATATATAATTTCCATCTGATTAAAATCCACACCGGACAAGTGAGAATCAGGTTAAACAAGTAGTTATTATGGTGCAAAAACAGTTGCTTTGCTTCTCTTTTAATTCCTAACTTATGGTAGCTATTATCCATCAGGCACATTCCCAATCGACACAACCAAGACTCGTCTCCAGATCCAGGGCCAGAAGATCGACCCCCGCCATGTGCAGCTCCGGTACACCGGCATGGTCGACTGCTTCGTGAAGACATCACAGCAGGAGGGTGTGAAAGCCCTGTACTGTGGGTAAGATTGTAATAGTTATATCTACTTAAAAAACCTACAGTACATTAATTGGACTTTTATTTATTAATTTTTCTTTTTGGCTTACATACTTGAGTTAGATTTACATCAATTTAACATTCTCAGAAAAGTAAAGGTGTCAAATTAGACTGAGAGATAAGTAATGTTGTTTTATTTTAAAACTTAGTTTGTGGAGTTCTTTGATGGGTGTTAATATATTCGTCTGATAAGATAAATAGAAATCGAACTTGGAACCTCAGAGTAGCTGTGCCTTATATCTCAAGGAGATTAACCACTACACCACAAAGGTCGATGATTTATTATATTAGCTTAGTATAATGACACATAACATTCCTGTTTCTTATTAAGGGGTCAGCTGTTCACAACAATAAGTGAATGTGATGCAACAATTACGAGAGGGCCGTTTGTGACCAATGATATAAACAAAACGTCAGCGCGCTGCGTATATTTGCGCATGCGCAGGCGTTGAGTGACGAAACGCGCCAGGTCCAGTACACGTTTGCTGATAGACTATCTAATAAGAATATAATATTTCTTTTAATTGGACTAATCTTCATCGAAAATACTCAATATTTTTGTGTCAGATAGTTTTTTGATTGAGACCAAAACGCGCGAAGTAAGTCGGGAACCACTAGTTTTCTTATAAGCCGTTGGCATGTTTAATAAAATAAGTATGCAAGGATGTTGTATGTTTTGTATACATATTAATGCATATACGCAATCGCGGAAACTGTAATTTCCAAGTTTATGATATCAGAGTTGTATTTAATTATTTCTTTATTACTATACAACCAGAAATGTCTACAGCCTAAAATATTGTAAGGTCTGTTCTTTTATCTTATCAAACAGAGTTTATTGGCCCCTGAGATTGTTTACACATCTCGCAAATAATGGCAAGTTTGGATGTTCAATTCATGATTCACTCAAAAACCCTGTAGACTAGCTGATAAACCAAAAACATGTTTACTAATTGAATATTTCATCATTATCATCGTTATCAGCCAAAGACGTCCATTGCTGAACTGAACATAGGCTTCCCCCAGGGTTTTCCGCAGCAACCGATCATAAGCAGTCTGTACCCAGTTTTAACTTGCGGTGTTCACAGGGTCGTCTGTCTCTCTTGACGGTGGACGTTCTACGCTGTGCTTTTGGTCGAAGGGACTCCAATCTAGAACTTTTCTACCCCGTCGGCTATCAGTTCTTCGCGCTATGTGGCCTGCCCACTGCCACTTGAGTTTACTGATTCGTAGGGATATGTCCGTTACACGTATCTCCTCGTTCCTGATTCGATCTCGTAGAAAAACACCGAGCATATAGCCCTCCATCGCTCGCTGTGTGTTTTTTAGTTTCCCTTATAAGGTCCATAGTAAGTGATCATGTTTCGGATCAGTGCGTCATTACTGGTATCAAAAATCTTCAACCAGTGTATGGTTGAAGATTTATCACTCAATTATCTGTTAGGAACTCAATTCTCGAAGTTGTCGACGAGTACGTCGACTTGTGACAAGTGATCCAATTAGGTAGGTCCAACTTTCAGAAAGAGTTCAATCGACGAATCCAACTAGGCTGGGGAGCGTTCGGGAAATTTCACAAAAGTATCGTCTCGTCTCCATTACCTCCATTGGTTGAATTACCCGAAAGTTGGACCTACCTAATTGGATCACTTGTCCCAGGTAGACGTACTCGTCAACAACTTCGAGAATTGAGTTCCCAACAGATACTGGAGTGGGTTCAAGATTTTCGTCAATTAAATATTTTGCAGCGCAAAATTTATATGATTCCCATTCCATTTATCGGTAATCTTATTTTTGAATAATCGTCGCAATAAATTATTTATTGTAATTATTTATTGTCCACCATAAATTTTTGTTTATCTCTGAGAGATAGGGTGGGGATAGGGACCACTATGAGAGTGAACAAACAAGTGCCATACTAGTAATTTCAAAAAAATATTATAACGTAACATTTGGATATTCGTTTTTCAAACTTTTCTAACCATGAACATAAAATAAATGTACATTCCCGCAAATCTACATTTTAATCATAAACGTATAACAGTCAGTGTTTCTGCTATCGGATTGGCCGGCTTTAGATTAGCCTCCCACATGTTATTCTGTTTACACTTTACATAAGTCGCTATCTCGAGTTTTGCTCCAAAATCTTGCCTTCTGCGTATCACGCTCCGGTCTCTTGACTTTTTGGCAAACTCACAAAACAACGCGCAATTATTTTCTTGGAATGCGGTCAAATTGATAATGTCATATGCTTGAAATTGTCATTTATTTACTAATTTCTTGGCTGCTTTAAGAAAATGAGTAGGCAGAACACACTACGTCTTTAAATTTGTTGTGGATGTACTTTCTATCTGTAAATAATAACAAAACGTACTACATCTGTGATCCATAATTAAATATCTTTTTTCCTGAAGCCCTGAGCGCTAAAAATATATTTCAAAATTAGTTTTGTTTCCACGGTATGGGACACTGGGATAATATTTAGGTGCACTAGGTCGGGGCATCACATTACATTAACATCAACTTATTATCATCATCACCTCATCTTCGTTGGAACCGGGTGCTTTTAAGGCTCGGGGCATGTTCGCGCCTCAGCGCCGCTACGCGTCAAACTGGCGAAACTTTGCGGGTTGGACTTATAAAACTTTACTTGACGATCATCTTGCCTTCGTGGGAAGATTAAATGCGAAGGCATCATGTTGTGTATGTATGATGATGACTACCAGCATTTGAATTATCGAGGTCACCGTTTTTTTCGTATCAGTTTTATGGCCGTAATTGTGTGTAGAAATGTACTCTCGTATGTGCAAGCATATGAGGCTGTGACCGCCATATCTAAATACGTAAAGTCACTGTGATTGTCATCGTCTTTACTAACATTATAAAGCTGAAGAGTTTGTTTGGACGCGCTAATCTCAGGAACTAACGAACCCATTATAAAATTATTTTTTGTGTTGGATTGTTGGTTGCGTACGTAGCGTAAACCGTTTTAGATACATAAAAAAATGTGTAATGTGAAGTGGGATTGTTCCCCTTTAAAAGATCTATAATAAATTAGCGACAGCATGTATCTATCTAATATGGTTTACTCACTGCAAACTTTTTTATGTTCATAGTTTCGATACAAAATAATGTTCTATTTTCAAAGGTGGTTTGATGTGCACGGGTATTTATTCTTATCAAAATAAACATATTCATCATCGCGAGCATTTCATTTTGAACACAATTACCCTTTACATAATTTGATTTCAATAAATATCTTAGAAGCTAACCCAGTTTTAAAATAACTCCGCACCAAAATAATGCTCGTAGCTTAAGGACAACACGCGCTTGCGCTAACCGCTATGTTTTCTGGGGGGCAATTCTCGTGCAATTCGTTTACGAAAAAAGTTCAACGATCGAATTTTCTTTGTCTCAGAAAAAATAGTTTTTGATTTCTCAGGGTCACGATTCCTATGTACTTAGATTTTGTTCGTGTGATAGTTTTTTTACGTGTAAATATTTTACTAGATTTTTTCGGTAAATGGTTAAACTTGCAATCGAATTAACACACGAAAAAAGTTCGATTGCCGCGAGAATCGGCCTCCTGGCCGTATATTTCCAATGAAAACATGTGTTTTGCGTTGAAATATTGTACGAGCAATAGGGACCGCTAGTTTATAAAGTATAAACAGTCTTGTGTTACGTCCAATTTCGCATTTTGCGACTAGGTAACAAAAATATGACTGTTGTAATCTTATTCCAGAATCTGGCCAGCAGTTCTTCGACAGGCCACGTATGGCACCATCAAGTTCGGCACGTACTACTCGCTGAAGCAGTGGGTGGGGTCGCGGAGGGCGGACGGGGGGGCGGAGGAACACCTCGTCACTAATACAGTTTGCGCAGCGCTGGCGGGCGGGCTGTCGAGCGCTGTCGCCAACCCGACCGATGTGCTCAAAGTTAGGATGCAGGTGAGACGAAGATGCTACCCTCATCATCTTTAACATAATTCGCTAATTGACGTCGACTGCTGATCATATGCTTTCCCCTCGGCTTTCCATAGGGACCGATCGCAAGCGGTCTTCATCCAGTGTTATCTTTACAAGTTCGTTTGTCTGTTTTGTCGACGGACGTTCTATCCTGCGACTTTGGTCGAAGGGTCTCCGATCTATAACTTTTCAGTCCTAACGGCCATCAGTTCTTATCGCCTCTGTCAATATTCAGAGAATGAATTCTCTAAATACATACAATTGTTTATCCTTATCGTCAACATATTCAGCACGCTTCTAACTTTGAAAAATTAACTCATTCACCCAGTTATCGAAAAAAGATTTCGTCCTCACTGTTGACATGACGGAGATAGACAATGGACTTAATGGAGCGCACTAGTGACTTTTGTCACCGTGACAAAAAAATATTTATCAATGTCACGTCACCAAACTTTTGGTCACTGTGCGCACTTACGGTGGCAGTGACGAAATTCCTTCATAATGGATAATGTACTCGATGACTGTGATGCAAAAGTCATGGTGACAAAAGTCACTAGTGCGCGCAGGATCCTTCAGGGAATAGGGGTGCAGGGGAAGGCGAGAGTGGTGTGCGTGAGCGATGCGAGCGGAAGGTATCCGCGTCGCCCGCGCATCCCCCCGCGCCCTTCCGCCCCCGCAGGCGAGGTCGCGCGCAATACAGCGCTCTACCTATAAAGTTCTCGCCTGTTCCTTACGGCAGACCGGTTAGTCACCAATGTGTTCCAGGCTAAGATGTTTATAAATTATATAGATACGTCCTATGCGCTACGAAAATTGCTACACGAAAGGTAGGTGCCCGGAGTGCATTCAGTTAGGCACGCTTTCTCTTTATGGCTATACGTCCCGACTACGCCTTAAATTATTTCTCGTTAAAATTCTTTTACTGTGTGTTTAGGAGTAGTACCAATTTCACTGCAACTGTTAGAGACAAGAAAAACGTGTCATTACATTCATTAGTATAGTTTTGTTCATTTAAAAGTATTACAATTTAAAACACGTATTTATGCTTTATCATAATTTAGCAATTGCTGACATTAGGCTAAAGAGCGTGATGTCACGCGCTCGCGCCAATGAGCGCTCAGTAGCAATCAATACGTAACGAATGTTATATATTTATCTCTTTCTATCAACAGGCATGCCCAGATGGGGCATGCCTGTTGATAGAAAGAGATATATAAAGTTGTCTTTATTAGCGCTTAATGTCGTAATACACAACTATACGTTCGTATATAGAGTAATCCTTTAAAATGCTTTAATGTAGAACGTGTCTATACTTTTACGTCATTGGTGCCAGGTCGGCGACGAGAAACGCGGGCTGGTCCGCTGCTTCGCGGAGATCTACCGCGTGGAGGGCGCGCGCGGGCTGTGGCGCGGCGTGGGGCCCACCTCGCAGCGCGCCGCCGTCATCGCCGCCGTCGAGCTGCCCGTCTACGACGCCTGCAAGCGGGAGCTCATGCCTACCCTGGGGGACACCCCTGTCAACCACTTCGCGTCCAGCCTGCTGGCCAGCTTGGGCAGTGCGGTCGCGAGCACGCCGCTAGACGTCATCAGGGTAAGTCGCCTTTATAGTTGCCAGTCTACGAAGCCTGCAAGTGGGAGCTTGTGCCCGCGCTGGGGACACACCCATCAACCACTTCGCGTCCAGCCTGCTGGCTAGCTTGGGCAGTGCGGTCGCGAATACGCCGCTAGCCGTCATTCGGGTGAGTTTTACTTTATACGTATGCTAAAAGACACGCGTAGGAGCTGGCTAGTTAAGCCAGTCCAGCCAGTCCAGCTGCTATGTTTCTTGATGTCATCAGGGTGTACCTGCTGCCTACCTTTTTAAGGCATGCGGCACTGTGGTTGTGTTGCTGTGGCTGATTACTAGGGTGGTGCGTTGAGTATATGCCTCTAGTCGTCTTTCAACGTTCACCTCGAGTTTATCAGTAAGCTTGGGCAGTGCATTGCTAGACATATTCAGAGAGATGTCATCGAGTAACTCGCTTTTGTACCTATCATCTGGAAGGCGTCGGCCCTCGCAGTGCGCCGCCGTCGAGCTGCCGGTCTACGAGGTCTGCAAGCGGGAGCTCATGCCCACGTTAGGGGACACCCCTGTGAACCACTTCTCGTCCAGAGTCTGCTGGCTAGCTTAGGCAGTGCGGTCGCGAGTACGCCGCTAGATGTCATCAGGGTAAGTCGCCTTTATAGTTGCCGGTCTACGAAGCCTGCAAGTGGGAGCTCGTGCCCGCGCTGGTGGACACACCCATCAACCACTTCGCGTCCAGTCTGCTGGTTATACGTATGCTAAAAGACAAGCGTAGGAACCAGTTGTTTCTACTCTGCTGGCTAGTTTAGCCAGTCTAGCTACGATGTTTCTAAATGTCATCAGGGTGTACTTGCTGCCTACTTACTGATTCGAAGACATGCTGTTGGGGCGTGTATGTATAGAAGACGAAGAAATGAAAACGCGGACTGTATTTGATTATAAAAGGATTTACTCCATAGGATAGTACAAAATATCGGTATCACAAAATGGTGGATGGAACGCGAGTGTCGTGCGCGCCGCTCGGTTGCGAAGTGATCGGGGGGGGCCTTATGTGCCCCTCTCGCTGCTCGCCGCGCCGCTCGCCGCCTCGCCGGTCGCCCCCGCGTCCCGTGCGTGGACGTGCACTGTGACTGTTTTGCTGGGGCTGATTACTAGAGTTGTGCGGTGGGTGTATACCTCTAGTCGTCTTTCAACGTTCACCTTGAGTTTATGAGTTAGCTTGGGCAGTGCCTTGTCGCTAGACATAGTCAGAGAGATGTCACCGAGTAACTCGCTCTAGTACCTACCATCTGGAAGGCGACGGCCCTCGCAGTGCGCCGCCGTCGAGCTGCCGGTCTACGAGGCCTGCAAAAGAATGTTCGTGCCCGCATTGTGGGGCACAAACCCTCGTGAACCACTTCGCGTCGACTCTGCTGGCTAGCTTGGGCAGTGCGGTCGCAAGTACACCGCTAGATGTCATCAGGGTAAGTCGCCTATAGTAGCCAGTCTGCGACGCCTGCAAGTGGGAGCTCGTGCCCACGTTGGGGGACACCCCTGTCAACCACTTCGCGTCCAGTCTGCTGCCTAGCTTGGGCAGTGCGGTCGCAAGTACGCCGCTAGATGTCATCAGGGTACACGTGCCAAGGCGACGTGTCTTTGTAGTTGCCAGTCTACCAAACCTGCAAGTGGGAGCTCGTGCTCACGCTGGGGACACCCCATGAACCACTCTGCGTCTAGTCTGTGCGGTGCGGTCGCGAGTAATTCTCTCGACGTCATTAGAGTGAGTGTTTTATAGTGCACGAAGCCTGCAACAGAAGTTTCATGCCTACGTAGGCACGTTGAGAATCCTGTATGAAGCACTATACGTTGAGTCTACTGGCTCGTTAGAGAAGTGGGGTCGCTAGAACTCCTGTATACGTCATTCGAGTAAGTGTAAGTTCATGCCGACGCAAGGAGAAACGTCTAACAATCATTGAATGTCAAATCTGCTAGGTAGCCTGGGAAGTGCGGTGATTAGTACTTGCTAGTTCATGAAGCCTGCATGAGGAAGGTCGTCTGCTGGCTAGTCGGGGCAGCGTGGTTGCAAGTACGTGTCTAGATGTCATCAGGATGAGTCGCTTTCGTACCTGCCATCTACCTTTGTGCTCGGGCGGTGTGTTTTCTAGAATGCCTCCAGACGCCATTTGCGTGAGTCCTGGGGAAAGAAAATGACAGTAGCCGTTTATGTCCCACTGCTAGCAATGGCGTCACCACAAGTTTTATTAGCGTGTCAGGCTATATTTTTGAAGATATTTTTTTCTGCATATCCCAGGCGGTTGACTGGTAGAAAATGCCATAAGGCATTAAGTCCGCCAATTGTACCATTAACAGTGCAATGTTTAAATAAATTAATAAAAAAATCTTTCAGTTGGATATTGGACATCGTAACGGCTGATTTCTTTTATATCTAAAATATATTTATGTTTCTTATTTCTATACTAATATTATTAAGCTGAAGAGTTTGTTTGTTTGTTTTTTGAACACGCTAATCTAAAGAACTATTGGACGATTTGAAAAAAAAATGTTGTATAGCTCATTTATCGAGGAAGTCTTTAGGCGTAAACATCAAAACATCACGCTGACGTAAGGGGAGGGAGCGAAGTCCAAACGCGACGACGTCGCGGTGTACCGCTAGTATTTAAATAAAATAAAATATCTAATCTGATCTTAATCTTGTGCAAGTTAGTAAATCCTATTGTTTACTGTTGTGTGAAATCTTCATTGTTATTTGTATTTCAGACAAGGCTAATGAACCAAAGAAAAGTGAAAGGACACATAACAAAACCAAATGAAAGAATATACAGGGGCACGTCGGACTGCTTCTTACAGGTGAGCAAATAATTCAATATTTCATAAACATGTCAATAGAAGATTTAACATGCCTAAGTATAAGTTCAAATTTTATATTCATTAAGATGAAATAAGAAACCAAAAATTTGCGCACGGGCGGGACTTGAACCAGCAACCTTTTGGCAAACCGGGCCAAACGCTCTTACCAATTGAGCTACCGTGCTGTTAGTCCGACCCTGCGAAATTTGTGGTTTCCTATGAAAACGTCAATTGCGTGACGCTTAGCGCCATCTAGCCGTCAGTTTATGAAACAGATGGCCCAAGCAGTTATTCTTTACAGAATAAATTCAACTTGGAAATTGATGTCGCTTCACTATCTAATGCTTTAGAATGTTTTTAACACTCACAGTGTCATATTTTATATTCATTAAGATGAAATAAGAAACCAAAAATTTTTTTTTTTGCGCACGGGCGGGACTTGAACCAGCAACCTTTTGGCAAACCGGGCCAAACGCTCTTACCAATTGAGCTACCGTGCTGTTAGTCCGACCCTGCGAAATTTGTGGTTTCCTATGAAAACGTCAATTGCGTGACGCTTAGCGCCATCTAGCCGTCTGTTTATGAAACAGATGGCCCAAGCAGTTATTCTTTACAGAATAAATTCAACTTGGAAATTGATGTCGCTTCACTATCTAATGCTTTAGAATGTTTTTAACACTCACAGTGTCATATTTTATATTCATTAAGATGAAATAAGAAACCAAAAATTTGCGCACGGGCGGGACTTGAACCAGCAACCTTTTGGCAAACCGGGCCAAACGCTCTTACCAATTGAGCTACCGTGCTGTTAGTCCGACCCTGCGAAATTTGTGGTTTCCTATGAAAACGTCAATTGCGTGACGCTTAGCGCCATCTAGCCGTCTGTTTATGAAACAGATGGCCCAAGCAGTTATTCTTTACAGAATAAATTCAACTTGGAAATTGATGTCGCTTCACTATCTAATGCTTTAGAATGTTTTTAACACTCACAGTGTCATATTTTATATTCATTAAGATGAAATAAGAAACCAAAAATTTGCGCACGGGCGGGACTTGAACCAGCAACCTTTTGGCAAACCGGGCCAAACGCTCTTACCAATTGAGCTACCGTGCTGTTAGTCCGACCCTGCGAAATTTGTGGTTTCCTATGAAAACGTCAATTGCGTGACGCTTAGCGCCATCTAGCCGTCTGTTTATGAAACAGATGGCCCAAGCAGTTATTCTTTACAGAATAAATTCAACTTGGAAATTGATGTCGCTTCACTATCTAATGCTTTAGAATGTTTTTAACACTCACAGTGTCATATTTTATATTCATTAAGATGAAATAAGAAACCAAAAATTTTTTTTTTGCGCACGGGCGGGACTTGAACCAGCAACCTTTTGGCAAACCGGGCCAAACGCTCTTACCAATTGAGCTACCGTGCTGTTAGTCCGACCCTGCGAAATTTGTGGTTTCCTATGAAAACGTCAATTGCGTGACGCTTAGCGCCATCTAGCCGTCTGTTTATGAAACAGATGGCCCAAGCAGTTATTCTTTACAGAATAAATTCAACTTGGAAATTGATGTCGCTTCACTATCTAATGCTTTAGAATGTTTTTAACACTCACAGTGTCATATTTTATATTCATTAAGATGAAATAAGAAACCAAAAATTTGCGCACGGGCGGGACTTGAACCAGCAACCTTTTGGCAAACCGGGCCAAACGCTCTTACCAATTGAGCTACCGTGCTGTTAGTCCGACCCTGCGAAATTTGTGGTTTCCAATGAAAACGTCAATTGCGTGACGCTTAGCGCCATCTAGCCGTCTGTTTATGAAACAGATGGCCCAAGCAGTTATTCTTTACAGAATAAATTCAACTTGGAAATTGATGTCGCTTCACTATCTAATGCTTTAGAATGTTTTTAACACTTACAGTGTCATATTTTATATTCATTAAGATGAAATAAGAAACCAAAAATTTGCGCACGGGCGGGACTTGAACCAGCAACCTTTTGGCAAACCGGGCCAAACGCTCTTACCAATTGAGCTACCGTGCTGTTAGTCCGACCCTGCGAAATTTGTGGTTGTGTGTGGTGGTGTGTTGCGAAATTTTTTGGGCGGGACTTGAACTAGCAACCAAAAGGTTGCTGGTTCAAGTCCGGCCCGTGCGCAAATTTTTGGTTTCTTATTTCATCTTAATGAATATAAAATATGACACTGTGAGTGTTAAAAACATTCTAAAGCATTAGATAGTGAAGCGACATCAATTTCCAAGTTGAATTTATTCTGTAAAGAATAACTGCTTGGGCCATCTGTTTCATAAACAGACGGCTAGATGGCGCTAAGCGTCACGCAATTGACGTTTTCATAGGAAACCACAAATTTCGCAGGGTCGGACTAACAGCACGGTAGCTCAATTGGTAAGAGCGTTTGGCCCGGTTTGCCAAAAGGTTGCTGGTTCAAGTCCCGCCCGTGCGCAAATTTTTGGTTTCTTATTTCATCTTAATGAATATAAAATATGACACTGTGAGTGTTAAAAACATTCTAAAGCATTAGATAGTGAAGCGACATCAATTTCCAAGTTGAATTTATTCTGTAAAGAATAACTGCTTGGGCCATCTGTTTCATAAACAGACGGCTAGATGGCGCTAAGCGTCACGCAATTGACGTTTTCATAGGAAACCACAAATTTCGCAGGGTCGGACTAACAGCACGGTAGCTCAATTGGTAAGAGCGTTTGGCCCGGTTTGCCAAAAGGTTGCTGGTTCAAGTCCCGCCCGTGCGCAAATTTTTGGTTTCTTATTTCATCTTAATGAATATAAAATATGACACTGTGAGTGTTAAAAACATTCTAAAGCATTAGATAGTGAAGCGACATCAATTTCCAAGTTGAATTTATTCTGTAAAGAATAACTGCTTGGGCCATCTGTTTCATAAACAGACGGCTAGATGGCGCTAAGCGTCACGCAATTGACGTTTTCATAGGAAACCACAAATTTCGCAGGGTCGGACTAACAGCACGGTAGCTCAATTGGTAAGAGCGTTTGGCCCGGTTTGCCAAAAGGTTGCTGGTTCAAGTCCCGCCCGTGCGCAAAAAAAAAATTTTTGGTTTCTTATTTCATCTTAATGAATATAAAATATGACACTGTAAGTGTTAAAAACATTCTAAAGCATTAGATAGTGAAGCGACATCAATTTCCAAGTTGAATTTATTCTGTAAAGAATAACTGCTTGGGCCATCTGTTTCATAAACAGACGGCTAGATGGCGCTAAGCGTCACGCAATTGACGTTTTCATAGGAAACCACAAATTTCGCAGGGTCGGACTAACAGCACGGTAGCTCAATTGGTAAGAGCGTTTGGCCCGGTTTGCCAAAAGGTTGCTGGTTCAAGTCCCGCCCGTGCGCAAATTTTTGGTTTCTTATTTCATCTTAATGAATATAAAATATGACACTGTGAGTGTTAAAAACATTCTAAAGCATTAGATAGTGAAGCGACATCAATTTCCAAGTTGAATTTATTCTGTAAAGAATAACTGCTTGGGCCATCTGTTTCATAAACAGACGGCTAGATGGCGCTAAGCGTCACGCAATTGACGTTTTCATAGGAAACCACAAATTTCGCAGGGTCGGACTAACAGCACGGTAGCTCAATTGGTAAGAGCGTTTGGCCCGGTTTGCCAAAAGGTTGCTGGTTCAAGTCCCGCCCGTGCGCAAATTTTTGGTTTCTTATTTCATCTTAATGAATATAAAATATGACACTGTGAGTGTTAAAAACATTCTAAAGCATTAGATAGTGAAGCGACATCAATTTCCAAGTTGAATTTATTCTGTAAAGAATAACTGCTTGGGCCATCTGTTTCATAAACAGACGGCTAGATGGCGCTAAGCGTCACGCAATTGACGTTTTCATAGGAAACCACAAATTTCGCAGGGTCGGACTAACAGCACGGTAGCTCAATTGGTAAGAGCGTTTGGCCCGGTTTGCCAAAAGGTTGCTGGTTCAAGTCCGGCCCGTGCGCAAATTTTTGGTTTCTTATTTCATCTTAATGAATATAAAATATGACACTGTGAGTGTTAAAAACATTCTAAAGCATTAGATAGTGAAGCGACATCAATTTCCAAGTTGAATTTATTCTGTAAAGAATAACTGCTTGGGCCATCTGTTTCATAAACAGACGGCTAGATGGCGCTAAGCGTCACGCAATTGACGTTTTCATAGGAAACCACAAATTTCGCAGGGTCGGACTAACAGCACGGTAGCTCAATTGGTAAGAGCGTTTGGCCCGGTTTGCCAAAAGGTTGCTGGTTCAAGTCCCGCCCGTGCGCAAAAAAAAAAAATTTTTGGTTTCTTATTTCATCTTAATGAATATAAAATATGACACTGTGAGTGTTAAAAACATTCTAAAGCATTAGATAGTGAAGCGACATCAATTTCCAAGTTGAATTTATTCTGTAAAGAATAACTGCTTGGGCCATCTGTTTCATAAACAGACGGCTAGATGGCGCTAAGCGTCACGCAATTGACGTTTTCATAGGAAACCACAAATTTCGCAGGGTCGGACTAACAGCACGGTAGCTCAATTGGTAAGAGCGTTTGGCCCGGTTTGCCAAAAGGTTGCTGGTTCAAGTCCCGCCCGTGCGCAAATTTTTGGTTTCTTATTTCATCTTAATGAATATAAAATATGACACTGTAAGTGTTAAAAACATTCTAAAGCATTAGATAGTGAAGCGACATCAATTTCCAAGTTGAATTTATTCTGTAAAGAATAACTGCTTGGGCCATCTGTTTCATAAACAGACGGCTAGATGGCGCTAAGCGTCACGCAATTGACGTTTTCATAGGAAACCACAAATTTCGCAGGGTCGGACTAACAGCACGGTAGCTCAATTGGTAAGAGCGTTTGGCCCGGTTTGCCAAAAGGTTGCTGGTTCAAGTCCGGCCCGTGCGCAAATTTTTGGTTTCTTATTTCATCTTAATGAATATAAAATATGACACTGTGAGTGTTAAAAACATTCTAAAGCATTAGATAGTGAAGCGACATCAATTTCCAAGTTGAATTTATTCTGTAAAGAATAACTGCTTGGGCCATCTGTTTCATAAACAGACGGCTAGATGGCGCTAAGCGTCACGCAATTGACGTTTTCATAGGAAACCACAAATTTCGCAGGGTCGGACTAACAGCACGGTAGCTCAATTGGTAAGAGCGTTTGGCCCGGTTTGCCAAAAGGTTGCTGGTTCAAGTCCCGCCCGTGCGCAAAAAAAAAAAATTTTTGGTTTCTTATTTCATCTTAATGAATATAAAATATGACACTGTGAGTGTTAAAAACATTCTAAAGCATTAGATAGTGAAGCGACATCAATTTCCAAGTTGAATTTATTCTGTAAAGAATAACTGCTTGGGCCATCTGTTTCATAAACAGACGGCTAGATGGCGCTAAGCGTCACGCAATTGACGTTTTCATAGGAAACCACAAATTTCGCAGGGTCGGACTAACAGCACGGTAGCTCAATTGGTAAGAGCGTTTGGCCCGGTTTGCCAAAAGGTTGCTGGTTCAAGTCCCGCCCGTGCGCAAAAAAAAAAATTTTTGGTTTCTTATTTCATCTTAATGAATATAAAATATGACACTGTAAGTGTTAAAAACATTCTAAAGCATTAGATAGTGAAGCGACATCAATTTCCAAGTTGAATTTATTCTGTAAAGAATAACTGCTTGGGCCATCTGTTTCATAAACAGACGGCTAGATGGCGCTAAGCGTCACGCAATTGACGTTTTCATAGGAAACCACAAATTTCGCAGGGTCGGACTAACAGCACGGTAGCTCAATTGGTAAGAGCGTTTGGCCCGGTTTGCCAAAAGGTTGCTGGTTCAAGTCCCGCCCGTGCGCAAATTTTTGGTTTCTTATTTCATCTTAATGAATATAAAATATGACACTGTGAGTGTTAAAAACATTCTAAAGCATTAGATAGTGAAGCGACATCAATTTCCAAGTTGAATTTATTCTGTAAAGAATAACTGCTTGGGCCATCTGTTTCATAAACAGACGGCTAGATGGCGCTAAGCGTCACGCAATTGACGTTTTCATAGGAAACCACAAATTTCGCAGGGTCGGACTAACAGCACGGTAGCTCAATTGGTAAGAGCGTTTGGCCCGGTTTGCCAAAAGGTTGCTGGTTCAAGTCCCGCCCGTGCGCAAAAAAAAAAATTTTTGGTTTCTTATTTCATCTTAATGAATATAAAATATGACACTGTAAGTGTTAAAAACATTCTAAAGCATTAGATAGTGAAGCGACATCAATTTCCAAGTTGAATTTATTCTGTAAAGAATAACTGCTTGGGCCATCTGTTTCATAAACAGACGGCTAGATGGCGCTAAGCGTCACGCAATTGACGTTTTCATAGGAAACCACAAATTTCGCAGGGTCGGACTAACAGCACGGTAGCTCAATTGGTAAGAGCGTTTGGCCCGGTTTGCCAAAAGGTTGCTGGTTCAAGTCCCGCCCGTGCGCAAATTTTTGGTTTCTTATTTCATCTTAATGAATATAAAATATGACACTGTGAGTGTTAAAAACATTCTAAAGCATTAGATAGTGAAGCGACATCAATTTCCAAGTTGAATTTATTCTGTAAAGAATAACTGCTTGGGCCATCTGTTTCATAAACAGACGGCTAGATGGCGCTAAGCGTCACGCAATTGACGTTTTCATAGGAAACCACAAATTTCGCAGGGTCGGACTAACAGCACGGTAGCTCAATTGGTAAGAGCGTTTGGCCCGGTTTGCCAAAAGGTTGCTGGTTCAAGTCCCGCCCGTGCGCAAAAAAAAAAATTTTTGGTTTCTTATTTCATCTTAATGAATATAAAATATGACACTGTGAGTGTTAAAAACATTCTAAAGCATTAGATAGTGAAGCGACATCAATTTCCAAGTTGAATTTATTCTGTAAAGAATAACTGCTTGGGCCATCTGTTTCATAAACAGACGGCTAGATGGCGCTAAGCGTCACGCAATTGACGTTTTCATAGGAAACCACAAATTTCGCAGGGTCGGACTAACAGCACGGTAGCTCAATTGGTAAGAGCGTTTGGCCCGGTTTGCCAAAAGGTTGCTGGTTCAAGTCCCGCCCGTGCGCAAAATTTTTGGTTTCTTATTTCATCTTAATGAATATAAAATATGACACTGTGAGTGTTAAAAACATTCTAAAGCATAAGTTCAAATTCTTTAAAATTTTAACTGTCTTCATAGAAACAGGACTCTATCATGATTTTTGGAAAAATCTATTTTTTTTCTCTAACAAATAAATTTTAAAAAACAGCACCCTGTCAATTTTAAAAGTTCATCGGCATCGCCTCTTTTATTTCAATGCCTAATCCTTCATTCTTTTAATTCTTTCAAAATCTTAATCTTAATATTAAAAAATCAAAATCTGAAAAAAGTAAATTGTTATGTTTATAGTAAGCTTTCTGCATTCATTCATTCTAAGTCCGAGTAAAAACAGTCGCAATAAATTCATCGTCCAAACCACACGCATTTTTCGTTGCACTCCGTACCCTGTCATTCGATAGTCAACCTAATTTTCAAACACCTAAACAACATAATTTGGCCCGTACCGATCCGGATACTTAAGCAGTAAACAAGTGACCAGCTTTGTTCCCGTGCGTACTGAACAATAGGCCGCGCGATAAGGATTTTTACCTGTGTGCCGTGCCGTGCTGAGTGACATTGGAATACAGTTCTTATGTGTAAACTATTACGTCTGCGTTATCGAAGGAACCATTTACGCTTTTTTACATTTATTCAAGTTGTTTACTTCAAACTGTGCATAAAGAACTTTTATAATTAATCGAAGCTGTGAACATTTACGTGTTTTCATGAAATCGTAATACAACGTTATTTATGTACAACAGTGATACAAAGACTTCAATATGGAACAATTACTACTTCAACTTGATGAAACGGCTTGTTTGATGAACAAAACACAAACGAATCTAAGAAAATGTCCTAAATCCAGGTTGACTAAAGGATACCTACAAGCTCGAATGCAGTGTATCGATGAATACTGGAGATTGTTTACGTCTACACATCAAGAACTCGTTAAGATTACGCCACGAGATAAACGTGCTGATATTTCGTATTTTGCTGACGACCACTACGGAACTTTTGAGGACTTATACATATGTACCAAAGGCGATCTTCGAGATGCAATTACGATGCTGGAAAATAAAGAGAACCAACAACAACAGCAACAACAACAATCACAAGGAGGAACTAGTCACAACAGTTCAGCTGACGTTTTGCCTACGCATCAGCCACTGGTTAAGCTGCCGAATATACAGTTACCTACCTATAGTGGAAGTTACGAAGAGTGGCCTACATTTCAAGATCTGTTTATGAGTTTGGTACATAACAACAGCGCATTATCCGACGTACAAAAGCTTCACTACTTGAAGACAAGTCTCGCTGGCGAAGCGGAAGCACTACTTAGGCATATTCGTGTGACGGAAACAAACTATAGTGATGCGTGGAACACTTTGAAAAGTAGATACGGAAATAAACGTGTTATAGTGTACTCTCTGTTAAATCGATTGTTTTCATACAAAAAGTTAAGTATTCAGTCTGCCAATCAAATTAAAATGTTACTCGATAATACTAACGAATGCATTAATACATTAAATAACTTAAATATTCAAACCGATTCTTGGGATCCTTTAATTATATTTCTTGTAGTACAGAAATTGGATCAGGAGTCACGTAAGGATTGGGAAAACTTTGCTTTCAAAAGTGACTCGGATGAGTTGCCTTCGTGGTCTGATATGAAGTGTTTCTTAGAATCTAAGTTTCGTACTCTGGAGTTCGTTAATCCAGCCACGACGCGTACCTCCGAGAAAGTCAGAGAGAAAACGTTCCACACAGCTACATCTCAGGTAAGAGCATGTGTTTTATGCAACGAAAATCATACTTTGTGTCATTGTAAACAATTTTCAAAGATGTCAACAACTGAACGAGGTGAGTATGTAAGAAATCAAAACCTGTGTTTTAATTGTTTGTGGACAGGGCATTCAGCTATTAGGTGCCGTGTACCAATGTCTTGTCGTATATGTCACAAACGTCATCATACCCTTCTACATCAATCCAAGAATGATGAGACAAATACAAATGTTGCTATTTCAAATGTAGAAGAGTCTGAAGTACATGTCAATACAGTGGTGACGTCACACGCACACTGCAAGATAAAACAAGGTTATGCTTTATTAGCTACAGCAATGGTTAAAGTTATGAGTGAAACAGGACAAACCATGATGTTACGAGCGCTAATAGACCAAGGATCACAGGCATCTTTTATAAGCGAAAGGGCGACTCAACTACTGAAACTAAAGCGGAAACCTATACAGGGTAATATCACTGGAGTTGGTTCTACAAAGACCAAAATCAACAGCATGGTGCAACTCCAAATACTTTCAACACATAATACGGAATTTTGTCTTCAATCAGAAGCTTATGTTATGCCTAAACATATCACGACAAAATTACCTACCAAATCTATATCTGTTAGAGACTGGCCTCACCTACAAAACTTGCAATTAGCTGATCCAGCTTACAACAAAACAGCACCAATCGATATGTTGATCGGGGTAAACGAGTATGCACAAATTATTCAGCCCGAGATAAGAAAGGGGCCCCCAGGAACACCGTGTGCTCAAAAGACCGATCTTGGCTGGATTCTGTTTGGAAACATAAAAAAGGAGAGAGAAACTGAAACGCCGTCTCTGCTAGTTATGCATCATCAAGTAGGTTTGGATGAAATGCTGAAATCAATGTGGGAATTAGACTCTGAAAATGGAAGAAAACTTACACAAGAAGAGAAACAATGCGAGGAAATTTATCAAAATACACACAAAAGAAACGAAAAAGGAAGATATATAGTCAACTTACCATTTAAAAACGAAGAACAGAAATCATTAGATGGTAACAGCAAAGAGATAGCAATGAGAAGATTTTTACAATTGGAAAGACAATTACAGAAGAAACCTGAACTTAAGAAGAAATATACAGAGGTTATTGAAGAATATGTGAACTTAAAGCATGCAAAAGAAATACCAAAAGAAGAGTGTGATAAGAAAGCAGTTTATTTATGTCATCATGCAGTTATACGTAACGATAGCGAGAGCACACCAGTTCGTGTCGTGTTTGACGCATCATGCAAGGGTACTAATGGAGTATCACTAAACGACGAACTGCTCGTAGGTCCAGTCTTGCAGGAAGATCTTCGCAGTATAGTCTTGAGATGGAGGATGAACGCCGTTTGTTTCGTTTCAGACCTGAAAAAGATGTACAGAATGGTGTTAGTAGCTAAAGAACATACGGATTTTCAACGTATACTGTGGAGAAAAGACCCTACTGAAAATATCAAAGAATATCGTTTACTTACCGTGACGTTCGGAACTGCATCTGCACCTTACCTCGCTGTGAAGACGTTGATACAGCTGGCCGAAGATGAAGGTGCCGACTTTCCAATTGCTTCTAAAATCCTGAAAGAAGATTTTTACATGGATGACGTTCTGTGTTCATTTGAGGATGCTGCTTCAGCCATAGAAGCTAGTGAACAGATGATAAACTTGCTAAAAAGAGGTGGATTCGAATTACAAAAATGGTCATCTAATAGTGCAGAATTCATGAAATCTATCAAACCTGAAGACCGATCATCAAAGGTACAACTGAATTTAAATATAGACGGAACTATCAAAACTTTGGGAATACTGTGGGATTTAGCAAGAGACGAATTCAAATATGACATTAACTTACCTCCTGTTGTAGACAACACTTTTACAAAACGAATCATTCTATCAGAAATACAAAAACTTTTTGATCCCCTTGGGTGGATTGCACCAACCATAGTTATGGCTAAGATCTTGATACAGAAATTATGGTTGAAGAAATTAGACTGGGATGAACAAATTGATGAGAGGCTGATAGAAGAATGGTTAAAAATTAGACAAGACTTCGAAAACGTTAAGAACATTCGTGTCAACAGATGGTTAGGATTTTCTACAAAAGACAGCCAACGGATTGAGCTGCATGGATTTTCAGATGCATCCGAGAAAGCATACGCCTCAGTTGTTTATTGCAGAATAATCAATTTCGATGGCACTATCACTACAAAACTGCTTGCAGCTCGAACGAGAGTCGCTCCTGTAAAGACAGTTTCAGTACCAAGATTAGAGCTCTGTGGTGCAGTTTTACTTTCAAAGCTCCTTAAACATGTGGCAACTGCAATGCGAATACCTGCAACACAAATTTTCGCTTGGACTGATTCGTCAATCGTCTTATCTTGGCTGTGCGGAGAACCATCGCGTTGGAAACAATTCGTCGCGAACCGCGTCGTCGAAATTCTGGAGAATGTCAAGCACGATCAATGGTTTCATGTTGTGTCTGGCGAAAACCCCGCTGACATTGCTTCTCGTGGTGCGCCTCTCTCGAACTTGGAAACTTGCTGCCTATGGTGGGAAGGGCCTGAATGGCTATGTCAACAAGAAATTAAATTTACACGACCGAATGTGACACAAACTGAAATGGAACGGAAAAATGTACAAGTAAATCTAAAGATAGAGGATGAAAAGAAAATTGATTTCGAAGAATTTACTACTCTAAATGAACTTTTAACAGTGATCGTCTACAGTTTAAGATTTTTACACAGCAAGAAGAATCCAGACGGAATAGAGAAACCTATTACTACACAAGAATTAAACTCTGCTTTGAAAAAATGCATTAAAATAGAACAAGACGCATTTAAAGAAGAACTCGAAGACCTGAAAGCAAATAAGAACGTAAAGAAAAGTAGCAAATTAAAAACACTAAATCCGTATATCGATGAAGATGGTATACTCAGGGTGGGCGGAAGATTAAGGAATTCTAACTTACCTGAAGACAGCAAACATCCGATTATCCTGAAAAATAAAAGCAAATTAACTTACCTGATCATCACTGATGCACATAGAAGAACTTTACACGGTGGAACGCAGCTAGTTTTGACTTATCTTCGTTCGAAGTACTGGATTCTGCAAGCAAAAAATACAGTTAAAGCACACATACATAAGTGTTTGATATGTGCTAGGCAGAAAGCACTTGTTAAGACACAACTGATGGGAGACTTACCGCAAGTTCGCACAACACCTGCGCGTCCTTTTCAACATAGTGGTGTTGATTTTGCTGGTCCTTTGTATGTACTGATGTCAAAGGGACGTGGAGCTAAGCAGAATAAGGCATATATAGCCATATTTATATGTATGTCCACCAAAGCCATTCACTTGGAGCTTGTTGGTGATTTGACATCTGAGTCTTTCATTGGGGCGTTTCGTCGTTTTGTAGCTCGCAGGGGCAGATGTACACATTTATGGAGTGATCAGGGCAGGAACTTTGTTGGTGCTAACAAACAGCTAGCAGCAGAATTTCAAATCGCACAATTGGAACTCCCTGGTCATTTACAAGATAAGTTAGCCTTAGAGGATACACAATGGCACTTCATTCCCCCCTTATAGCCCGAATTTCGGAGGACTATGGGAAGCCGGGGTTAAATCGATAAAATACCACCTACGGCGAATACTCACAGCACATCTGACCTTCGAAGAAATGACCACAACTCTGTGTGACATAGAAGCTTGCCTTAATTCGCGACCTTTAGTTCCGATAGACACTTCTGATCCAGACGCACCGGAACCGTTAACACCGGGTCACTTTTTGATAGGAGAGCCTCCAGTAACTGTACCTACTCCTGATTTACAAAATATTAATTTAAACCGTTTCAATCGTTGGCAAATGACTCAAAAATTGGTAAGGGATTTTTGGCAAAGATGGCAAACTGAATATTTGGCTAGATTACAAACTAGACCTAAATGGCTTAAAAAACAAAGTGAATTTAATATAGGTGACATTGTATTACTTAAAGATGAACAATTACCTCCTGGCAAATGGTCATTAGGTAGAATAGTAGCCAAGCATCCTGGTCCAGATGGCTGTACCAGAGTATATGGTGTTAGGTACCGTAATGATGTTGTAAAACGTTCTATTAGTAAGTTGTGTGCGTTACCTATCAATGATAAAGATAGTTTGGTTGCTTGATTGCATACATTATTATGTTAACTTTCATGCATGTATGAATTTGTTATGATTATCAGTGTATTCTTTTGTCTAAGTTTTAATATTTTGTTAGCTTTGGTCATATATGTATGTTTGTGAGCATAAATTCTATGAAAATTTAATTGATATTAAGCTATTGTAAGTACATGCATGCGTACCATTATCATCGACCTTTTTATTCTAAGGTTTAAGATATTTTTTGAAAGTCCTGTCGTACTTTGGTGGGCGGCATGTTATGTTTATAGTAAGCTTTCTGCATTCATTCATTCTAAGTCCGAGTAAAAACAGTCGCAATAAATTCATCGTCCAAACCACACGCATTTTTCGTTGCACTCCGTACCCTGTCATTCGATAGTCAACCTAATTTTCAAACATCTAAACAACATAAATACTTTAATCTCCAATTTTCTCAAAAACTAGCGTTTAAAAACCCTAAGTGTTTTCAACCAAAAATGTTTTATATATTGTGCTGAATCGGCCCTTTAAATATTATCCCTTCAAACGAGGTGACCTTATATTATAATGTCGGCTAGACAAAATTAATTCGGATTAAAACACATCTTATTGACATGAGAATTAGTTTTGTTTTCTGTCGATGTTTCGGGTGGATTGAATTTTGTAACATACGTACTAGGATGTAAAAACAACAGCACGTCAAGGTAAACACTAAACACTGTGGTATCTTGTGCAGTCGTAATAAAGGCTAGTTTGCAACTAAAGTGAGTAGCTTGATGTGATGGCGTGTACATATAGCGGTTCTTGAGTGACCCATATTTGCGCAGCAGTAATTTTATGTTCTCGTTCTGTGATTTTCACCAAATTTTTTCAACGGTCAAGATCGGATTGTGATTTCTGAAATTGTTAATGTAATATATTTTTACATAAATTGCGCTTGTAAAAAAGCATCTGTGTCAGACGAGGAATCGAACTTCTTGTTTGGCAAGCCTGTTGAATTTTGCAAGTGCTTTCTTTAACGCGTAGACTGCGTGACCTCATCAATGTTGCGAGATTGCTCTCACAATGCGCTTCGGTAAAGAAAGCACTTACAAAATTCAACAGGCTTGCCAAGGTGTCGGTGGCCGAGTGGCATAGGCATGCGCCCGGATAGCGTAGGACGCGGGGTTCGATGCCTCATCTGACACAGTTGCTTTTTACAAGTGCAGTTTATGTTACTAAGTTTGCGTAGTGACAAAACTAAAACATTAATGTAATTATAATATATTTGATATCAACTAACAACTTCTTATTTCTCGAGCCCAAATATTTTCTATAATAGACTTCTAACATTGCATGTATGTTCCAGACGGTCCGCAACGAGGGGTTCCTAGCGCTGTACAAGGGGTTCGTGCCGACGTGGCTGCGCATGGGCCCCTGGAACATCATCTTCTTCCTCACGTACGAGCAACTGAAACAATTCTACTGAACTGACAGGAGCCTGGCTCTTGAGAGGTAGGTACGGCTCCCTTTACTATGCCTCGGGGTTTAGTACTTTAGGTATTTTTAAGAGCGAAAGTATAATTTTGGGGATGATTTTAATTACAAATTGTTTATGCGTACTAATTGATTTTGTATCATCAAACGATAAAAAACCTAACAGGCCAATGGTTTTATCTTAATCTATCAAAGTCAACATGTAATAGTAGTTTATACAACGGGAGAAAGCGACCCATTTCATCCGAGATATTTCTGCGCCAATAATTCGACAGTGATATGGTCAGCGAAATATGTAGTTCAGCTAAAGATAAAAACTCAAAATTTTATGCAGCATGATAGTTTACTTACAGGACGAATACATACAACACACGATTAGAAGGAGTAACAGAACGTATGAAAACAAGAGTTTTTTAAAAAAAATCTTTGTTAAAATATCGATCGAAAGTTCACGCATATTGACAAAATAAAAAAAAATGACTCGGAGCTCATAAAGAAAAATCCAAAGTTACACTGTAAAATAAAATAAAATTGTTGTCATGGTTCTATAGCAGAAACCTATGATAAGGCAGCATGCACGCAGACTTTAGCTGATTCCATAAGGAATGAAAATAACAAATCATCGACCATGAATAATACACATGCTATTTAATGTATTCCAAAATTGTATGGAAAACTTTTTTTACAATATGATTTGACTCAATTGTCTTTGACCCAAGCTTAGACTCCATCCACGCCAATCGCCGAAAAAAAATATTTTCCGAACTGGAGAGATGTAAAGTTATTTTTTTTTTAGATTAGAATGAGAACCCCGGGATTTGATCCACGGAGGGAGCACAGCTCGACGTGGCGACTGCGCGCACTAGGAGTAGTTAACGACTGCACTCGCTGGCGAATGCTGACGTAGATAAGTTACTGTTCTGTTCCTATTAGACAGTCGCTACTAGACCTCGACGACTTGATATTCATATATAGACTAGGCAATTGCCTGTTCAAAGTCCATTTTTTTATTAGCTAGTCCAATATTATAAACAATATTTGTTTAACTTTTAAAATAACATCAATGAATAAAATTCATTTATTTGAAACTAATTATTTGAGAAAGATCACAGTGTTTAAAGGTTAAAAGCAAATGTAGGTTTTGAGTATTATATTTATCATATTTTAAAATGAAACGTATCTTTTAAAGGGATGTGAAAATTGATTACAATATTAAACTAGCAAAGGAAAACGGACTTTAAATAGAGAACATAGACAACTTCTGTTAGTTAAATCCTAGTTAATGTAAATTGTATTGGCCAATAAGTAGCCAATCATAACACTTGACTTTATGTGAACCTATACTAATATTATAAAGCTGTAGAGTGCGTTTGTTTGTTTGTTTAATCGCGCTAATCTTAGGAACTACTAGATCGATTTGAAAAGCTATCGAACACAAAATATTTTTGTGTTTTATAGCTTATTTATCGGAGAAGGCTTTCGACTATAAAAGAACACGCTGCGATGGAAGAATATAGGGGAGAAACATAAAATGCGCGGTCGATGTCGCGGGGGACCGCTAGCTACGTAATTAGTGTCTTGAATGTGACTGTTTGTTTAATTATGCAAGGAAATGAAAGTTTGTTGATTGAGCAGCTAAATAAAAGTTATCTTTAACCCATTTGCTGCCACACTTGAGACACAATAGAAATTTAATTGTTATAACGCACCGGTGCGTGCTGTGGCATGGAACCAGTTAATACCGTAATGGCAAATGTAACGGCTCAAATAATTACTCAAATTCTTATACACTGATAAATTTAATTAAATTTCATCTTGATAAGCGACATGGAATGTAAGAAATTATTCGTGACTAGCTACCCGCCTCGGTTTCGCACGGTAGCAATACTGATACTAAATATATTTTAGTATACATATAAACCTCCCTCTTGAATCACTCTATCTAATAAAAAAATTACGCATCAAAATCTGTTGCGTATTTTAAAATTAAGCATACATAAATACAGACAGCAGGAAGCGACTATGTTTTATATTATGTACTGATAATAAATTCATAGCGCATGTTCTAATAGATTTTAGTGTTGGTCTCAAAAACAGTTTTATGTCAGCTCTGATCATAATTATGCTGATATTATTATAAAAGTGCTGTTTTTTAATTATGTATGCAAATCCTGACACAATGGTTGTCAAATGTATTAGAATTTTCACTGTACGGGGTTAAAGGAGCTTAAATGTAATTGTAGCGCCCAGTAGTTTCTCACTGTGTAGTTAATAGTAGTAGTAGTGTAGTTATAGCAAAATTGTTTGGTGACAGTGATGAACTCTTTGATCAGTGAATGAAGTACAGACCCTCTAATTTCATATTTAAATATACAAATGTGTAGTAAGTTTACTGATAAAAGCTTAGATTTAATTTTAAGGGTAAAATAAATATAACCGTCGGAATCATTAGTCATTTAAAAACGCTTTAAATGAATTTAGTTTGAGGTATCTTGTTTTCGACATTAAATAAATGATCCATATAGTTTATATTACCGATTTCTCCTGTTCAATGATACTTATCCAAGCCGCGAGCTGCCTGTTTTTAATAGAACTCAAAAATAATGTTATACACAACATTAATCCAGCTTTAAAAATGCTATTCATTTATTACATTTCGCTGTGTTTGTTGACAGTGCTTTTTATTGCATTTAAAGATCATCTTAGAATCTTTAGTATTTAGTACTGATTTGTGAAATAGGTAAAAAGTCGTTCATTCGTTCTATTGTTCAATGAATGGTTCCTGCTGTGTTTATCATTATTTCTTTGATTTACGTTCAATTCGTAGTCTTAATTTATTTTGCCAAATAGTTGTTTTACTAGCAATAAAACAAATCAACGTGGTCAGTATTGTCGCTCGCTGTGTGTTTGTGTAATTAAGGTATATTCTAGCTAAGAGACATATCATGTAATCTATTTGTAAACGCACGAGATTTTGGCACATAGTGCCACTGCACAAAGCTCAAATAACCAAATAAAACTGTAAGGGATACACAGTCCATATATTACAACTGTTGGTAAATATAATTCTACTTTAAACTTGAAACAAAACAAGCATGCTTTTTCAAATATGTTTCTGAAAGTTAGTTTTTTAAAACGCTATTGTTTGTCGCAATTTATAACGCATTGTCTCCTTAATTTGCATTCTGTTAATATATCATAATAATGTCTGGTAATCAGACGTGTGAGAAATGTGATTTATAAACTAAATGAACTATTTAAAATAGTTTTAAAATATTGACTATTGTAGATTGAAAATATCTTTTTACGTATTTTTTTTTAAGTCTATAAGTGTCATATGCTCTTAAGAGTCAAACAGCATTGATTTCATACAAACAGTTGTATGAAAAAAGAAAATGTTTCAACTGATTTAATGAGTATCAATGAATTACATATTCTATGAACTATTTATCTCACATTGCCAAATGAGTACGATTTGCGATGCAAGTTTTTCCTTCAAAGCGTTAGTTTTTTTTATGTTGTGTTAAGAAAACCTGTATGTATATTCTTTCCTCCTAATTGTACTTGTGTATTATCATCTGATTATAATATATTTCTACTTTTGTCTTGGCTAAGTGAAATAAATAGATCATAGGATGCGATGCGCTTTCGTGTAGCTATAGGTTAAGTAGCAAAAGTAGACAATCTCGGAAATAGCCGGAAGCTATTGCTTTCTTGTTTATAACGGTAGATGTTGTTCGTTGTTGATTCGTATTTTGTATAACACTTTTGCTATACAACTATTTTTTTCTAAATCTATGAGAATATTTTGATATTTTCAACATACACTTGTTGAGCAAGTTATAAATTTAAATTCATTGATCTGGGTCTGATACATAACTGTATCATTTGACTATAAAATTTGAGAATCTATTTCGTTGAAATTATTATTTTCTCTATGTCTTGACTTGTTAAAATTGTATAGTAAAGTGCGTAATAATATATTGACGTAATAATAATAAAACGAATTGGAAAAGATGTCGGGGTACATACATTTATATTGTGTTGTTAATTTATTTGTTGTGTTTGTAAATTGGCGTGGCTTTAAATGGTTTATTGCACTCAAAAGACATCGGTCGGCGATCAAGGTTATCTCACAAAAGTATAAAAAGAAACCGTCACATGTATTTATAAAGTAATATGTTTAAAATATGTCATGTTTCTATCCACATTGTATTGTGTTCCGTATATTTATATACATAACTTTTTATGGGTGGATGTGTTACGTATAGGTACAAACAATTCGCCAAATAATAATTCGAATAAACCATATACACGAAAGTACGTTGTTTTATTTAAAGTAATTATTCTGTGTGCGGTGCGATGTTTGTGGTGGGGCCACCCGAATCGATATCAGCGCTCGCAGTGACCTAAAAACAACGTTAGAGGACGCATGTCACCATTTCTCTAGCAATTATAGTACCTAAGTAGTAAAAGTGAAGTAAAGTTAGCTTGTAACGTCCCACTGCTGGGCAAAGGCCTTACCTCAACTATGAGGTAGTTCGAGCCATACTCCACCACGCGGGCTCAGTGCGGATTGGCGGAGGGGTGTTTGCAAGGCAAGCGACTATCCCTGCTGTCAGATTTTATCAAGCCGCCCATAAGGCCTCTGAGTAGGCTTAACAATTATAGTACAAAATAAGAATTATTGAGAGCATGTGGAAATGGAGACATATGCATGATCTTTATGTTTGTTCCTGAAAAGTTTGATAGAGATCGCAGAATCCCTTGCAGTTAGAAGCTCTGGAGGTGGAGCACCGTGGTGCTACTATACTTGTAATAGCTCGCCATAAAATGCGGATGGAAGAGTAGGTATGTGATAGATTAGAAACTGAATTATGTGCAACATAAAAAGCTTGTCATATGCATGAAAAATTGCTTGTATTATGCACGAAAACTGGCAATATATATGCGAAATTAAATGAAAAATTTTAGGAACCCCTAAAAAGTGACAGTAAAATTAATAAGTATTTTTTTCAAATTTTCAGGGGTAAGATTGTGTCTTCGATATTTTAGATTCGTTCACTTTGATATAGGAAACAGAAAAATTTGAACTTGGGTGCTATGTTAGCACTTAAAGTTTCTGCCTAAAGTTCTGCTATCCAAAATGAAAAGATTTCGCGTTCCTGGTCGAATTTGCGATATTATCACTTTCCGGAACGCAGCACTGCACTCATAATATCTCATAATGTAAATGTAATGATAATATATCAGGACCATACTGGACGTAGACCGCTTTTCCACAGCAGCCGCAGATCGGTCGCTGTGGAAAACCGTTTTTGCTGGTTGACCTCTTTACTTTCTTGGCAAAAAAGTTTACATCTACAATCACCGACTTGACACATACTGACAGAATATACGTCAGAAAAAGTGTCAGAAAACGCCACGCCAGCCGACCTGCGTCTTTTCTTAATCTTATTATCTTATTTTTTACGAAATGCAATAGGACTTTACATTATAATAAAACTAGGTCAATCATGGACTCGAACGTAGTGGAATGTGACCCGGCGGAACGTGACGTGTGCGTGTGTAAGGGCGAGCCGACGCTGGCCATCCTCAAGGAGGTCCAGAGGGTGTATGAGGAACGGATTGCGCTTATTGAGAGGGTTGGAGGGGCTAAAAAGTTGCAGGTACGTTGGCTTGTTTATTTGGTGGTTGTGGTTACTATCCACCACAACCTTGGGTATGGTGATTGGTGATATAAAAAATCACCATCATCATTATCAGCGAAAGGACGTCCACAGCTGAACATAGGCCTCCTCCACCGATTTCCACAGCGCACAGAGACCGACCACAAGCGATTGCATCCAGTGTGATCTTGTGCTTTTTATGAAGTCGGCTGTCCACCTTATCGGTGGGCGTACTAAGCTGCGCCTTTGGTCGAAGGATCTCCAAACTAGAACTTTTCTTTATCAGCGGCCATCAGTTCTTTGCGCTATGTGCCCTGCCCACTGCCACTTGAGCTTATTGATTCGCTGGACTAGGTACGTCCGCTCCTTTAGTTTTTAGAAACATAGAGCATAGCCCTTTCCATTGAAAAATAGAAATACAAAATGATGTATTGCTTAATATTGTATTAATTAAATGGGTTAGTTCTCCCTTTAGAGTTTAAATGACCTTGACAGGCAGAGAGTGCCGCTCTTTCGTACTAAAAATTAGTAGCTAGGTATAGTTGCAATGAAATTCAAGCCTGAATAGTTAAGAGTAACCCGTAGGAAGGGAATCCCTAGACCTATAAGGTATCGAAATTGTCAACAAGAAGGTATCGAAGGCTGATCATAAAATGTCAAAAACGAATAAAACGGTATCCTAAAATATGGCATCTTCGTTATATTTCACGTAGAGAGTTAATTAAACTTTCAACGTGGGGTTTCCTAGCTAATAAAAAAATGCCATTGTGACTGAGTGTCGTGTGGTATGGATTGTAGATGCAAGTGGACGTGCTCCGAGCGTGGGTGGGCGACCTGGTGGGGCAGAACACGTTGCTGGCGAAAGCTGTCGAGGAGCTGGAGACAGAGGCCACCTCCCGCCTGCTGCAAGAGCGGCGGAAGCACAGCGAGGTGAGTGGGCTGGTGTCATCACGTCACTTCATCGTAGTTATAGTTGTGAACGCAGGTTAATGTTAACCGTGTCGAGGTATTTTGCACGTTGGTGTTGGGTATTAACAATTGCATTAGCTGTGCCGCATGCGTAATGAGGGCGGTGAAACATGGATTTGCCTAAACTAAAACTCGAAAGCGGTAACGGTTCGTTAGGTTTCGGTAACCTGCGCCGGCGTCGCGGACATTTTAAGCAGAATAATTTTATAAAATCCAATTTAATGTATTTTCGCAAAGTAACGCCTTATTCTATTTATATAATGGCCGTACCTAGTTGTGAGAGTATAACTTACGACTCCTTTCTTTCACAAACTCGTCCAGATTTTTTTGAATATGCTTAACAACTATGTCGGACTCAGACATTTATGTGGATTATGGAATGGATATGGAATTCTCTTCCCATGGAAATCAGAATGTCCTCAAACAAACTTTCTATTAAGAAGTCTCTCCGCACCCACTATCTTAACCTTGGCTCACTTCAGAATTAACCACAATTTCGTTCACTGCTGTCGGTAATATTTTAATAGATGTCATCAATATCTTCACTTCCCTATCTGTAGTTTATTTTTTTATTTTTTATTAAATATATGTATTCTATGTAAGTTTATTAATCCAATGCTTATATATTTACAAATAATTTTGTTTATCTATGTAATTTTTGTATGTATGTTTATGTTAATGCATTTTAAATTTTTGCCCCTCTCACTACTTTTAAATATTCCGCCACTGATTTAACTCTCTGCATTTCCCAAGCGGTTGACTGGTAGAGAATGGACTTAATGCCATAAGGCATTAAGTCCGCCAATTGTACCATTAACAGTGCAATAAAGTTTAAAATAAATAAATAAATAAAACAACAAAATAACTGGGAAGTTCATAATATTTACCAGCCCATTGAATGGGTCTCTCCGCGTCCTAGATCCCATTTGGTGGCAGTGACTATATTTCGTCTGAACGAATAATTACTCTTTTTTTGGTTACGAAGATGACGAAGCGATGTCGCCGCGTTTCCTATTTACCTATATGCCTCGTTGGCTAGTGTAAACGCGCAGATTCTTTGAAACCCCGATATCTTTGGTAGACGTCACGAGCTTAATACTTGCGGTCGCTTGGGTGTTGCAGCTATAGTCTGCAATGCTGCAATAATCTAGATAACAGTGGAACTGCGCACGGATGCGGCCGGCTCGCGCGCATAGACTTGCGCTGGCAGATCGAAGTGCTTCGGCGCCTGCGCGAGTTCGACTAAACACGCAGCTTTATAGATAAACGACCGCTATTAGTCCAGCTGCAGTTTATTTACCAATCACAATAGTTAACAGCCAATTGATACTATTAATCAACGGACTGCAAAGGGCATCTATGCTTTGTGACTGATTTCCTCTACTAGCACCTGTACCGTAAGCAGTTATCACAGGATTCGTAGGCTTGATCTCCTGGTAAATATCCGGCTATGCTTCTTCTTGACACGTTATTTATCATGAGATGCGCAGACTTGCCTGTACTAGCTGCTTTTTGCATAAGCTTCACATCGAAATATGGCAGTTTATAGCGTGTACCAGATGTTGAACTGGTGTCGGTTTTGCGTTTTCATAGCAAACGTATTTGTGCCGTCGTCGCCGCCTCCCTGCGTGTAAACAATAATGACGTCACCTACTTCACAATGTCCATGCGTGTCAGCTCACAGCTCGTGACGTCACATCTCCAGATAACGGTGGAGGCGGCGACGCTGCGGCGGCGGCTCGCGCGCAAGGACTCGGACCTGCGCGGGCTGATAGAGGTGCTCCGGCGGCTGCGCGAGTTTGACTACTGCACGCTGGACGGCATACACTTCTTCGAGGTCACCGAGTCGGATATATTCGGCACTGTGGAATGGTGAGTTGACTTTTGTTTATTCTGATTGTATGAGCTTGGTTTTGATTGTGCCAGATGACGGTGCACAAAGGTTCAGACACCCGTCTTATCTCTGCACCCCAATACGAGAAAACAAAGCTTGGTGTCAGCATACGAAACTTGGATGAGATTTGAATTCGAAACTCAAACTCAAACTCAAAAGTTTATTTGTAAAATTTTAGGTACATTAACGAAAGTTTAAGTCCTGAGCGATCAAACTTCTGATGCAATGGTATCTATCTACTTTCTACTTCAAGTGCCTGCTTCATTGAGTTCTTGTCATATGTTCAAAAAAAATAAACGTATCCAAGTCTATTGAAAAACGAAAGGCCGGAAACAAAATTCGAAATTAATCTTGGTAAAAAATAACCTAAAATAAGAACGCTTAACAAGCTTTCTTTGTTGGGTTCGTCTTATAGTCTCCATATGTATGAGTGGTGATGCTATTAACGCTCATATGCTAAATTTTATAGCTAGACCGTGCTTTGATAACAAGAACACTTAATTGCTGTACTATTTATTTACCATCTCTCTCCCACCAGGCGGCAAAAGAAGCAGGGCGACGGAGACAGCAGGCACAGGATGAAGCACGACCTGAGCCGGCTCGAGGAATTCCGGCACTTCACATTTTTGTAGATCTTTATCGCTTTTCTAAATACATTTTACATTGTTTTCATAAAACATGTTGTATTGTTTCAATTTCCCATACCCTCCCTGATTAGGTAACCAATTCTTTTCGAACATCTCCAGTCCTGTTTTCTTATTTGATAAGATGACGAGTCTTATGTCAGCACAGGCATAGATTTAACTTCCATAAATTACATTTACGTGTAGGTAGGTAGTAGGTGTTCACTAGCGGTCCCCCTCGGCTACGGCTGCTTTTTAAAGAGTCGCAGAGTCCCTCCCCATCTTACTTCTAAACTAAGCGAGTCTAAATTTTGGAAAAAAACATATGATGTAGATCTTAACAAATGATTTCAACGAAAATTGGTTTGAAAGAGAACGAACTAGTAGTTTTTGAGATATAGCACATTTTCAACAACCGCAAACATAACTTTGTTCTTCATACGAACACTATGAAAAACAAAGTTATATTTGCTGTCAATAAAATATTGTGATATTTTAGCTGAGTGGAAGTAAGCGGATTCCCTAAATCAGTTAAAATTGGCACGGAACCCTCAGTGCGCGAGTCCGACTCGCACTTGGCCCGGTTTTATTTAACTTTTTCACGTCCTGTAGAACAAGGTAAGACTTAGCGGGAGCTGAAGACTTCTATTGTCTATCTATTAAGCGAGCGATGCGAGCGCGAAAAAGGACAACGATTATGCCAGGCCGACATCTGTTTATGCTATAGCACTTAATTCAATATATTGAATTAAGTAGAGTCTAAGTGAGCGTAGGGACAGCAGAGAAATTGGAAGTCCATAAGACCAGAACAACGGCAATAACAGATTGTGAACGCTAGCGCAGCGAGCGCGAAATATTTAACCTCCATTCAAACACTAATCAACAAAACGCACACGCATTTTCCTTTCATGCCAAGATTCCTGACGGGCCTCGCTCGAACCTAAGGCGAGGCTGGCCTCAGGCCTATATTTTTCGGGCCAGTAGTTCCTGAGATTAGCGTATTCAAACAAACAAACTCTTCAGCTATTTAATATCATAATATATATAAAAGTGAGGTAAGGTAGGGTAGGAAAGAGTAAAACGTAGGACTTTATGGTGACAAGCGATTCTATTAACTGTATTAAGCCCTAAGCCAATAAAAAAACCATTAATTTAGGATTTACGGTGAGATTGTTAAAGAAAATGATATGGATGTAATAACTTTTATGAAGTCGGTTTGTCATGTCATTTGCAGTGGGATAAGAAGAAAAAGACCAGCTGCAATACGTCTGAACTGAAGATACTCATCGATTCCCTGCAGAAGGAAAACATAGCTAAAGACAGGTAATACACAGACTTCCTTATAAGTATATTTTTTGTTATCGATCATGGGATCTCTGCTGACACCGCGATTGCTAACAGTTCATATGTGTGATAACACGGGTTGTAATATAAACCCATAGTCAGACTAAGGCATTTTTAGGGTTCCGTAAACGAATGGCCAAAAACGGAACCCGTATAGTTTCGGCAAGACTGTCTGTCTGTCTGTCTGTCTTTCCGTCCGTCCGTATGTCACAGAGCCTTTATTCTGAAACTATTAGCATTGCACTGATAAAACTTAGTAGGTAGGCGTATCCTGTGAAAAATCTGTAAAGCGGTTGATTTACGATTCCGATACAAAAATTATAAATAATGACATTTGAGTGGGGCTCCCATACATGGAACTAAAAAAAAAGTTTTTGCTCAAACATATGCGTGTAACATACCATAAAATTTATAATGACATGGTGGTTTCTTAAACCATTTTTATCTCAAAGTCAAACATTGATAAGATAGACAACGTCCAAAGTGGTAAAATGGTCGTCGTCCCCTCTAATTTTTTAACTAAGCTAGTAAACATTTAAAAAAAAGTACACGATGTACATCTCTACAAATACTTTCACTGGGAGATCAGATGAGATCGTACTTGTAGTTTTTAAGGTATAACACCTTTTTTTTCGCAAATATGTATAACTTTGTCCTTCATACAAATACTATGTAAAACAAAGGTATTTATGCTGTCAACAAAACATTGTGGTATTTTGGTATAGTGGAAGTAAGTGGACCCCTAATCTAGTTAATGTTGGCACGAAACCCTCAGTGCGCGAGTCCGACTAGCACTTGGCTGGTTTTAACATTTACTTACTCGACTCCTATAATACGTGTAATACATATTGCGACCATACATAGCTGGTATTCTCAGTGTAGCATTCATTCGAAAATGGATTAATGACCTAAGGATGCATTATAAAGTCTTCGTGTAATGTAGTCCGACTCATAAATTAAAACCTTTCAGGGAAATCCGTCGCCTAAACAAAGACGTTCAGCAGTACGAGCAGACGATCATCAACCTGAGGAATGAGATGTCGCACAACCAACACAGCCCGTAAGAATACATTTTGCGTGGTCAAATTAGTTATTATTGCTTAGACACGTAATTAAATTGATGGAATCCAGTATTATGACATGATAACGTAGATCCTAATTCCGTTTTACCATGAACAAGGCTTCTTTTGAACTTCCCTGCTTATTATATGACGTAGCTCACATTGCTCTTTAAGAGCTCTAGATTTATTTATTTTATAATCGATACGAATACAGATCATTGACATTTTGGTAGCGACAAGTGCTACTAACGAAATCATCTATAAACATCTTGAAAGCCCATTGCATCGCTAAAATGTCTACCGTTCTCTCTGCGGTCAATTACAAAAACTTCACTGCGCTTAGCGCCGCCATAAATCGAAAGAGTGCGGCTACGGCGGTGACCTATTTCAGTGCGTCGTCTAACAGTACGAAAATATTCCAGAAACGTGACGAAAAAAGACGCGGAAGTGATGGCCGGCATGTGTTGCACCGGAAACGAGGTAACCGACGCATTTTGAAATAGGAGACACTTTTTGATACGTTTCTTTGTAACATCTATGAAGTGATTTGGTCGCTTTGATCGCAGAATAGATTTGCTATTAAGGCCTGATTTTTCCAACGTCCGATAAGAAATATTCGTCGTTTAGAATACAATAGGAATAATTTGAAAACGTCTCCTGTTTGTCAGCAATCATTTATGTAGGTAAATGACATTTTAAGACCCCTTACTCACTGCTGACTTAGGCCTACCCCTTACTGACTTTTAGCATCGATGCAGTCGCGCGTTTTGAAATCGCGTTTCAGCATCGCGACTTACGCAATGAACAGTTAGCATCGATGCTAAAAGTAGTGCAGTGTGTAAAGGTTGATAGTTTGCGACTGCCTCAATGCTGCATCGCGACTGCATCGACGCTAAAAGACGCAGTGTGTAATGGGTTTTAAATCGGTCGTTTTATACTCGTACTTATTCGGTCGGATAAGTGCCATCTGACGGTAAAATTGATTCTTAGTCGCTTTGATCGCGGATAAGTTTTGCTACTATGAGTCGATTTTACCAATGTCAGAAGAGGAATATTCGTCGAATGTGATATAAAACGCTTAATGTGAAAACGACATCTATTTGTCAGCATTTATTTACGTAAGTGTCATTTTGACGACCCGTCTGGTGTAGTGGTCGAGAAATCGCCTACTACGCAGCGGGTTGCGGGTTCGATCCCCGCACAATACAAACATATTTTGTGTGCATGAGCATGTCTGTTTGTATTGGTCTGGGTGTTTTCTATGTATATCATGTATGTATTTACAAACAAAAAGTATTATATCCGTTGTCTAATGGCACTCATAACACAAGCTTTGAGAAGCTTACTTTGGGACTAGATGGCGATGTGTGGGAAGGATATTATTATTGTATTATATTTAAAATCAGTCGTTTTATACTTATTCGGTCGGAGAAGTCCCATCAGACGTTGGTAAAATCGACTCTAAATTGATTAGTTTTAATAACAAGAGGTTGGTCCAAACATGTTTTACATTACCAGCTTTCGAATCAGGAATCTTTCGATATCTGCCGAGTTGATTACGGATTATCTAATATTAACAGAAAATTAGTTCGATTCACAACACATAATATCATTGTTCTATTCGTTTTCTAATCCGCGGACGAGTTATTTATCAATGACGTTATTGTTATTTCTACGTTAATGCGCGTAGCGTAATAATTTCTTTTTAATATTTTATCCGTTATCATAAGCAATGAACTCGCGCTTTCTTCTGGGTATTTAATGTTATTAGTGGTACAGTTATAAGTAACTCGTGTGTAGTGTAGTCTTCACTGTGGTGGAGACGATGGCTCCACTAAGTGTGTCGGAGTGTGATTGCAGTGCGGCGACTGGGAGCCGGTGCGGGAGAGCTGCGTGGCGCGCGAGGAGACCACCAGGTGCCAGGAGCAGCTGCAGAAGATGGAGACCAGCCTCAAGGTTACACATTAAAATATTTGCACATATTTCTCAAACGAATACGATTGGTTAACATACAGTTGATAGATTTCATGTTTCAAAATTCTTCTGTCATTAAATTAGATATTGTATGGTTTAGTTCGAATATTTTTACCACTCACAAACGTAGTTTTTGTATTTTTATTTTTAAAAGATAAAATAAGACAGTACGGTAGCTCGATTGGATTTCTTATTTTAACTTATAGAAATTAAAATGCATTCGAAGTATTCACCATTGAATAGTTTAGGCACTGTATACCGTCTTAAACAAAAAAAAATTTGGTGCATCACGTCTCGATTTCGAAAATCTAACGAGGCAGCCGTTTCTCGAACACAATTGAAGAAAAAACTTAATTTATACAGGATATAAAAAGCAGGTACGAGTCTAATTCAGTCGAGTCAATGTCAATGTCAATCGAGACAACCACCCCATTAAATTTGGCTCGTAATTGTTTATACCCTGTATACTTAATTTACGTCCTTTAATTTTCATATTAGCATGAAATTGCTTCAAATTGCTCGATAAAAAACTTATTTTTGATGTTGTCAATCGAAAGCTATGTCGTTCATAGTAAAGTGACCAGTACCGTTTCTTGTCAATACAGTTAATTTTTCCATACTTTTCTCTCAGCGCAGTGACAGTGACAGGTCCTTTCTTACGATAACTACCTAGGTAGTTAATATATTTTCAAATCCCAGGAGAGCAGCGCCACCGTCCGCTCGCTCCGCAAGGCGAATGCGGCGCTGACGTCGGAGGTGCACGGCATGCGGCGCGTGTGCGCCGTGCTGCAGGAGCAGTGCCGGGCCGCAGCGCTGCGCACGCAGTTTAAGGAGGACATCATCAGGGAGATGAGGAGGCAGCTTAACCAAGCCAAGAACAAGGTAGGTTCGCACTATAATAGGCTAGACTGTTAGGAATAGAGTGCGTACGATGATGAATATCGCGCGCGATGTGCGCAGGCGTCGATTCTTTTGTTCTTTGAGAAGTGGGGCGTAAGCAATCCGCACTCTCGCACGTCCAAACGTAAACGGTGCAAGAAGCTGCTCGTGTTGCCTATATATCGCTGTGCCTGCGGCGGGGCATAGCGCTTTTATGTAGGAAGTCCCCCTTTGAAATCTCGAAACAAAAACTTTCCTTGGTTTGAAATGTTTTTAACAATTACAGTGTCATATATTTATAAAGATCAAATAAGAAACCAAAAAATTCGCACGGGCGGGACTCGAACCTGCAACTTCTTGGCTAACCGGGCCGAATGCTCTTCCAATTGAGCTACCGTGGTGTCGATCCGACCGTGCGAAATTACTGGTCTCTTATCGATGCGTAATTACGGTTGCGTGACGTCTGCGCTATCTATGCAACTGTTTTACAACAGCAGTGGGTCAAGTAGTTATGCATTATAGAATAAATTCAACTTGGAAATTTATAACGCTTCGCTATCCAATGGTTTAGATTACAATGTCATATTTTATATTCATAAAGATGAAATATTGATTTTTGTTTCTAATTTCATCTTTATAATATAAAAACTTCCTTATTCATCATTCTCTTGCCTTGTTCCCAGTTTATCGACGCAGTACATTTTTCGATACTACAGTCCACACTATTATTTCACTTGTCACTGAATCATCCTCTCCTCTCACTCATATCGTTTTTCACACAGTCCGTACATCCTTTTTTTTGGTCGGCCTCTTCCCTTTGAGCCATCCAAATTAATACTCACGACTTTTTAGTTATATGACTTTCTTCCCTCCTCATTACATGACCGTATCAAGACAGACGATGACACACTATCTTATCGGTTACCGGTGCCACTTTTAGATTTCCTCGTATACCTATATACTCCCCATCCCGACACATCCATCTTAACATTCTCATCCCTGCTACATGTATTCGATTCACATCCGTCTCGTCCAGCATTCTGACCCGTATATTAAGGCAGCTAGGTCTAATAAAATCTGACTTATAACTTAGTCACTATTCTCCAGCTCAAAGAGTACTCCGGCTCCCCGGCGTACCAGGGCGAAGTCCGCGAGTACCGGTCCGCGTACGACGCGGTGACGATCGCGTGCGTGCGCCAGCAGCCGCACGCGCGCGACGCGCAGGCCACGCGCTGCTACTCGGACGACGGCCGCAGCCCCAGGAACGGCTCGGACGACCTGTCTGTGAGGGACTGAGCTTTGGGTAGATGCTTTGACGTTTCAATTAACTCAGACCTACTACTTCTCTACGTCTACTTTAGGGGGTACCCGGAATTTTAACGCGCACTCTAGCGCCACTTTAGTATAAAAATCATTACTCGTTAAATAAAAGACCAATCGAAAATCTGATTGATGCGATTCTAGCTCTCGTATATAAGTTCAATAAAACAGAGTTATCTGCAGTTACAGTTAGAAAAATTGCCCAAAGTGGCCATATTTAGCAGTTTTTCTAACTACAGTAAACTGCTTTAGAAACAATTTAAACATGCTAAATAAAGTATAGAACCTGTACTACAATCGTGTCTACCAGATTTTTGATTGTTTTCGTATTTAAGGAGTTATAATTATTTTAAATAAGTGGCGCTAGTGTGCGCGTCAGAAATTCGGGGAGCCCCTTAATTTCTCATACTGTCGTGCTCGTGACACGCGCACTCAAGCTGGTACACTATCGTCATCTTATGCGTGCTAGCCAACAGGGTGTAGATTTTAATCAATGCAGTGAGAAGTTTAATTCTACCTCTGTATTCAGCTATATTTTTGTGAATGCTGTGGCAGCTTATAAGTAAGCTAACACCAAAAAAATGCGTTTTAATCTTAAGTATGTAGATGTGTGGTGGTTTCGTTGGTTGTCCTTACTCAATTAATAAATAAATCCACAGGCTCAAAGTTTAATAAATTTGCGTAATTTTCACTAAAATAACCGAAATAAGTTTCACTGCGGTTGATCATTCACAATTCGTTTAGTTGTAACGAAAACATCGTGAATGCAACTTGATTCTGCGTGTTTTGCGAAAATGGCGCTAAATTATTCAAACTCTGAACTTATGAATTTTTAAAAGTCCTTTTTGACGTAATTTGTTATTAGTGTAAGGTGTAGAATCACCTCTATAAGTACTGCACTGATTGCAATCAACACTCTGTATTGGTATCTATAACGAACAAACTAACGAAAATGCGACATTAAAACGTCTATCGTTAAGCGTACTTCATATGTTCATGGAAACAGTTTCGTTGGTTTACGTAAATGGTGGGCCTTATCTACTCAGTGCCTCCTCTTCCGTGGTTGCTAGACCGGCGAGCATACGGGTTGTAACCGCGTATGATGACGCGTCGCCCTAACTTAGTCTGTGCATTGATAGTCCTACTGATACTGACTGTCGGATTGATCACGACACTTCTGGGTCAGAGTTTTTAGCAGCATTAAAATACCTAACCGCTCTCTTAGAATCCCCCGAACATTGAAATGCACAGCATTAGCACTTTTATTTTTTAATGGTTGTAACTCTGTTGTGTGTACCAAATAAATAAAAATAATTGAAAACTGGCCAAATGCAAGTCGGACTCGCGCACTGAGGGTTCCGTTCCAACTTTAACTGAATTAGGGAATCCACTTACTTCCACTTAGTAAAATACTACAATATTTTGTTGACAGCAAATATAACTTTGTTTTTCATAGTATTTGTATGAAGTACAAAGTTATGTTTGCGGTTGTTGAAAATGTGCTATATCTCAAAAACTTCTCTTTCGATTCCGTCCGATCCAATTTTCGTTGAAAGTATTTGTTAAGATCCACATTACATTTTTTTTTTCAAAATTTACACTCGCTTAGTTTAGAAGTTAGAGGTTTGGGACGTACGGGACGCCCATTTTACCACTTTGAAAGCATCTATCTATGAAACGTTAAGACTTTAAGAGTCTCCATGACATTTTAAAAGACCTATCAATAGACACTCCCCACACGCATAGGTTTGACTTAAGGCGCTACCCGGATTTTTACCGCGCACACTAGCGCCACTTTACTAGAAAAATCATAACTCGTTAAATAAAAGACCAATCAAAAATCTGGTAGATACGATTGTAGCTCTGATTATGTGGTTTAGACACAATGTTTAAGTTCAATTAAACACAGTTATCTGCAGTTACAGTTAGCAAAAATGCTAAAAGTGGCCATATTTAGCAGTTTTTCTAAGTCTAACTACAGTTAACTACTTTAGAAACCATTTAAACGTACTAAATAAACTATAGAACCTGTACTACAATCGTATCTACCAGATTTTTGATTGGTCTTTTATTTAACGAGTTATGTTTTTTTTACTAAAGTGGCGCTAGTAAGTGCGCTAAAAATCCGGGTAGCCCCTATAATAAAAAAAATTGGTTTTAGTTTCATACTTAAATATCATTTTATTTTTCTAAGAATCGTCAAGCGGTTAACAGGAATCATCTTCCTACCAAATTTCAACAGTGTGATGCATATAGTTTCAGAATAAAGTGGCTGTGACATACGGACGGACAGACAGACAGATAGACAAACAGACAGACTTGACGAAACAATAAGGGTTCCATTTTTTGCCATTCAGTTTCGAAACGAATCGCGGTTCGCTCACGACCACCAAATAACATATTACATACACCCGTATCATACGCGTTGCATACTGACATCATACGGGTTCCGTGGACAAGGTGTTACTTTTCGTGCCTGACACGTTCCTAGCACGGTCATGGTATGATCCGTTGCAATGAGAAAATACTTTAAAATTGTTTTTTTTTCAAAAAAAAGTCTATCTATATAGCGGTGTAGTGGCTTATGCTGGTTTCAAAAAAACATAATTTTCTATATTGTCTTGGGTCTGGGTGTTGTGGTACCATCTTTGTGTCTGATTTCCATAATACAAGTGCAATTAGCTACTGTGGAATCAGAGCAATGTATGTGATTGGTGTCCAATATTTATTATTATTTTATTATTTATATTGAATATGTAAGTGTTGTATCTAATCCTCTTTTTATTCATCAGGAGGACGAGGTAGACCCCTCTCAAGTGCAATGTAACAGTTGCATCGCTTCAGCGTTGTTCGGGTGATTGGTATGTACCTATGCTAATTATAGATATGTGTTCTATTTTAGGAATGGTGTATTTTAGAGAATAGTTGGGTCTTTTATACTGTTACTTATTGTTGCTACTCTAATTTATTCAATAAATATTGTTATTTAATATGTTTGTGTTGTGTCATTAATAATTTTAGCAAACTTAAATCAAGGTGGTCATGAATTTGGACTAATCTTAGAAAATATTAGGTTAATAAATTAATGTTGTAAAGAAAATCGGGATGTTGCGAAAGGTGTTCCACAAGAAAAACAGAGGGGGACAATATGTGAAGTATGATGTAAAGTTCTGACAGCATTTTCTTAGCGTATTTAGGTTGTAAACTGATTCAAGAAAGTTTATCCTGTTTTTGTTTTGACACTTGCGTACTGAAAATGAAAGATAAGTATTTTCATTTATTTATTTACAAAGTAAAACGTGTTTGGACCAATCCAAAATTAATCGGTGCTACTTTACTGTGTACATGTTTATATATTTTTGTTTAATTTGTTTCTTTTTTCATGTCCTTTGTTGTAATTGTAGAGCTTCGAGTCGTGTATATGCGGGAGCGAGTCGCTTCGACCGACCCCTCGAGTAGAACACGAGTCATCGGGGGTTCACATAGTTGAGAATGTATGCATATCATTTGTTACTTTTATATTTTTATTTTATTTTTATTCAGAACAAGAAACAATTATACAATCCTCTCAAGTAGTAATCTTGATAAAAATATTTAACAGAATTATTGACCGGTATTATGTGTGGTTCCTTATTTAAACCTTTTGTACGCCTACGAAATAAGGCAACAAATCATTGTTGGACAACCTTAAAAAAACATATAGTAGCTAAAGATAATGTAAAACATTATCTGATTTAGGAAAATCTACCACAATCTGCGCTCCCACTGAATGTTCATGTGTATATCTGTTAAGCTCAAAGACCGAAAACGCCCATTGAGCGAAAAAAATCTCATCACAAGCGTCGTGTTCACATCAAAACATCCCTCAAATGAATACGCCCACAACGCGTAATATATCTAACAGTGCGGATCGACAGATCGTTTTGTCAATGAACTTGTGAATAGCTGGGCAATGAATATTTGAATATTATTCATCACCGCCTCACCAAGCGGTCATCTATTCCCTTTGCTCACACAAAATGAAGTTCATATACAATGCGCCTGCTTTTAAGGGTTCCGTAGCCGTAGAATGTCGAGTCTGTCTGTCTTTCGTATGTCACAGACGTTTTGATCTGAAACTTTTAGCAAAAAACCGCTGAATTTGGTAGTTTAGTGTATTCAGTTAACCGCTTTACGACTTTAATACAGAAAATACAAAATAATGTCATTTAAGGGGGGAAATAAATAAGAAAAACCTTAGTTATCCTATGTGTGTGCACACAGTCCCCGCAATCGCCGATCCTGGTGTCCGACGCGTCAGTCGACGAGCTCCATCCCTCGCCGCGACATGCGCGCGCGCACCCCGAGAGACAGGTGAAGATTGAGGAGAATAGAGATGAGACGAGAGATGAGAGGGGCGTCGAGGAACTGTTCTTCAATCATTCGGGGAGCAACGCTTCTGATGTTGGGTTGGTTTTTAATTTAAATTGTGCTAACTTATTTTAATTTAAGCTTTTTTGTTTTGATTTTTCTAAATTCTTTTTCTCCATCGCTCGTTTTGTGATTTTGAGCTTCTTTATAAGGCCCATAGTTAGATACTCGGTCAAGGTCTTCGAGCATAGTGCCAAGATCATCCAGCGTCTTTGCCACAACGACTATACCATCGGCAAATCTGAGGTGTGTGATGTATTCGCCACTAGTATCGATGCCAATTCCTTCCCATTCCAGAAGTTTAACGGCGTCTTCCAATGCCGCTGTGAACAGTTTCGGAGATATAACATCTCCCTGTCTCACACCTCTCCGCAGCAGAATCGCCCTCGTGTTCTGCTCTTGTACTCGGCCTTTACAATAACGCCACCATGTGGCGTTATTGTAAAGGCACTTTGACACCTCTATATACCTATAGTCTATGTGGCACCGCTGCAGAGACTGAAGCACCGCCCAAGTTTCGATTGAATCATAGCCTTCTCATAGTCCACAAACGCAAAATAGAGGAGACATAGAGGCATATTATACTCCTCTGACTTCTGTATAATTTGCCTAAGCGTATAGATGTGGTCAAAGTCTGTTAAAGTATTAAACGTCCTTATTAGACTTCCCGTCTTGTCACGTTTTTTTTTTGATGGGTGGATAGCTGTTGATATGTGACGAATTAAGGTATTTTCTTACTGCACCGTGCCATACATTGACCGTGCTTGGAACGTGTCAAAAATATTATTAGTATTCTTTCTAATTTGCATTTGATTTCGTTTGCCATGAAAAACTTCTAAAAAAGTTGTATGCTTATGGAATAAGAAGACCAATTTATAACCTCATATCCTCATATTTAAAAGATCGCATACAATATACAGAAATCTCAACAATTGACCATATAATATTATAAATGTCCAGTCAGATTTAAGAGTATTTAAAAATGGAATACCTCAAGGAAGCATACTTGGGCCGCTCTTGTTCCTTATTTTCATAAACGATCTTCCACATTGCGTAAGTAATGATATGTTTTTGTTTGCAGAAGACTCTACAGTAGTGATTAAAGGGAACGTTAGTGATATTCATTCATACGAACATTAATTTGGATAAAACTAAATTGATGCAATTTCAATTAAGTAATAAACATAAGTATAATATCTGTGTTAAATTTGAAAATAAAATAATTGAAGAAGTAGAAGAAATCCGTTTCTTAGGTATCGAACTAGACAGCAACGTAAACTGGAAAGCACAAAAAAATCTATTGTCAAAAAAATTGCAGAAATTTGTGTTTCTCCTAAGAAAATTGTCGTAATCAGTATCCCATAAAGCCGAAATTACCGCTTATGATGGCTACGTGACTTCAGTTCTAAGATACGGAATTATAAAATAGGGCAACGTACCTAGTACACATTTATTCGAGCGCAAAAGAAATGCACCAGAGCCATATTCAATGCCACACAAATGGATAGCTGTAGACCGATGTTTACTGATTTAAAGGTGCTTTGCTTCCTTCAATGTACATTTTTAATATTTGCCTGTTCGCAAAAAAAAACTTAAATTACTTTGAATGTGTAGCAAGTAGGCATCCGCGGCAAACTCGTAATAAGGTCACCATATTTCCACATCATTCATTTAAAACCAGTTTCTTTCCAAATAGTGTCTATGTAATAGGCCCAAAAATTTATTATCACTTGCCTGATAGTTTAAAAAATTTAGGGCTTATTTTTCAATGGTCAGCCAAATTTTACCAGACTGATAAATCATAATGCGCCAGATTTTAAAAAATGACAGCTACGTATAATTGCTGACAATTAGGTGACGTTTTCAAATTAACCACATTGTATTTTGTTTGACGAATATTTTTTATCTGACTATTGAAAAATCAGCCCTTACATAGTAAACGATTTTAGAAAAACTTACTAGTAATATTGTTATTAAAAAAACTATTACTCTCTTACAGAGTTTTTTTGAGGATAAAATAAAAATGAAACAATTGTAAATATTTTAAACCATAAAATTAAGATTATTTAAAGATCATATAATGCTTAAAATGTCAAATAGTTTCAAAATCGAAAATATTGTACGCTCAAATGGCAGGTTATAGCTGAACTGTATTATAAATAAGAACAACTCCTATGTACCTATAGCTGAAACAGAAAATGCTTTATTGATTGATTGATTGAAAACAATGACACCTTGCCCACTAGACCGTTCCGTCAGCGAACAACGTTACGGTTTCGGTACAGTGAGAAAATACCTATAAGCAACAGAAAAATACACTTCCGCATTTATAGTAGGTATTATTAATGTTTGGCGACCGTGAGAAATTTAAAATTTGTCAGAAACTGCATAGGAACATTGTCAGAGTCACGAAATTTAAAATTATTTCTGTTTTTTACCTAATTATTCATAATAACTCAAACAGTCTAATAAACATATTTTAGCTATAACACTGTTTTGTTACTTTCTGTCAAATAATGACAGCGCCAGAAAAGAACGAGACAAAACAGTGTTATAGTTAAAAAAGGTTTATTAGACTGTTTGCGTTAATATAGGTAAATAAAGGGGTTAGTAGTGTAAAAATTAAAAACTTCGAATTAGGTTTCTCTACTAATCAATATTGTATAAACGCGATAGTGTATTTGTCTATAGGTTAACTTTTCAAGTTTGAACGGCTAAATCGATTAAAAGATGATTAATGATAACTCTGGATACGTATAGTTTTAATCCCAGATCTCATCCTCAACTGCCGACATCAGCGCGGGTAAAGCCGCCAAAAACCACTGTTATTTAATAATATTATCTTTATTTTTCAGAAAACCGTGCCCTCACGAAGAATGTGGTGAAGTAACGGAGGTAAGTAGGAATGAGACGGTGGTAACACCTCCTTTTATTGTTATTATAAACAGATAAATAAATTATACTCAGCGGTATTTATTGCACATTTAATTGATCTCACCCTAGCATAGCTATATTTTCGGCATAAGGCTCGAAAATGAGTTGTTTGCAACCTACTTCACATTATTCGATATTTTATTTTTAATTTAATCACTTATTGCAGGCAACAAAGGCATAAACAATACATACCTTTAAGACTAACATACCTACATACAATAGGTATGTTAAAAAAAATCTGTTCAACCCAGTAGGGAGTTATAAGGTATCGAGATTAGGTTCTATTTGTGTAATATTTTTATTGATATATGAGGAAAAAATACTTATGTCAAATACAATGTTGTCAATACACTAGGTACTTAATGTACCTAGTGAATTTTAAAAGTTTACATGGCAACCCGGAGGGGGGGTGAAGGGCCATAGATAAAAGGGTTCTGTAGTGATTATGGCTTAAGTTAAGAGGCGATTAGTTGAATCGAAGCTAGTAAGAAGCTTGCATAAAAGGGTATGAAAAAGTTGCAGTCTGTAGTCTTTATGGGAAAAAGTATTGATAGCAAGTAGGAATTTATTTTTGACTATATTTCAAACAGATGTCTGTTTACTAGTTTATAAAAACAAACCTTCAAAGCTTCGTGATTCATAACATTAACTGGTGTTGAGGGAAACCTTTGCCTATTTTTTGATTGTGTCCCTAATGAGATGACCACGACTGATAATATGTCGAAATAAAAAGTATGAATACATAGTAGGTAAATATGCACTAGATAACACACGCTGTCCGGTTTCGAACTAAGGGCTTTTCTCCTTTGTATTATGAAGTACCAAATAAAGATTATGACAGGGCCTCTCCCATTCACATATTTCAACACATACATATAACATGCTATGTTCGTGCTCATCACACAAACATTGATCTCGGGATTCGAACTCGCGACCGCGTTGGTTCAGTAGTCAGAAAATAAATTGAATATGTCTATACATTTTTCCGAACTTTCTATATGTCTGGGGTCTGAGTGTTGTGGTACCAGCACCGTTGTTTCTGATTTCCATATCACAAGTGCTGCTTGGGCTGGTTACTAGGATCGAATCAATTTAATCAATCGGTGCGTAACAATATTTAATTATTTACAGGTGAAGATATGTACACCCTTATTACCCAAGTAAGTTAATATAAAAGTTTAGTTTTAAAGAATAAGTAGTCCGCAATGTTATAATAAGTACACACTTTGTACTATAATTTATTTGCCTTTCCTTTTCAGAGAGCCAAAGCAGACAGCGAAAAGCTTACCTCTGTGCCAGATCATTCAGGTAAAAGTTTTCAAATTTATTATTTTTTATCCATAGTCCATACTATAAACCACGTAAAGATTTTTGTCTAGTGTCTTCTGTTCCTGCCAGTTGGTTCTCTCTCTCTCTCTTTCTCTTTTTTCTAGCCTTATCCACTATTGGACATCATTTGGGATCGGCTGTTAATAGGTTTGATGTTAATAAATAAATACCTACCTAAAACCTAAAAATAATTTAGGCCTGTATTACCCTCTAGCCCGAATATGTACTGAATAGAATGAAATAATGAATAAGGTTCGGGTTATTGACATTTTCAATGACTCTGCACATTGCTTCAAAAATAAATTAATAAATTTCTATTCCCCGTCCCAAGACGCATTCATTCCATAATTGATAAATTATGAGTTCTTTACTTGATTTATTGTATTTTTGTATTTAATTTAATTTGTTTGCTGTGGTTTAATTACAATTTAGACAAACTTTTTTTAAAATAGCTACACTTCAGTAAATGTTGTGTATACCTGTAATAAGCAGTCTCAATCGGCAATCACAATATTTTTTTGTCATGATGTTGTAGTATATTATTTATTTATTTAAAAACTTTATTGCACAAATAAAAGTGTACAAAAGGTGGACTTAATGCTAATAGCATTCTCTCCCAGTCATACCTTCAGATCATGCAGAGAGATTGTTATGGGTGCAGGAGAATATTGTAAATAGATATTAAAATTGCAACAAATACTATTGTGTAAAATTATAATACTATATACATACCATAATATACATAAACTAAATATACAGTACAAAGTATATAAAGTGAGATTTGCTGTTGGTGTGCCTTTATAAATAATAAATAACCAGTATAATCGGTACCTTTTTAATTCGGAAACGCATTTTTTTTTTGTAATACAGGCAGTCCTCGTACTTACGGCATGTTAGGTTCTCGAAATACGCGACGTAAATCGAAACGACGTAAGTCGAGACATAACTTTTCATATGTTTACATGTAAAACTCAAGGGTTAGGTTCCACACGGACTCGAAATAATAAATAAAACTGCATTTATAACAAAGGACGTACTTTATTATTAAAAGTAAGTTCTTAAAATAATTATATATTATGCACTTATGAAATTGCTAGTTATTTTTGGTATTTGTGTGTTATTTATTTTAATAATAATTATAAAACTTATACATATGTAATGATAAATAATAAATTAAACTTTTGGCTAAAAGAAACTATCAATTCTAGATTGCTTGGCTTCTTTCTTCTTGCTATCATACAGAGCTTGGTAACAGTGATAGGCTGCACAAATTTTGTTATTAACGTTAAAACTTCTCTCAAAATTAGGATCATTTTCTTCAAAAATTTTCATGGCATTCTTCAAATTTGCAAAGGCTACGGAAAGTTTTTTTAGTGTAAGTTCTTTTTCAGAGTCACTAATAGAAGAAGCTTTTTCTTGTGACTCGAGTGCTTCCTTTTGTACTTGTGCCTCCAATTCAATAAGATCTTCATCAGTCAGTCATTGACCTTGCGACAAGTGAATTCTCCGATATGCCGGAAATCGAAACAAATGACGTATGCTTGAGGAATAGTGTCAAAACATTGTTCGACGTAACTTGAAACGACGTAAATCGAAACGACGTAAGTCGAGGACCGCCTGTACAGTTAAAGCAGTAGATAGTTAACTTCCATCAGCCTTTAACACTGTTTAGAAGTCGATCTCCATAAAATCAGCGCTTTGTTTCGCTTTCGGTCTAAATCCGTGAGTTTTATTAACCCACCGATTGCTCACATGTGGAATATGATGAGGTTTTTGCGGTACAGTAGCTTGTTAACGTCGTAAAGCTAAAATTAACTATACTTCTAGTCACCATTAACGTTAATTTACATAATAGGCTAGGAGTTACCACAAAATAAAAACGAATTACAGACAAAGTAATATCGGCTTCAAAAACTCAGTAAAAAGCTTTAATTAACTCATTCGTCTTCTATTTGGGAAAAAACAAATTCTTTTGAAGTCGGTGCATGGCACACCCGGAGCCAAATAAATAACTAAAAATCTTTTTTTTAAAAGACTGACCAAATATCCATACTCTTATGAAATTTTGGCCACGTGAAGCCTTAATAGATAAACATATTAAAGTTTTATCCAATTGTGACAATATTATCACATTCATACATGTCGAATTGATTACCTCTTTTTTTTTAAAGTCAGTAAACCTGTATTTGTAGATCTACGGGCATAGAACGAGATAGCGCGATATAAAACTTTAATCCTGAAGATCGCCGTCTCTTTTACTTTTATAGTTAACATTACCCTCAGTATACGGAAGTTGCGTAGGAAAGTATACTTTTTGGGGACAATACGCTCTCTTGCGACTCATTCATTTTGTTTGATGAGACGCGCGAAGAGCAATGACCGCCTGTTTAATGTTGCAACACTTAGATTTTTGGCAACTCGTCGTGTTTCGTGTTGACGAGTCTCTTGGGTGAGTTGTCGCGGGCTAACGTTGCATCCGGCTCGCGTTCATCAATGGGACGAGTGACGAAATACCTTCTGTAAATAGATTTCGTTCAGTTAATTAACAAACTGTATAGCTTCAAAAAGTTGCAGCGTATTTTAGTATACATTTTAGTTACCGCGTCTTTTTGTTTCTGTCAACATTGATGAACAAACTGATAGAACTATAATTGATTCCTCAATACTTTATTGCTCCATTCTGCCAGAAATACAGAGTCAAGCTAACCCGAATGTCCATTATATGCCGTTAATGGTTTCGGAATTACAACTCAGTTATTAACTAACACCTAACCTTTTTGACCTACTCTGATGATTTTATATAATGCATTCTGGAAAATAGACGATTGCATTTATAATATTATTCAATACAAGTGGTCCTAGCGAACTTCCTTTCACCCCGGCCCCATTTTAACTTGTTCAGGTTCGATCTTGTCTATGGTTGGGCCGATTTTTAATGATTTTCATTATTATTAACTAAAAATCATGAAAATCCACCTGTACCTACTCAAGTTATAACTGGTGTAACACACAAGACTTATTTTTATATATTAATTAAAAATAGTTTCTCTGAGAGCTAAACCTTAGGACAAAGGCGTCTAAAATAATGTGTCATAAATATTAATAATGTGCATCTAACGCGAAGTCGTTAATAGGCAGGTGTGACGAACGCGCCCACTCGCCGCAACACTGTCTCTTAGGAACTATACAGGGTGACGATTGTTTAAATAACTCTTTGATATATTTTTACTTATTTCCAAGTACGAAACATAATGTTTTTATTGTATTATCTTCTTGCCCTGCTCTCAGTTCATCTGGGGTCGTTTCAGTAAGTTTTTCTGTTTTATACAATCCCAATCCTAACGACTATGATTATTAATACAAATTGCTAGTTAAAATTGTCTAAAATCGGATGATACTGTAAGTGGAAGTGATTAAAGTTCATACTAATAATGTTTTTTGTAAAAAAAATGACTCATTATAACGCTTTACCGGTCTCAAGAAACAAAATAAATCTTTTGAAATATACCTACCCTTAGTTATACTACCGTCTTGTTGATAAACCAAAAAATATCATTTCCCCTCTCCTTAGGAGAAACAAATTCATTTAGAGTCGGTGCATGATTAGTGTAGTGTTGTTGTAGGTTAGCTTGACGTCGAGGATCGATCATAGAAAATGCAAATGCGTTATTTTATTTATTAACCATATCTTACCCTCCCCCCTTCCTAATAAAGTGAATAACAACAATCATCTCGCTATGACTTCTCGTTTTAAAAAAATCCGTGGACAAACATCGGGTTTGGAAGCCTTTATACATAGTTCAGCATACTCGAATATTACCAAATTCCTACAAATTTGATTACCTTCTTTTTTTGAAGTCTGAAAAAAGCCATCGAGTAATTAAGCTTCGTTTTGTACCCAATTGGACTTTGATTCTAAAGTCGACTTTGAAATGTTTCGTAAAGATTCTAATGATGGATGGTGTTACTTTTCCCCATACATTGTCTAATGGAACTTTGAGATTCAAATAGACCACTCCAACCCCACCGTTTCATCTCTAACTAGTGGTAGTAAACAGATTAAGCATTACTAATAACTGGGCCAGTTAACTTTGTATCCCTTCGAAACGCTTGTCTCGGGAACACTCTTGTTACAATGCAGATTGGTGCAGTAGTGTCTTATGTCACGACTGTTAGGTTTACTTAGTGTCGATTTTACCAGATAAGAGATAAGGAATATTCGTTGAATATTACACAAAACTCCCAATTTGAAAACGTCACCTATTTGTCAGCAATAATTTATGTAAATGTCATTTTAAAATCGGTCGTTTTATACTTATTCAGGTTCGATTCGACCAAACATAGGCTTACACGCGCCTATCTATACGAAGGATACTTTTGTTAGTCGATTTAATACTCAAATAACTCAAAAGTCGTTTTTCGACGTAAAAACGTAACAAGAATTACTAACTCGCTTAACAAAACGTATAATTATTGCTGTATTATTATCCGGCAAATCAATGCTGCACCAAAGTAGTATCGTGTGAAAGTAAAAATCCTGTCAACTAAACAATGTCGTATTATAGCATGAGAAAGGATCGAGCTGTTAAAAATTTTGAATTTGATAAAACATAATGCAAGCTGACGTAATTGCGTTATACTTTGCTTAGCTCTTGTTTCACGCAACATGCTGGGTATAAGAGTTACTTCCGTATAAACGTGATATTCTAAATCAGTAAATGGTAAAATGCAAAATTGATATACTCTCGATTTCTCGTTTGGTGGAATCCACCCTCAGTTGGATAAGTCTTAGATAGTAGGTATCTGACGTTGGTAAAATCGACTCTTGTAGGCTTCCCGGACTTATTTTACCTCCGTGTAAATTTCAGATTACGAATAGAATGAACAGCGATCTTCCTATGACGTCATTCTCCTTCAATAGGTAGCAACTAAAAGCAAAACTAAAGTTTCTTTTATAAACAAAACTAGCGGTCCCAAAAAACTTCGCTTCGCCTCTTTCAAGTCCCGCCCCGACCCTATTTTATGGTCATTTTAAATGTCAAATGTTACCCCTGATGATTACGAATGCAGTTTTAAAACTCTCCGTTTTTGTGTAGTTTTTCTTTTGTGTTTTTCGTAGAAGTCTTAAACAAATAAAACTCAGAACCCACATGAATGGTACTAACCATTAAAGCATAGTGCTCACCTGGGAATCGAACTCAGAGCCCACTGTATCTCAGTCACTGCACGCATTTGGGGCAGTCAGTCGTCTTCCGCCGGTATTAATAGTCCGTCCCCGTCCGCGCCGACCGCACGCGCTGCGCGTACGCATCTCGTAGTAAATAAATGCTGTTTTCGCGCTCATTGTCGTCTTTGTTTAATAACATCAAAAGAAAATTCACGTTTTGTGATTATGAAAAAAAAATCTTTTATTTACCTTATCTGTGCATATTAGTTTGATGGTTCTTTCGTCCTAAATTGAAGGTATATTATTTTTATTAATGACGTTAGTGAATTTCAAAACTTTGTAAAAATGATGTTCAATGGACTGCTGATGTGCGGTGATTCGGACACTAGTGATTTTACGAAAGTAAGTTTTCCCTTGTGTTTTGTTTGGTTGGAAACCTTACTTTGAAAGAAAATAAATCTATGTGAAAAATAAAAATGTTTTGTGCTTTGAAATTGACGATTGAATAAACTCAACCAAAACAAAGCTCAATAAACTTTAATCTAGGTAATTGGTAACTAAGACCAAATAATACCTAAATACCTGGTTTGTGGGTATTTATAAATAAAAATCAAAGTGGAAATCCAGTTTTTATGAGTGCAATCGTTAACCCTATCATTGTTGTGTGAAGAATTTGATCGGTTTGTTGACTTTGCGGGTATTTTTGGCCGCTTGTGGATTTATCGCCGGATATGGTTGATCGCCACTTTCGGCTTTTAATTTTCGATTTTGTAGCTTCATTTGGTGGCAAAATAAAACAATATAGAAAGTTTATATGGAAAAAAATTTGGAATTGAACATACACGATCTCATAGTATAAATATAGATCACATAGTATAAATAAGGTACTTGGACTTTTAAATACAATAAGGGCACCCCGTAAGGACACAGCAAATACTATATAATCTGTATCAGGCTTCTTACCACAGAATATATAATAGTATGCTACTACTACGAAAAATAAATCCATAATCGTTTTGCGGATCCGAACCATTACGTAGTAAGGATTCCATAATTTCCATACCAAATGATACAAATGATTCGGATCCGAAAAACGATAATCGTATTGACGAATTTCGTTTTTCGTAGTTGAACTACAGAGTTTGAATTTCTAGTCATCAAACGTGTTCGACCCAAACAATAAAATAGTAGTTCATCCTATGTGGTGGTTGGCAGGAATTAGGAATCTGCTTCGTATCTTTGTTACTTTTATTATTATTTTATACAATTCCATATCTGTTAGTATTATTTGAGCTGAAACTTTTGCCTAACAGAGGAGCATGTACAGGCTAACTATACTTGAATGTTTACTGTTTGCAGGAGAGCGGCGGCGCGTCAAGCTTCCCCGACTCGGAGAGCGCGTCGTCGTGGGACGCGGCTGCGCGCGCGCAGTACTACCACCACAAGCTCATCGCCACCCTGCAAGTGGTGAGCGGCATATACTCTTTATCATCATCATCATTATCAGCCAAAGGACGTCCACCGTTGAGCATAGGCCTCCCCCACACTTTGTTATAAGAATAAGATATTTTTATTGCCTTCGTTGCAATAAATAATATTGCAGAAGGGCATTTATACAGGGCGTATGCCGGGATAGTGTAAGACACGGGGTTCGATTCCTCGTCTGTCACAGCCAAAGTTGCTTTTTACAAGTGCAATTTATATTATTAAGTTTGTGTAGTGACAAAACAGTATTAAAAACAAAAATGAAATTATTACAGAAGTACTTGTACACAAGAGAGCAAATGGAAATAGCTCAGCTTGTGCTGAAATGGGATGTGATCCTAGATCTCCACAGATGCTAGGTGATCATGGGGTACTATCCGAGAAGCTGCGCAAACGGCGCGTGGTAATACATGCGCATAATAAACACGTATAGTGTCCAGTTGCTTCCACTTGAAACACCCGTTTCATACGCAACGTCTCGGTTTACTTAAGACAACGATACAAAAAGGTGTTTCTAGCAATAGATACTCATAAATACTCAAATTATTTATAATTTTTAACCGACTTCAAAAAAGGAGGAGGTTATCAATTCGACTGTATGTTTTTTTTTGTATGTATGTTAGGTACCTCATATCTCAGTCGTTTGTCGACCAAATCGAAAATTTTTTTCGCCTACTTAGAGGGTGTACCTTCTAGTTGGTCCCATTTTTTCCATTTTGGGATCTGATGATGGGATCTTGGTGTAATCGAGGGAAACCCTCAAATTTTAAAGGTACGTATAGTGTTTCTTTATTATAATCTTAATATTGACGTGTTGTTACGTCTGATAGTCAACATCTTGTGAGGCTGAGCTGATGGTCGAACTCCTTAACGCTTAAGAGTTCAGTAATTATAATGACGGAACTTATGACAGGTAATTTGTAGCTTCTTAAAAAGTAGAATCATAAAGTGAAACTCCCCCCCCCCCCCCCCCTCCCTCTTATGTAATCACTAAAAATGAAGAAATAAAATTAACTTTAAAAAAAAGTAAAAACCGACTTCAAAACCAAAATGCACTAAAAAGTCTTAAATAAACTCTTCACCATTGAAAGGAAAGGAATCCGTTTTAGGCAAACAATTTCTTTTTGGAGTCGGTGCCATTACTTTGACCATCAAGCATCAACTATCACAGCACCGACTCCAAAAAGAAATTGTTTGCCTAAAACGGATTCCTTTCCTTTCAATGGTGAAGAGTTTATTTAAGACTTTTTAGTGCATTTTGGTTTTGAAGTCGGTTTTTACTTTTTTTAAAGTTTATTTTTGTTTTTCTTTTATAAAGGTTTGTCACTGTGCAAACTTATAGGCTTTCTAGAATGAACACTTAGGTGGTTATTAGCCAAGAACACAGTAAATAAAGTTAACATTTAAAAGTAAATAGCGCATGTGTTTAGTCTGCTCCCAGACGTATACTCTTGCATTTTTTTCATAATGATATTGATTTTTACTTATTAATAACTGATCTATAATAATTTATAAGGTATTTTCTATTTCACAGCTAGCGAACAAAGAAGAAACAGTGCGGGTGCAAGCGGAGAGCCTTCGCGTGGCCGAGGCCCGCATCGCCGCGCTCAGCGCCCGCGCCGACCAGCTGCGACTCCAACTCGACTGCAAGTCCATCGAAGTATGTACCTACTTAATTAAGTATCACCCTCAAAATCAGCCAAAGGACGTCCACTGCTGAACATAGGCCTCCCCCGCGGTTTTCCACCGCGACCGGTTGTGAGCAGTCTGCTTCCAATGTGATATATAAACAACATTTGACGACCTCTGTGGTCGAGTGGCTAGCACGCTGGTTTCAAGCGTCGCCATCTCGTGAGGTTCCGGGTTCGATTCCCGGTCGGGTCAATGTAGAAAACGATATTTTCTATATTGTCTCGGGTCTGGGTGTTGTGGTACCACCCGTTGTGTCTGATTTCCATAACACAAGTGCATTGGCAACTTACATTGGAATCAGAGCAATGTATGTGATTGGTGTCCAATATTTAAAAAAAAAACATTATAATCCAATTGTCAGGATGTGTCGAATCTACAGTGAGCTTGTGTCAACTAATAAGGAGATTGATATTTTCCACATGATTTCTCATCAATTAAAAAAAAAGTTTGGATTGGCGAAGTTAAAGTATGGTAATTTACATGCTTGTATTCTATTAATTTCGTTATTAATTTATTTTATTTATATACCTTCAACTATCTTTAATTTATGTTTGGCTTTTTTTGGTTTCTTATACTCTTTCTTTTTTTACTTTATGACACCAGCATCGTTTTAAAACCCTTATGTTTTCTCGTAATTAATTTATATTTTCTACTTAAATATTATTTTTGTAACTCTGTGTACGCATGTTAAGTTTTACGGTCCAGAACATATTATTCGATATCATTATTTTAATCTTTCATGCCTGTAAAATGTTTTGTGTACCAAATAAATAAAATAAATAAATATTGCGATCTTTATAAACGGTTGACAATAAAACAAGCTTTGACAATTATTTAAAGTGATATCTTGCAAATTCCATAATAAAAGTTATCTACGAATGCTTCGTAGTATGCCGTAGCATTTCGTATCCTACCGAAAGGATTCCATGTGTTTTGATAAAGTACCTACGGTAGACTTACAACACTATTTGAGACCCCGCCCTGTAGAGTGTCCGGAGCGCGGGCGGATGTTATAGCGCTGCGCCCACAGACCTATGCGCCGCTCACGCAACCTGCTCGGCTCAATAAAGCGGTTTATCTATATAAATATAATTAATTTATATTATATTAATACATATATATAATTTGACGACGCGTTTGGTGTATTGGTTAGCGCTCCTGACTATTACGCCGCCGTTGCGGGTCCAAATCCCGCAAGTGGCAAATGTTCGTGTGATAAGCACGAATATTTGCACCTGAGTCATGGATGTTTATTATGTATTTTAAGTATTTATGGGAGACGCCCCCGTCATAATCGTTGTCTGGTATTCGTAACACAAGGATGAAAATTCTTTACTTCGAAATTACGACAGTTGGTGTGTTGTCTGGCGCATGTTTATTTATTTATCTATTACTAGTGGTCCCCCGCGACTTTGTCCGCGCGTATTTCGATTCGTTTTCTCGCCTTTTAAACCTTCCCTAGACCTCCACGAACATTTCAAGACTAAGATAAGATTAATCCGTTCAGCCGTTCTCGAGTTTTAGTGAGACTAACGAACAGCAACTCATTTTATTGGACACCAATCACATACATTGCTCATCCCAAAGTAAGTAGCTAATGCACTAGTCTTGTGTGAATCTGAAATAACGGTGGTATCGCAACACCCATCAGACCCGAGACAATATAGAAAATTTCAATTTCTACATTGACCCGAGCAGGAATCGAACCCGGGATCTCGGAGTGTCGACGCCTTGTAACCAGTGCGTTAAGCCACTACACCACGGATGTTGTCAAATATACTTGTAGTTAACTCGTATAGTTGAATTCCAAAAATACGCTAAGTGTGTCCTTACAAGAATCGATGTATCTTTCAGCGGCGCTCGCGACACGTTTCGACGGAGAAGACCGAGAGGGCGGATGCGGCTGTCACGGCGGATGTGCAGGTGGGTGTCTAAATTTCAATTATTTACATTTTATATGTTTAAATGGATGTGGCAACTCTGTTGTGACTTTACACGAATCAATAAGTCGTAAGCCTAATGACCAACAAAATAAAGAATTGAAAAATTAACAGAATTTATATTTGAAATTAAGAAATGGCTTGCCCATTATATCTATACTAATATTATAAAGCTGAAGAGTTTGTTTGTTTGTTTGTTTGTTTGTTTGAACGCGCTAATCTCAGAAACTACTGGCCCGATTTTAAAAATCTTTTTTACGTTGAATAGTCCATTTATCGAGGAAGGCTTTAGACTATATAACATAAAGATACAACTCATAAGACCACAGCAGCAATGAAAAATGTTGCGAAAACGGGAGAAAGATATTCCTTTTGAGAGCTTCCGCTGCGTACGCTGCGGAAACCGCTTAAGTTACACAAAAATCATGTATGACAGGATTGTTCAGCATTATGAGTTCTATAATAAAGTCCGCGACAGCATATGTCTATCTGTTATGGTTGACTTACTACAACCTTTTTTATGTTAATAAATTTGTAAAAAAATAATGCATCATTTTTAGAGGTGTATTATACACACAGGTATTTATACTTATCAAAATAAATACATTCATCATCACGAGCATTTCATTTAGAACAAAGTTGCCCTTTATATCATTTGATTCCAATAAATATCTTAGGAGCTATCACAGTTTTAACATCACAACGTGCGCTTGCGCTAATTATATTATAAAGCTGAAGAGTTTGTTGGTTTGAACGCGCTTATCTCAGGAACTGCAGAACCGATTTGAAAAAATATTTCTGTGTTAGATAGCTTATTTATTGAGTAAGGCTTTAGAATATAAAACATCACGCTGCGACGGGAGGGGAGGGAGCAAACTCAAAACGCGCGGACGAAGTCGCGGGGGACCGCTAGTCTTTAATATATATAATTCTTCTGTGAGTGTGTATGTCACTGAACTTCTCTCAAACGACTGGACCGATTTTGATGATTTTTTTTGTGTGTGTTCAAGGGGATCTGGGAATGGTTTAGATACACATTCTTTTTTTAATTTTCAAATTAAAGACGTATAGACAGGACAACGTCTGTCGGGTCCGCTAGTTATATGTTGTTTTATAACATTATATGTATAAATGGTTTTATAACATTTTGAAAAATAAACAAATATTCAAAAGTAATACCCTGCGAGCGAATAAAGTCACCTCGTATTAAGAGATAATGTTTTAAGAGCCGATTCAGCACAATACATGAAACATTTTATTTGTAGAAAACACTTAGGGTTTTTATACGATAGTTTAAAAAAAAAAAATTAAGGTATTTTATTTTATTAAATAAGGTTAAGATTAAAGAATAAGAAGGATTGTGCATTGAAATGATAGAGACGAAACTAAAGCCGTAGATAAAATAAAATAAAATTGACAGGGTGCTGTTTTAAAAAAGATATTTTCTTTGAGAACATAAAAAACTAGATTTTATAAAACAATAACCATAGAGAGTCCGATTTAAAAAACATGTAATTAAAATATTATCACTTAAAATGATAAAGCATCATATATTGTATGTTTGAATACTATTATTTATTAAAGTACCTATAAAGAAGTATAAGTAATTACTGCATGAATAAATAAGTGCTGCGCTTCGTTACTTTAAAAGATAGTGATGAAGAAGTACGAAACATTTTAGGAGTTGCAGGATCAGAAGGCCGTGGTGAAGACGCTGCAGACCAGTTTATCTGTGATAGAAGACTTGTATAGAGAATGTTTTTATGAGGTAAGCCTATAGTGAGTGTGGTTGTATTTAAATGTTTTGCATTTTAAAACAGTTTATATTTTCGTTATTTGTTACATTTGCGAAGTTACTTAGATAAATAAGTTTTTATAACGAAACGACGCGATAAACACCGATTCCTCAGAATAAAGAATCAATGATTTATTCATAATTCTTGATTCAGATTGTTTCCACCCTGTATAGATTGTTGGTTTGTTTCTTTTTTCAGACCGCCAAACAAGAGGAACTTATAGAAATGCTGCGTAAATCATACTTAGACGTTCGGTTGATGGAAAAAGACAAATGCGACAAGATTGGGAAGCTGCAGAACGTCATCAACCAACAGAATTGGTCCTTAGAAAAGTGTCAGGTATTTGAATTGCTTTTATAAAGAACAAGCGGTCTCGACAAACTTCGTTCCTCTATGTCTTTTGGGTTCGGGTGATGACGAATCCAACAAAGTAAGTCATGAAAATCGGTCCACCCGTTTTCGAGTTATTAGTGGTGTGAGTTGATGTGAATAAGGATTATTGTTCAAACCGGAATATGTATTCGCTGTGATGTTTTTGTGCCAAGTTTCTTAGTTAAGTAAAAACAGATGTGGGGTTATTTTACCGGTTTCACCGAGCAGATGTGGGTACACATAGCAAAAAATTATTATGCGTGTCGAACTGCGGACTCATGGTGTATTTAATAATGGATAAACAGATATTTTATCAAAGTCTAGATTTATTTTTCATTGTCCGTGTAAGATATGTTATATTGCATTTTCCATTTTGTAGCCTTTTAAGATTTTACTGAAGTAAAATATGATTAGCGATAACATACTTATTTTGTTCTTGCAGGACATGTCGACGGAGGTGGAAAACCTGAAGATGGAAATATCAAACTTCCTGAACAGCTCCAACAACGACTCGGTATAGCGATACTAACACGAGTGGTGTGTTTATACTAATATTTCTCAATTGCATCATACGTGAACGAGCAACTATTTCATGTTTACTATTTTTGTTTAAACAGAGTATCTTCGTGGCTTGCATTTTATATTATTAAAATTGACTGTAAGCGCAACTTAACACGAAGTTTCGTAGACGCGTCTCACCATTTTTTTCAGTTCCTTGGATTTTTTTAAGTTCTTAAAACCAGCCTACTTTTATACTTACTTACAAACATTGCATCTATTAAACTGTCGTCGTCAACTAAGCGCTTATACAGGGTGTAACGGAAAATACAATGGACTAAAGACCTCATAAGTTATTAACATCTTTGAAATTATCCTGCAAGTTTCCGATACTCCCTGCGAATCACAAAATGTTTGTTATGTAAGTGTTGTGTGTGTGGGTTAGGGAGTGTGGGAGCGAGACGAGCCGATCCCTGGCGAGGTGGTGCAAGATCTGCGAGACATCACTGGACAGCTGCTGCAGTTGAGGACTCTGCTCACAGTACGTCTGAGATTTTAAGAAGATTGCACTAATTTTGACTAGCCATCTCTGTCACTCACGGCACCATGACAGTGCGTGTGTTGGAGGGAAAAATGCAGAGAACGTTTTACCGAAGTCTCATCGTCTAAAAAATAACTAATCTGGCTAATAATAGAACAGTTTAGTTGATCTGTGAAGCTGCCTTTTACAAAACTTGTAACTAATTTAATTTCGTAAACATCTGTAACAACTCGTTGTCTGTTTGCATGTTATATTAACTAATTAAAAGAATCAATAAATAAAGCCTGTATTACTAACAAAATATAATACGAGGGTCAAACTGAAAGTTCTTAGAAAATCAAAAACTGATTACATTAGCCAGTTATTAGTTTTATTATATCTTTTCAAAATATTGTCCATTGTCGTCAATACACCGCTGCATGCGATGGAACCACTGGGAAAAGCACTTTGCCCACTCGTCCTTAGGGGTCTCTTCAATGGCATCGCGATACGCAGCCACCGCTTCTTCAGCATTCATAAACCGCTTTCCTTTAAGTTTTTCTTTAATTTTTGGAAATAATTAAAAATCACAAGGCGCGAGGTCGGGGCTATACGGCGGGTGACCCAGTAATTCAACGTTTGATGTCGCCAAATAGTCGTTCGTTCGCTTGGCGGTGTGTGACGAGGCGTTGTCGTGGTGAAGGAGGATCCTACTGCGAGGTCGTTTCTCTCGAACTTTTTCCAAGACAAGTGGCAAACAATTGGTAGTGTACCATTCTGCAGAAACTGTTTTTTGATCCTCTAACACAATTGTTGCGAAATGACCTATCCTTCCAAAGAACGAGGCCACCATTTTTTTCCCGCACTTCGATCTCTCTTCACTTTAGTTGGCAACTCCTCGAAAGGAAACACCCACTGAGCAGATTGTCTTTTGGTTTCAGGATCATAACAGTAAATCCAGCTTTCGTCACCTGTTAGTATGTCGAACACAGCATTTGAGTCACCTCCGTTAAATCATTCAATCATTTTACGGCACCAATCCACACGATGGAGTTTTTGAGCCTTAGTCAAATTATGAGGTATCCACCGGGCGCAAAGCTTCCTGACCGCTAAATGTTCGTGGAGGATTTTGTGCACTTGACTCATACCGATGCCTAAGCTTGTCCAAATCTGCTGATAGGTCACTCTTTTGTCAGTCTCTATCATACGCCGCACAACACAGATGTTATTTTCAGTCGTCGCCGTAGAAGGCCGTCTCTCACGTACATCGTCAGTGAGATTAGTGCGACCACGTTTAAACTCATTAAACCAGTTGTAAACAGTCGCACGAGATGGGGCTTCATCGTGAAAGGCCAATCGTAGTCTATCATAACTTTCTTGTTGACTTAAATGACATCGAAAGTCATAAAGAATCATTGCACGAAAATTTTCTCGTGTTAAATTCATGTTGACGTGACACAGACAATTTTCAATTTGCCGCCAAATCGTAAAACAAATGACAAATGAATGAAATATATACTCAGTAATATTGGCAAAGAGTTCTTTTTTCAAATTTTAGAATATTTTTTTTATTATATTGTTTATAAGTGGCCAGTTCTAAGAACTTTCAGTTTGACCCTCGTACCAATATATATTAATATTGGACACCAATCACATACATTGCTCTAATCCCAAAGTAAGTAGCTAATGCACTTGTGTTATGGAAATTAGATACAACGGTGGTACCACAACACCCAGACCCGAGACAATATAGAACATTTTGATTTCTATTTTGGCCCGACCGGGAATCGAACCCGGGACCTCGGAGCGGCCACGCCTTGAGACCAGCGTGCTTAGCCACTACACCACGGAGGTCGTCATATTCGTTAATTTTGTAGCGATTTACGAAATTCAAGAATATTTATGAAAATGAATGTATTTATTTATTATTATTTGTCTAGTTTTTCTTTATTATGCGTTATACTTTTATCAAACTGTTTCATCCTTTCAGGGAGATTGTACGTGTGGCTTGGAAGAAGAGAACATGAGATTGAAAGACATCAATGAAAAGTTGCAAGTGAGTATAATTTTTTAGTTATCTTCGTTCCTCATATACAAAGAATAACTAGTTTAAAAAATAGTTTAGGGAATAGAGAAAACTCCTAATAAAATAAAAAAGCATTAACTACATTTAATTATTACTACTATGAAATCTTTATAAATATCAACTATTTTTCGGTTGCAAGTGTTTTTTTTTATCCTGGCAATATTTTTAGTGTTAATTAAGTAATGATTTGTTAAGTTTTCATCCTATATAAAAGAAGACATTGCGTTGTCGCTTAGATCCAGGTGGGCGAGCTCCAACAGAGGGTGTGTGAGCTGCAGACTGAACTAGTGGGGAAGGAGCCCGTGGACGCGTACCGGGAGTCTGCGGAGGCGTACAGAGAACAGCTGGCTTTGAAGGAGACCGAGGTACTGCACACTTACACCCTGCATATATCACTTTTCCCACTTGACCGTTCCGTCACCGACCAACACCGTCAAGTGTCATGCGCGGAGCGTGTGCATCGGCAAAATACGCTCTCGCTCTCGCTCCATATAACGGTAAGACAGAAGAAGAACGCTGTCAATCCGTTCAGCAGGCATAGCAGAAAGTATCGTGTTTCTTTTCGAGTCTGATACGCTCCTACCACGGTCATGGTATGGTTCGGTGTAGTAGGCCAAAACCTTTAGCTCCAATTGGGCGATCTGCAACAGAAGGCGAGCAAGCTGCAGGGTGAACTAGTAAGGAAGGAGACTGTGGACGCGTTCCGGGAGTTAGCTGACGCGTACAGAGAACAGCTGGCTCTGAAAGAGACCAAGGTACTCCATACATACACTTTATAATTGACAGGCAAATGCCGACCACTACTGAACATAGTCCTCCCCCACGGTTTTCCACAGCGACCGCTTGCAAGCGAACTGCATTCAGTGTGATCGTCAGATCGTCTGATCCATCCTGTCTGTAGACGCCCTGCGCTGCGTCTATTATTTGCATGCCTGGCGTAGACAAAGTATGCTAAAATCATATAATGTAACACTATTATCTTGACCATGTTTTGGCGTTAAAAAATCAGAATACGCGGATAAATGTCCCAATGACCGTTTATTGTTTTATAGTCTGTTTTTCTTTGCTAGGCCAATAATGTAAACAATATTTTTGTAACTTTAAAAATCATATTAGCGAAAAAAAGAATTAACTAGGTACTTGATTTAAAAAGATCTCAGTATTTAACAATGAATTACCTAAAGATGTAATAAGAAAACAAAAATTTGCGCACGGGCGGGACTTGATGCAGCAACTTTCTGGCTAACCGGGCCATACGCTCTACCAATTGAGCTACCGTGGTGTCAGTCCGACCTTGCGAAATTTGTGGTCACTTAAGGATACGTCATTATGCGTGACGCTTAGCGCCATTTTTAAAAATCAAATCAAAATCAAAAAATATTTATTCAATTTAGGACACAATATGCCACTTATGAACGTCAAATGTACAGTAAAAATTAAAAAAAAAAAATTGTGCCCTGAAGGGGCCGAATCATGTCTCCTTATCTTTTGGGCCCTACCAGCGCTTCGAGACAGAACACAGACAATTAGGCAAGTGCTGAGAAGAAACGCCGGAACAAACTCAGTCACCACTAGCTGCCGTAAAATCAAAATCATCAAAGGAAGTACATCAGTCGGTGCAGGCTGGACAGACCACACATTCGTGTCGTTCAGATAGTCTTGAACCTTATAATAGCCTTTAGACATAAGCGTGTTTTTAACGTGTTTCTTAAATTTATCAAGCAATTCGACAAGATTGTGTGGTATATTATTAAATTTTCTCTATTAACCTCACGTACTGCCAAAACAACGCTCCAATAGCATAGTTTTGTGCATCGTTTATTTTTGCACCATCCATTTTCGTTTTCTATAGCACATATAACATTAACTCGTTATCGTTTCAGTTGGCTGAAGTGAACCGTCAGCTGAGCGAGTTGCAGGCGAGCGCGGGCGAGCGCGGCGCAGCTTGTGAAGCCCTCGCCGCGCAGCTCAGGCAAGCGCAGGGTGAGTTACACATTATCATTACTTGAATTAAACCTAAGTGGTTACATTTAAAAGCGATATTGATTCTTAGCTTTCATGCAATACTATTGTTGTTTTAATCGTCAAGCTCTTTCTTTTGCCCCTCTACTTCCTTCGCGCAGCCAGCTTTTATCTGTATAGTCCTATGGTTGACTGGTAGAGAATGCTTTTAGCGTTAAGTCCGCCATATTTACCTTTTGTTTGTGCATGAAATGTTCTTAATATAAATTAATAAAGTAAAAGAATAACTGCGATGTACTTATGACTAAACCACGCCTACATACCTAAATGGATTTTGAAAATAAAGAATAAGAGTTTGAATCACGATTCAAAAAAATTCAAAATAATTTATTTTGTATTTAGGCTATTGCTAGCACTTATACACGCCCCAACATTGGCCCTACCACAGCATCGGGACAATTGTGGGCTAATGCTGAGAAGTAGCGCAACAAACTCAGTCACTATTGTTAATAGACTTTGTATGTACCATCTTTTCAAGCTTAAAAGTGAATCTGAAAAAAAAACACACATATTTGCTATCTCATGATTCATCTCAGAATACTTTGAATATGTATCCTCTTTACAGTCTAGAATAAGTATTTTTAACATTCAGTGTCATATTTTATAGTCTTAAAGATGAAATAAGAAACAATTTGCGCACGGGCGGGACTCGAACCAGCAACTTCTTGGCTAACCGTAAATTTTGGCCCGTGCACAAATTTTTGGTTTCTTATTTCATCTTTAAGAATTTATAGTCTCTCTCACACAAATTATAATGCCTTTCAGTACCTATAATTTTCAACATCGTCGTTAACCATTGTTATAGTTTCAATAGAAGATCAAGCGCGCGCGCTGTCAGAGACGCGGCAGCGCTGCAGAAAACACGAAGAGGCGCTGACGCAGGTCACCCAAGAGCTGCAGGCCGCTAACCGGATCATCGAAGAGGTAACCAAAAGCAGTACTCAATACTCTATTTCTCAATAATGTACATTATAGGTGTTGCAAGTAAGGCAATGTACAAACGATCGTTTGGGACCCTTTCGGGCGTTGGCAAAAAATGAATTTGTTTTATGAATTGTGAATGAATTTCTATTCCTTGAAATTAAGTAGCGTTTTCGCTGACTATATTTAGTTCTGTTAACACTGTAGACATCATTTGGTTTATGATTAATAGAAGATTATTCACAATGGAAATAAAATAATTAATGTGTTACGTCAAAATTACGTATAAAAATCGACAATTTATAGAAAAAAAATTGACTCCACCAAGTCTCTAAGTGGAAACGCGTTGGATACGCGCTGCGCTGCTTATGCGTGACTTCGCCGCGCAAATATATACTAATATTATAAAGCTAAAGAGTTTGTTTGTTTGTTCGTTTGTTTGATCGCGCTAATCTCAAAAACTACTGGCCCGATTTGAAAAAAATTTTTTACGTTGGATATTAGTCTATTTATCGAGGAAGGCTTTAGGCTATGTAACATAAAGATACGACTCATAAGACCACAGCAGAAATGAAAAATGTTGCGAAAACGGGAGAATGATATTCCTTTTGAGAGCTTCCGCTGCATACGCTGCGGAAACCGCTTAAGTTACACAAAAATCATGTATGACAGGATTGTTCAACATTAAAAGTTCTATAATAAAGTCCGCGACAGCATATGTCTATCTTTTATGGATGACTTACTACAACCTTTTTTATGTTAATAAATTTGTAAAAAAATAATGCATCATTTTTAGAGGTGTATTATACATACAGGTATTTATTCTTATCAAAATAAATACATTCATCATCACGAGCATTTCATTTAGAACCAAGTTGCCCTTTATATCATTTGATTTCAATAAATCTCTTAGGAGCTATCACAGTTTTAACATAACTCCGCACCAAAATAATGTTCGCAGCTTAAGTACAACGTGCGCTTGCGCTAATATATTATAAAGCTGAAGAGTTTGTTTGTTTGAACGCGCTTATTTCAGGAACTGCTGGACCGATTTGAAAAAAATATTTCTGTGTTGGATAGCTTATTTATCGAGAAAGGCTTAAGGATATAAAACATGACGCTGCGACGGGAGGGGAGCAAACTCAAAACGCGCGGACGAAGTCGCGGGGGACCGCTAGTATATTATAAAGCTGAAGAGTTTGTTTGTTTGAACGCGCTTATCTCAGGAACTGCTGGACCGATTTGAAAAAATATTTCTGTTTTGGATAGCTTATTTATCGAGCAAGGCTTTAGGATATAAAACATGACGCTGCGACGGGAGCGGAGGGAGCAAACTCAAAACGCGCGGACGAAGTCGCGGGGGACCGCTAGTATAACATATATTGTGAGTCAAAACCATCATAAGATATAATCGGTTTTGTCTTAAAATTTCAGTTAAACACCATATTATAAGGCAATCTTTTACAGAAAATTATTCAGAATATAGAAGTGCTTTCATACATAGAAGATAAGGAAACCTTCGCGCGCGAGTCCGACTCGCACTTGGTCGGTTGTTTTATTTATTCGGCGTCGCTCGCTTAAATTTTGGTTTTCCCGTAGAATATTTTAATGCAATACATATATTTTCATTATAAGACCCAGCAATTATTTAAGTGCGGAGTTATTTTAAAACTGTGATAGCTTCAAAGATACCTATTTATTGAAATTCTATTATATAAGAGCAATTTGTTAAAAATAAAAGACTTGTGATGATGAATAGCATTTATCGATAAGAATAAATACCTTTGAAAAAACAGATTAATTTTTATCTAATTTATGAAAATAAAAGTTTAATAACCCATATAAGATAGACATATGCTGTCGCGAACTTTATTGTAGAACTTTGAAAGCGGAACAAAAAAAAAATTAAAAAATTCAAAATAATCCCGTCCCGTGGTTTTTGTGTATTTTAAACGGTTTACGCTGCGTACGCAACCGAAGCTCTCAAAAGGATCATCTTCCCCCGTTTTTGCATCATTTTTACCACGCTTATATTAGCTTGGGTTGTATCTATGTATGTATGTAATGGAATATTCGAGCATAAATTTGACCGATTTCCAGAAGTTTGATTAATTTGAAACTTTGCACACGTATCAAGGACCGATGACAATGCAATAATTGAATAACAGTTTCTCAATATCCTTATAAGGACCGCCAAAGTTCTTTCGTGGATCCTCTGTAAGGGAGTAAGAAAGATAGAGCTATCGCGTGTCGCATGTCCGCAAACAATTAATTGAAACATCGAACTAAAAAATAAAATAAAAAAATTATAGTTAAAAATAAAATAAAAAACCACGCTTTTATAGCTAACCGAACTAAAAAGTAGAAAAAAAATAATTACAAAGAGTTAGAGAATAATTCAATTCAGAGTAAATAGCGTGTTTCGGTTAGCGATAAAAGCGTGTTTTTTTTAGTTTTTTTAAACTATAATTCATTGTTGCTCTTATAAGTGGTATCGCGATCTATTATAGCCTTAAGCCTTCTTTTATAAAAAAGATATGAAAAAAAAAACCAAATCGGTCTAGTAGTTCTTGAGATTAGAGCGTTCAAACAAACACACAAGTAAAGTACTTAATCTATACTATAATGTTCACTAGAACTATCTCTCTATCTCTCATTCACTAAGGGATGTTATTAGTATTGGAAAATAATAGTGTTATTTTTATTTTACAACATAAATTGTTTGATTGGAATAACGAGTAGAATCAATTAAACCACTTTTTATTAAGGGTCAAATTTAAAAAAAAATCGCTGTAACATTACACGTTTTATATCTTCTATGGTTTATTACAGAGCGGCGACCTCCGCGCGGAAGCGGCGGCTGCCGGGCGGCGCGCGCGGCGGCTGGCCGAGCAGCTCGCGCAGGCGCAGCGGCACTGCCGCAGCGTCGATGCTGCTTACAGGTCGGTTTGCCGCCCCGGCCGGGTTTATTAAAACTTAGACTTTTATATGAAAATATGCTTTTAATTGAAAAAAGACTATAATGCAACTCACTTTGAATAAAAATCATTTATTTATGCAAATAGGCCCACTGGGAGAACTTTTACACGTCCCAATATAAACCTTACGACAGCTTCGGGACAACTTTGTGCTAATGCTGAGAAGAAGCTGCGCAACAAACTCAGTCACTATTGTCAATGCCTCTTTTCAAAAGGTTTACAATGTTTGTAGTGATCACGCAAGTCCATACATTATTATCTTACACTAATCATCTACTTTATACCTTTCGTCATAAGGCTTTCTTTAATAACAGTTTTAAATTTATTAATAAAGAATTTATCACATTTGCATATAAGAACAAACGAGTTACAAATAAATTAGTCTTACTAAATTTGTTTTGTTAGTACCGATTCAGTATTTTTTTATTAGCGGACCCGGTAAACTTGACCTCTAATGACCCCATCCCCGTAAATTTCGATATTTTATAGCTATTCTGTCTGTTATTCGGGGAAAAGACAAATCCAACGAAGTAAAATAATAAACGCTGCATAGACTACATATAATTCTAAATTTGTCAAACCTTTGCGTGTAGGGTGTTTATGGATAGGTCGTTCCTAAAACAATTTTCTCTAAAAGTCTAACGTTTGAGAGATAGACGCTTCCATAGTGGTAAAAATTAGGCGTCCCCCATCTAACTTTTAAACGAAGGGAGTGTAAATTTTGAAATAAATATATGATGTAGATCTTGACAAAGACTTTCAAGAAAATTGGTTTGAACGAGATCGAACAAGTAGTTTTTGGATAGAGCACATTTTCAATAAGCGCAAACATATCTTTGTTTTTTATACAAATACTATGAAAAACAAAGTTATATTTGTTGTCATCAAAATATTGTGGTATTTTGGCTAAGTGGAAATAAGTGGATCTCTAATTCAGTTAAAGTTGGCACGGAACTCTTGGTGTCCGAGTCAGACTCGTACTTCTTCTATGGCTCTGCTTCACATTTTTGATTCGGCTCGAAGGACCAAAAATGTGAAGGATAGCTATAGATTTGCGGAAGTTTGGAAGACGGGACAGGAAAGCACGGGATGTAGGGTGACAGCTGTTTATTTTGTTTGTTTGTCAAAGTACATATCAAAAAGTCTAAAATATACGTATAAAACCATAAAGTTTATTACAAAAGGATTGTTACTTCGCAACAATATTATTTAGGTATTTTCTTTGTGTAGTATTATTTGTATTCCAGAGAGTCGCTGCAAAGCGCGTCGCGTCTGCACGAGCACTTGGAAGAGGCTCAGGCGCGCGGCGCGGCGCTGTGCGGGGACGTGCAGCGCGTCGTGCGCGCCGTGCACGACGCGCTGCGGCGCATGCGCAGCCGGCACAGGTGCGTACCTAGTCATGTACAATGAAAAAAAAAAAAGTTTTTTTTTAGATTTTTGAAAAAAAAAACTTAGCACCGTTGTTTTTTTTTCTATTTTTTTTTGCATTACAATTTAGTTCAATGATAAATGAAATTTGTATAAAAAAACTACTTTAAGTTTTTTGAACTTTAGTTAAACTTTTCCCTTTGGGTTTATGTTTATTTCCGTGTGCAAATGTAATTGATTTGGGGATTTCCCTTTCGTTGATGTAAAAATGTTGCCAATATATTCATGAAATCTTAGTACCACTCAATCAGAAAAGTATAGTAGAGTTAAAAATAAACCGAAAACTATGTAACCTATGTATTCTTAAGTATTTTTCTTAGATGTTTTGGATTTCGTACTCTTGAAAAAAATCATGGTCCAGAAAAAAAAACAGGTTTATTTCCACGTTTTTTCACACCAGAAAATAAGCGTTTTTTTTGCAACGCTCTGCGTTCCCAACGCTCGCGTCAGGTACAGTCGCCTCGGTACTGCCTCGGTGGCGCAGCGGTTAGATACCGACCTCCGGGTCGGCCCGAAAATATTTACCTGAGTTTTTTTGTTCAGAAATTCCCAGGGATGTTCGGGGTTTGAAAGTTGGTAGTGTTTCACTCTCGTGCCGAGGCACGAGCATGTGAATTCAAAAGCACGTAAATCCGTCGGCCCTGATGTCTCTCCGTATCAGATTGCTGTTCCATCGGGCTATTAGAGTGAAAGAAATAAAGAGTGCACCTGTGTTTGCGCACACGCTTGTGTAGTTGTGTAGTCGTTGTGACTGACCACCGTAGTGGAAATCAGGAAAGAACTATTAAAGAGTCGCTACAAGATATCTAACAATAGCTTCAACTAAATACTATCTTATTTATTTACAGAGAACAAGAACACAAAATAAAAGAGCAGGAAGTAATCATCAAAGCTCTCCGGTTTAAGCGTAACGACTCAAGAATCGATCTCGATCGGTGTCACCAGGAATCCGTCTCGCTCACACCTAAGCGCAGCTGCGGGCGCGTGAGCGAGACAGCTAGCTCTGTACACTTTAACGACGACATGGATATAGACCACACAAGGGAATGCCAATGTTTCAAAAAAGAAATTAGCAGAAAGATTTTTAGCGAGAAGGGAAGCTGTGTATGCTCTTCTAGAGACAGACGGCAAGATCGCGCAAGTACTAGTAAAAATGAGACGGCGAGTGACGAATGCTCGCCTGTGCGAGAGAGACGGCATGAGGAGACGACGAGCTGCGAGTGCTCTTTCAGAGCAGAGAGACGGCAAGATGCAGCTACTACGAGTAAGAAGGAGAAAGTGAGTTGCGGGTGCTCGACTGTGGGAGTGAGACGGCATGATCGCGCGACTTCGAGCAGGAACGAAACGGTCAGTTGCGAGTGCTCGCGCGAGGGAGAGAGACAGAGCGAGCGGTTGCGGACGAGTGCGGGCGAAGCGGCTAGCTGTTCGTCGGCGCCGACGCCGCCGAGGCGGCTTATGAAGAAAAAGTTCAATCCTTGCGATGAAAAGGTGAGCAGATTTTAGTCTTTTTATTCAGCATGTTTTGTACAGTAAATGTAGGTCAATTGCTCCGTATGTTGTACATTATTTGCTATTCGCTGTGTGCGAGGTTGTTAGAGGGGAAACCCGAATCGATGAGAGCGCTCGCAGTGACCAAAATAAAAACAACGTTGAGTGACGTCGTCACCATTTTTCTAACAATTTAAGTACAAAATTAACGTGCCCGTGCATTATATTTTATAAATGAGTAAACAAATACGAAATTGAGTAAAATAAACGGATAATACAATATTTGTCATTTCCACGTTCCCGAATAATTTTAAGTCTCGCATTTACCTACACAACACACACAACATTAAAATAGTAGGACGCGGCTCTCCTTCACATTCAAACGCCTTCTGAAGGCACAGTGAAATCAATAATAGATAAGAACAGGTACAGATATTGATAAACTTTTCGGTACCATACTTACACAATTAGTGAAGTATGTGCCTCAGGATATACAGGTCCTTCAATATATATTCAATAATTCCGTAGAGTAATTTGACAGATGCTAATGTCACTTTGTAAAATTATGTTGATACATTTATTTTACTAGTGATATGTTAGATTCATTGGTGCATTATGTTCATTCAGTTCACACAAACAAGGTCATTACGAACATGTTACGAACGAACATAATATATTATAAAAACGGTACTTATTTAAGTGTATCGATACAGAAATAGGATTAATTGAAAATGGTTTATTTTTAATTGTTGTTGAATATTTACGTAAATATAATTGCACTTGCAAATAAAACGTTTTAAACCAATAAACTGCCTGAAAGATTGCTTTTTAGAGTAAAGAAAATAAGGATGTTATATGATTGGAGGCGTAAGAATGGTTGAATGAATGAATGACATCGATGAAATTCAGGCTTTTAATAACCTCCATGTCATATCAAAAGACCTTCCATATATCCCAAGCTTAAGTATTTTATTTTTAGTTCTACGTATGGGAAGCCCCCTAAAATATATTTTTATTTCATTTTTGTATAAAAATCGTAAAGCCGACTGAATACACCTACCTACCAATTTTCACGGGTTAATGCAATGATTTTAAAAATAATAGATACTTTATGCGCTCACAAAACAAACGAAAAATCTGTGCCTGGTCGAGAGCACAGACAGCACACACGCGCAATTCTTATTAACCACATTCCTAGACGATGTGTGAAAGAGATAGCATAATTTTTGCAGTAAGGAAAAAAGAAAGAGTGATTCTCTGTTATGCTCCAGTGTAAACAAAATGTCACTTATTGACCAATCACTGCACACTTGAATAACCAATCTATGATCGACTTGGTGTCGAGGACATTGCGTCCTTTTCACAATTGTAAAAATTACAATTTACTTTCTCTTTCACTTTTGTTATCGTATTGTGAAAGGATTTTAAGTAAAAATATATAAAATTTAATGATTTATGGGTAATTCTTGTTTACCTACAAGTCATACGAGATCTCCTGAGCTTTTTTTACTTTTTCATTCATAGTTAAGTAGTACACTTTTGAAATACACACGATGGCATTTTATTGGATTTTCAATCACTATCAGAGACGTCACACTTTTTTTAAAGCTATTCGCAGGCTAAGGGTAAGGATCCTAATTATGATCTTTTCGCGTCTTCGCATTGCGCGCCCGGGTAACATATCTATTATTTTTATAAACATTGGGTTAATGCTAATAGTTTCATAATAAAGTGTCTGTGACATCCGTTTCTGTTTCCGTAGTGAGTGTTCCGTTTATGTAGTGTGTGTTCCGTTTATGTAGTGAGTTTAAAACATTCATCATCATCATCATTATCAGCCAAAGGACGTCCACTGTTGAACATAGGCCTCCTCCACGGCTTTCCACAGCGACCGATCACTAGCGGTCAGCATCCAGTTTGATCCTGCAATCTTTATAAGGTCGTCTGTCCATCTTGTCGGTGGACGTCCTACGCTGCGTCTTTGGTCGAAGGGTCTCCAATCTAGAACTCTCCTGCCCCAACGACCATCATGTCTTCGCGCTATGTGCCTTGCCCATTGCCACTTGAACTTTCTGATTCTCAAGGCTATGTCCGTTACCTTAGTTCTTCTACGTATCTCCTCATAAAACATTAGGTAATACAATAATATTGATGCTTGTTTCCAGTTGTGGTGGAAGGGCGTGCGGCGGAGGGACGCGCACAAGTCGCCGCGGCAAGAGCACGGCAGAGATCACGCCGTGGAACACGCTCGGCTCGAGAGGCTGCCAGTCAGTATAGATTTACAACTTAAACTTTAGACGCCATGCAGAAATAAATGGCTTTAAATTGCTAACACAACTTTAAACTTAACGTCTAATGCATAAAGTTCAATTTACATTGTGCAAGAGTTGTTTTCGGAGCCTCTTGCACGTGGGAGTTCTATCGAGGTCACCGGCACGTTACCAACTTAAGAGCCATAGACACGTGATGCCCACTTTTCTGTCGGGCAAACGAGTTTTATTTAAAAGTCGTTAGCCAGCGCGGTGTTGTCGACTGTTCATAAAATGAAAATATTTAAAGCACGATATGCACAACGTGTTTTGCGATAATTTTTAATTAAATGTGGAAGATCGTGCTTTGTTGCAAGGCATGTACGTGGACTCCGATTACTCGATTTATCAACTTCTAATAATCGTTTACGATAAAAAGTTGAATGGCTTATTTTTTTGTTGTAGTTGCCTGATTAAAGATATGTCGTAGTAAGAGGGTTTTCTTCACTCCGTGGGCCTACGTAGTCATTGGGTTTCGACATAGTGGGTAACTCGAGCAAATAACGAACGACGAAATATTTAGAGTGAACAGATGCGTCCGCTCGGCGCAAGCGCTCAATCAATTCTGCCCGCGCCCTCCAACGGCCGCATCCAAGTATGACGCGGCCTAACGTCACACTTGCGTTCTGTACCGCTATTTCCACTATCGATGGTAGATGGCGCTAGTTCGATCTCCGACACGGCCATCTCTGACGACTCACACGTCCTCGTGTGTGTCATCTGCAAGAAATAAAATTTCCACACAGGTATTCGCTCGGCTACATTCTGACGGTACAATCAACTAAGAAATCACGTTAAAACTCAGAAATGAACTCAAAAATTCAGTTTACTTATAATCGAATCGTAATAGTTACAACACAGAAAATCTCAAATAATAATCACAGTATCATAAAAAACAAAAATTGTACACACATCAGGTAAATCAACTTCATCAGATCGCCATCGTAGGCTCATCTCTCTTTCGCCACTACGAAAGAAAGGTTATCCTTTAAGAGCATGCCGTCGCATCAACGACTCATCACAATTACGCCACTACGTAATCGAGGGTTAAACAAACATGCCGCCGCACCTACGGCTCATCTTGTCCAAGTCTGACAAGGCTAACCCATGCAAACACACGCCACAACGCTAAAGACTCAATCACTAAACTGATCACTTTCTTTATTTGAAACTGAATCTAGACCCAGTTCTACTGGCACCTCATTATTTGGAACTGCCCTTACTCTATCATGGGGGTACTTATATTTTCTCATAGAATTTAATGCCTTTAGACGATATCTGACATTGTCTAATACCACAATTATTATTTTGAAAGGACCCTTAAATTTCGGATCAAGCTTAGTCTAATTCTTTTTGTCATTTTTTATGAGAACATAGTCTCCCTCCTTAAAACGTTTTACAGTCGCTTTGCTCCTATCAAACCTAACCTTATCATACACAGCTGCTTGTCTAATGTTCTGTGCAGCCTGTTCCCGAATCAAGACTAGCTCAATATTCTGATCATCATCATCTAGCGCCATTAGCCCTAAAGGCCTAGCCACCTTACCAAACATCAGCTCCAATGGGATAGACTTAGTGACACGATTGACGATTGAGTTAATGGCCAACTGTACCGCCCAACGCATCTTGCTACAAACGATCCCTGCTAGTCTCCACCGCTGTGAGCATACTCTTTAGTGTGCTCATCACCCTCTCAACCTGTCCATTTGCACGACTACCTCCTGTGGCTATCAAGTGCAACTGGATATTTCGTTCCACACAATAAATACCAAACTCCTTACTGGCAAAACATCTTCCCTGGTCAGCTACTAACCGCGTAGGTGTACCAAATAACGACACACCGGTTTCCAAAGCTTTAATACTACTCTTTGTGTCAATGTTTAGTGAGTGATGCAGTGTGACAAACTTGGTGAACCCATCTATCAAGACAAAAAAACGTATTCTTTGATGTCATTCTTGCCACTAAGTTTGCCAGACGCATCTATGTGAACTGTGTGGCAGGGAGTATTGACCTTCGGAATAGAATTGAGTTCCGCTTGTACCCGACCCGAGCTTGACTTGGAGATTTTACAAGTGATGCAATTCTCGACAAATTTACGGACATACTTGGACATAACTTTGAACCAGTAATGCTCGTAAAGTTTTTCGAGGGTCAATCAATCGAATTTAAAGCTGACCTGTTTTTACGCGTGACGTGGCCACACCGGAAGAAAAAGAGTTCGAAAATTCTTTCAAAATAGTAATGAGCTCCGGTTTCTACTCAGAGGGTATGTCGGTATCGACATTATTAAAGTCAGTCTCGCCAGCTTGGTTAAATTTTTCGCACGTCAGAATTTTCTTATAACCCGTCAAAATCACACTGTAAGAATTCACGCTAACCTCGAAACCCTGGTCCAAAATTTCCCTACCAACCAATATAGAATCTGTTAGGTAATCGTTCGGAACAACATGAAATAGAATTTCGAAATTATAGTCACCGATCGTAGTTTGTGATAAGATTTGCAACGTGCTATAAGCGCAGTGCCCGCCTATGCCCGTTAGCTTAATAGTATGTTTACTCGTTTGCCCGAAAATTTCTTAGCGACGCATTCTTTGATAAGGGAACATTCTGCACTGGAATCAAAACAAACGAAATACGACTTACGATTATTTATCAGCTGGCCACGAGGACTGCTCACGCTGCACAAGTTGATCCGATGCTCACGGCTTTGCGCAGCCGCTGAAGGTCCTGCTACGTTGGCTCCTGGGGTTGCACCTCCGTCGTTGCCACCGTTGGTGCCGCGCGTACACTTTGAGGCGAAATGATCCATCCCGCCACAACGGTAGCAGATGACTCGCGAAGACTGGCTCGTAGCGGGTGACGACGTCGCCTGTGTTGTCGGTCGTTGCATGTTCTTTTCCTCAGAGCGGCATTCGAACGCGCGATGCCCCACCTTGCCGCAATGAAATCACCTTGACGGTAGTCCTATTCTGGGTTTTTTCGCATCCGCACGGCTTTCTTCGTTTGTCTGCGGTACTTTCCTTTTCATGAATGAAGACGCTTTGAACTCACGCTGAAGCTTATTTCTCGTGCCTATCTCAGTAGCGAAGGCAATACGTTGTAAACGAGTGTCAAATTGAGTCAAATGTGCCAGCACTGTAGCCACGACGATTTCATCCACGCTCATTTTCTGCCATTTCGATGTCAAAGAGGTCACTAGTCTCGCTGCATACACGGATAAACACTCGTTTTCTCTCGGTTTGCTACTTTGTAAATTAATGAGGGTAGCTGCGGATGTTTCGAAACTATCGTACCTACCTGGCTGTAAACAATTCTCGAAACTGTGACCAACGCATTCCAGGGAATGATATCTGCGATAACCATTGTGATGCAGTACTTTCAGCGCACGACCGATTGCTATTATCAGTTGTCCTCCCTCAAGCGAATTTGCACCAAAACAAAGGTTCACGGTATTGCATCAAGCACGCGCGTCCGCGTCCGGCTTCTCAGGGTTGAATTCCGGTAATTCGATGCTGCTGGTTGTGCTCGACGGTTGCCTAATCGCTTCAATCAGGCTGAGCATGTTGTTGTTTTGCAACTCGAGCATCTTTCTTATCAAGTTTTCGTCGACTCGCGGAGGTTGGAGATCTTCAATTTTTTGTTGTGCTCGAGGTGATCCCACTTCTGATGTCGTAGTAAGAGGGTTTTCTTCACTCCGTGGGCCTACGTAGTCATTGGGTTTCGACATAGTGGGTAACTCGAGCAAATAACGAACGACGAAATATTTAGAGTGAACAGATGCGTCCGCTCGGCGCAAGCGCTCAATCAATTCTGCCCGCGCCCTCCAACGGCCGCATCCAAGTATGACGCGGCCTAACGTCACACTTGCGTTCTGTACCGCTATTTCCACTATCGATGGTAGATGGCGCTAGTTCGATCTCCGACAGATATTTTTCATTTCTCCTGTCCAAAAAAATTAACTTTCATGGTAGCCGGGTGGAAAATAGTTTTTCCATCCCTAGGGTGGAAGTTATTTAGTTTTAATTAGCATGGTATGAGTCAAAGAGACAAGGCTTGAGTCACAATATATTATACAAATAAAAGGTTTCCGTACAGATTTGCTTAACTATATTTTTTTTTTTACAATTGATTTATTTTTTAACAAACGCAAAAGTATTTTTATAAAATATTCGGCTGCCCATAATACCATGATGTCATTTTATTATAGATTGTCAGTGTCATTTTTTAATATTATTATTGGGCTTTGTCTACTTTTTAAATTTTGACAATTATTGGTTGGAAAAGTCGATCGATAATTTTAACAATGATTGATAACATTGCTTTTTTGTACTCTGTTTAAATGTATTCATGCCGTTACTCTTTCTAATCGTGTGTGACACAACTGTCATTTTGAGCAAAATCTTGAGTTTTCATCTCTCACTCTACTATTGCTATAGACAGCATTTCACCGCCGCATCTCTCCCAATTTCCTCATGATTATCAGTACGCATCTCAGTATCTATCCCGCAAACCTGTTCCAGCGCGAGGCGTCCCCTACCGCGGAGGTGGAGCAGCGCGTGAGCGCGCTGCAGGTCGCGCTCACTCGCTTGCAGGAGCGGTGGACGCAGCGCGCCGCGTGACCTGAGCGGGGAACGAACGACCATGAGTTTACGATGGTTTTACTCGCTAACGAACGTAAAAAAGTCTATGGATAATTGCACAGCGCCTCTAGCGGTCACTGATAGAAGTAAAATCCGTTATCATGAGTTTACAATGGTTTTACTCGGTAGCGACGACGAAAAAAAGTCTATGGAAAATTGCACAGCGCCTCTAGAGGTCATTTACAGAACTTAAATTTTCCATACAAAAAGATACGTCTTCGCTAGCGGGTAAAACCGTCGTCGCTATCGAGTAAACTTATGGTAAACGAAACTGACGAGCACAAGTAAAGGGCTACAACATACTGATGCTAATATTCATCATCATTATCAATGGACGTCCACTCCTGAACATAGGCCTACCCCACGGTTTCCTTCAGTGAGCGGTTGTAACCGGCTGCGTCCATTGTGATTCTGCGATCTTTATAAGGCTATTTATCCATCTTGTCAGTGGCCGTCCTACGCTGCGCCTTTGGTCGGTGGCTTTCCTATCTAAGACTTTTCTGCCCTAACGGCCACCAGTTTTTCGCGATGCTAATTTTAGTGAAGGGGTGAAGGGCGTCACATAATACAGTACCGTTACCATGAGTTTACGGCGGTTTTACTCGCCAGCGACGACGTAAAAGAACGTGTATGAAATTTATTTCTGCAAGTGACCGCTAGGGGCGCTGTGCAATTTTCCATAGACTTTTTTTACGTCATCGCTAGCAAGTAAAACCGCCGCAAACTCATCGTAACGGTACAGAGGCCGTAGTGCGAGTCGGAACGAGACTTACTCATCGAGCGCGTAAACGTGATTCTATATGAGATTTTTTTAGTTTAAACGTTGGCCACGTCAGGCGGTTACGTTTACCGCTAGACGCCGCTGCTTCGATCCTATATAAATTCACGTTAACGCGCTCGATACGTTTACGGCCACTGGGGTTAATATCAGCGGTGGGCCATACGACACAGACGATAACGTAGTGGAAATGATGGGATGTTACAAAATAGGGCCTCTGTTGTAGTGGCGGGTCTGTGGGTCCCACGGTGGGGGCCTAGACGTCGAGTTGGTGATGCCAGTCTCTACTGCATCAAAATTACGGGTGTATTTTTATACGACTGCGTTTTAAGACTAGGACTATTTAACAATAAAAATCAGCACAAACCATTACGGTGGACTTGAACATGATGGTTAAATCATCATTCTGTCTCGGTCAGTTTATTAGAAGTTGACAGAGACAGAATGAAGATTTAATCCAGGATTAGCGTAATGCTGATTTAAATCATGTGCGTGGCCCTAATGATAATGAATTTTTCAACAAACACTGCGTTTTAAGATGACCTGAGTACTAACATTCCGACGAAATGTCTATGATATATAGACCGATTTGTGCATTTTACATTGACTGTACTTAATTACGATAATTTTACATAACTAGTTTTAACAAAAAAATATTGTTTGCTAGTCTTATTTTTAGATTTTGTAATTCGTTTTAGAGAACATTAAAATGATTTGTTTTGTTTATGTCCGTGTTTTATTTATTCTAACCCTTTCAGGCCCAGAAAAAAAAGTTGAAATTATATTACATTTGAGTTTAATTTCTTAATATGGAAGGAAGGAGTAGATCCAAAAAAATAATAGAAAAAATCCCCCCCCTCCCCCCTCTTTGAAAACTCTATGTCACGATCGTGCGATGCAGGCTTTAACTTATCTTTCCATTGTTTTACTTCTGAACATTTTTTATTATGAATAGGTCGCAGAAATAACAAATATGACGGATTTAAAAAAAAATTCTTTATTCTATAAATTTCTTTACTTGTGACTACTGATTAACGATACGCTGGCAGTGACTTTGTACGGCCCCTACTACGAATAGTACCTCCTCGCTGCGAAGTACTGCGACCACGTTGAGTTACGCTGCGACCTCGCCGCAAGGGTCTACGAGCACTCCCAGAAGTTGTTGCTTCACTTGTCTCAACTTCCTGTTCGCCAATCTCGCTGTCAGAAGAATCGTTAGCACTGGCATTTAAACGAGGGGGTGCACACAAAATTTCTTCATCATTAACTAATTCTTCAATTTCAGAATCATTCCCATCGTTAATCAGTTCCAAAACTAGTTCTTCAGTTAATTCTCTCCCTAAAACAATTGCAAAAACAATTACATTAATCCAAAAAACAATTCTAAAAATTTCCCTCAAAAACCAATAATAGTCATATTAAAGCCCGAAACACACGATAGTGGCTTCAACTCATTTATTTGAATAATTCTGATAGATAAATTAAAACCGGAGTCGCACGATCGTGCTATCAATAAAAAACAACTAAGTAAACTTGGGTAGGTAAAAGATTTACTGTAATATTTTATCATTTCACAAACTTTACTTTTTTTACTTTAAAATAATCGCAAAAAGATTGATTTTAAACTATAATAACATTTTTTAATTATTACTTACCTACACCACGTCTGTTCACCAGCCGAATCACCATCTTGAAATAGCTGTCACATGTCACAAACTTCTCGCACGTTAGCGATTTATGGCTACGTCCATTTGGTATTGAGCGCACTATCGTGCGAGGCAGTCACCGTTCTAAGAAATACATCGATCGCGAAAAAATATTTTTTTTTATTTGAACGCACGATCGTTTCAGAGGGGCTTGAAAGGGCTAAAATCATAAACGAGAATGTTGTAAAAAAATATTTATTAATGTCAAAATAAATCACAAAGGTACAAAATAATCGTTCTTACGACAACATATGACTGGAACACAAAAGTATGTAAGTAAGTAATTAGTTATTTACCAGGAGGCAATATCTTATTACGTGTACTGTAACATCAAATATCACATTTATTGGTAGTATCTACTCACTCGTAACAACGGAATGTTCCATCGCATTTTGACCTACATTGCTGACAATGCAAATCTGAGGTGGAATTGTGTAAAGCAATCGTATTCATTTGACAGTTCAAAACGTACGATATGATCTGTCAGACCCTTTGTTCTTTGCCATTTGACAGACCATACTGTACGTTTTGAACTGTCAAATGAATACGATTGCTTTACACAATTCCACCCCTTATTGCCTAAACAACATTCATTCTTGGAGTCAATAATGATCAGTTTTCTCCCATCACTTTGCTCTCACTAGATGGCGTTGCGATAACTTTAGTTTTGTTTTTACGTTTTCGGAAACCCATAGACAAAGAAATAAACAAGTTGTCTGAAATGCGTTAATGACCATAATATTTCATTAAGGGCTGATTTTTCAATAGTCAGATAAGAAATATTCGTCAAACAAAATACAATATAGCTAATTTCAAAACTTAATTGTCAGCAATCATACGTAAAGTCTGACATTTTTTTAAATCTTTTGTTATCTGACCATTGACAAATCGGCCCTTAGATACTTATTTTTGTCATTACAAATTCCTTTATTTACTAAAGGCACACATTAATATTGTTTTACTGTTTATAATTTTACGTTGGCGAAAAGGAATTACCCCCCACTATGATACTTAAATGGAGTTTAAGAAGTTATTACCTAAAGTGACGCTAGCGCCATCTCTCGTTGATATAGACATCTTATGACAAGAAAACTGCTCATTGGTTGACGAGAAATAATTACACATTTCTAACATTGATTTCATTGGCCGTGCGCAGGTTTCGTTCGCCTTTATCAAGATAAACTACGTCGAGAATATTTAAACATTTGCAACTGTATGCAGTTCTTACGTGCGCAATCGTGGTCATCAATTAGGCATTGGAAAAAATACACAAAAGTAGTTCTAAAGCCACGTTACGACTGACAATTTCGCTTAGGAAACTCAACAGCTTAACACTTTTCGGCGCGGTGAACGGCTATAGCCGTAAAACAGTAAAAAATCTATTGTGTCTGGGTTACCGCCCCGGAAAGAGTTAAGCCCGTTTGTACAAAAGGCTACGCATATATCTTTAGAGTCTGTTTTTATTTGCTCGTCAAATAATGTAAACAATCTTGAAATTTTTCATTCTTAATGAAATGATGAACTTAAGATAATCACAAAACTCACAACCTATAACATCTCATACACACAACATATTTATTAAATTTTATTCACTGATATTAATTTAAAAGGTATCAAAAGATTCTTTACAATATTTGAAAACTCACTTTTACAACAACCGTCCTATAAATCTAGGCGACGAATGTCAGCGTTGTGTCTCGGTACAAATTGATTTGTATGGCGGCAGTCGCCCGGAGACTACAATCGTCGAGTATCGAACATTTGCGTAGTCTTACGTACAAAGAGCGTAAGAACGCTGTCAGATATAGTCGTTTTGGTTGCGCTACTGTTGTGCTATACGACGAATTCCCTTCACATTACTGCTGTAGCGCTGCTAAGTTGCGTTACAATTTAAATATGAATGGATGGATATCGAGTCAGTAATGCCACTGTTATTACTTAGAAGCGCGAAGTAGGCTTGTGCATGTACTACACATGCACTATGTACTATTAGGAACTAGTTCATTGATGTGACCGGGAACGAACTATTCTCTTCTGGTCTTTCAAATCTGTCTTTAGTACAGTTCAGGTAAGCTAATATTGTACATGGTTTAGATCTGGATCTTGTATGTCTATGGTTCAGATCGGGTCGCGAGAGAAGAGTAAGAACGAATAATTACGAGTGTCAGAGCAGAGCGAGTTGAAAGATTACATACGCGTGTGCGTGAGCGTGATGTAAGATGTACTAGATTTTGAGCGAGAACGAGACTAACGCGTGGGCCTGAGCGTGACGAAAGATGTACTACTTAAGGGAGAACGAGACAGACGCGTGTGCTTGAGCGCGATAGAAGATGCACTAGATTGAACGACACGTACGTACGACCATAATCTCTGTGAATGACCGGACGACTTATGCCCGAGTAATCGGTGAACTATTGAACTAATAGTACTAGAAGACCGAACTAGTTCCTTTCAACAATTGTACTAGTTCGGAGCGCTCTGTTCAGTGTCCGAATAAGAACAAGACTACGTAGTGGCGTTCCTCCTAAAGGTCTGGGCCCACTACACCGTACCATGACTGTGCTAGGAGTATATCAGACACAATATGCAACATGATAAGCTATACTTTGCCCACTGAACGGATCTACAGCGTTCTGTCTCATATATAGAGAGAGCGTATTTTGCCGGTGCCGAACGGTCTAGTAGGAACAGTGTCATAGTTTTTAATACTTTTTTGTGTAAAGTTTCTAGCATGGCAGTAGACAGAAACTTTAAATGTAAAAGCGGCCTAAGTCACAAGCCACAACAGATCTGAAAACGTTCCTAAACCCACTACACTAAAGTCTGTATTCCCTCGTTCTGTCTTCCGTGTACGCAAAGCTGTTACCGTGATAGTGACGTATGCACAGACACGCGGTCACTTGTGCCAGGCGCGCCACAGCGACGCGAGCGACGCGGCGGCTGACGTCACGAGCGACGCGGGCGGCGCGGGCGGGGTACTGCTGAGCTGTTCCATCTGGAACACCACAGGGCACAACGTATTACCCCTTAAGACTCCACGAATTTTTGCCGCGCACACTACCGCCACTCTGTTTAAAATAATTATTACTCCTTAAATACAAAAACAATCAAAACTCTGGTAGGTACGTTTAAATTGTTTCAAAAGTAGTTTACTGCTAGTTAGAGTTAGAAAAACTGCTAAATATGGCCATTTTGGGCAATTTTTGCTAACTGTAACTGCAGATAACTCTGTTTATTGAACTGAAACATTGTATCTAAACCACATAACCAGAGCTACAATCGCATCAATCAGATTTTCGATCGGTCTTTTATTTAACGAGTTATGATTTTTCTACTGAAGTGGGCTAGTGTGCGCGTTAAAAATTCGGGGAGCCCCTTAAGGTTTATTTATATTTGTCTGACGTTTTGTGTCGTGACGCATGAGAACGCAATCAGATCCGTATTTAGTATGGTGACGTTTATATTAGTGTGATGTGACGTGTCGTGATGGGATCTTTACGTTTCCATACTAAATGTATGATACCGATTGCGTTCTGATGCATCACGACATGACACGACAAACAAATATAAATTCACTGTAACAAAAATAATCTGGTGCACTGGGAGGGATTCGAACCCGGGTGTGCGACGTCCGAGATAGACGGTCTCGGCACTTAAGCTGGCCTTAAGCCAGGACTCAAACAAAGCGGAGACAAAGAACAAAGCGGAGACGAGACAAGTAGAGAAATGTTTTTTAAACAACCAATAGAACTGTGTTATTCACACATCTCCTCTCCGCTCAGCTTCAGTGGATATCGCTGTGTGGAGATATGTAATATTTGTATGGCGCGGACGACGCGCAGTGGAGACAAGAATTTTCTTACAGAAAAAAATTTGCTTCTTTTTATTAGGCTGGATATAAATTCCGTTTATACAGGCTGAACTTTTAATCAGTGACCAAATGTGTTAAGACTCCACTGATGAATATGAACAGCTGATGAATTCAGCTGTTCCATACATGTTGACCGAGCGCCAATTGAACTTATGTATGGATCATATATTTTTTTCTCGATTTCACTATTGCCCGCATAGTAAAAGTTGTTCATGTTCAACAGTGGAGTCTTTACACAAACGTGATGTCCCATCCCAGGCCCAGACATGTACGTGTACCCAGTAAAAAAAAACACGTGTGGCACTCGGAGACTGCCGCGGTAAAGGTATTGCATAGCATTTTTTATCAACTTATGCAATTTTTACTATTTATTTATTTTATTTATACAACCAATGCCACATAAAGGCGGTTTGCTGAACTAAAGCGACAAGCGTGATATTTCAAAAAGTCATTAAAAGTTCTGCTTTTCTTCGATAGATGGAATAACTAAAAAGTGTCACCGCTGTGCCGGTCGGAGTGGGGGGTGTTAGGTTATTTTCGTTAAGGAATTTCTGGATTCGGTCTCCACGTTCAAGACCCGTGATAGAAGCTATGCAATAGCTTAAAACTGTTAACGCCAACTGTATTAAGGTGCTGCACTGTATTGTATTATTATTTTATTGTTTCAATAATACTTGGTGAAATAAAATATTAAAATGCATACTGTCAAACGTAGTATGTAATTAAAATATTAGTTATAACTTGTAACATTTGGGCGAGTACATCGGATGTCTTTTTAGGCCAGTGAACACACTGATCGTACTGATGTATGTACTAATGACGTATAGTGAAAGTTATTAGTATAATGATTTGTAATACGTAGATTCGCTTGATTGAAACCCAGCAACCATCGGAACAACATCTCTTTTATTTAGACAAGCCTTTAATCGAGAACCTTCCATCACAAAAGTACACTGACGGACAAATGACATTCAAGTGGCAAAGATGGCGTCCTCTGTCATATTGTACTGAGTTGCAATAATGTGGTATAATTTATTGTTTCAGATAAAAAACTAAGGTTTTCCATAGAAATTAGTGTGATTAAAACTGTACTACACAGATTCGTCTATAATATGGTATAGCATACATGTACCTGGCCGTGGATTCATACATTTCTGAGACATCTCCTTTGGTCACTAAATAAAATTCCAACCTGTATAAAAAAACTGAGATTTTCAGACCCTGAGGACCAATTCTCGTGCAGTTCGTATACCAAAAAAGCTCACAGATCGAATTTTCTTTGACGAAGAAAAAATAGTTTTTGATATATCAGGGTCACGATTTCTATCGATTTAGATATTGTTCGTACGCTAGTTTTTTTTTTTGATGTTTTAGGTAAAACGGTGCAACCTGCAATCGGATTACCACACGAAAAAAAGTACAATCGCCACGAGAATCGTCCCCCTGGCAACAAGTAGAACAACCGAGTGTTACCTCCTGGTCGGTGTCGGGCCAGTGCAGGTGCTCGGGCGGGTCCGCGTCGGGCGGCGCGTCGCACGCCCACGCCTCGCACACCACACTCTCCTCGCTCGAGCTGCACCACCCCTCCACTCTGCGATGGTATAATAATAATAAATAAATAAATATTGGACACCAATCACATATGTCGGGCGGGCTACTGCGTTATGAAACCTTTGTCGGGGCTGCTACGTTGAGGTCACTATGTCTATCTATATTACGCCCGATATAGTCTCACAGAAAGTGCTAGGGTGCCTACTACCTAATTATCACTGATGTTTCTATTCATAGTCCACAGATTGCACAATAATTTACGTACTAAATAATAAGCTACTACAATTTGGAATGTACGACCTAACTTCGGGTGGCGCAGGGAACGACTGGCGATCGCCGTCGAGCGCGTTCCGCACACTGGTACAAAATGTTTATTCATACTGTGTCCCTTCCTACACATACATTGCTCTGATCCCAAAGTAGCTAATTTCACTTGTATTAAGGAAATCAGACACAACAGTGGTACCAGAACACTCAGACCTAAGACAAAAAAAAAATGATTTCTATATTGACCCGATAATAAGATATGATCCGTATACGATAATAGTAGTTTATGAAACTGGTACATAATGAGAGGTATTATACACGAGTGTGAGTTTAAAAAACGAGCGAAGCGAGTTTTTTAAAAGTATCACACGAGTGTATAATACCTAGTTATGTGCAGTTTCATACACTACTTTATCTACTCTCATTGAACACGAACATATCAAATAAAAGATAAAGATTTCCATGCTAAAAAGTCTTGATAACATTTATCGTATAATTTTCTTGACTTTACTGGTGATAGATTAAGACAGACTGCTATCGCAGTCTCTAAAATGTCGGGCGGCGTCAAATTTTCTGCACTTTCACTATCAGACATTTTAATAAACACTAATAATTATCTACCGAAACACAAACGTACTATGACGCCAAAATTCCCGTTATCACCGCGCATGCGCCAAAGCGCGCGCAGCCACAGATAAAAAATTAAATAGATGTATCTATGATATGTAATCTGTATCGTAATGAAAAAAAAATTTATTATAACATTATTTTGTAAGAGAAATAGTGTCATAATTAATTTTTCAACACACTTGCTCATAACGACGTCTTTATTCCACCGATTTTAGGCTCATAATCATAGATATTAAACACGCGTGCTTTTTTATTATATTATTGCACTAGTGCCTTTAGTTTATTAACCCGACCAATTTAGGTTTGTACCCTAGTACCAAGTCGTAAGTAAGAAGTAGAAGCGATATAATTTAGTCGGGTTATACAATACTTTTATTTTAGCAACAAACAGTATTTATGCGAAAAATAACAGTATCTACATATTTATTTCAATAAATGGTAAATCCAGATTTATTACTAAAAAATAGCTCAAACTCGTTTAGCATTTTCTGTGATTTGTGTTTTAAACACGAATTATTACATTTTTAATCTTGGCTTTTGGCCAATCTAGTTCGCGCCTAAGCCTTGCGCGAGCATCGGTATCGCGGCAAGAAAAAAAAACAATGCGCCATTTTTCGTAAATAATAATTGTCGGCTGTGACGAAGTTTGCATTATTTAAGAAGATTAATATTAATGAAAATGCCTAATTCAAGTGAAGAAAATGAAGAAAACCTATTATTTACTCCGCCGGACATACGTAACGAGGCAAAGAACGCGTGCGAAAGTCTTTGCCATCAAAATCGAGTGAAATGTATTTTTACTATATGTTTTAATAATTAAAAACTTAGTAAATGAAGAGTCTTGTTTTTTCCGCGCAAGTGTGTTGAAAAACGTCGTATGATACGCGTGTGCTTGTGACCATTATATACGCGGCTTTCTTATGGCGCACTCGCTTTCGCTCGTGCGCACACAATATCGCCTTGTATATAATGGTCAACTTAGCACACTTGTATCATAATGTACTATTTTTAATTTCATTTCGATATACTATTTATAAAGTACGTCTATATAAACTCGTTTTGAGTTTTGTATTTTGAATATAACGATATGAGAGTAGATAAAATACGATAAAAATTGAGCTTAATTAATGCGAAGTAGTGAGTAATATTGTAATAGTAGATCAATCTACCATAGACAAAAAAACTCGTTTCGAGATCTACTGAGCTAAATGAGTGATACATATCTTCGGCTCACTAAGCTACATAACTCATTTCAAGTGAATGCTTTCGCGCACGTTTATTAGATACTACAAACCCACTTTCCGAGCATCCTATCGTCAGCGTTCACCGCGGCGGCTATCGCGTGCAGCGCGGCGAGGATGTGCGGGACTTAGTCTTTAGTATTGTTTGATAGATTGATGTATGAGATAGTTTTCAGAGTAATCTTTGTTGTAACAGTTACGATTGTTCATTACAGCTGTTTTAGAATCGTAATTCTAGACTGTCAAAATCTAATAAAAAAAAGTTCATTTTTTAATAACTGAGCTGATTGAATGCGAAGTAGTGTAATAGTAGGTCAACCATGAAAACTCGCTTGGAGATCTACTGAGCTAAATGAACTAAATGAGTTATACATAATATCTTCGGCTTAGTAAGCTATATAACATATTAGATACTACATTTATTTATTTATTTAAAACACTTCATGCACAAACAAAAGGTACGTATGGCGGACTTAATTCTTAAAGCATTCTCTACTAGTCAGCCATAGGTCTATATAGAGAAAATGCTGTCGGCCGGCGCGAAGGAAGTCATATAGGGGAAAAAGTGAGAGCTTGATTGAAACTACAATAGGTATTTAAACAAAAGATAAACATACATACTAGTTATTACATAAATACAGTATTATGGAATAATAAACGTACACATAATAATATTTTGACGACCCGTCTGGTGTAGTGGTCGAGAAATCGCCTACTACGCAGCGGGTGCGGGTTCGATCCCCGCACAATACAAACATTTGTGTGCATGAACATGTCTGTTTGTATTGGTCTGGGTGTTTTCTATGTATATCATGTATGTATTTATAAACAAAAAGTATTTAAGTATTACATCTGTTGTCTGGCACCCATAACACAAGCTTTGAGTAGCTTACTTTGGGGCTAGATGGCGATGTGTGGGAATGTCCAAAGGATATTTATTATTATTATAATTAATACTAATGGTACACATGTAGGTACTACATCTCACCTTCCGAGCATCCCATCGTCAGCGTTGGCCGCGGCGGCTATCGCGTGCAGCGCGGCGAGCACGCGCGGCGCGGGCGCGGCGGCGGGCTGCGGCGCGGGCGCGTCCCGCAGCGGCACGCCGCCGCGCGCCAGCAGTGCCCCGCACGCGGCCAGCAGCCGCCGCGCGCGCGACGACAGGCCCGCGCTCGACAGCCGCCAGTTGCAGTACTCGCTACAGGAGTACATAAGTATTTATGTAAAAGTAAAAGTAAAGTAAGCCTGTAACGTCCCACTGCTGAGCAAAGGCCTTAGCGCCATCTAGCCGTCTGTTTATGAGACGGCTAGATAGCGCTAAGCGTCACGCAATCGACGTTTTCATAAGAGACCACAAATTTCGCAGGGTCGGACTGACAGCACGGTAGCTCAATTAGTAAGAGCGTTTGGCCCGGTCTGCCAAAAGGTTGCTGGTTCAAGTCCCGCCCGTGCGCAAGCTTTTGGTTTCTTATTTCATCTTTTTGAAAACTATTTATCATATAAACAAAATTACAAGAATATTTTTCTTTTAGATGTTATATATAGGAAATAATAACATCTAAAAACCATGGAGGTTTATTGTGATGCTAATTACTTAAATTTAGTACAGTAAGAAACTAAACAGGCCAATAACAAATGGAATTATGTGAGATCGGTAATACAGTAAAACATAATTAAATATTTTATGTATTGTATAGTTGACAAGAACCAAGCAGGTGTTAGGCTGAGTTTAGGATTTAAATCTAACTTTAACGATCATTATAAATTCTTAGGTTTATTACATTTAGGGTATTACATTAGGTTTGTTACATAGTAAAAATGGAACCTTTCTTTTAACTTACCTCCTGCGATAGTGTAAGGTTTTTATTGCATTCTTTCGTCTCATTCATGCACTGTCATTCGTTTTATCATTAAATAGATTAATTTATTTACTACATTAATTGAATTATTTAATGAATCTTGAGATTGAATTGTAGCTACCAAAACAAATATCTCATCGAGGTTGACACTGGCGTTGACAGCTTAGAAGTATTATTTTCCCGTTGCTACAGATTATGTAGCGATTCGGTTTGTTGAGCTCGTTAGCTCAGCAATTTCATCTTTCCAATTATTTTTGTTTTGATTCTTAATTTGTTTAATTTGCCTCCAATTAATTTAGAGTACAAATATTATCCCTTTTAAATACTTATCTAAAATTCAATTAGATTGTAATAGTTTTTATTCTACGTGTCTATGGTCGTTTGGTCAAATGCAGTGACAGTGACAGTTGGTGATATAAAAGTACTGGTCAGCAGATTCCGGGGCTTTTTTCTTGGTTTTTGCGTCGTAAAGTTCACACCAACCTTTCTACCGCCCAACAGTGCCACCAGCTTCATAGATCAGTCCCCGAGACCGTTACTCAATTTCAAATCTTTTAATTAATTCTTGGAGGTCACAGGAGACTGCGTGGCAGGCGTGATCCAGCAGAAGACTCGGCGCTGAAATCCGTCATTCCAACCCCTTTTGAGGTAAATTTTTCATTTTTATTCTTGCTGGAGGGTAGATAAAAAGGTCGCGCCCTATTGTTACAAATTTAGGTTTTCCATTCCAAATTCACTTTATTTAAGATTTCCCATAGCATTATCTAGGTAAATTCAGATTTGAAAAGCATTTATTTAAGATAATTTCCCCTCTTTATGAATATTTTTAGTACTGGTTGTGACAAACCATAAAATAGGTCTTTTGTCACTTTCCAGGGTTTTTTTTGTTTTGATTTGATTTTATCCCATTACCTCCTCTTCGGGTGCATTCGGGATCTACGTTTGCGGAGAACCCCGGCCTGCCAAATCCGCTCCAGGGTCTCCGATTTCTCTCCGGCCCGAGACCCCGGTAACCCGTATAGGGATCTTTACTCTTTCTTATAATACGGTGCTGCACCCAGCAGTGCCTGGCGCCCACACCTTCATATTTATTTAATTTTTACATTACTTTAAGTTAGAATTGTGATTGCTCCCTAAATCGTTTTATAGTTATCGGCTCCGGTCTCACCCCAAAGTCTACCCACAACTCCCATTTTGTTCTGCCATAGGCTACACCGGCTCTTTTTTTTAATATTGTTTAGTTTAGCGATTTAATTAATTGTTTAACGAAGTTTGTAATTTAAATTTAAATTAACTATTTAATAAAACAGATATTTAAAGATATTTTTTATTATTATTTAACAGTGGCGCCCAACGTGGGGCCAGTAGATTTTGGGGAGTTTGTGTCAGTTGCTGCAAACTGAGATCGGTCCCGAATACCCCGTGTGGTTCTCGGGTAAGAATAAGGCCACCCCGGCACTTGCTCAGGGAGTCGTAGGAGGCGACTGAGAGCTCACCTGTTTTTAACAGCGTGCGACCTTAGGTCTGTTTTCTTTCTTTTAGGCCCTTAAGGCTTAATTGTTTTTTGCTTTTTTTTTGTTTTAAGCTCTTACTTTTCCGTAAGGCTTAATTTTCTTTTTCTTTTTTAAGCCCTTAGGGCGTTATTTATTTTTTCTTTTACGCCCCTCAGGCATTTATTATATGAAACTAACTACTGTTGTTATTGTATTAAGACTGTTCTTGTCTGTATTGTGGGGGACTTGAGCCGAATTTTTATTTTTTTTAAATTTTGATTTATTTTTATCAATTTGAAATGGAGCATCCAATTAATTTTAATCTTTTGAATAAGGACGAGTTAATTTACGAGGTAGAAATTCGTGGAGAAGTACCTGAGGCCACTGTTGAGGCACTTAAAAAACAAATTCGTGTTCTGGGACATTGACACTACGTCGCGCGCCCCGGACGCGGAATTAGAGTTTGTCACCACCAGCCTCTCAAATATTGACGTCCTTATGACTGCTTCATCTAATTTTAAGAAATTTAACCGGGTCAAAGCTTTGGCTTGTCACCTTTACCATCGTTTGTCGCGAATTGATGAAAAGCCAGACATCAAGGATCAACTGTCGACTCTGGAAGCGAGAGTTAATTCCCTCCTTTCTAGGCTCGAGAGGATGACCTTCAGCTTCCACAGTACCTTTAGTTCGGTCGACAAGGCTCCTGCTACCACCCCTGCCACCGCTCCATTGTGTTCGCCATCTCCAGTTTTGGTTTCGTGCAGTAGTGAGAAGTCCGTCAGAAACTTGAATCATCGTTTTGACGGCCACTCTTGCGTTCGCACTTACTTACAGACTTTGTTCAGGTCAGCTTACGAGCTTTTTACAGGTATTGCTTTAGTGTGGTACCGCAGTGTTAGGGATACCGTCTGCGATTGGTCGTCACTAAGGCGTCTCCTGGTCGAGGAATTTTCTCCCCCCGATTTCGATAGGCGTCTAATGGACGAGATCCGTAAGCGTACTCAAGGCCCTACCGAACCAGCTTTCATCTATATCGCTATAATGGAGAATTATTTTAGTAGGTTGTCCTATTCAGTCAGTGAGTCTGAAAGACTTTACATTATTAGGTTTAATATGAGGCCTAATTATATTTCGGCGTTGGCTCTTCACTCTATAGACAATATTTCTCAATTAAAACACAAATGCAAACTGTTAGAACATAGTCTTGTTTACGCTGGTGATTTTAAAGAACCCCCTAAGCCTAATGACGCCACGCTCGCGAGTGACTTGTCCTATGTTGCGCCAAAGACTCGACTCAAGCTAGAGGAGGTGAAACAGGTAGATAATAACTACTGTAAAAGGTGTCGCAAAGAGGGTCACACACTTAGCGGGTGTAATTCCAAAGAAGTTGTATGCTTCAAATGCGGCAAAAAGGGAGCGTACGCCAACAATTGCCCTAATTGTCTGCCTAGTTCTAGCAAGACTCAAAAATCCGACTCTACCCAGTCAAAAAACTTGTAGGGCTGAACCGGTGTAATTTTTTTTACCAAAACGATTGGCGTAATAATTTAAAACAAGATTGTGATTCTAGTCATAAAGTTGCTTCGGTTCATTATTTAACTCATGGGGATCAGCGTCCTCATTTAACGGTTTCCATTTGTGGTTCTAAATATTTCGGTTTACTGGATTCTGGATCCGCGATTTCTATTTTAGGTTCCGATGCGGGTTCGCATTTTCTCCGAGCAGGACACACGTTATACAGTGACAATAATATCAAGAATATTGCCACTGCTAACGATTCTGTGGCTTCTGTCTCGGGTTATATTTCTTTGGTGGTAACCTTAAAGAAAACCACAAAAGTAATAAAATTTCACGTCGTTCCCGACATTTCCACTCCAATTATTTTCGGAGTTAATTTTTGGAAGGCTTTAATTTGGCCCCAAGCATTTTTAATGATCTTCCTTTTGAAGTTTTTCCTTCTGATAAATTTTCTGTCTCTGAAGTTCGTAGACTTCACGCATTCGTTGAGCTAGACCCTGATCAGACTCTCCAGGCCAATGAGATTATTGAGCGTTTTAAAAAAGTTTCTTTTGAAAATAAAGGACTCGGTAGAACTCCGTTGATTAGTCACAAAATTGATACAGGCGATGTCGCACCTATCAAGCAGCGGTACTACCCGATGTCCCCAGCTAGGCTAAAGGAACTTAATCGTCAGCTCGATGAGATGCTTTCTTTAGACGTGGTCGAGCCCAGCAACAGCGCCTGGAATAACCCAACCCTAATGGCCCCTAAGGCAAATGGGGAGCTGCGCTTTTGTCTGGACAGCCGGAAACTGAACGCAGTCAGCAAACCTGATGCGTATCCACTCCCTTATATTTCTCGCATCTTAGATCGACTACGCGACGCTCGATATCTGTCTTCGATTGATTTAAAATCTGCCTTCTGGCAAATTCCTCTTGATTCCGTAGAATCGCGAGAGAGAACTGCTTTTACTGTCCCTGGCCGAGGTCTGTATCATTTCAAAGTAATGTGCTTCGGTCTTACCGGCGCTCCAGCTACTCAGCAACGGTTGATGGACAGGTTGTTCGGCCCTGAGTTCGACTGTAAAGTCTTTGTTTACCTGGACGATATTATATTACGTCCGCAACTTTTTCAGAGCATATTTCTCTCCTTAAAAGAGTTCTTGAAAAATTGGATAAGGCAAACTTGTCAATCAACCTAAAAAAGTCTAGTTTTTTCCGTCGTGATTTGAAATATTTGGGTTACATTGTAGATGAAATGGATCTTCACACAGATCCCTCCAAGGTCGAGGCCATAGTTGATTATCCGACTCCTACGAACCGTAAGGAAGTCAAAATGTTTTTAGGAACTGCTTCTCATTATCGTAGGTTCATCAAAAATTTCAGTTCTATCGCAGCTCCTCTTAATGCGCTTACGAGCACAAGTAAGAAAGCCCCACCGTTCAGTTGGACCCCGGAAGCAGAACAGCCATTCAATGAGTTGAAGTCTGCTCTTGTTTCAGCTCCTGTCTTAGCTTGTCCTGATTTTTCTCAACCTTTTGCAGTTCATTGTGATGCATCCAGTTACGGGATAGCAGGCACACTGACTCAAACGTTGGATGGGGAAGAACACCCTATAGCTTTCGCAAGCCGGTCCTTGAATTCCGCTGAACGGAACTACTCCGCTACAGAGCGCGAAGCCCTTGCCGTCGTTTTCGCGGTCGAGCATTTTCGTCCTTACCTTGAAGGAGGTCCTGTGTTTAAGGTTATTACTGATCACTCCAGTTTGAAGTGGTTTTTCAATTTGTCAAACCCTACGGGTAGGCTAGCTCGTTGGGGTTGTCGTTTATCTCCTTATAGTTTCACCATCGAACATCGTCGTGGCAAAGACAATGTCGTGCCTGATGCTTTATCACGTGCGGTACCCGTACTGGAGATTCGTCCGTTGGACAACGATACCTGGTACAACAGCTTACTCGATAAGTGCACCAAACACCCACGTTCTTTTCCTAATTTCGTGATAAAGGACAACAAGCTTTATCGTTACTCCAAAAATCGCTACGGAGTATCCAGCGAGTACGATTGGAAGGAAGTGGTCCCCGTCAGTCGTAGGGAGGAGTTGTTGAAGTCCTACCACAGTGGCGAATTGTCTCCGCACTTTGGAATTTTCAAAACCTATAAGCGGTTATCATTACGTTATTTTTGGCCAAAGATGTATGGAGACGTGGTTAAACACGTTGGAAATTGCGACGTCTGCGCCGCTTACAAACACTCTCAGCAACCCACCCCTGGTCTGCTAGGTGATCCTAAAGTTTGTTCCAAACCTTACGAATGCATCAGTATCGATTTAGTCGGCCCTTTGCCTCGTTCTAAAGCAGGCTACACCTTTTTGTTAGTTGTGGTGTGTTGCTTCATCAAATACTGTCTGTTGTTTCCCCTAAGACGTGTCGTAGGTAAAACCATAGCGCAAAAGTTGGAAGATGCCGTGTTTCTCATTCATGGCATACCTCGCACAGTGATTGCTGATAACGGAACGCAATTCACTTGACGGGAAGTGCAAGAACTCTTGAAGAAAAAAAAAACCCCTAAATTCATCTTACGCCGCGCTATTGCCCCGCGGTTAACACCGTTGAGCGTTATAACCGTACAGTGATGACTGCTGTGTCCATACTCGTCGAAAAGGATCACAGATCATGGGATTGCAACTTGCCGAAAATACAGTTTGCTATGAACACCGCCACTAGCGAAGCCACTCGTTTTACTCCATTCTTTTTAGTCCACGGGCGAGAAGCTGTCAGCTCGGGTGAAGTGTTCGGTACAAATACTTCTTCTCTCCCCCCTTCTGATTTTGCATCTAGAGATTCTCATGCCCAAAACCTTGGTGTCTTGAAAGACATATTCGAGCAGGTTGAGCAAGCCTTGGTCACTGCCCTTGGTCGTAGCGCCAAATATTATAATAAGGGTAGGCGACAGTTGGAATTTAAAGTAGGTGACACTGTGTGGAAGAAAAATTACCCGCAGAGTGTCGCTTCAAAGTTCTTTATGGCCAAATTAGCTCCCAAGTACGAAAAATGTAAGGTGGCTCGAAAAGTTTCACACCTGGTGTATGAGTTGGAGGACGCAAATACGGGCAAGCCACTCGGTTCTTCGCACGTCAAGGATTTGAAGTCAAGCAGTAGTAGTACTGACATAACTTAGTTATTTTATCATTTTATTCTTTGTTTTAGCGTCTTGCGCTTTTATTTTATTTTAGTTTAGGGTCGCTGTTATCGACGGACGTGTGGCCCGCAGGTCATTCCTCGCTCGCCACACCGCCGCCGACGACACCTCCTCTTCGTTTCTGTCAGTCCTCTTTGTGGAGGGTATCTTTTAGTCAAGCTTCGGCTGTGCTTTCTCTTAGTGATGAGCTGGGGGCCAGCTCGAATTTTACTTACGTAAAATTCTTCTAATTGGGGGAATACTGTTACATAGTAAAAATGGAACCTTTCTTTTAACTTACCTCCTGCGATAGTTTAAGGTTTTTATTGCATTCTTTCGTCTCATTCATGCACAGTCATTCGTTTTATCATTAAATAGATTAATTTATTTACTACATTAATTGAATTATTTAATGAATCTTGAGATTGAATTGTAGCTACCAAAACAAATATCTCATCGAGGTTGACACTGGCGTTGACAGCTTAGAAGTATTATTTTCCCGTTGCTACAGATTATGTAGCGATTCGGTTTGTTGAGCTCGTTAGCTCCGCAATTTCATCTTTTCAATTATTTTTGTTTTGATTCTTAATTTGTTTAATTTGCCTCCAATTAATTCAGAGTACAAATATTATCCCTTTTAAATATTTATCTAAAATTCAATTAGATTGTAATAGTTTTTATTCTACGTGTCTATGGTCGTTTGGTCAAATGCAGTGACAGTGACAGTTGGTGATATAAAAGTACTGGTCAGCAGATTCCGGGGCTTTTTTCTTGGTTTTTGCGTCGTAAAGTTCACACCAACCTTTCTACCGCCCAACAGTGCCACCAGCTTCATAGATCAGTCCCCGAGACCGTTACTCAATTTCAAATCTTTTAATTAATTCTTGGAGGTCACAGGAGACTGCGTGGCAGGCGTGATCCAGCAGAAGACTCGGCGCTGAAATCCGTCATTCCAACCCCTTTTGAGGTAAATTTTTCATTTTTATTCTTGCTGGAGGGTAGATAAAAAGGTCGCGCCCTATTGTTACAAATTTAGGTTTTCCATTCCAAATTCACTTTATTTAAGATTTCCCAAAGCATTATCGAAGTAAATTCAGATTTGAAAAGCATTTATTTAAGATAATTTCCCCTCTTTATGAATATTTTTAGTACTGGTTGTGACAAACCATAAAATAGGTCTTTTGTCACTTTCCAGGGTTTTTTTTGTTTTGATTTGATTTTATCCCATTACCTCCTCTTCGGGTGCATTCGGGATCTACGTTTGCGGAGAACCCCGGCCTGCCAAATCCGCTCCAGGGTCTCCGATTTCTCTCCGGCCCGAGACCCCGGTAACCCGTATAGGGATCTTTACTCTTTCTTATAATACGGTGCTGCACCCAGCAGTGCCTGGCGCCCACACCTTCATATTTATTTAATTTTTACATTACTTTAAGTTAGAATTGTGATTGCTCCCTAAATCGTTTTATAGTTATCGGCTCCGGTCTCACCCCAAAGTCTACCCACAACTCCCATTTTGTTCTGCCATAGGCTACACCGGCTCTTTTTTTTAATATTGTTTAGTTTAGCGATTTAATTAATTGTTTGACGAAGTTTGTAATTTAAATTTAAATTAACTATTTAATAAAACAGATATTTAAAGATTATTTTTTTTATTATTTAACAATATCCAAAAATGTTTTCATGTATATATATTTTTTTATGCGTGACATTTATCGTTTTTTTCTTTTAATAGTAACCCATTTTCTTTTTTTCTGTCGCACCGCCTACAATCATTTCTGCTTAGCCCAAAGGTATGACTGGTAGAGAATGCCATATGGCGTTAAGTCCACCTTTTGTAAAAAATTTTGGTTGTGCAATAAATTATAAATAAATAAAAATGTGCACTGATAATAATTATAAAATTATAACTACAATTTAGATAAGAAATAACTTTTGAGTTTTGTTTTTAAGTTTTCTTGTGATAGTTTTTCGCATACAGCTGAAGGTAAACTATTAATTAGACGCGGTACCTGATAAGCGGCCGTCCGCTGGCCGTACACATTATTTGCAGTCGTCTGCCAGAGCCGGGTTCTTGAGTTCGAGCCATACTCCACCACGCGGACTCAGTGCGGATTGGTGGAGGGGTGTTCGCAAGGCAAGCGACTAACCCTGCTGTCAGATGTTATCAAGCCGCCCATAAGGCCTCTGACTAGGGTTAACGACTAATATCAACCGATATTAGACGGGACCGACGGCTTCACGTGCCTTCTGAAGCACGGAGATGCTCGTGATAAACGTCACTTATAAGGTCGGAATGGTCACCCCTGCGCTACGAGCACCTCCGTGTAACTTGTCGTTAAGTATTTAAGGCGTAACCCGAATTTTGACGCGCACACTAAGACCACTTTATTCAAAATAATTATTACTCCACAAATACAAAAACAATCAAAAATCTGGTAGACACGATTGTAGTACAGATTCTATTGTTTATTTAGTACAATTATTTCTAAATTAGTTTACTGTACTTAGAGTTAGAAAAACTGCTAAATATGGCCACTTTTGTCAATTTTTCGAACTGTAACTGCAGATAACTCCGTTTTATTGAACTTTAATATTGTATCGAAACCATATAACCAGAGCTACAATCGCAGAACCAGAGAATAGTATAATAGTTGTGTATATCACTTATTTTCGTGAATGAATGTATTTTTTGCGTATATAGTGAGAGGCTACAGTTAATATTCTAATTTCTTTAAACACCTCTCGTAGGGAATCTTGACGTTTTAGATTATAAATAGCTCGCACGGCTCTTTTTTGTAATACAAAAATTGATTCTATATCCGGGGCGCTATCCCACGACACATTTTTTTGTTTGTTTTACGGCTATAGCCGTTCAATGCCCCGAAAAGTGTTAGGGTGAGAAATGGAATGATAGACGACTATGTATTCTAATAAAATATGGTCAATATAGTACGAATTCGTTAGTTTGTAGAATCGAAACGATTAATTTCTTTGGATAATTATCAAATATTTATACCATTTAATTATTTTTATGTGGTGATATCTATCGCGATCGTTGCATTATATCACTGAACGCTAACTCGGCTCCGACGACTAGGTTGCCCCCGTGTCTTACGCTATCCGAGCGTATGCTATACCACTCGGCCACCGTCACATTAGCAGGCGTATTTAATTTTGCAAGCGCTTACTTTAAAACGCGTAGGCTGCATGACGTCATCAATGTTGCAAGATTGCTCTCACAATATCCCAAGGAAATATTTTTACAAATACTTATTTAACAATCGGTTAAGATGAAGGATTCCAATTCATAATTACATTTTTGGTTTTAAAGTGTTTTGTCACTAAACAAACTTAATAATACAAATTGCACTTGTAAAAAGCAACTTTGGCTTTATAGTATAGGCATACGCCCGGATAGCGTAAGACACGGGGTTCGTTTCCTCGACTGTCACACAAACAAAGTAGCTTTTTACTGCAATTTATATAATATTTTCGGTCTTGAAAATTAATACGCGTGCAGCGGAAGAATCATGATAAATAAAATGAACTACACAAATCTTGCCCGTTGTTGTCCTCTTCGATTTAAATCCCAATGCACTTACCTAAGCGATATGGCGTGCGGCGGTCGCATGTCGAGCGTCCAGGCGATCAGCGCGGCGAGCTGCGCGGCGAGCGCCAGCGCCGCGGCCGTGCGGTGCAGAGGGTTCGCCGCGCCGATCGTCGCGCCCGCGCTCGTTGATTCCTTGTTTTGGGACACTAGAAATATCAAGCAAACAAGGTTAAAAAAACTTTATCTACTCTCATATCGTTAAATTCAAAATACAAAACTCAAAACGAGTTTATATAGACGTACTTTTTAAATAGTATATCGAAATGAAATTAAAAAAAAAAATTATGACACTATTTCTCTAACAAAATAATGTTATAATATATATTTTTTCATTACGATACAGATTACAGATCATAGATACATCTATTTAATTTTTTATTTGTGGCTGCGCGCGCTTTGGCGCATGCGCGGTGATAACGGGAATTTTGGCGTCATAGTACGTTTGTGTTTCGGTAGATAATTATTAGTGTTTATTAAAATGTCTGATAGTGAAAGTGCAGAAAATTTGACGCCGCCCGACATTTTAGAGACTGCGACAGCAGTCTGTCTTAATCTACTACCAGTAAAGTCAAGAAAATTATACGATAAATGTTATCAAGACTTTTTAGCATGGAAATCTTTATCTTTTATTTGATATGTTCGTGTTCAATGAGAGTAGATAAAGTAGTGTATGAAACTGCACATAACTAGGTATTATACACTCGTGTGATACTTTTAAAAAACTCGCTTCGCTCGTTTTTTAAACTCACACTCGTGTATAATACCTCTCATTATGTACCAGTTTCATAATAGTACATTATGATACAAGTGTGCTAAGTTGACCATTATATACAAGGCGATATTGTGTGCGCACGAGCGAAAGCGAGTGCGCCATAAGAAAGCCGCGTATATTATGGTCACAGGCACACGTGTTTCATACGACGTTTTTCAACACACTTGCGAGGAAGAAACAATACTCCAATTATTTACGAAAAATGCGCGCCATTTTTCGTTTGTGTTTTTTTTCTTGTCGCGATACCAATGCGCGCGAAAGGCAGAGGCGCGAACTAAATCGGCCAACAGCTAGGGTTAAAAATATAATAATTCGTGTTTAAAACACAAATTACAGAAAATTTTAAATGAATTTGAGTTATTTTTTAGTAATAAAGCTGGATTAACCGTTTATTGAAATAAATATTTACACACTGTTATTTTTCGCATAAATACTGTTTGTAATAAAAGTTATAACCCGACTAAATTATATCGCTTATTCTTCCTACTTACTATTTGGTACTAGGATACAAATGTAAATTGGTCGGGTTAATAAACTAAAGGCACTAGTGCAAAAATCGGTGGAATAAAAACATCGTTTTGAGCAAGTGTGTTGAAATAGTAGTTTTCAACACACTCGCTCATAACGACGTCTTTATTCCACCGATTTTTGGCTCATAATCCTAGATATTAAACACGCGTGCTTTTTCAGTATATTATTGCACTAGTGCCTTTAGTTTATTAACCTGATTAATTTACATTTGTACCCTAGTACCAAGTAGTAAGTAAGAGAATTTATTCGAGTTATAACTTTCATTTTAGCAACAAACAGTATTTGTGCGAAAAACAACAGTATGTACCTACATATTTATTTCAATAAATGGTAAATCTAGCTTTATTAGTTAAAAAAACCTCAAATTCATTAATTTTCTGTAGTTTGTGTTTTAAACATGATTGTATGATGTACATTTTTAACCTTGGCTGTTGGCCGATCTAGTTCGCGCCTTTTACCTTGCTCGCGCATCGGTATCGCGACAAGAAAAAAAAACGCGCCATTTTTCGTAAATAATTGGAGTCTTGTTTTTTACTCGCAAGTGTGTTGAAAAACGTCGTGTGAAACACGTGTGCCTGTGATCATAATATACGCAGCTTTCACACAATATCGCCTTGTATTTAATGGACAACTTAGCGCACTTGTATCATAATGTACTATTTCAACACACTTGCTCATAATGACGTCTATATTCTACCGATTTTTAGCTCATAATCATAGATATTAAACACGCGTGCTTTTTCATTATATTATTGCACTAGTGCCTTTACTTTATTAATCCGACCAATTAACATTTGTACCCTAGTACCAAGTCGTAAGTAAGAAGAAGAAGCGATATAATTTAGTCGGGTTATACAATACTTTTATTTTAGCAACAAACAGTATTTATGCGAAAAATAACAGTATCTACATATTTATTTCAATAAATGGTAAATCCAGATTTATTACTAAAAAATAGCTCAAACTCATTTAACATTTTCTGTGATTTGTGTTTTAAACACAAATTATTACATTTTTAATCTTGGCTTTTGGCCGATCTAGTTCGCGCCTAAGCCTTGCGCGCGCATCGGTATCGCGACAGGAAAAAAAAACAACGAGCCATTTTTCTAATAATAATGTCGGCTGTGATGTGATGTGACGGCAGTTTGGATTAATTATGAAGTTTCATATTAATGAAAATGTCTGCTTCAAGTGAAGAAAATGAAGAAAACCTATTATAAATATAACTCCGCCGGACATACGTAACGAGGCAAAAGTCTTTGCCATCAAATTCGAGTGAAATGTATTTTTACTAAATGTTTTAATAATTAAAAACTTAGTCAATGAAGAGTCTTGTTTTTTCCTCGCAAGTGTGTTGAAAAACGTCGTATGATACGCGTGTGCCTGTGACCAATATATACGCGGCTTTCTTATGGCGCACTCGCTTTCGCTCGTGCGCACACAATATCACCTTGTATATAATGGTCAACTTAGCACACTTGTATCATAATGTACTATTATGATTTGTATTTGCTGTGTGCGAAGTGGTGGGGATTGCGAATAGAGGACAGTGCTCGCGGTGACCAAAAAAAACAACGTTGGCGGACGTCTGTCACCATTTCTCTAGCAATGTATAGTACAATATTTGTATTATTAGAATATTTCATTGAAATAACGTTGGTTTAATTACTTTTTTAATTAATTATTTTAAAGAAAGGGTTTATTTGCTCATGAAAAAGGGTACATTTGGATGTTATAAATCTATGGTTAGCTCAGCTTTTTCAGCTACCATTTAATAGCATGCAAATACATATTTAAATAATAATAAACAATTGACCTAGTCAGAATTCATAATATTAAAATACATGTCAATGTTTTCAAGAATATTAAAACAATTTCAATTAGTTATTTATGTTTGTATATTTGAAGTACAAGAAGTCATAACAAGATGAATCAGGTATATTTCAAAATACAGTACAGTGTAAGTTTCATTAAAATCGGTCTAGTAGTTTTTGAGATATGGGTAATAATGACTTATTTATACTTATGTTATAAATGCATAGTGCTCAAGTGGCAAGGACACATATCACAAAAATCGGATGGCTTATGGGGCAGAAAAGTTGTAAACAAATCGCAGCGAGGACGAGAGCGATGTGACGCATTCACTTACACACACAAAATACACACAGACGCACACACTTACATAATACAGTTTTTTTAAAACCTACCACAGGCACCAGAGATACACAGTTACTTAAGCATATTAGCTTCGAATTTGTATGTACCGACTTTTTATAAAATTGCTGCTGTGATGAATTTTTTTTTTATTTTTAAATTACTTGTTGCAACTAGTTGCTATGGCAAGTCAATAGGAAGGCTTGATAAATGTATGAAAGCACTTACAGTATGGCTGCAGCTCGGCTAGATCCCCGTCAGTTCGCACCCAGGGCGCCACCACATGCAGCTGCGGACGGCTCACTGGCTCTTCTAGGGTGTCATCGCCCACAAACTCCATGTCTTCAATGCTGTCACTGGAATTACAATTTGAGCATTTGCAATATAAAGTCTTGGGCGAAATATCTTAATTAAATAAATAAATAAATATAAATATTTGATAACATCACATACATTGCTCCGATCCCAAGCTAAGTAGCTAAAGCTCTTGTGTTATGGAAATCTGAAACAACGGTGGTACCACAACACCCAGACCCGAGACAATATATAAAAGATCATTTTCTACATTGACCCGACCGGGAATCGAACCCGGAACCTCACGAGATGGCAACGCTTGAAACCAGTGTGCTAGCTACTCGACCACGGAGGTCGTCAAATTCTGTTTAGAATTTATTAATGCCCCAAATGATTTAGATCATCACTTGTATGGGAGGTGAAATAGAAAATTTGCTTTTTAATGACGCGTTTGGTGTATTAGTTTAGTTAGCTCCTGACTATTACGCAGACGTCGCGGGTTCGAATCCCGCAAGGGGCAAATGTTTATGTGATGAATACAACCATTTTTACCTAAGTCATGGATGTTTATTATGTATTTAAGTATTTATTGGAGATCCCTGTCATAATTGTTGTCTGGTATGCGTATCACTAGGATGAAAATTCCTAACTTGGAAAACACAACATTTGGTGTGTTGTCTGGCACATATTTATATTCATTTTAATTTATAAATACCATTCATACAACATGTGGGTACATTTTTAATTGATACATAGTTATATCTGGCCACTGTTGCACTTATGCTAGTCTAGCATCTAGTGGATCATCTGTGACCCTTAAAACAGAATAGCTGGCCAGCTAAATGTCAAAATACATCTTATTATGACTGTTTATCTTTTGACCTATAGATACAACTAGTGAAAAGAAATTAGGACACAAAAAATAAGGCAAGGCTAAGATGAACAACCCAGTAAAACAATTTTAACATTAAGTATGTTTATATTATGAAGGCTAGGTTCATATTAATGCTTCAACACTCAGGCGGTTGCATGAGACCACATAACAAAAAAAAAACTATTCTGTCTCCTTCACATATGCTTGAGGGATTAAGCCTACTCCTAGGAATTAACAAGTTATGTGTAAGGTCTAAACAATTAAAAATTTTGATTCAGAAACATTTTATATTTTGATAGTATTTCAGTGCGTGAGATGACTGCAGTCTTATTTATTAAAAACGAAATAAAATTGGGGTAATAAATTAATTATTGTAACAGTAAAAATTACGAGGGTCAAACTGAAAGTTCTTAGAACTGGCCACTTATAAACAATATAATAAAAAAAATATTCTAAAATTTGAAAATAGAACTCTTTGCCAATATTACTGAGTATATATTTCATTCATTTGTCATTTGTTTTACGATTTGGCGGCAAATTGAAAATTGTCTGTGTCACGTCAACATGAATTTAACACGAGAAAATTTTCGTGCAATGATTTTTTATGACTTTCGATGTCATTTAAGTCAACAAGAAAGTTATGATAGACTACGATTGGCCTTTCACGATGAAGCCCCATCTCGTGCGACTGTTTACAACTGGTTTAATGAGTTTAAACGTGGTCGCACTAATCTCACTGATGATGTACGTGAGGGACGGCCTTCTACGGCGACGACTGAAAATAACATCTGTGTTGTGCGGCGTATGATAGAGACTGACAAAAGAGTGACCTATCAGCAGATTCGGACAAGCTTAGGCATCGGTATGAGTCAAGTGCACAAAATCCTCCACGAACATTTAGCGGTCAGGAAGCTTTGCGCCCGGTGGATACCTCATAATTTGACTAAGGCTCAAAAACTCCATCGTGTGGATTGGTGCCGTAAAATGATTGAAAGATTTAACGGAGGTGACTCAAATGCTGTGTTCGACATACTAACAGGTGACGAAAGCTGGATTTACTGTTATGATCCTGAAACCAAAAGACAATCTGCTCAGTGGGTGTTTCCTTTCGAGGAGTTGCCAACTAAAGTGAAGAGAGATCGAAGTGCGGGAAAAAAAATGGTGGCCTCGTTCTTTGGAAGGATAGGTCATTTCGCAACAATTGTGTTAGAGGATCAAAAAACAGTTTCTGCAGAATAGTACACTACCAATTGTTTGCAACTTGTCTTGGAAAAAGTTCGAGAGAAACGACCTCGCAGTAGGATCCTCCTTCACCACGACAACGCCTCGTCGCACACCGCCAAGCGAACGTTCGACTATTTGGCGACATTAAACGTTGAATTACTGGGTCACCCGCCGTATAGCCCCGACCTCGCGCCTTGTTATTTTTATTTATTTCCAAAAATTAAAGAAAAACTTAAAGGAAAGCGGTTTATGAATGCTGAAGAAGCGGTGGCTGCGTATCGCGATGCCATTGAAGAGACCCCTAAGGACGAGTGGGCAAAGTGCTTTTCACAGTGGTTCCATCGCATGCAGCGGTGTATTGACGTCAATGGACAATATTTTGAAAAGATATAATAAAACTAATAACTGGCTAATGTAATCAGTTTTTGATTTTCTAAGAACTTTCAGTTTGACCCTCGTATGACCAAATATTTATACTATTATGTGGCATGGAAGTTTATCAATTCGTTTTGATTGATAGTAAGTACACAATGAGTTAAAGTCTGCTGCCTACCAATAAAGTAAAAGATAAGATAATAATTTACCTTGTATCGTAGCTTATGTAAACTGGAAATATGTACTTAATCAGCTGCCGTATCCGCGACCTCCGAAGGGCTGCCAACTGGTCTGCCTGTTCACTGTAAGTACTCATCTTGTTTTGCAGTTGTATCCGTTGTTCCTGCGAGTGTTTACCTAGCAGTGAGACCCGTTTCTGATACCGTGGCAACTTCATACTCAAGTCATGGTTGTGCTGTTTCAAATCAGTCAACACTTTTCTTTTCTCATCAATGTTATTTCTGCGCTGCTCAATTGCTAATCTAAGTAAGTCTAGTCTATCTCTGGCTTGTTTTGCTTCTGTCAGTAAGTTGTCCTTCTTTATTTTGCCTGATAAAAGCTTCTCACATCTATCGAGGACATGTTTTCTGTTTACTTTCAGTCTGAGTAATTTTGCTTGTTTGTCTGCAAATCTAGAACAAGATATTTTATTTACAATACAAATGAAGAGACATGTTGTTCATAACAAATCATACATCATTATTTCGTTTCACACTAATATTTGTTAGCCATGCAGTTAAGGAAACATTTCCTGTTACTAAATTTGAATAATGTACCCACTACGTAATTTAGCATAACATACTGACTAGATAGAGCGACGTAGTTGTACTAGATCAACTAAGAAATAGCTTTCACAGAGCAAACTATGTTACGAAACCTCTCAAAGTGATTTTATCATACAAATATAGTAAGCTTACCTGTCTGAGTAGGGCATTGAAGAATGCACAAAGCTACCAGCCTTGATGCAATCCTGGCAGTAAAAGTTTCTCTTCACAGTGTAACAGAGCAAGCACTTCGTGTAGTGTCCATCACTCTCAGTAGACGACACTTTAAAATCCCGCGGCGCTTCACCCTCCGACAAATAACTCAAAGCCATCCTTTATTTCGTTGCGTACGTTGTAGAATGTAAGTAGATATTTATTTTGCGAAATGATGAACACAAAAAAACAAGAACGATAAACTGTCAATGTCAGCTGAGCTGATGCGTGACAGATAGGCCAATGTCATGATGACAGCTGTCAGTACTCGTGCGTTCCGTTACTACTTCCGGCCAAGAAATGGCCAGCAGCAATAGGAATTTTAGGTATTAATCATGATATTCTGGCTGAAAATGATTTGTTTTTTTTTCTTCTAGTGGATATTATTTATCAGGCATCGAAGAAGGCTTGTTTCCTATAAATAATCATGCTACGATGGGAGGGAAAGAAGTAAAATCAAAACATTTAGATTGGTCGCGGGGACCGCTAATCAAGCATTACATAGGTAACCCTTTTTTTAGTCAAGCATGATCACAAATAAATACAATATTAATAATATATTTTTAACAATAAAGTTCATAATATTCTTCTACCGATTTTAGTAATCGGCGACTGACATTACCTATGAGAGATCAGGCACGGATGAGTCATCATCATCACCACCAACTTCTTGACTCTAAGCTTTTTCGAGTCCAGAAACCAATGTCGGCGCGACCCGGGATTCAAACCCAGGACGCTTACCCAGGGCCCAATAAGGCAGTTAAGAGGAAACACACAAAATTGCGCTCTTTTGTATTGTTTTGTTTACGAATTCGTACCCTTCGATCTGGGTACGAATTCGGGTTTTGGGTTCATTTGGATTACATCTTATAACTATACAACTCCAATCATTAATATTTCTATGGATTAATTGCTTCCATACTATAGTGGATCTAATGCTGGCTTTAAGATTTTGATTTGGTCACATTTTCCCAACAGCCAAGTGCCATGTGTGTGGAGTTGTGTACCATGTTGATTGTGATTGAAAAGCAGAGGCAAAAAAATATTTTGGTAACCTGTTAAGAGATGTCAGCATTGCCAGCTATTACAACATAGTTCTGGCTTCATACTACCTCATTTGCTTGATATAGTAGTTTTAAAAATAGGTAATTTTCATGATCAAGCTCAATAAAAAAACACCTTTTGTGTTATTTAACTAGAACGTTTAAATATCATTATGTATGAGCAATGGAGTGCTATTTTTACAAACGACAATCCAATATTATAATTCATAACCTTAAAAGTTCAAATTACCTAGTTTTTAAGGGCACTTACACATTACCGGTCTCGTTATTTCGCATCCTTTGATATTCGAAAAGTAAATATAATCCAAGAGAGGGGACGAAGCAAGGGTCAGCAAATCAGCTAGATTGGATTACTGTGTGTCGTGTAACGAGCCGCCATTTTGTTTTTATTTTGTCGGGAATTACGGTGGCTACCATTAGGGGCTCGGACAAGGTAAAGCGATTTTTTCAAAGTTGCATTTTCATAAGCGACGTAGGTAGGTACATATCGCATAAAAATAGATATGTAAAAGTTAAAATATAACCTAGGCAAGCACATTATACTTACTTACACTTTTATTTCTTCTTTATTTCTTCAGCACCAACTACAAACCTTAAATAAGAAAGAATAGTAATTTAGATTCATTATTTCAGGTACGACAGTATAGTTATTCTAAATACTTACCGACAGACAAAACAAAATCGTCAAAAATATGTATAGCGCTAACATACTTTTGTGATTTTTAGCCACAAGCTCACGTATCAAAAGATCACGGGCTTACGCGAAAAACTGCGTGAAAGATTGTTGAAAAGAAGACTGTTTAACACATCCGTCAGAGATTAAACGCGGTATAGCTTTTTTTCCATAAAAATATCTAATCCTAACAAATATCTAAAGTTCCAAGCTGCGGCAATCAGCCCCGGGGAAATCAGCCGGCAGTGCACACGTCGCTTATTTGGTGGACTTGAGGCTTGTTTTCCTAATCGTGTAAACAGTTTACTAGTGCTGTGTAGGGCATACCGGATATTCAGCCGAGACATAAAAAGTTTTTGGATTTGCTGACCTTTCATTCTGCACTTTGCCACTGAAACCGAACTTAGAAAGGTCCAATCGAGTAGTCGGAATCATGGCATTCGATTGCTGAATTACTGGTGTGCAAAATATATTGATCAAAAAACCTCGATTAAGCCTTGAAGAGATGGTTGGTGGGTGTAGGACATTGTATACACATATATACAACAGTGTAATATTTCGGGTAATACCATATTTAATGGAGCCAAGTCGAGCGATAGCCGGGCCTACAGCAAACAATGTATTTTATAATTAGTACCTACATTTATTAGGTAAATTAGACTGACTTACGAATATAGTGTCACCAAAACCCACAAAAAGCCGAAACTTAGCGCAGCACTGCGGCGCTAATTGCGCTGACCACACACAAGCATTTTTGCCGAGTTAATTAGAGCTGCGGCGAAACCCGACAATTGCCTCTGTGTGAATTGAGCCTAATTTCTTAAGATTCGTCCGAACTATTTGAAGAACTTGTTTCGGAGTACGCCAGTTGCTAAATGGAAGGAAAGGTCCATTTTACTAAAGGGTTTGTACGAGAAGTTGCACGTTTTTTCTTTCTGAAGTAGTCGCTTCAAATTGGAGGAACCTAATCTTAGCCGAACTACACTTAACTATATATAAATTGCACTTGTAAAAAGCAACTTCGGCTGTGTGACAGACAAGGAATCGCACCACGTGTCTTACGCTATCCGGGTGTATGCCTATACTACTCGGCCACCGTCACTTTAGCAAGCCTGTTCAGTTTTGCAAGCGCTTACTTTAACGCGTAGGCTGCATGACGTCATAAGCGTAGCAAGATTGCTCTCAAGATATCCTAAAGAAATATTTTTACAAATATTTAACAATCGGTTAAGATGAAGGAAGCCAATTTATAATTTCATTTTTGTTTTCACAGTGTTTTGTCACTATACAAGTGTTGTCACTATACAAGTGCTGTCACTATACAAGTGTTGTATAGTGACAAAACACTATAAAAACAAAAATGTAATTACACTTAACTACTCAGGAGGACATACCAACAGAACCAGAATATGGGGAAGGGCTGAATCTATAAGTTTTAGGTTCCCCTAATATTCCAGATGTGGACAGCCTCTAGGATGAATGAAACATAGCGCAACTTCCGCAGCCACAGACCAAACTTAAACATTTTAACGAAAGAATAAAAAGCAGGTATACATTTATTATGTCTTTAAATTAATCACAAGTGCAAAAATTTAAATTTCAATAAAGTTTTAGAGTTGCTATGTAGAACTGAAACGTTTATAAATATTAGACAAAAGTGCCAAAAAATATTCTTTTTTACATGCAAAAGCTCTCACAATGGTTTAACCACATGATATTTTTTACTGAGAGTGGAATAACAAAACGCAGTGTGTGCCTTCGTTAGCCGGTGATTGCGCGCGCGTACATAATGACGTTAATAATTTGCCAGATCATAATATGCAAAAATGGAGGCGGCTTCATTTGTACCTCGTTGGTTCCGGCAAAAATTCTGTATCTACCCACCGTGTGTAATTTGGTTTTGCCTTGTTTTAAATATTGTTAGCTCTATGGTTAATTCAGAATTTAAATTGTATGTACTTTATGAGATGGCATTCATGATGACATAAAAATAAATGAGTCTGCAAGTCTAAGTGAATTTAAAAAAAGTAGATTTAGGCTTTGCAGACGGCGGGTGGCCGTTTGATCCGGTCTTTTTGACCGCGAAGTAATAAAGACCGCGTCTGCCCGTCGATGCCCACTTCTGGCCGCCCAGTGCGCCGCCATCCGTGCCCGGCAGGCACCACCAAACACCAGGCAGTTGCGCGTTCTTTTTGCCCTTCAGTGCGTTGGTAGTATAGGATTCCCTTTACGCTATCGTTCACGATCAAATTACCGGCCGGCCCGCCCTTCCGACTGCAATGCTCCTAAATCGGTTCAAAATGAATTAATTTTCAGGTTTCTTTTCAATAAGTATCTACATCTTTATTCCCATAATAACACCGTTACGACCAAAAAACCGGCCAAGTGCGGGTCGGACTCGCGCACTGAGGGTTCCGTGGCAACTTTTACTGAATTAGGGAATCCACTTACTTCCACTCAGCTAAAATACCTACCACAATAGTGTGTTGACAGCAAATATTAACTTTGTTTTTTTATAGTGTTTGTAGAAGAACAAAGTCATGTTTGCGGTATTTTAATATTTCCTATATCTCAAAAAATCGATTGCGTCTAAACCAATTTTCGTTGAAAGTATTTGTTAAGATGTACATCAATATATTTTTGAAAATTTACATTCGCTTAGATTAGAAGCTAGAGGGGGGGGGGGGGGGAGGAACGACGCCTATTTTACAACTTTGGGAGCGTGTATCTATCAAACTTTACACCATAAAATATAGTTACAGTATAAAGTGGCTGTGACATACGGACGGACGGACGGACAGGCAGGCAGAAGACTTGACGACACTATAAGGGTTCCGTTTTTTGCTATTCGGCTACGGAACCCTAAATAACAGATAAAAAGCTAGGCATTCAGTGGTAACGAGATAGGTGAACGTTACAAAGGACGTAGTCAAATGATCCTCGCCTTTGAAATGTAAAAGGAAAAGTCTAATATTTTTATTATCCAGTTTTGCTTTTATAGCACAATATATACATGGGAAAGGATCTTGGACGAATAAACCACTGGACGCGCAATGACAGGCAATTTCGCTTGTGCCCCTTTAGCCACGAAGCGGGCTTTTTGGCCTCACTTACAGATGACGTCTTGTCAGTACGGTGATAGAGCTCAGTGAGAAACATTGACGGAAAAAAGGGGAAAATGTGGCTTATTTTGTATAAAAATTATAGCGGAAAGACAAAAAATATTCATTTTCATCCGTAAGTAAAGTTTTATCCCAAAAAAGTTGATATTTTTCATGAAAATAGTGAAATGTGTTTTCCAAGAGAAAAGTAACATTGCCATTTAAAAAAGTGGTGGTCAGTTACTACAAAATCAACAAGATAACGTATACTTTATTCATACGGTAGGATTGTCGTATGTTTATCATTCGTTCTCTTGTCAGTTTAATTTTAATTGTGCTTGACAATTGTCGATAAATCGTATCGATAAACATTTATTACATTTTTAATATAAATTATTTAAAAAAAAATGATTAATCTGTAAAAAGTCTCACTCGAGAGTAGATTAAGGTAATTTTAAAAATGCAACAGTTTGCCTTAAAATTTTAAACTTCATATTTTATGACAATACATCTTTAAAATATAATTTTAGATTTCTTGTGGATCCATTAAGTAATATAAAGTGGGTCAAAGGGAGACTAAATGGATCCCCACAAAACATCACCGAATATGTGGTACCCATTTAACACCAGTGTGATTTAATGCCAATGCAAAAATCTACTGCTTAATTAGCCCATAGGAGGATTTAAATGGTGCTGGGCTGTATGTACTTATGGGTGGTTTCACAATGTCTTAGGAATTTCTAGTTAGTGTTACTTGCTAGACCGTTCATATAAACGTTCTGTGTTTCAGTTGTTCATTCGATGGTTTGTGCTTTAAACATGTCCATAATGTAATTTATTGTTTTAATGATAAAAATTATATATCTTTTTACAAAAGATTCGTTCATTCATTCGTTCCGCAAACATCGATAAAAAAATATCGACACTTTCATGCACAAAATGACAAAATTGACACGACAAGCTCCCCCCGCCCCGCAGAAATTGGCTAATGATGCTTTCATACATTCGCTCTTGCGTTTCATATCCAGTGGTTAATTCATCCAAAGAAAGGATGATAATTGTTTTCTTGACAAATACTGTTATATACCTTTGTGAATGAAAAGTTATGATTCCAAAGTAGGTAGGCTTCAATCAATACCGCGAGATTGTGAAGAGATTGCTAGACCTAACATCATCAGATAAATATTTGTTCCAATTTCCTTCTCAAACAGAACGTATCAAAATGGGCTTTGAAAGCGCCATTCTTCACAAAAACAACTGGTTATTTGAATATGCAATCAATTTTCGCGCGAGTGCGTTTGTCGGCCCACTAGACCGATTTAACATGGATAGATATAGATAGATCTTGAAAAGAATCGCTTTTAAACGAATTCGCCACGTAAATAGGTATACCAATTTTTACGTGAATATCAAACGTGAATTAGAAGCTCTTGGAAAACCATTCTACTGAATCCTGATTCTTTTTTTATAAATGAGATCAAATTGTTTTGACATTGTCTTAATCTTGTATCTGCATAGTACTCAATGTATTAGTCGTCAGCGCTTCCATAGGTACAAACAAATTTACCTAATTGTATAAAATCATTAAAACATTTATGTGAGACACCGGTTCCCGTACTAAGACTTTTACAGTTGCATGCATAAAAGGGTGGACAAGGTCAGCTGTATATAAGTGTTTCGAATATTTCCTAGAATATAAGCGTAAACTTCACGGTGAATTTTGTCTAAAGACGGTGCTGTAGCGACAGTGTTCTGCATCATTTTTGACTTCATAAATAAGAAACCGTATGCGTAAAAAAAGCTCAGGGAAAAAGCAATTGCAAAATCCCTTTTCATATTTTTCCGAGTTGTTCAAAACGCATTAGGGGGGCCAATAAACTACCCGAGTCGCGTGTAAAGAAACGTCGCGAGGAAATCGGTTCACACAATTTTCTTTGTACCCTCAAATTGATGTGTACCTTCTGGGATGGAAATAAGGTGAGTTTTAGGTTGACGTGTCGGGGTGGGAATCGACACGACATTTGGCTAGGGAATTGAGGGAAGTACTCGGAAAGTAGCGGGAGTCCTTCCGACGGATGCGTTAACGACATGCGCCCGGGACTGGATAGGGAGGACAAACTTTTCTCTGAATAGGACGATAGGTATTTTCTTGTTTATAAAGATCTAAAGTTTACTACGCCGCCCACAGTGTGTCAGATTGAGCGATAAAAATATGCATCAGCAATATTTACCTTTAATTCTTTTGGGGGTTGACTTCGATATGACGTAGTCATTAAAATCAACATTATAACAGTTTTCTCAACATTAATTTTGTTTCACTTCCTTACAAAAATAATGATGAAATTTACAAGCTTTTAATGCCTAAAAATGCAAATAAGTGGTTTAGGATTGTTGAAAGACAATCAATTTTTTATTGCAATTCATTAATTGTTACAAATAACTACAGTTAGTAACAATCATTTTTCTTGACACAGAAAACGTCCGTATTCCTATTATGTTGCTTATGTATGTACTCCAAAGCAATGCCTTATTTTTAGGGGCTTTAAAAAGGCTTTGATAGTGTTTGACAGGTGTGGTCACCCGAGTGAAGTGAGGCGCGAATATTTGTGCTCACGTCGAGAAATCTGCCTGATACTTTACGAGCAATGCCGCTGGAATACCGGATTGGTCGGTGGCCATTACTTAACCAGAGGTGGAATTGTGTAAAGCAATCGTATTCATTTGAGAGTTCATAACGTACGGTATGATCTGTCAAACGCTGTGTTTTTAAAATGAATACGATTGCTTTACACAATCCAGGGGCAGTTCGCTGGCTTATTGCCATTGTCAGTGACGTCATGACAGTATTTTGAAAGCACCAACTTAAACACACAGCATTAAAATGCACTAAAATGAAATGAAATTTTATTGCGTATAGAAACAATGACAAAGATATCTAATACAGGTTTCACTCAGATCTACCTTTCAGGTGTAACCATTTTTTTATAGAATTTAAAATGAAAATTGTATTATATTATATTTAAAATGATAATTATGTGATGTCAAAATATATATCATAAATTAAAATGCCATTGACTACTAATAAGTATACACCATTTATGATATTAAATAGTTAATAAATTCCTTAAAACTATAAAACTATTTTTTTCAATAACCGTTTTACAACAACTGACTGATAATTAATGATGTTAGAGCGTCCGCTATTTTACTTGCATGAAGATGCCACAGCCACACATTGATGGCAATCTAATCCCGATAGCATGAAAGATACCTAACCACCCTGTTGATCAATTGTCAAACTATTTACAGCTAGTAACACTCGCTAGTATTATGGTTTGACAAGTTACGAGGTTCTTGGACAAAATATTGCTATTCACAACATAAAGGTCGTTGTTTTCACATGATATCAACAACGTTTGCAATAGGGGCCGGGCCATTCTTATATTATTATCATTTACTCAATAGTTTCAATCCTCTTGAAAGTATAACGTTAGGTTCATTCATTAGTTACCCTCAATATTTGCTTATTCAATCCAACAACTTTAAATAAAACTCGTATGTTGATGAGTACTTGATAAATAAAAAATAAAATGAAGCTACAAATAAAAACACTCTTCCCGGCTAATGATTAGTTATTTCATCAAACAACCCCCCGATTTCATTCACTGCTTGTTTCCATTCATTCATTCTCTCGGTCATTTGACAGTTTGATCCAGTTTTCGAATGAATATTCAACGAGGTTTTTCATATTCAAATAACGATTCTATGCCAATCAGTTCATGAGAGCATGATGGGTTGTTGGAATTGAATTTTTATCTGATAAAAACTTTTAAAAGTTTCTCTATCCAATTAAAAGATACATTTCAGTACTCGTCATTTGTTTTATATAGCAGTCCCCCGCGAATTCGTCTGCGCGTTTAACTTTGCTACCCCCCCCCCCTCCCCCCCGGTGATGCCTAAAGCCTTCCTCGATAAATAAGTTAACAAACTTTTTTTTTCAAATCGATCTAGTAGTTCCTGTGATTTGCGCGTTCTAACAAATAAACAAACTCTTTAGCTTTATAATATTAGTATAGATCATGAGTTTGTGTAAGTACAACACATCGTACCCTAAACGAAATGATTATAAAACAACGAGACATGAGTATAAATCTTTTCATGTATTGTTTGAGATTGTTTGTGTCAAAAGCCCAGCCACCGTTATTCACTCGCAGTCATTAAGGATGTTAATTACAGAACAAAATGCTTCATTCTGAAACCTATTACGTCTACCAAAGCGGGCGAGCTCAAAAAGATCTTCATGACGTCAGAGGCAGGGCCGGCGTCAGGTCCATTCAATATGCGGACCCCGCAGATAACGGGGATCGACGGTAATCCACCAGTCAGCCAGAGATTTAAAAGTCGCTTCATAAGTATCACAAAATAATCGCTGAATGGTCAGGGTGTTTCAAGGGGAAGTTACACAGAAACGAATTTGGTTCAAGTTAGAGGGCCAGGTATGAATAATATTACACTTGACAAGGATTTTTTTTCACCGGTGGTTATGACGCCTGACGTAGTTAAAAAGTATACTGTACATAGATAGGTATTATCGTTAGATATAAACATGATATGGACAGAGCATATGGGGGTTGAATAACTTTTGATTGATAACTGGTAGAAAACACAAATGCGATGAAAAGATAGATATACAGGGGTTTGGTCAGCGAAGAGCGACTGGGGTGGCTGTACAAACGATACTGATGCCAAAATATATTTTAAAAACTATTTTTTTTTTCGAAATGGAAAAAACCCACAAAAACATTTTTTTTATCCGGTACAGCGATCGAGTCAAAACTACCAACACCAGGTAGCGTCATCGTAGCTTACTAGCTACGCGCGAGTTTTCCCATTCGTTTTGTAATTTTAATATCGAAGAGTTGAGACCAACATTAGCTTAGAAAGTTTTAAGAGGCTGGTAGATGTAAATTATGGGTCACAATAGTACACAGACTACAGAAGCCCAATCAAGCTCAACACTCCAATATCTTATACAATTATAGGGATGAAGTTGCTGCAAAAATATACAGTCTAATGTGCCAGCACTGGACCTACCGATATGCATAATTACTCTCAGTCCACCCCTGTCCCTGCTCGGTAGCTTCTCCAGAGAGCTCCGTCGCCATTTCGGCCGGAACGTGACTGCGAAAACAAATATATTCAAATTCGCCATCGACGCCGCCCAAGAAAAGCAGCCTTTAATGAAGGTGTTTTCTTAACGAGACATTCCGATTTACAAGAATCCGTAAGTGACTAGCCGTGCGAAGGAAAATAAAACGATGAAAATGAAAATATTTTCTTGTAATCTAAATTTTGAAGTGAAAACTTCTTTAGCGGCGTTGAGCACTTTTGTGGGATGGGGGAAAAATGTAAAACTCGCGTCAGGACACGTGGGCTGATCGAAAAACCGTAAGACGGTTGGCGAAATTATGGATGTAAGTTGATTTTTCTGAGAGATAAACTTTTTAATGTAATTTAATATAATATAAATTGTAATGTTTGTGTACGATAGCGCAATAAATAAATATTGTATTCTATAAAAATATTATATCATTATTATTATTATTATTATTATTATTATTATTATTATTATTATTGTATTCTATCACAAAAGTGATAGTACTTTTATATTGATAATAAGAGCAATTCATTCAAAATTATTCCCTAACTATTCCAAAAAATCAAAAATGCACAACGTTGATATTCAAGTTTTCACTTCTGCCGGCACTCCCGGAGTGCAATTTTTTTTTTCAACATGCAGGTACCTATTTTTTATACAAAATCTAAAGGAGATTGGCTTTGTATTCCTTACAATTTTTTTTTGGTAAGATTTTTTTATGAATTAATTCTGCAGAAATTTTGCTACCACATATTTGTAACAAAAATTAGATGAAAAATAAGGTGAATAAGATAAAATTTAATGTTGATTTTGTGCAAAGCTTATTCAAATCCATTAAGTTGTATAATAATATTACGTATTACCTTCTGCAAGCTAAACTAATACACTCAACAAGGACTTTGTGTGGCTTCTACCATGAACTAACCAACGCCGTCACACGACAAACTTGCTTGCTTATATTCAATTTGGCACAAAGCTAATATTACGGATCGGATTGTACCGAGAGAGTTAAATTGTTAACGGACTGGAAGACAGCTCTTTGCAAGATTAGTAGCTCTGTTTCCTATCCGAAAGTTACTTTTTTTTTGAAGTGAAAACTTCTTTAGCGGCGTTGAGCACTTTTGTGGGATGGGGGAAAAATGTGAAACTCGCGTCAGGACACGTGGGCTGATCGAAAAACCGTAAGACGGTTGGCGAAATTATGGATGTAAGTTGATTTTTCTGAGAGATAAACTTTTTAATGTAATATAATATAATATAAATTGTAATGTTTGTGTACGATAGCGCAATAAATAAATATTGTATTCTATAAAAATATTATATTATTATTATTATTATTATTATTATTATTATTATTATTATTATTATTGTTGTATTATTATTATTATTATTGTATTCTACCACAAAAATGATAGTACTTTTATATTGATAATAAGAGCAATTCATTCAAAATTATTCCCTAACTATTCTAAAAAATCAAAAATGCACAACGTTGATATTCAAGTTTTCACTTCTGCCGGCACTCCCGGAGTGCAATTTTGTGTTGTTTTATTTTTTATTATGGTTACGAGAAAAGAATGATAGATTTTTTTGTTTTTCTGTCGTCGCAGTCATTTATTTAGATGATGACTCGGTGTTTCTAGTAACAAGTAGGTACGTAAAATGTTCAACTTTTATTCACGACAATAACCATAAACTTAGCTTGTAAGGTTCATTAAGCGTCGAATAAAAAGGTATTTTAACGAACCATTTCAAATTTTACTTCAAATTGTGTAAACTGTATGTCCATAGGGCGGCGGGCGCGGCGTAAAAGCGCGTAGGTCATAAACCGCAAATTCCGAGTTATTATCACTGGGAGTGCTACGCGCTACGCCGTAGTCGCTTTACTACGAAACGCTACGGATGCTACGACGTAGCTACGAGAGGACTGCGATGGGCTTACTTTTATTGACAGAGCACAGTTTAAATCAAACAGTTTAGTGACATTTTTCATTTTCCTATTTTAAATTCATAGAGGATACAAACTGTAGGATTGGTGAGGGTAAAAGGCTTCTACCAAAACGAATTCTACGCTTTTTCTAAACCAATTTGTAGGTGGCGTTAAGATATATTTAGGAAATTTTATTTTTCACGTTGGCGGAAAACCATAGACAAAGAAAAAAAGTGCGTAAGTAAATATTGCAAAATGCGTTGAGACCTTTAGATCAATTATGATACTTATAAATACATATTATTTTTGCAAAAAGCAGATCCCCTCTGCTATAATATTTAAGCAAAGTTTATAAAGTTCTTTCCTAAAGTGACGCAAGTGTCTCTCGATAATATTAACATGCGCTGACAAGAAAACTGCTCATAAACCTATGTGATCGAAATTAAAGTGGCTAACGTGTATTGAGTTAGGATCGTTTAATTTACATCGGTGAATTTATTCATTATTACCCACAGAAGAACCCTCTGCATGACCTAAAGGTTTGACAGGCAGATAATACGAGTATTTTTAGCATGAAGTCTACCTTTGTACACTATGATTTGTGCCATAAAATTCCTAACGCTTCTTTCTTTCCTCTTTCTAACTAAATAAAATAAAAAGAACCCTAAACCACGTACTGTCTATTCAGTAAGTAACTCTACTTACGGCATTGTTTAGTATTACCACTTTCGAGTCGTCTCGTAACAATAAAGTTGTACATGATATCACAACAAAGGCCTCAATACTAAGTCGGTGTCCAATGTCTACTTGAGTGGACAATAGCGACGATCCGCAGTCAGCTACAAATGGAGACGCGACTTAACTCGGCTCGCCAGGGATGCTGTTACGCAGACAATGTGAAGATTTGTCGCAGAAAGTATAGACTACATAATAGGGTCTAACAAAATTTAATGCATTCCTTTTTGGGGCCTATGTTTGATGCTCAAATACAAAAAAGCACGTAAAGCCGTTGGTCCTGTGCCTGATCTCTCTCCGGTCATGTCAGATTGCTGTCCCATCGGGCTATGAGGGTGAAAGGAATAGAGAGTGCACCTGTGTTTGCGCACACACTTGTGCACTATAATATGTCCCGCGCAGCCGGTTAGTCGTTGTGAATGGCTACCGTAGTCGAAAATCGGCTAGGGGGACAACAACTTTCTGTATGGAACGAACGTCGTAATCTAAGTTCCCATAGTAGAGTGCCGATCAGGTAATGCTAACTAGCATGGCATCCCAAAAAAATGACTGCATACAAACTTTTATGCAGAAGTCAATTGTTTTGGGATTACGATGCTGGTACAAAAAGTTGTGCATATTAGCAACAGAAAAACCACCACGATGGAAGGCAGTTAATTATGTTAATACTGTATTTATTAAGTGTGGGGCAATAGTGGAACCCTGCGACCGAATCGGCGTTTAGTATTTTCTAATCAATACAAGACTCTGTGTCAACACGCATTTAGACAATTCGACTTGACCTAGCATATGACTAAGATACCTTTTTACACACTGCGACTTTTAGCATCGCTGCAGTCGCGCGTTTCGAAAAGGCGCTTCAGCATTGCGACTCATGCAATGAACAGATTGAATTTAGCATCGATGCAGTTTAAGCCGACAACTGCTCTATGTCCTATCACTAGCGGTCATTCACGACGCTGCCCGCGTAAATTTTCCCCGTAAAATATTTCAACGCAAAACACATATTTTCATTGGAAGTAAGAGGCTAGAAACTTTAGCGGTTAGCGCAAGCGCGAGTTTTTCTTAAGCTGCGAGGATTATTTTGGTGCGGAGTTATTTTAAAATTGATATGGCTTCTATAAGATTTTAATTGAGATTAAATAATGAAAAGTTTTTAAGATTTTAATTGAGATTAAACAATTTTGTTCAAAATTAAATGCTTATGATGATTCCTTTGTTTATTTTGATAAGAATAAATACATGTGCATATTATTATTTATCAAATTTATGATCATTACAAAGTTTGTAGTGAGTAGATCATATCAGATAGACATACTCGTATACTGTCGTAAACTTTAATGTAGAATTAATTAAGCGAAAGCGTCTCGTCATATAAGATTTTTATGTATCTTAAACGCTTTACGTTGCGTACGCAAGGGAAGTTCTAAAGATAAATAATTTCACCCCGTTTTTGCAACATTTTTCATTGTTCCTCTTCTAAGACGTATCGTAATGTATTATAGCCTAAAGTCTTTCTCGATAAATAAGCTATCCAAGACAAAACTATTTTATCAAATCGGTCCAGTAGTTTCTGAGATTAGCGCGTTCATACAAACGAACCAACAAACAAACTCTTCAGCTTTATGATATTAGCATAGATAAAAATCACAAGTGACAGCCCTGATTCTTGAAGAGGAGAGCAGGAACAGGGAGGAGGAGGCAGCGGTTAATGGCCGTTGTCGAATCATAACAACAGCCTTACTGCTAGGAAATAAGAAGACCTGCAATACACTCAGCTCCGAAAGGAGCTCCCCTGGAGGTGACTTTAAGGACCAATGAGAAAATGGGGCAAAGTATCCGCTAATCCATGTCATAGGTTGGCATTAAGAGTACAGTGACGATAATGGATTTGCCGAATGCTTTTTGCTGTTGATTTTAATGATGTTGATGATCAGTTCAACGTGTCGATCATGTTAATATTGTGCAACGAGCAATAGACCAATTTAATAATTAAGTTTGTCATCACCATCATCATTATCAGCCAATAGACGTCCGCGACCGATCACAAGCAATATGCATCCAGTGTTATTCTGTAATCTTTACAAGGTCGGCTGTATAAGTTTAAAATGAGATTAGCGCTAAGCTACTAAAAAACCCAGCTAAAAACATGTCAAACATTTCGTATTAGAAAGATCTCAACCGCACATCTTAGACTTTATGATGTCTTTTTCTGAAACCAGTAATACCGTCTCCTCATGTTAGTTGGTCTACAATCGATACGTCTCCCTCTATAGTGCTGGTGATTGGATCTGAGAGAAGACGCCGCGCCGTAGTCACAGCAAGTCAGCCAAACCACTATTATATACTATACTACACTATCACTACTATACTATACTATCAAGCAAGTATGTTTTTTTTTGTTTTTATAGTGTTTTGTCACTATACAAACTTAATAACATAAATTGACTCGTAAAAAGCCACTGAGTCAGACAAAGAATTGAATCCTGTGTCTTACGCTATCCGGGCGCATGCCTATATCACTCGGCCACCGATACATTGGCCAGCCTGTTGAAGCAAGTAACATCAAAAGGTTTGTATCCTAACTACGCACTACACAATGAAAATTCTGCAATATCTTTTCGGCGCTGAGAAGAGCTGGACTTCATACCATTACTTACATTACATTACAGATAATGTCCGAAAACTAAAATTTTTGTGAAGGTTTCCTCTCATAAAGTCTTCAGTCTACAGAATCAGCTAATAAGCAAACCTACACATAATTAAAAGTCGTATACAACAGTTGGTTAATGAAGGCAGACAAGTTGGGTCACATTTTTGGTAAGTAGCTAGTCACTATGAGCGGAGCCACACCCCGAAGCTTTGCAACGACGCTCCGAAGTTGTGCAGCTCTGTTGTTGTATGTGTGGCATGCAGGTTTGTTTTACAACAACGGAGCTACATCGCTCCGGACGTTGCGGCATCGCTAGTAAACTAGTGTGACTGTGCTCGAACTAGTCTGTTCTCCCTTAGCTGTGGTACACTCTTGCTGCACCGCTTCGCGTCTGAGATTGGGGGCGGTGATGGGATGTGTCGCGTGCACGACACGGCGGCGGCTGCGCTTGCGATTAATCTATGACATACGCGGATATCGGTTGCAGCTTCTACCGTAAGTCGAAAATAAAGTTCACGAAACCATTTGCGGATGATACAGGCTGTCCAATTTTCGCAATATGCAAAAAGTTTCAGTTCAGTTATGGTTTGTTAATGATCTTTTTTAACCAAAAAATCCTTACAAAAGAAAATTTTAATATACCTACTCAGTTGATTAGAAATACTTTCATTCAGTTGCAGTATTTTCTCAACTTTTATTTTAGGAATTCCGAACTAAAACTGTTACTTTGTAAGGATAGTCACGCGAGCCCTGCAGAAATAAATAAAACACTTGACATTTTAATTTGTGGCGCACCCAGAGTTACGGATTGGATTTATGCACTATACTGGATAAAATAACAGTAAGATTATTTTACAGTCAAAATAACATCTATAGTTGAGTTATTTTTATGAATCTGATAAAAACTAATTAATTTACTATTATTATGAACGTTTCGCTTTCAAAGGTAAGAGCAAAAAAATAAAATATAGGCTCTTTAAGTATTCAGTAATCAATTCTAAATGGTTTTATATTATAACTAGCGGATCCAGCGAACTTTGTTTCGCCCCCATCCTCGTCTTGCCCGGCCTCGTCCCGCACACCCACGTAATTAAAGAAAAATGTTAAGGGTGGACAAAAAAAAAAGATGTTGGCCGATTCTCAGACCTACTCAATATGCTCACAAAATGTCATGAAAATCGGTCAAGCCGTTTCGGAGGAGTATGGCAACGAAAACTGTGACACGAGAATTTTATATGTTAGATAATGAAAAGCTTTTTAATTTATTGTTATTTTCTTACAAAATAAATCGAACCAGCAATGTATTGCAAACAAATGTGTCCAGTCATAGAACTTCACGATGCCCCCTACTACAACGAGTTAGCGGTTTTGGTATAGGTAAATTGAAAGATCAAGAACTTTTAATTAAAGTCTGTTCTTCTTAGCTTGTTGAATATTGTAAATATTCTTGACTTAAATAAGATAAATACAAAATTCAAACAACAACCTGCCCAGGTAATTTATCAACAAACACTGAAAACTTTTTAAATCAAATATACATATAATTAATTTTATTTTATTGATATTATTTTAAAAGTTATGAAAAGATTGTTTACATTATCCGACTAGCAAAGAAAAACAGACTTTACTATATAACTGAGTTAAAGCATTTAAAAGCACTACGGCCAGGGACCCATTTTTGAATAACATGCATCAATATGGCGTAAAATCTTTAAATCAGTTGGAATGAAAATCATTTATTAATTTAAAAAAGTAAAAACCGACTCCAAAACCAAAATGCACTAAAAAGTCTTAAATAAACTCTTAACCATTGAAAGGAAAGGAATCCATTTTGTGCAAACAATTTCTTTTTGGAGTCGGTGCTGTGATAGTTGATGCTTGATGGTCAAAGTGATGGCACCGACTCCAAAAAGAAATTGTTTGTATAAAATGGATTCCTTTCCTTTCAATTGTTAGGAGTTTATCTAAGACTTTTTAGTGCATTTTGGTTTTGAAGTCGGTTTTTACTTTTTTTTTAGTTAATTTTATTTCTTCATTTTTAGAGATTACAAGAGAGGGGGAGGGGAGGGGAGTAGCACCTTATGACTCTGTTCTCTAAGAAGCTACAAACTACCTATCATAAGTTCTGTCATTATAAATACTGAACTCCTAAGCGTTAAGGAGTTCTATCATCAGCTCAGCCCCACAAGATGTTGACTATCAGACGTAACAACACGTCAACATTAAGATTCTAGTAAAAAAACAGTATACTTGCCCTTAATGTTTGAGGGTTTCCCTCGATTATACCAAGATCTCATCATCAGATCCCAAATTGGCAACAATGGGACCAACTAGAAGGTAGAACCTATAGGTAAGCGAAAAAAAATTTGGAATCGGTCGACAAACGACTGAGATATGAGGTAACATAGATACAAAAAAAAAAACACAGTCGACTTGATAACCTCCTCCTTTTTGAAGTCGGTTAAAAATATAACTCAATTTAGTGAGTACTCATCACGTCTATATTTCGCGTGGTTTCCGTTGATTTTGTATTCGTTTCCCAACAAAAATCACACGCCATAACCAAGCGAGTGTTTCAAAAATACAGCTCCTTTTTAACCGACTTCAAAAAAGGAGGAGGTTATCAATTCGACTGTATGTTTTTTTTTTTTATCATTATTTTTTTTTGTATGTATGTTACCTCATATCTCAGTCGTTTGTCAACCGAATCGAAAATTTTTTTCGCCTACTTAGAGGGTGTACCTTCTAGTTGGTCCTATTTTTTCCATTTTGGGATCTGATGATGGAATCTTGGTGTAATCGAGGGAAACCCTCAAATTTTAAAGGCACGTATAGTGTTTTTTTTACTAGAATCTTAATGTTGACGTGTTGTTCCGTCTGATAGTCAACATTTTGTGGGGCTGAGCTGATGGTGGAACTCTTTGACGCTTAAGAGTTCAGTAATTATAATGACGGAACTTATGATAGGTAATTTGTAGCTTCTTAAAAAATAGAATCATAAGGTGAAACTCCCCGCTCCCCCCCCCCCCCCCCCCCTCTTATGTAATCACTAAAAATGAAGAAATAAAATAAACTTTTAAAAAAAGTAAAAACCGACTTCAAAACCAAAATGCACTAAAAAGTCTTAAATAAACTCTTTACCATTAAAAGGAAAGGAATCCGTTTTAGGCAAACAATTTCTTTTTGGAGTCGGTGCCATCACTTTGACCATCAAGCATCAACTATCACAGCACCGACTCCAAAAAGAAATTGTTTGCCTAAAACGGATTCCTTTCCTTTTAATGGTAAAGAGTTTATTTAAGACTTTTTAGTGCATTTTGGTTTTCAAGGTAACTATATACATATACTTTGTAGAATCATGCAAAAGTTCACAATACTCTGCACACCGGAGTTCGGAACTATGGTAAATAGATTCGGTGAAATTTAATAATACCATTAAATAAGCATATATTACGACGGATTTTAACTTCGTGCTTACTCGGTCGTGACTGCGGCAGGAGACTGTTAATTTGCGAAAATAAATCGGTTTTATTACTCCAACAGGAATTTTCTACCGAACAGTTTTATTTATTCATTCAGAATCATGTTCATGAGAATGCAACGGCAAGTACATTGTATTAAAAATGGATAAGAATGACGAGGAAAGGTCCCATGGAATACGCTACCCTAAAGATAGTTTAAAGCGAAGTAAGGAGATAGGAAAAAATAATAATTTGAAGCAGTTTTTACAAGAATATGTTTAGCGCGTGGGATACTTTTAAAACAATACTAATGTAACACAATTTCCTGGATGTGATAATTAGGGGTTTCTGAGTTAATCGTTAAATATTCCTATTTTATTTCACAGACTACAGACACGCAATGTAGGAGATGTGAGATGCTGATTAAAAGCAATCAACGGTACGGTACGGCAATTAAAAGCATTCCTGCCCTCTCAACTCAACCAATTGTAATCCACTACCAACGTTCAAGCAACTGCAATGTAAGAGTCTCTGGAAAGGTTTTAAGCTCTCCGTTTGTTTCGTGGGAAGTTGGGTAATAACTTAACTAAATGAAAAACCCCGAGTGCTGGAGGGAAATGTAATTTCGCGCAGTAAATACAAGAGATTGTGTTAGCTGGATTTATTCCGCTTTCGACGGCTTGGAATATTAATAATCCGCTTATTTATGGAGACGTTTTTCTTAGCAGGTACTGTTTTTAATGTAGGAGATGGAATTGGATGGGCGTTTACATAGGCGTCTTACCTGCTTTAATAGGACCGGCGTTTTGAAATAGTTCAATTAGTTTCAAGTTATATAATGTTTTTATTTTACCTTTGCAAAGGTGAAGTTAAAGTAGGTATTTTTTTTAATACTTATCGTAAAAGCATATTGATTTAGTGCCACGTGGTTTGGTTTTTTACAATACTCAACCTTTAGCAAGGCTTGTTAACGATACCTAATTCTTACTATAATTATCGTCAAATAACGATATTTTCATAACGTTACAATTTTAACAGTTACACGGGTAACGCTAGTTTATTATTGATTCCAGTATTTACTATGTTAACAATTAACGTTAGAAATATCGATACTTTTATCGTTACATAAAGCGATGTTGCCATCCGGCGCGGCGACGTGATACCCCGCTACGCTAGCTGGCCGACCGCTAGCCAGTCGATAGATGCAAACACACGGTTTAGTTTCGCAAACACGTGCTTAGTGTTTGGTGGCAAGTTTTGCTGATTTTGATTTTTGATTTACTGACTTAATGATAACGGTATGTTCAACGATAGTTGTGGTATTCAATTGGTATAGTTATCAAGCCTAGGCCATGGTAACATTATTACTTACTAGCGGTCCCCCGCGACTTCGTCCGCACGTTTTGAATTTGCTCTCTCCCCTCCCGTAGCAGCGTCATGTTTTATATCCTAAAGCCTTTCTCGATAAATAAGCTATCCAACACAAAAATATTTTTTCAAATCGGTCCAGCAATTCCTGAGATAAGCGCGTTCAAACAAACAAACTCTTCAGCTTTATAATATATTAGCGCAAGTGCACGTTGTACTTAAGCTGCGAACATTATTTTGGTGCGGAGTTATGTTAAAACTGTGATAGCTCCTAAGATATTTATTGAAATCAAATGATATAAAGGGCAACTTGGTTCTAAATGAAATGCTCGTGATGATGAATGTATTTATTTTGATAAGAATAAATACCTGTGTGTATAATACACCTCTAAAAATAATGCATTATTTTTTTACAAATTTATTAACATAAAAAAGGTTGTAGTAAGTCAACCATAAAAGATAGACATATTCTGTCGCGGACTTTATTATAGAACTCTTAATGTTGAACAATCCTGTTATACATGATTTTTGTGTAACTTAAGCGGTTTCCGCAGCGTACGCAGCGGAAGCTCTCAAAAGGAATATCTTTCTCCCGTTTTCGCAACATTTTTCATTTCTGCTGTGGTCTTATGAGTCGTATCTTTATGTTATATAGCCTAAAGCCTTCCTCGATAAATGGACTATCCAACGTAAAAATAATTTTTCAAATCGGGCCAGTAGTTTTTGAGATTAGCGCATTCAAACAAACAAACAAACAAACAAACAAACAAACAAACAAACAAACAAACAAACAAACAAACTCTTCAGCTTTATAATATTAGTATAGATTAGTATAGATTAGCAAAAAGAAATCATTGGCTTTATTATGAGGTTTGCAAATGCAACGAAGTGGATTCTTAAAAGCTCTCAACAAATTAAACCCTAAAATCACTCGAATTACGAGGTTAACGGCAAAACTCTGAGAGGAATTTTCATATTAATTAGACTGTTACATTTTGTTGCAATTTTATGCAAGCCTTCCCGTTTATCTCTATTTTACGCTTCGCCGTAAAAACTGGAAAATTGCATGTGATAAATTAAAAAATTCACAGTCCAAAGTTTTTATGCGGTTTCCAAAAAGGTTATAAAGGGCCGCCGAGGTATACCTTGCCTTAATCGTAAAATGCCACAGAGTAATTTTCGCGAAGGTGTAAAAAAGAACAGCCCAAAGTGACAATAGAGACTTAGGGTCGGAAATGTTTTATTTTATTATAGGGTGAGGCTAGTGCTGGGCAAGATCACGTGAAGTGCATAAGCCTTGCTCAAAATTGGAAAGATGTAGGAACCGGGGACTACAGGATATCATGTCAAGCGTTCATGTGTCTTAGATAGATGTAACCTGATGGAAAATTATTATGTTACTACGTGGGAAGTAGTATTTTTGATGGGGGCGTTGAGTCCCTAATATTTGTAATAACGAAAATTAGTAAAACAAGCAAATTAATCCCACCCAGTGTTCTCAAGTCGTCAAAGAATATTTGCGTACTGCACCATCAACTTACTTAAGGTGGTTAATGACTTCAGTGTCATGCTTTACCAGTTATTAGTTTAATTACAATCTAGACTCAAAGGTTACAGGCTATTCTTAAGGTGGCTTTTGACCGACTATGAAATTTTTATATTTTCTTATTCATAACTACTTCACTTCTTACATCCCCCTGACTGGGTTATTAGCATTTTCTTTTATTGTACAAAAAATCAACCTCTACAATTTTATTTTATATATTGACTAGCAGTCCCACGCGACTGCGTTTGTTCCCACCGCATTGTAATGTCTCAAAGCCTGAAAGCCTTCCACGATGATTAAGCTATCTAACACAAAAAGTTTAATATTAAAGTGTTCAAGTAGTTCCTGTGATAAGGGCGCTTAAACAAACAAACTTCAGCTTTATAATTTATGTAAAGATTTACCTTCGCAGAGTCCCCTCCCTATACGAAATATAAATGCAGGTGGTCCGTGAAAGTATAAAAATGATTTGTAAAGCCGCCATTGTGGCTGAAGACTAACGCAGTGAAAGTTTTTTATTGTGATTTGTTACCTACCCTCAAGTTTGGCCTTAAACTCGCCTCCGCCGTTATGGGACGCATATTTCTTTTTATTGCGCACCTTTGTAGGAGATTGATGTCTATTTGAGTGTTCGCTCATTGTCATCATGGTTATTCATTTTGAAGATTGCGGGCCTTATAAGCCTAATGTAGTAATAATAACTCAAACTGGTATGTCTAGTTAAATGATTACGTAATTCGCTACATCTTGACCTATACCTACTATAAGCTCTTACATACAATTTTTTTATTCTCTACGTCTGTACTTTTTCATGAAATGAATAATTCATCTTTATGAATATGAAATGAATCATTTTAAAATAAGATAAACACAAAACTGCAGAGGTACACAGGTAATTAATTGACGAATACTGGGATATTTTTAAATTAAAATAGATATTTAATTTTATTCACTAATATTACATTAAAAGTCAAGAAAAAAAACAAATAAAAACAGACTTTAGTAGATCAGTTTTTTAACAGAAGAAGATTTGCGCGGTTCTGCTACGTACTTATTTGTTTCTTTACCACTTGTAATAATAACTTAATAATAATAATAACAAATTATAATTACTAGCGGTCCCCCGCGACTTCGTCCGCGCGTTTTGAGTTTGCTCCCTCCCCTCCCGTCGCAGCGTGATGTTTTATAGCCTAAAGCCTTCCTCGATAAATAAGCTATCCAACACAAAAATAATTTATTAAATCGGTCCTGTAGTTCCTGAGATTAGCGCGTTCAAACAAACGAACTAACTCTTCAGCTTTATAATATTAGCATAGATTTAGAACTGGAAAAAATACTTTTAATGCTTTCAGAAACCTGCTTATTGAGTATTTCAGTTGTTTTGAATCCTTAATGAGTTTCTACTTTCAAAACTCTCGAGCGACACAGAACAAGATGTGATCCTTTGCTCACAGATATAAGGAAAAACAAAGAAGTAAGTACCTAACAGAGATTCCGCGTCTAACGTCAACATGTAACAAGAAAACTTGTGTAGATATTTTCTCGATCCATATTTCTTGCGAACACATTTCAAGGAGCGCAAAAAGTCGGCAAATCATTATCAGTTCGGTACATAAAGCTTCGAAGAGGTCGGTCGTTCGAAGCTCAGTGTACACTCGCCGGCACATGAACCTATACACTTTCGTTAGAAAAAAGTCCTTATAACATGTACACAAGGTGCAGGTAATTTTAAAAAGTGTGTAGCTTTATGTGCTGTCGTACGTAGCTGTGCAAAGACAACGAGAGAACAAATGTGTCGTGGAGATAGCGCGTATCGTCGTAGGAGCTCCAGAATTGAAGAAAAATCGCGGACATGCAATAGAAAATCATAGTGATATAAGCATTTTAAATAGAACAGCTCTCGAGCTGCTGCTTGTTTTATTGAAAAGAGGTCGATGCTCCAGGGAGATAATATCTACACGTATTGATTTCTTATTCCAATTTTTTATAAAATTAATATTAAATCGTTTATTTCAGTCTAATAAAGATCCATACAGATAGTTGTTACTCGTAGTAACAATTTACTTAAAATTATTGTTAGTAAGACTTAAAAAACTAAATAAAATAACGACGACGCCCGTTTTACCACTTTGGAAGCGTCTAGCTGTGAAACGTTAGACTTAAAAAGAAAATGGTTTTAGGAACCTCTATGTCATTTTACAAGACCTATCCATAGACACCACACACGTATAGGTTTACAAAAAAAAACGGTTTTAGATTCATGTACCTATGGCATTCATGTATTTTTTGTTTTTGTACAAGAATCATAAAGCGGTTAACAGGATACAGCTTCCTACCAAATTTCAACAGTGTGATGCTTATAGTTACAGAATAAAGTGGCTGTGACAAAACTATAAGGGTTCCGTTTTTTTGCCATTCGGCTACGGAGCCCTAAAAATGGGACCCTGTCTCCCAGCACATGTACCTGTATCCAGTGCCTAAAACCGCACACGAGGGCCTATCTCTGGTTTTAGTAGGCCTGCACATAATTAAGTGAAGAAAGAGAAAAGTTTCAAATAAATCTAAAACACGCTATCCGACGTCTCAAATTATTTTAAAGAAAATCTTAAAAATCAGTCCGGTAAAAGGAGCCTAGCAATTGCTTCACAAAAAATATACAACCGAAAGTGACCACACACTGGCACTAGCATACCCACTCATAACATACACCAAAGTCCCATCTGCATAAAATTTTATCGCCCACGAGAATGCCGTCCGGAATTTTTCGCGGCGCATCCGGAGTCCTCATTGTCCCAATAAGTACCACAATTTGGTCACCCCGCGCCGCCGTAGACGATAACATTTTATTCCCTCGGTTCGGATAATGATAATATTGTGTTTAATGTTTCCATTTGCCGGATTTCGCATTCGTCGATGTGTTCATTGTGTTTCGTTGAATCTTGAATCGCGTGTATTCGGTGAACATGCGATTTAAAGTGCTTTAGCTTTTGTTGTAAAATCAATCTCTATGTTCCAATTTAATAGAAAAACTCTCTTCTTTTTTGCTGTCTAAAGCTTGTGCTTATACAGATACTAATGAGGCTTGGTCAGAGTGAAGAATTCAGGATTATACAGGATCGCCCGGGACAGTGAGATACGCTTAAAAGCCAAGGTCACCTGAGGCCGTAGTGAGAGTCATAAAAGTCATTTATTTATGCAAATAGGCTCATTGGGGACACTTTTACACGTCCCAATATAAACCCTACTACATCTTCGGGACAATTGTGGGCTAGTGCTGAGCTGTCTCTTGCTGTCATATTATTTTCTCATGAAATAATTACCAACCTTTCGAAGTGGAACCTAAATTTTGTGATAGCAAGCTTATCCTTAGTCCTAGTATTATATTTATGTATGACATTTTATTTCGTGAATGAATGTTATTTTTTCCGTACAAACATTTAATTTTCATAAATATACTGAGAGACTACAGTTAATATTCTAATTTCTTTATATACCTCTCGTTATGAATCTTGAGGTTTAAGATTATAAATAGCTCGCATTCGGAGAGAGACGAGACCTCGATCAAACACATCGAGCGCGTAAACGTGAATTCGTATGGGATTGTTTTAGTCTACCCGTTAGCCAATAGACGGCGCTGCTTCAATCCCATATAAATTCACTTTAACGCACTCAATGCGTTTGATCGAGTAAGTCTCGCTCCGACTCGCACTACGGCTACTGTACCGTTACCAGACGCACATACCCACACCACCGCAGCGGCGACCTGTCCAGCCCGGCTGTACTCCGAGCAGCAGACGGTGAGCATGCTGCAGTACCACTAAGCTGGCTCTCACGAGACTAAGGGTAGGGCAGCTCAATCTTAACGGTTCCGAGTCCGCCACCTCAGAGCTACCGGTGGTTGCACGCTCGCTCAGACTGGATCTAGTCTTGATCCAGGAGCAGTATCGTCGTCACCCCGGGCTTCTGCAGTGTGGTGAGAACCCCATGGCTGGCGTTCTCGTATTGAACAGGGATGTAGCGGTCACTGTGCTGCATCACCTGAGCAACGACTACTGTCTGGTCGCTCACATTGTGTACCGAGACTCGAGCGTCTACATTGTTTCAGCATACTTTCAGTACAGCCACGACATTAGCCGTCACATACAACATCTGGATACAGTCATGAACCAACTTGCTGGCAAACCAATTATTTTTGGTCTTGACAGCAACGCTCATTCACCGATGTGGTTTTGTGAAGAAAGGCAATACTTAGGCCGAGGGAGGGACACCGAGTACAGGAGGAATCACATGGAGGGCTTCATCCTCGGACGAAACCTCCTGATACACAATGTTCCCGACCAACCACCTACTTTCAGCGGACCGAATGGTATGTCCAATGTAGACCTCACGCTTTCTTCGAGAGGAGTCAATGTGGGCAACTGGATGGTTCACGAGGGCGCCAGCCTGAGCGACCATCAGTTGATCACTTTTGAAATCATGTATGATAATGCACGCCCGACTTCGGCAGTGCAAGGAGACGGCGACCAGTTGCCGGCACCGTTCCGCACGAAAGGTGTGGATTGGACCAGGTTTTGCGCGGTGCTGCATGCTCGTCTGGGCAATGTGGCAACACACCTCCCCGCTGCACAGTATTGCGAGAGGTACACCGGAGTTCTTCTGCGCACTGCTCGAGAGATCCTCGGTCAGTGCGCACGTAAGAACGACGGAAGATACGAGTGGTGGTCGCCAGAGTTAGATCAGTTGCGCCGCGGAGTTAGTCGAGCACGTCGTGACTGGCAGCGATCGCGCCGAGTGGGAGGAGACCAGGAGGAGCAACTTCATTGCGAACTCAGAGCTTTGCGCATAGCATACAAGCAGGCAATGAAGAAGGCTGAGCTGGACTTCTTTCGCTCAATCGCTGACTCAGGTAACGATGACCCCTGGGGTAGAGCTTATCGTGAGGCGAGTGGGCGCTTGCGCCCCCCGCCGAACGTCATCAACGGTATGAAACTCGTCGAGGGCTTTACTGAGTCTACTGGCGACACCATGGCGTCTCTACTCTCCTCGCTGTACCCAGACGATAGACCCGATGATGATACCGCATATCACCGTACCGTACGTATTGCTGCCGCTTTCGCTCCTAGCGGAAGCGACTCATCCGAACCGAGCAAGCATACGCTTGACTCGATCATTCGCGCTCTTCCCAATACGGCCGCTGGATCGGATGGTATCACGGCCAGAATCGTCAAGTGGGCGTGGAGGGCTGCCTCGGACGAGATGTGGCACATGTATCGTCTATGCATAGCTCAAGGTATCTTTCCAGACATTTGGAAGGTCGGAAGACTTCTCGTTCTGCCGAAGGGTAACGGTAAACCTCTTTCGGACCCGAAGGCATACAGGCCTATCACTTTACTACCTATCTTAGGTAAGATCTTGGAGCGCGTGGTGATATCCTGCACTCCCTGTCTGCACGGACATATCTCAGAGGCGCAGCACGGTTTCACCCGTGGCCGTTCTACGGTCACGGCGCTCAACGCTATTAACTCTATTACAGAGAACAGTGCCGCGCCCTACGTGCAGCTGATCTTTTTGGACATCTCTGGTGCTTTCGACAACGCGTGGTGGCCAATGATTTTGTTGAAGGCCAAGCAGGCGGGCATACCGCCCAACATTTACAGAATCTTGGTCAGTTACTTCACGAACAGGCGTGTGGGACTCTATGTGGGGAACCAAACGACCTGGAAACGCAGCACTATGGGGTGTCCACAGGGATCGGTGCTCGGCCCGACACTTTGGAATCTCCTGCTCAATGACCTCCTACTGCTGCCGCGACCCGACGGAGTCCACCTTACTGCATACGCCGACGATGTTACGATATCGATAGAAGCACAGTCGCGGGCTGATATCGAACGCAAAGCCGCTACGATGTTGGGGAACATATCCGGTTGGGGAGCACGAAATAGACTCGGTTTCTCCCCTGGGAAGTCCCTCACCATGACGCACAAAGGTAAATTCCAGCGGGCTCCGATTATCAAACTGGACGGTGCTTCGATCGTAAGCGTTTCCCAGGCGAAGGTGTTGGGTGTTACCCTAGACGGTGCTAGGTCCTACATGCCGCATGCGAGATTGATTGGCGAGAGTGCCGCCCGCTGTTTTGCGAAGGTGTCTCGGGTGTCGGCGTCCTCCTGGGGCGTCCGATACCGCGCCCTTAAGGTCCTGTACTCAGGGACCTATGTGGCGTGTTTGACATACGCTGCGGCTGTATGGTGCCGACGCTCGTCGAATTTTGTTATCCGCAGAGTGCTGATTAGCACTCAGAGGCCGGCGCTAATATTACTCACGAAGGCCTACAGGACGTGCAGTTCCGCGGCACTACCGGTGCTCGCGGGAGTTCTCCCTGCCGACTTGGAAGTTTTTCGTGCGGGACGAAGTGAGCAGGAGAAATACCAACTGGCCCCCAGGGAGCGCAGGGAATTAAAACGTCGCATCAGAGAGGAGACTGTTGCCACTTGGCAAGAGCGGTGGTCTTCGAGCGAGGACGGACGCGAGTTGTTCAGCTTCTTTCCCGACGTAGTCGTGAGGTTATCTTTCGACTGGGTCGAACCGGACTATGTTGTTTCGCAGATTCTCACAGGACACGGTTGCTTCAGACGGCGCCTACATAAGCTTGCGCTGTGCGAGTCGGCACTGTGCCCCTGTGGTGAGGAGGTTGAAGAGAGCCGCGATCACGCACTTTGGGAATGTGAGCTATACGCGGAAGCCAGACATAAGATGCTAGACGCTATACGAACGGCTCAACCTGGTCCGATCTATCACCAGGACCTCGTGAGTAGCCGTAACAACTGGGAGGCATTGCGCGAATTCGCGCACTCTTGGCACATGCTTAGGCGTAATTTTGAAGTGTGATTGGTTTCAGATTTGACAAGTAGAGCAGCCCGACGCGAAGTCACGTTTTTGTGGTGTTCACGCCCCAGAAGGGGGAGAGGTGAAATTCAGAGGGGACAGGAAACAGAAACTTGTAGGGAGCCTGAAGCAAGCGCCGATCGGTGAAGCAGCCTAATTAGCAGGCACGGAGGAGAAAGACCGGTCGGCGTCTCCCACGATTCGGGTCGTATGCCAAGACGGCAGGAAGACTCATGGGCGGAGGTGGGATTGTACCGTTACCATAAGCTTACGAAGGTTTTACTCGCTAGCGACGACGTAAAAAAAGTCTATGCGAAATTGCACAGCGCCTCTAGCGGTCACTTGCAGAACTAGAATTTTCCATTCACTTTTTTTACGTCGTCGCTAGCGAGTAAAACAGCCGTAAACTCATGGTAACGATTAAAGATAATTGTCATTAAGCCTTCACAAGTCGCACAGTTATCAAAGAGCAAGAGAGCTATGTTGGACAATGTCCTTATTTCTGACTCTGTCAATTCCAAAAGTGGCTCTAAGAACTTAAAACATGGGAATGGTCTAATATTAAATTTTCAACTTTATTATTATTATTATTTATTTCGACCATCAGGGATCATACAAATTACAGAATTTTTGTGTTAGTAACAATTTAAATATTCTTAACCTAGTGTTAGTAAAATCATTAATCAGCATATTAACATATTAAATTCAAATATCAAATTCAATTAATCAATCTATTAACTTAAATACATTTAATTTAATTATTAGCCAGTACATGAATCATTGAGCAGTGATTCAAGTACTGACAGTCAAGCCTCGCTGCAAACATGGCCAGGACGCTGCTGGCGCTGGCCCCTATACTGCGCACCAGGGACGTGCACCGCTTGCGTATGGTGGTATAAAAGCACTCCACTCGCGCCTCAGCAAACATCCCTGACGCGCTACAGAATCGAGGCAGCCCCATCACCGCCCTGAATGCATTGTTATACTGTATGCGCAGTGCGCTGTACCTACTGTTTCCGTGTGTAGCTAATCCAGAGGCTGCTCGTGTAGAAGTTTTATGTTTTATGATTTTATACTTGACTTACTTGCTTATTATCTTCAGTCAATAGCTACCTAAAACTAGCGATTTTTAGGTCATCAGTCAGCAAAAATTCTTCACGGTTTAATGATATAACTATTTCCGGGTGGCTAGATCCAAAATTACCCACAGGCGTCGTTCACAGTATCAAGGCTACTTTCCCACCCATAGTCCGTTCCCTTTGCCCGCACAAAGACAACGGTGCCCGTGAAAAATGGCCGCCCAAAGCGACAATTAAACGTAATTTACTGTGTAACAAATTCCAGGCACCATTCCTAATAACCGTTACTATAACGGCGGTTATTATGCGCGTAAATATGCCGAGATGTACCCCGGAATTGATATGGAGCAAGTTTCCCCAGTTATCGTTTGGGTAAGAGATATGACGGTATGGATAATGCATTTCGCCACTTAGGACTTTGCGTAAAGGAAGAGTCAGAAACAATGACTAAATAAGTATACATTCTGCTGAACGGTTTAAAATAGAAATATTCATCGAACAAAATACAATATGGCTAATTTGTAAACGTCACCTAATTGTAAGCAACCATAGGTAGCCTGTTCTTTTTTTAAATCTGTCGCTTTATAATTTATTAGTCTGATAAGTTTTATCTGACCATTGCAAAATTTGCACAAAGATGAAATAAGAAACCATTATTATGCACTCTGCTGGTTTGGACGCTTCACGTTGAAAGAGCAATGAATAGAATTTCAGCTGGAAATAAATATACGTAGCTTCGGTCGCTAAAATGTAGTTCGTATGTTTTCACTTTCAAAAACTTTAGAGCTTAACTCTTTTCAGTAGAGTAATCGCCACTACTTACATATTATATTTTTTTTTACTAAAGTACTCGATAGAAGATCACTTGTAAAATAAAATATATTTTGAGTAAATAAGGTACAAATAATTACCAAATAGCACTTGCAAAGGACCATTAAATTCTATAGTCTCCCAACTCTCAGTTTGCACAAACTAGTAGCTAATAAGAATTTCATCTTTCGTGTAACTGAGCAGTAAAGAGTCCTTTGTCCAGCAACATTGTAATACCTTGCTTGAAAATTGGTACTTTCATGGCAATCTGCAATCTGTAGCAGCTTTAACAACACTTTCACCACCAGTCATTAAAATCCTTGAATAATCGACGGTTTCAAAATTGATTATTTTGACCGAACAGCCTCTTTAGAATTGTTGTAAACATTTGTTACGCCAACTTGCGCATGGTAATCTGTGTGACAAAATTTTGTTTTTGTCAATCTAAGTAAACCAATAATTATGGATTTATACACCATGGGTCATCGTTATCATTATAATCATAATCCACAGCCAAACTTAGCGGTCGGTTGTGATTGCGATCCTGCATTACACATGGAACATGGTGTCCTTGTTGTAAAGGATACATTCCTTTAAAACTTGCATTTAATTAATATAGATACTAGTTTCTTGAGTCTAGGACAACAATATTACTTAATAAGTTAATGGAAAGTTTGTCAGGTCTATTCCACCATTCGTTAAACATTTGCATTTTAACGATATCTTTTAATTAATCTTTCAGTTTTAGTTTCGACGGAAAACTTGGGAAGTGAGTGGGAGGGAATTCCCGGAGCAAAGTTTAAAAGTATTGTTCGATACTTCAGTTATTGTACGCAGTTTTAGTTTCGTTTAACTTTAAGTTACTTGACTAATAAACACGAACAAATGTCAGAACTCTATAATATTTCAATATAAATTATAGGTAGTGTATGAAGTTGAACCAAGAGCTTACTTGTGGAATAGTGAACTATAAAAACCAACAATTAATATTTCTCCTACCGATTTTCGGTTATGGCAGCCTCCAACAACAGATAGACCCCTTACACACTGCGACCATTAGCATCGATGCAGTCGCGTGTATTAAAAACACGCTTCAGCATCGCGACTCACGCACTGAACAGATTCAATATAGCATCGATGCAGTCGCGCGTTAGCATCGACGCAGTCGCCAAAATACAGCACATATTTTTTTCAATTTCTAGCGTCTGCATTGATGCTAACACGCGGTAGCATCGCGACTGCATCGATGCTAAAAGTAGCGCAGTTTGTAAAGGTTCACATTTTGCGACTGCATCGATGCTGCATCGCTACTGCAACGCTGTTAAAAGTCGCAGTGTGTAAAGGGTCTTATACGCAGGAGATGTTATAGTGTCGATGTGTGCGCAAAACGCAAGCGTACTCTCTGTTCCTTTACTCTCATTAATTCGGCGAGTCGTTAAAAAATACTATCTGTAGACAACTGTTTTAACCTGATTGAAGCAATAGCTTGAGTTTGAAGGTATACCTCAGCGTAGTCGGCTAAGGTTAATGCCTCTAAAATAGCACTCAGAGTAGCCTTAGGTTTATTCCAGTACTAAAACACAAGTAAACCAAACAGCCGGGCTTTGTGGAGTGTTACAGTGCCAGTAAACCTCAGGGATTAACAGCCAGACGTGATCGGCAGGGAATCTAGGCAGGCTAGTGTTTTTTATGAGATAAAAAAGGAAGAGGGAAATGGTTTTGAACGATAACGATCGGTTTTAAATAGGGCAAAAAAGGATTTAACATCATAATATCAACTCGACAATTACTTATAAGTCAAAGGCACTTTAAACTAAACTTAAAGTACCCCTTTTTCATAACTTATAAATACCGACACTACTATGTTTAGTCAATAGATTGAAATAACATTAAGGGCTGATTTTTCAATAGTCAGATAAGAAATATTCGTCGAACAAAATACAATACGGCTAATTTAAAAACGTCATCTAATTGTCAGCAATCATAGGTACCTGTATTTTTTTTTAAATCTGTCGCTTTATAATTTATCAGTCTGATAAATTTTATCTGACCATTGTAAAATCGGCCCTAAGTGTCAAAAATATTCACTTCATAGTCATCCCTTCTGATCAAAATGCGCATTATTTCATCTTTATGAATACAAAATATGACACTATGAGTTTTAAAAACATTTTGAACCATCTGTGCTACAGTTAGATGAAAGTGAGTAACGAAGAAAAAGAGAACATTGCCTCACATAGAGTCACAACGTTGCTATATGCAACCCATAGACTTACCTATATATGTATTTACAACCGCTTGGCTGCCTCGCATATCTCTGGTGGGAACGCAGCCGTATTTAAGGGTCAAGGGGACCGTGCCCTGAGCTGAGACAGTAGATATTTTGGAGCGACAACCATTCGCGATTATTCATTCCCCATATTGCACTAGAATGGTGGTTATTGGACGTCCGATACTTCTAATGATTTTGTGTAAATAAAAATATGCCTCTCGCACAAAAAAATAAGGGAAAAGCCGTGATTACTATCGATTAAGGTGATAAAATAACAAAGAACTTCACACTAATTAATTGAGGCAGATGACGACGAGGCGTTTGGTGAAGTGGTTGATGCTCGTGACTACCATGCCGACCGTTGCGGGATTCGAAACCCGCAAGAGGCAAATGTTTGTGTGATGAGAACGAACTTTTGTACCTGAGTTATGGATGTTTATAAAAATGTATTTTTGGGAGACGCTCCCGTCATAATAAGTGTCTGGTATTCGTTACACAATGAAGAAAATCGGTGTGTTACATGACGCATATTTATTTCTTCCATCTATACAGTTACATATAGTTTTAAATAAAATTTTCGTCTTTAGTTTTTCTTATAAATTGTTTCATGACTGTATTGTACGAGTATATCAACTGAACTGCAAGGATTGCAACCATTACACTCGAACGATTAAGTTCAAGTTTGATTGATGAAAACCGCATTCGCCGCAGTCGGGCAACTTGTCCCGTCGAAAGCCGAAGCAAACCTTTGGCTATGTTTGCTTGCTAAACTAGAGCGATAAAGACCATTCTCTGGTCTGTAATACAGAAATAGTATCGTGGACTTGAAACTTTACAATAAATGAAAGTAAAATTAATACTACGACTAATAATTACTTATAGGCTTTTTTATAGCAATTCGTATTACGTTTTCGCGTGATATTTATAATATTATTATAATAGTAAAGTAGGCCTGTAACATCCCACTGCTGAGCAAAGGCCTTACCTCAACTATGAGGCAGTTTGAGCCATACTCCACCACGCGGGCTCAGTGCGGGTTGGTGGAGGGGTGTTTGCAAGGCAAGCGACTAACCCTGCTGTCAGATGTTATCAAGCCGCACGTAAGGCTTCTGACTAGGCTTAACGACTAATATCAATCGATGTTAGCCAGGACCAACGGCTTAACGGTGCCTTTAGAAGCACGGAGATGCTCGTGATGTACGTTACTTATATGGTCGGAATGGTCACCCATCCAAACACGACCGCGTCGTAGGTTGCTTCACTTTGGTATCACTACCAAAGCGCTGCTACCACTGCGCTACGAGCACCACAATATTATTATAATAAAACAACAGAAATATTAATAATATTCGTACTATTGTAGTATAATTGTAGATAATATTATTATATTAATTATCAATATAATACGTTGACACTGAGTCGGAATTGAGCTGCCTGGAAATTGAACGGCTAAAGTTGGATCGCACTTCGCCCCCTGAGCGGTAACCTGTTATTTGTACATTATTCTCGGGTCAGTGTCAGGTTGATGTGCAAACTTTTTGCAACTATTACAAACATGTCCAATCTTACAAAAAGCCGATCACCGATCGCTAACGGACGCCTAATGACCCGAGCGGCCCCGCAGCGGGCTCGCCGCGTAATCGCTGCGATTTGTCACACGTCGCCGGCTATTGATCAGGGGAGGGTTTGATTGATTTTAATTGATAGATTAGGAAGGTTGTTGATACTGTTTGAATTCAAGTTAGGTTATATTTACTAGCTAGGTTATAACTTTGTGTCCAGGAATTTCTAAAATACTTATCTTGCATAGTTGATACCATAAACCCGTAATTTAAAGGCAGAAGGTATCATTTTCTCATGTTTTATGAAGTTTTAAAATAAACTCCAGTACTTGCAAGCGAATTCACCTCAAAAATCAGAATCAATAATTTTTCTCCTCATCTAACATTTAATGTGGGTACATAAAAAGCACTTTTAAACGCGCACATGAAACGTTATTGCCTCTCAAATTTAGGCAAAACCAAAATAAGTGGCTAATAAACGTGAGAGTTTCGATGCTGTAAGGCAAAATGAACAGCCAGCTAGTGACTGACACATGTCCCACATAATATAACTTGTAACGTAGACAAGAAATATATGAAGAAGGCAGAATAAGTTACAGGCACGTAATATTTAGGGTTGTGCAGCCGAATATCAAAAAACGGAACCCTTATAGTTTCATCAAGTCTGTCTGTCTGTCTGTCCGTCCGTATGTCACAACCACTCTATTCTGATATTATTAGTATTACACAGTTGAAACTCAGTAGGTAGATGTATCCTGTAAACCGCTTAACGTTTTTTTTGTCGAACCGTTTTAATTAAAATGGCATCGAGGTTCCTAAAACCATTTTTTCTAAAAGTCATACGTTTGAGAGATTAGATTAGAAATTAGTAAAATGCCCCCCCCCCCCCCCCCCCACCTAACTTTTGGACTAAGCCAGTGTAAATTTTGGTTCGGACGAGATCGAACTAATAGTTTTTTAGATAGAACACATTTTCATTAACCGCAAACGGAGCAAAATGGATCTCTAATTCAGTTACAGTTGGCACGAAACCCTCAGTGCGCATGTCCGACTCGCACTTCGCCGGTTTTGGTTACTTATTCAAAGGTAGCAATGTAGGTCTGACAATAGGTCGTCGTAGACTATAATACTAGCCGTTCATCGTAAGATCAGACCTATCAAACACGTCACCTACCTCTCGCTTCCCGAGGGGCCCTATTTTTGAATCACTCGCTTCGAAATGGCAAGTGATATTCGTGTGACAACGAGTTTTTTTCTATGACTTTTAATTCATCTTCAAATGAAAATCACTCGCCATCTTGAAGCGAGTGATTCAAAAACAGAGCTCCAGGTCACCCGCCCGCGTTCGTACACAGTTCATTGACCATTTCATGTCAATGCAGTTCATTTTAAGGGGTCCGTAGCCGAATGGCAAAAAACGGAACCCTAATAGTTTCGTCAAGTCTGCTGTCTGTCCGTCCGTATGGCACAGCCACTTACTTGACGAAACTATAAGGATTCCGTTTTTTGCCATTTGGCTACGGAATCCTTAAAAAGGAAACTCATAAAAAATCTAAATCAATCTTAATAACAAACACTATGACACGAGACTTCTCCAGTTGCTGACTGGACAAAAAATAATTGTAATTTGTGTATAGTAATATATAACAACTTACCCGAGGAGCTAAAAATAACTTGCAGGAAATGTATTTGAGCAAAAGTTAGTTGACTGGTTATTAAAAGAGTTTTTTTATAGTGTACAAGACTATTTTAATAATTTTGATAGTTAATGTTTTATAAATAGTTTAATATTTTTTTATATATATAATGTTACATTTACTGACTTAAAATTCATGTCATTGTTAATTAAATTTTATGACATCTTTATTTCAATTTTGACATTATGTGATCAATCATTTTAAACGGACTTATTTATTACTTTGTTAAAATGATTATTAATATTTGCACGCCTGCATGCACGCTGAATACAATTACTACCTACTTTTCAGATCTGCAGTTTGTAACTTGCATACTCTTGTGTATTATGGCAAATAAATGATTGATTTGATTTGATTTGATAAGCCTGAAATCTATACTAATATTATAAAGCTGAAGAGTTTGTTTGTTTGTTTGAACGCGTTTATCTCAGAAACTACTGGCGATTTGAAAAAATATTTTGTCGTTGGATAGTTCATTTATCGAGGAAGACTTTAGGCTATATTACATAAAGATACGACTCATAAGACCACATCAGCAATGAAAAATGTTGCGAAAACGGGAGAAAGATATTCCTTTTGAGAGCTTCCGCTGCGTACGCTGCGAAAACCGCTTAAGTTACACAAATATCATGTATGACAGGATTGTTCAGCATTAAAAGTACTATAATAAAGTCCGCGACAGCATAATGTCTATCTTTTATGGTTGACTTACTACAACCTATTTTATGTTAATAAATTTGTAAAAAAATAATGCCTTATTTTTAAAGGTGTATTATACACACAGGTATTTATTCATATCAAAATAAATACATTCATCATCACGAGCATTTCATTTAGAACAAAGTTGCCCTGTATATCATTTAAATTTAATAACTATCTTAGGAGCTATCACAGTTTTAACATAACTCCACACCAAAATAATGTTCGCAGCTAAAGTACGACGTGCGCTTGCGCTAATCTATACTAATATTATAAAGCTGAAGAGTTTGTTTGTTTGTTTGAACGCGCTAATCTCAGAAACTACGGGTCCGATTTGAAAAATTATTTTTACGTTGGATAGTCTATTTATCGAGGAAGGCTTTAGGAAATAAAACATCACGCTGCGACGGGAGGGGAGGGAGCAAACTCAAAACGCGCGGACGTAGTCGCGGGGGACCGCTAGTAATATTATAAAGCTGAAGAGTTTGTTTGTTTGAACGCGCTTCTCTCAGGAACTGCTGGACCGATTTGAAAAAATATTTCTGTTTTGGATAGCTTATTTATCGAGAAAGGCTTTAGGGTATAAAACATCACGCTGCGACGGGAGGGGAGGGGGCAAACTAAAACGCGCGGACGAATTCGCGGTGGACCGCTAGTGATATTATATACAAGAAAATGCGCTGACTGGACTAAGCGTAATCCAGCTTTCTTTCAAATGCTTGCACGCGCTATTTTCAGCTACACACTCAGATTAGCTAGCTTTTGCAAAACTGTTTCAAATGAACTAGCTGCTCCCATCAACCTCTGTCATCGCGGAAATCGAAAAAAGTCATGCGGCGGCGAATTAAAATGGAAATGTGTTAAATGGCCGTCCCCGGCTTCGCCATTAGCATGTAATTTGTTTGGCTCAGCCTGGATTACCCGACTGTGGGGAGAGAGGCCATGTTTATTGGCTCTTGAAATCTATTTATTAAAAGGGCCACTTGATTTATCGGCGTTTTACGCAGATAGTCCGGAGTGTTTTTGAGGAAAACTGTTTTTTGAGAAAAGAAAATCCATTCCGTTTTCTTCATTATTATTTTGAAGTGTTTATTTGGTTCCAACAAATGATAAAATTGGGGTATAGCTAGCTTGGGGATTAAGGCCCGATTTTGCCAAAATCGTAAATAGAATATTCGTCGAATAAGATACTAAACGCCTATTTTGAAAATAACACTTAATTGTCATAAATAATTTATGTAAAAGTATTTTTAAAATCGTTCCTTAGTACTATAGATTAAAATAGTTGTTAGTACCTTTTTTACAATTTCTGTATCTTCAATTTGTGATTTTCGTCTCTGTAATGAGTTCAGCATCTCTTTCTGATAAAACTTTAATTCTTATCTACAGGGAATAAGTAAGGAATTAGTATTTTTGCGTCGCAACCGATTCGCTGAGTCAGCACATTTAATTTTGGCGTGTCGTTACCGCGCTAACCTTATCGCTACTTGTCTCAAATCCCATTACCAGAGATGCACCACTATCGATAGTTTGATTTATCGATACTCCACTTTAAAAAATTTGAAGGAGTCACCCAACATTCATTCGTTTGCTCAAAAGCTGTGTCGCTTACAAATATGTATGCAATTTTCGATAATCTACAGACCATATTTCCCGTAGATCAAGTGTGAACTAACAGCGCCACTTTTTTTGTTAGCCGAGTACGTAATGTCACCCTGACAATATGTGGGTGCCTTATTCGATTTCAATGAAAACGCAAATACTTAATTGTCCCGAAGCAGAGTGGTATAAAGTCTATTCTTCTTTTCTTGACGAAAATTGCAAACAATCTTTTTGTTATTCTTAAAATAAAATAAATTTAGTATTTGTTTTGCTTGTTTTGTCTAATTAAGTGATCTATAATGATCTCAGTGTTTACGGGTGAACAGCTTATGTAAGTTCTGAGTTTTGTGTTTATATCACTTAAAAAATTAATCATTTTGGTAAAAAAAAGACAATGAACGGACTTTATATTGGGCCGTATATAAGTGCCCCCAGTAGGTCTATATGCAGAAATAAAATATTTTCTATGATTTGTATGAGAACGCTTCTTAGTAAAATGTTCGACTTCCAAAACATTAACGAATTTCAAAAGTTCGTATGTCGAATGAACAAATATTTACACTGTATCCCTATACTATAGTTTCGTGGATGATTTCGCAACACTACGAAACTTTAATTTTATTATAATTGTCTGGATGTCATATGTACCTTATTGCTTCATGTAATATAATGTGTAGCCTGATTATAAATAAACAGTACATCAACTATCGATTTCCTCCTTTGGACATCACTACCCATTACCCTGGCTCATTAGTCTCTCGCGATGGTGGAAAGGCAGATAGAAAAGCAGGTAAAAAGCAGCATCCATGTTTTAGCTGCAAAAAATAAAAGCGCACTTAAGCAGGAATGTACAGCGCATCTGACTGAAATGTTTTTCGTGTGATCAGATAAATTCGTCGGGGAAACAGGCTTTAGTGGGATGAGCATTGTTGTCTAAGTTTATGTATTTTAACATGAATTGCACTTGTAAAAAGCTACTGTGTGAGACAAGGAATCGAACCCTGTACGCACTTGCAAAATTTATCAGGCTTGCCAATGTGTGTGTATAGGCACAGAAAATATAATAGTACTGTATAGGCATGCGCCCGGATAGTGTAAGACACAGGGTTCGATCCCTTGTCAGACACAGTTGTTTTGAACAAGTACAATTTATGTTATTAAGTTTGTGCAGTGACTAAACACTATAAAAACTAAAAATGATTTTTTTTATGTATTTTCTTTTTCTATTTGAATAGTTTTTTTCTGTCTTACATTCCGTTAAAGTAATGATGAGACGCGAACAAATAACCAAATTAATATACCTATACACGACAACTACTTTTGACAATCCCTGTCCTCAATAAAGTCCAACTCCGCCCACCCATCGGCTTAATATGAACTCCTGTTATTGTTTAAATACTACATCCTACGTAATCAATCACTTACAAAACTTTATAACAACATAATCACTTATCTATCTTTACTCCTGATATTGCTTGAATACTAAATCCTACCTGATCAATCACTTACAAAACTTTATTACAACATTATCACTTATCTATCTTTACGTAGCTCGTTTGTTAGTTTGAACGCGCTAATCTCAGGAACTACTGGACTTTTTTTTTGTGTTGGATAGCTTTTTATAAATAATAAATATTTGATAGCATCGCATACATTGCTCCGAAGTCCGAACCCAAACTAAGTAGCTAAAGCACTTGTGTTATGGAAATCGGAAACAACGGTGGTGTACCACAATACCCAGACCCGAGACAATATAGAAAAGATCGTTTTCTATATTGACCCGACCGGGAATCGAACCCGGAGCCTCACGAGATGGCGACGCTTGAAACCAGCGTGCTAGCCGCTCGACCACGGAGGTTGTCACGTCGCTTTTTTATCGGGGAACACACGCTGTGACGGGAATGGAGGGAGCCAACGCAATACGCGCGGTTGCAGTGCGGGGAATCGCTAGTCTAGTCACTCATGTAATGGTATCAGCGTGGTTAGGATCGCTAAGTCCACATTATTATCCATCTGCTTTATAATGAAATGACTTTATTCGACACAAAGTACAATAAATGAAAGTAAAAAATAACTATCGAATCGAGTTGAATATAATAAGTAATTGTGTCAAAAAGGTCCCCGCTCAGCATAATTCGTGACAGCGCGAGGTACTATGTTACGATACTGGTATTCTACGGGAATCCTTTCGAACACACATAAATTGATAAGAGAAAAAAAGACAAAATAATAATAATCATGTTATCATCAGCCATAAAATATAAAATATAAAAAATAACAATAAATGACATGCCACTGTAAAAATAAAAATGAATAAATATATATTAATTATATGGATTGCACATTCATTATTCAGCATTTAAAATATAAAATACGAGACGATAAAAAAAATAACAAAATTAAAAATAATAAAATATCTTTAAACGCATGGCACTGCCGCTGCACTACGATTTATATTATTTATGATCAGACCTTTCATGATACACCGTCACGTTATTCGTGTTTTCAAAACCTGGCTGCTTATTCCAGGCTGTGCCTACCTATCGTTGATTGTTTATTCAGCGGAGCACGCCGTTTCTTAATTAAACCCAAGACGTGGGCTGCATTAGGCGGTGACAAACGCATTAATTCTACCAGATATGAATCTTGATTGGCCCCAAGTTAATTGGTCAGGAATCAACCGCCATTTTCAGGGAAAAGATTGAAGGTGTCTCCGTCTCGATCCGGGAATTACTGTTGCTTGGGATGAGTTTAATTTTGTTATCAGACCAATTAAGTTAAGCCAAGTTAAAGCTCACGTACCAATAAAAGATACAAATGAAAATAACAGTGCCTTGGCGAAGTGTCTAGAAAAATTCGCATTGACCAAACTATCTTAACTTCACTGCGAATAATTTAATGAGTTTTTGACAAAGATAAATATCTATTATCATCATCCATATCAAAATCTTTACGAATAACTTCTTGCGTAGACCAGAGTTAACATCTAACTCAAGGTAAAAGGGACAATACGTCTTGCAGTTTCTGTAATCATCAAAGAAACTGACAGGAACAGAATAATGGCTTTTAACCCAGAGATAGCTAACTCGGGTCTTGATATCATTTATGTGGACTTGCACACGATTATTTAACCCAGGGTTACGCTAACACTGGATTAAATCTTCCTTCTGTCTCTGTCAACGTCAAATAAACTGACCAAGACAGAAGGATGATTTCATCCAGGATTAGCGTAATTCTAGGTTAAATCATCATGTGCAAGTAGGCCTTAACTGAATTGGTACAAAATAGACTCGAATCCAGACAGCTGGTGGCGGCTTGTTTGTCGGCTAGTAACTCTGGTTTGAGTGAAGCTTAGCCTAATTTCAGGTTTAGCTGCACTTAGAACGGATTAACCGTTGCATTGGCGCATTGCAGTTGGCTAATGCCTTTCATTGCATTCTGGGGACTGAGTAGTATAATGTGAGTCAATTTAGTTGAAAAAATTGAAAATACTTCATAGGTGACATCAACTTGGATTGTGGATTGTATTCCGAGCCAACTTATATAGTTGAAAGTTATAAACCGGCTCGATGGCGCAGCGGTTACTTAGAAAGTCGAACCTTAAAGCAACGGCTGCGCCAGAGATCCCGGTTTCGATCTCCGGGTCGGGTCAAAAAAAAAGTATTTTCGGCGTGGTAGGTATCATAATTTAAATAATGCTTTATAGTTCTTGAAGACCGATATTGCTATTAAAAAAATTAAATTATCTTGACGCAAGTTTTAGGGTTCCGTAGCCGTATGGCAAAAAACGTAACCCTTACAGTTTTGTCCAGTTTTTCTGTCCGTCCATATGTCAGCCACTTTATTCTGAAACTATTATTATAACTATAGTAGAAACTTAGTGGGTAGATGTATCCTGTTAAGGGCTTTACGTTTCTCATACAAAGATAATGATATTTAAAAGGGGCTCCCATACATGAAACTAAAATCTCTATTTTATTGTTGTCATACCTATACCTATGGTAGGTCTTTTAAAATGACATCGAGGTTTCTTAAACCATTTTCTCTAAAAGTCTAACTTTTGAGAGGTAGACGCTTCCATAGTGGTAAAATGGGCGTCCCGCCATGTAACTTCTAAACTAAGCCAGAGTAAATTTTGAAAAAAATACATGATTTAGATCTTGACAAAGACTTTCAAAGACCGAGATTGAACTATATCCTCCTGAGGCCCGAGTATTATAAAGCTTGGTAACCTTTGTGGCCCGCAGTCCTACCAATAGGACCAAAACTTTGTAGTCGTGCAGACCCAGCAGCCTTTAACCCATTTTATTAAACTTAGAAAAGTTATTGCTCAGCCATTGTTTCAGGGAATGTTAGGAATCATCTAAAGATACTTTTTATGATCGTCTAATTTCAAAATTTTAAGTTCTACTGGTAGGAACTTGGGTTACACATAGGTGTGAGTAATTAAGATATAGTATATTTTAAGATTTTGAATAGTAAATACAAATGCATTGTTTTTGTTTTAATCCTAATGCTCTTTATTTTACTTATTTATAAAATTATCAGCCTTTTTGACAGTCATATTATCTACTCTTTCTCGGACTTCTGCATTCATTAAGTCATCTCGAAACTATAATATGCTTTTAAGTCTCAAAACAAAAATGCTATCGAAAACCATCTTATTATTATTATGGTATTATTGGCTTGTATGTAAGAAGATATAAATGAAGATTAGTTTTCATCTTTGACTATATCTTCGTCTTCTTAATCTTTGTCATCGATTTCTGAATAACTAAGAGCAATTACATTTTCTACGTTATTTAAACCGGTAAAAATGTTTTACTTTCAAGAATTGTGTAAGTAGCTTTTCATATTTTATATAAGAATTTAAAAATAGTAGTCACTGTAATCCTTTATCCTACCCGTAGGACATAATTTTCAAAAACACTTGTTTTGTAAATAATCGAAGAAATCCTCAATTCGATTATACCATTTTGTCAAGCAGTCATTGAAAAGCATAATAAATTCACCTAAATATCAGTAATAACTAGCATTTTTATACTAATTTCAAATTACCTCACCACTTTTGGCAAATAATTTTGCTACCTGTTGCCTTGACCAAATAACTATTAGCAAACAAATTTACTGATGTGTCAAGAAACAAACACGCACTGAATTTGCCGTAGTAAATGCAATTATGCTGACGCTTCTGAAATGTATGAATTAGTATTGTTGTAGATTATTTTTAGATGATGGTTTTATTTTGACTTTGATTTATTTTTGAATTTTGTATAAGTTTAGTAATTATTGTTAAATTATGTAAGCCTTAAATAACTTGTGTAAGCTCTATTTAGCCTGAGATACAGGTTTATCCTAGTTCAGATAAATAAGAGAATGCACTTAGTAATTAATTTTAAGATCTATGATGTAGCTCAGGACCAATGAATTTTAATAAACAATTTATTTATTTATTTATTTTACGTGAACCTAACACTGTGCCCCCGAATTTTGATTTAATGATGTTTCTTTTTTTTGTTTGTTTGTAATTTTGGCAATCTGGTTAGTAATTTATTCACTTACAAATGCAGACTCATGAACTTCATCTGGTGCGATATTTTATATAGAAATGTCACGATTTCCAATAAGTCCTACTGGTAGGACTGTGGATCACCATTAGTTTTTTGGTTTGGTATGTGATTGCTGGGTTTGAATGACTATTTCAATTAGTCCTAATGGTAGGACTATGGGCCTTAAGAGGAGTAGTTTTTGAGATAGAGCATATTTTCAATAACGGACTCGAGCACTGAGGGTTCCGTGCCAACTTAAACTGAATTATGGGATTCCCTTACTTCCACTTAATTAAATACCACAAATACTGTTGACAGCAAACATAACTTTGTAACGCTTAACGGAAATTGAAAGCAAAATAATTTTATGAATTTCAACATAACTTTGTTTTTCATAGTGTTTGTATGAAGAACAAAGTTATGTTTGCGGTTGTTGAAAATGTGCTTTACCTCAAAAACTCCTCGTTCGATCCCGTCCAAACCAATTTTTGTTGAGAGTTTGTATTAAGAACTACATTATATATATTTTTTCAAAATTTAGACTCGCTTAGTTTAGAAGTTAGATGGGGAGGGAGACGCCCATTTCACCACTTTGGTAGCGTCTACCTATGAAACGGTAGACTTTAAAAGAAAATGGTTTTAGAAACCTCAATGTCATTTTGAAATACCTATCCATAGACATCCCACACGATAGGTTTTTTTTTTTTGGTTTTAGTTTTATATATGGAAGCCCCCCCCCTTTAATATCATTATTTTTTATTTTGTGTATAAGAAACCTAAAGCAGTTAACAGAATACATCTTCCTACCAAATTTCAACAGTGTAAATGCATTAAGTTACACAATACAGTGGCTGTGACATACGGACGGACAGACAGACAAACAGACTTGACGAAACTATAGTTAGTATAGTTTAGTATATTAGTATAGTTTTTCCCATTTGGCTACGGAACCCTAAAACAAAGTTATATTTGCTGTCAACTAAATATTGTAGTATTTTGGCTAAGTGGAAATAAGTGGATCTCAAATTCAGTTAAAGTTGGCACGGAACCTTTGGTGTGCGATTCCGACTCGCACTTGGCCGGTTTTTTCAACGGCGCGGCGGGACAATCAAAGAACTGTAAATTAAAGAGATTTGTGGAGCTGAACTGAGCTGCAAAGATAAGAGGATAATTAGCAGCTTTTTAAACCTCTGGCTCTTGCAGTCAATTATGAAGGCTGCAGATTTTAGTTGGTGGAAATCCTTCATCTTTGCCGGGTAAAGAAAGTTTGCGCAGTTACAACTACTAGAATTTAGGAAGTTTTTAACTTCGACCTGTAAAGAACTATGGAAGTAAAAGAGAATCTAAGAACGTCTTTTGGAGATCCCTCATCTAAGTGTTTCGTGTTTTACGTAAGAAATTAATCTCATTTTAGCTTTGATGTTTAATTTACAATTAAGTTCTGGATTTTCACATAGTAACACCTTAATTGAAGTTAAGATATTTTTTAATGTAATATGACCTAAACCAATATTAGTATTGTTGAATACAATGTTTTATCTTTCAAATAAAAAAAGCGATCTGCGGCAAAACTCCAATAATATAAAGATGTTTAATGTTTCAAATAAAAATGCGATCTGCGGCAAGGCTCCAACAATATGAAGCCACGAATTTCAGAAAATACGTTACACGCAAATTGATAAAACTGGAAGTACCTCCTAACTCCTAACGTTTTGAACCAAGTTTTCCATCAGAAAACTAACAATTGGAGCTGGAGCGCCACACAGCCATCTTCAATACCAATAACGGTTTTTCCATCTCAATCGCATCGCGTGCATACTGCATTCACAAATATAAATGTATCTAGTAGGCCCACCTAGCTTCAAGTCATGTAGACTAGACACTAGTAAATAATGATCCATTTAGTAAAGATGCTTTTTTATTTGAATTTTGATCGATTTAGGGGCCATCCATTAATCACGTGAGGCTCAAAAAGGGGGGGGGGAGTATGGAAAACATCACGAAACATTATGAGGGGGGAGGGGGGGGGGTCTCGTTAGACATCACGTATATTAATTTTATTAATTTTTTGTCAAAAAGCGCTATTTCTGAACTGATTTTGAACGGCGCGAACATTTGAACGATTTGTTGTCACAAACCTCTTTGCCAATAACAACTGCCAGTGAAGAAGAACCTTTACCAGTTGTAACCTTAAATAAAAGTCTTGCAACTCCGTGGGACGAAGACAACATTAACTAATTATTCATTAACTTTATTGCAAATACATATTGATTACATGTTTTTCGAATAACCATTTTTTAAATATATTTTTCCAGTCAAAAATAGTCTTAACATAGACTTCCAATAAAATTCACGTAATCCAGGAGGGAGGGGGGGGAGTGGTCCCAAACCTCACCAAATACCACAAAGGGGGGGGGGGGGGTTCAAAAAATGAGAAAAACGACCTTACGTGATTAATGGACGGCCCCGTAGCATACTTATAAATATATCATTCAGCTCTCAATCACATATTAAACGAGATTATTGCAACGACAACGAATTAGTTATTTCTTTTGTTATTTCTCTAAAGAAATGATCTAAGATCCTTTGTAGAGATGTTATGGCGCTAGCTCTCGTATCATAAATAAAAAACCGGCCAAGTGCGAGTCAGACTCGCGCACTGAGGGTTCCGTGCCAATTTTAACTGATTAAGGGAATCCACTTACTTCCACTTTGCTCGAATACCACAATATTTTGTTGATAGTAAATATAATTTAGTTTTTCATAGTGTTTGTATGAAGAACAAAGTTATGTTTGCGGTTGTAGAAAATTTGCTAAATTTAAAAAACCACTTGTTCGATCTCGTCCAAACCAATTTTCGTTGAAAGTATTCATTGAGATCTTTATCATATACTTTTTTCAAAATCTACACTCGCTTAGTTTAGAAGTTAGAAGGGGGAGGGGTGACGCCCATTTTACCACTTTGGAATCGTCTATCTATCAAACGTTAGACTTTATAACCTGTATGTCATTTTAAAACCTATCCATAGACACCCGACAGGCATTGGTTTGACAAAAAAAAAAAAACGATATGGCAATGACTCATCTGGGCTATGAGTTAGTTTGAACCATTGTGTTTGCAAGGCAAGCGTAAAACCTTGATATCACTTGTTATCAAGCCGCCGATGTCATAACGCCTCTGGCTAGGCTCAAATAAATATATATGTCTATATACATATAAATTGCACTTGTAAAAAGCAACTGTGGCTGTGTGGCAGACGAGGAATCGAACCCCGTGTCTAACGCTATCCGGGCGTATGCCTATACCATTCTGCCACCGTCACATTATCAAGCCTGTTGAATTTTGCAAGCGCTTACTTTAACGCGTAGGCTGCGTGCGTGCGTGCGTGTAGTTGCTTTTTACAAGTGCAATTTATATTATTAAGATTGTATACTGACAAAACACTTTAAATAAACACAAAAAATAAATTATATATATACATATTATAAGGTCATTTGTCCTGTCCTGAGACGTAGTTTCTTGAATTCGAAAACATATTCCCCTATTTAAAACAAAAAATAAAGGTTACAAGTTGTTTAAATTCAAAATTATTTGCGGACCTAGGCAAAGCTTGCATCTTAGTCCCCTTTTTAGTCTTGGTCTGCTGAGTCCTTCTTCATTGGCACCCGGTGCGCATTACGCTACTTTAAATTGGAAAATTGAATGCACTCCCTCGTCCGCGCGATATCTCCTTCATACTTGAAATGGGTTCATTGTTTGCTTCTTTATTATTTTTACTCTGGGCCAAATTCAGAGTGTCCCAAATTCCTCTTCAAAACGGTTACTCTTTTTAATGGTTTATACCACTCACGATGAAATAAGGAACCAAAAATTTGCGCACGGGCGGGACTTGTGCCAGCATCTTCTTGGCTTACCGGGCCAAACGCTCTACCAATTAAGCTACCGTGCCGTCTATCCGACCTTGCGCAATTTGTGGTCTTTTACGGATACGTCATTACATTAAATTTTTGGTTTCTTATTTCATCTTTATAATACAAAGGGTGTTGTTTTGGTCAGTGACATCCAATTTAGGGATGATAATATGAGCTATTCTTATTCAATTTAAAAAGGTTTTCTGTGAAATTTTAGCAAGTTTTATAAAAGAAAACCTCTTCACAACATTTACAAAATTCTAAACGAATAGGGAAACTCGTACTTACCCTCGCGCGTATCTACGAAGTACTACGCCGTAGCTAGTAAGCTGCGAAGAGGCGAACAGTACCGTTACCATGAGTTTACTCGTATAACGGTTTTACTCACTAGCGACGATGGACGATGTAAAATAATAACAAGTAAAATACGGTACTGTACCGTTACCATGAGTTTACTCGCTAGCGATGACGTTACTTTTTGTATGGAAAATTTTAGTTCTGTCGGTGACCGCTAGAGGCGCCGTGCAATTTTCCATAGACTTTTTTTACGTCGTCGCTAGCGAGTAAAACCGTCGTAAACTCATGGTGATGGTACTGGCGTTGGTAATAATAATAATAAATATTCGTTATTGCACAAGTAAGGACACAAGAAACAATAAAGTTACAGACAAATCATTTGTACAATATTGGCGGTCTTATCGCTGGTATCGGCTTGGTAGTTTTGACTCGCTAGTATCGCAAAAATAAATTGATTTTGGGGATGTCCTCCATTTTTTTTTGGCAATAGTATCGTTTGTACGACCACTCCTGAATCGGGCGTTGCTGACCAAAACAACACCGTGTATGTATATTCTTATGGTTAATAACTATCATCATTATTATCAGCTGAAGTACGTCCACTCCTGATCGAAGGCCTCTCCCGCAAAGGTGGCATAGATAATTATAAATAATAATACTAGTATAAGGTACAGTTAGCTATTCAAGTAACTTTTTAGTACCATGGTACAGCACACCAAAAAAATCCTTAAAGTTTAATTCAATTCAATTTTTTATTTCAGACATCAGTCCATACATTTGAAATAGAAAATAGGAAATATAGCCAGCTATTAACACTTAATACACCACAGAACGAATAAAAACAAAATAAAATAAAATAACAGCACTAAAACACACTTTTACATCACATGCAGCCGAACCCACTGCCTCATGTAGGGACAATCTACACGCCCAGCTATAACGCGCAGGATGCTATTGGAACTTCCACGGATACGGCTCAGCATCGAGGCTGCTCTCTTCCGGAGGATAGCATGAAAGCCATCAGTATGGGCTTCGGCGAACATAGCCGATGCACTGCAGCACCGTGGCAGCCCCAACAGCACCCTGAATGCGTTGTTGTATTGCACACGCAAGGCGTTGATGGCCTTCTGCGTGTAGCTGACCCACAGGTTGCACGTGTAAAATGACTGACAAAAAGCCTTAAAAAGTATCACTTTAACGGGTTCCGTACATCGTGCGAACCTGCGAGCCAGCATATTGCATCTTACCGCCAACGCCCTGCGCTCCCTCTCAATGTCCTCATTATCAGAGAGGTCTTCAGTAACCCAGTGACCCAGATACTTAAACCGCGACACCTGCTTAAGAGCAAGACCACCAACACAAACCTGAGGTACTGTTGTGATCTTATGACCACGGGTCTTAAACATTAGTAGTTCGCTCTTTTTCGCATTGTATCTGAGTCCGTGGGCACCGGCATACTCCTCACATATCTTCAGGAGCTTCCGAATTGCACTTACCGAGGGAGCCAGCAGGACCATATCGTCCGCATAACTTAGATTATTTATCTGTTTCCCATCTATGGAGCATCCGATTCCGGTACCGCTGAGTTCCTCGATAAGCCCATTCATGTACAGATTAAACAATCTCGGCGAGGTTTGCCCCCCCTGCCTCACCCCGCACTTCAATCTGTACACGTCGGATACCTCTCCGGCCCATCGTACCACATTTGTTGGATGTTTGTACCAATAGTCAAAAATATCGACTTTTTCACTGGGGAGACTAGTATCAGTCCTCATTTTGTCCCATAGTAACTCATAGGACACCAGATCGAAGGCCTTCGATAGGTCCAAGAAACACGCATAGACCGGCGTCTTCCTATCAGTATAGTACCGGACGGTATGCTTTAAGCTCAATATGGCAGTCTCTGTGGACAATTCAGACCTAAATCCGAATTGTGCATCATTAAATTTTAAATGGCTGTTCAAGACACGATCGAGCAAACCGTCCAGCACCTTCGCTACTATTGTGGCCAACGAAATAGGCCTATAATTACTTTTATCACAAGAGTCTCCAGTCAGATTTTAAAAATAGTCCTATTGTTTTAATTTAGTGAGGACAAAGCCAGCTATATCTCTATTGGCAATGTTTTAACTGACAGACCTAACGCGGGGCTTATACCTAACCCAATCGGTATAGCAATCATTTTTATTTATTTTAATAATCATAGCACACAAAAGAGATATTAATAAAAAAAACATGAATACTTAAATATAACATTGAGAGTAAGAGTTTTCTTATTAAAAACAATTTTTAACCAAAGAACGCTACGGGTGTAAATTACGAATATAATATAGAAATAATTTTTGACTTCGTGAATGTATTTTAGAAGAAACTATTAAAACCGACCAAAGACTCGCACTCTAAGGGTTCCATGCCAATTGCAAACTGAATTAGGGGTCCAAATAATTCTATGTTACGAAAATGCCACAATATTTTTAACAGCAAAGATTTGCAAAGCAAACTTTGTTTTTCATAGTGATTGTCAAAGACAAAGTTTATTTGCGGTTGTTGAAAATGTGCTATATCTCAAACACTACCGGGGTGATCTCGTTCAAACTAATTTTCCTTGGAAGTGTTTGTTAAAATTTACATCATGTTTTTATTCCGGAATTTTCACTTTCTTAGTTTAAAAACTTTTCAACTATTCCAAATAGCGTATTGCAATTGCATTGCGATCGCTTGACATGACATAATAACCCTTCCGGTCCTCACTTCAGTTCAGAAACGACCCGCCCCGCGGCAACCCTCGTCTCAATTAACGCACAAAAGGCAAAAACTCCTTTGATGACACCGCCCTAATTAATTCTCGCTAACGCCAGTTCCCTTGAAATTAAAATTAAATGCTCATACTCGTGGTTCGCAGTGCGTTAAGATGTGGGGCAATTAGAAACTTAACTAATTCATGGGTCCTACACGGAAACTAACTAGTTGAAATAATAAATACGAGTAAATTGCCTTGAAAATGGTCTCACCCGGAAAAGCCTTACGGTGCGTATTGCAATCTTGCTTTTAAAATTATTAAGCTGCTCTAGGCGCGTATTGCGATGCAGTTTTGATAGGATAGCGGCTCAGCTTAAAAATACTTGCCTGTTAGCAGAGAATGGAGCACGAATTCGGCCATTTGTAACTTACTACCAAAATTCGGAAATCATAAATTAAGCCGCCAATTCTGTCGCCACATAGCTGGATCGAGAAAAAAGGCAATCATGGTCTTACATAGGGAGTAGAATGCAGATCATATTTGAACACCATAAATGTAACGACCTGTTGAAGACTACCGTGCGCAGGCGGATCAATTGGCATTGCGTATATTCGCGGTCGAAATATGGTTGCTTAAACGTAATACGTTTCACAACCTGTAAACATTTATGGAATGAAACAAATTTGGTGCCATTCGTTTACATAAATCCTAAAGTAAGCTTGTAAATATATATGTATATATATGTTTCAGTAAATATAAGGACCTATCCATTCACTTTTATGACAAATAATAATAATAATAATAATAAATCATTTAATAAAATTTTTTAGTAACATTAGGAATTCACAGCTATGTTAGTAACTAAAATTATATTTTACATTGAAATCAAATTAAATCAATTAAGAGACATAAATTAAATTACAGTGAGACATTAATTAAATAAACTTAAATCATATTAAATTAAAAACAAAATAAAATTTACTATTTTGCAGCCAGGTTCGTTGGTCTCACTTGAATAGTTATCAAGTGCCTCAGAAAAACCCCATCGAACCTGTCTGCAACAGTTCGTAGAGCGCTGTTGGGGCTGGCGCGCACTCGGCGCCATATAGATGCAACTCGTTTGCGCATCAATGCGTAGAAGTCGTCAGTACGTGCTTCCGCGAACATTTTAGAGGCACTGCAGTACCTCGGCAGTCGGCAGCCCCATCAGCGCTCTGAACGCATGGTTATGTTGTACTCGTAGGACGCTGTAGGTCCTTTTAGAATATTTGATCCACAGGCTGCACGTGTAGAATGACTGGCAGAACGCCCTAAATAACGTCACTTTAACGTCTGCAGCTGTACACGTTGCAAACCTGCGAATCAACATATTGCTTCTAACCGCCAGCGCCCTACGCAGGGAACGTATCGTCGTGCTGGTCTGCAGTGACCCAGTGTCCCAGTAGTACTTAAATTGAGACCCCAATTTGAGTGGAGCACATTATTATGTGGTATAATGTGACTGGTGGTATCGTGGAGTAGTGTTTGGTACCCGCCGTGAATACCAGAAGCTTACTCTTCCCGGCGTTATACCGAAGGCCATGGGCTCCTGCATACCACTCACAAATCCCGACTAGCTTTCTAAGTGCGCTATTTGACGGGCTCAGCTGCACCATATCGTCGGCGTAACTTATGTTATTTATAATTGTGCCATCTATAGAACAGCCTACCATAGTGCTACTGAGCTCATCAATCAGCCGTTTTACGTACAGGCTAAAGAGCCAAGGCGAGGTCAATCCCCCCTGCTTCACCCCGCATTGCAACCTGTACGGCTCGGATAGTGACTCTGCCCTGCCCACCTCACCATATTGCTTTGGTGACTGTACCAATACTTGAGCAGTTCCACAAGTTCTCCCGGCAGCGTCGTTTCCATGTAATTTTTTTGCCAGAGTTTAACATCGGACACCAAATCAAACGCCTTTGACAGATCTAGAAAACATGCATACACTGGTGTGTTCCTGTGTGTGTAGTAACGAACAGTATGCTTGAGGTATAGTATTGCTGTTTCTGTTGATAGTCCTGATCTGAAGCCAAACTGGGCATCATGAAGAGTAAGATGTTTTTTAAGCTGGCTATCAAGCATACTGTCCATCACCTTGGCTATAATGACTTGACAAAAAATCTCTTTAGAATTCGTCATTTTTAACCAATCAAGATAATTTGCGCCAAAATTAAATTCTGTAACAGCCAATAATAAAGCTGACTGGTTCCTAGCTCAAAAGATTAGCATAGCTATCCAACGCTACGCAGCCAGAATCATAGCCTCCTTGCCGCAAGGAAATGGTTTTGTTTTTGAAAGTCTATCATGCATGCATGTATTAGTATTTTTTTCTTGTTTGGTATTAATAAAATTTGCTAGTTACCAATCAAGCCTTTTTTTTTAATCCGATCAATGCAGTTAGAAGCTATTGGCTACGTACGAGTATACATTTCAAAGATACGGACTGGCTTCAAACCCACGTCTAAACCTACGACGACAAACGAAATATTTATCGCTCCATCTCTCACTCTCCTCAACATTATTGGTCATCCCATAAACCTCAGACATCTTGCGTCCAGCATATCAAGAGTATTTGTATTTACGATTCCCGATAAATCCCGGTCAAACAATAGACTGTGTCTCGTATAATAAGTCCGTAAACTTTCATGGCGGCCATTGGATTAACATAAAGATACAGTTACGGGACCGGCTATGATTTACTTCGAGGGCCCTAATTTTATACTGTTACTATCGGTGCCCCGCGACTTTGTCCGCGTGTTTTAAATTTGCTCCCTCCTCTTCCGTCGCAGTGTGATGTTATATAACTTAAACATTCCTCGATAAAAAAGCTATCCAACACAAAAATATTTTTTTCAAATCGGTCCAATAGTTCCTGAGATTAGCGCGTTCAAACAAACAAACTCTTCAGCTTTATAATATTAGTATAGATTAGCTGGATGAGTGCTTTCTGTTTCTAAAATACACAATAATGCCCAAGTTGATGTCAGATCACGTGCCATATCTAAGTATAGGTACTGTAGCATTCGCAGCGGTTAAAGGGTGTCGCTTTAAAGTGACGGCTGCGTCCCGGATTTGATCAAAATATGTACTTACTTAACTATGAGCAGAACACTGTCTTATTTTGTTATTGACTCAATTAGTTACACAGATTAGTAAGAGTATTTAGTTAGCTGTCAAACAACAAGAATATTGACATGTAAAATAAAATAGCTGTGTATCTGTTGGTGTTGTCCTCTTTAAGTGAATTGTAATCATTAGTACTTTTTTATTATTATTTGTGACTAAATTAAGCTTGACATATTTAAATTTATGACATCAATTTTCTTTATAACACTATTTATATACTTGAATAATTGATTAAAATTGACATAAATGAAATTACCTGTAATACATTAATATATTTGCATGCAACATTTGTTAGCTGAAGATGTGAACCTAAACTATTTATAAGACCAAAAATGTACCTACCCTCTTCAAGTGCAAATAAATATTCTATTCTATATTCTATACAGTCGCCGCCAGATATATTGGAGCAGACAAAGTGACCAAATACATCTGAACAGTTTAAAATGTCAATAAGTTCCATACACTACAAGTTACCATTAATATCGGAACATTCATTACTTCATTAATATCTAAGATCTTTGTAATTGTATTCTTTCAAATAAAGACTTACTTACTTACTTACTAAGCAGATGCTAGTCAATAACTTCTATGCACACAACTAACCAATAATATCTGAACATTCATAACGTCAAATCTACGCAGCCGGTCTTAAATATCTGAGTAATTGAGGAAAATTGCAGAAGGAAGTGCTTCTTACTTAACTATAATTACTATTTTAAAATAGGAACTCTTTTCATAGTTTATATCATAGTAAGATGATGCTGGCAGTTTGTAACGCTTTATAGTTTTTAGTATTGTCATCACTGTCATGAAAGTGTCATGTAATAAATAATTCAGACTAGTGAGTGTTCAGATATTATTGGTTGGCTGTGTGTATAGAAATTATTGACTAACATCTGTTCAGACATTAATGAAGTTATGAATGTTCTCATATTAATGGTAACTTGTAGTGTATGGAACTTATTGACATTTTAAACTGTTCAGAAGTATTTGGTCACTTTGTCTGCTACAATATATCTGACGGTGACTGTACCGGTAACCGGGAGTTAGTAAGTTGGCAGTGTTTCATCCCTGTGCCTCGGTAATTAAAATGAGTGGTGCTGCGTCTGATTTCTCTTTCAGATTTCTGTCTCATCCGGGCTATGAGAGTGAGAGGTATACGAGGGTCAAACTGAAAGTTCTTAGAAAATCAAAAACTGATTACATTAGCCAGTTATCAGTTTTATTATATCTTTTCAAAATATTGTCCATTGACGTCAATACACCGCTGCATGCGATGGAACCACTGGGAAAAGCACTTTGCCCACTCGTCCTTAGGGGTCTCTTCAATGGCATCGCGATACGCAGCCACCGCTTCTTCAGCATTCATTAACCGCTTTCCTTTAAGTTTTTCTTTAATTTTTGGAAATAAATAAAAATCACAAGGCGCGAGGTCGGGGCTATACGGCGGGTGACCCAGTAATTCAACGTTTAATGTCGCCAAATAGTCGATCGTTCGCTTGGCGGTGTGCGACGAGGCGTTGTCGTGGTGAAGGAGGATCCTACTGCGAGGTCGTTTCTCTCGAACTTTTTCCAAGACAAGTGGCAAACAATTGGTAGTGTACCATTCTGCAGAAACTGTTTTTTGATCCTCTAACACAATTGTTGCGAAATGACCTATCCTTCCAAAGAACGAGGCCACCATTTTTTTTCCCGCACTTCGATCTCTCTTCACTTTAGTTGGCAACTCCTCGAAAGGAAACACCCACTGAGCAGATTGTCTTTTGGTTTCAGGATCATAACAGTAAATCCAGCTTTCGTCACCTGTTAGTATGTCGAACACAGCATTTGAGTCACCTCCGTTAAATCTTTCAATCATTTTACGGCACCAATCCACACGATGGAGTTTTTGAGCCTTAGTCAAATTATGAGGTATCCACCGGGCGCAAAGCTTCCTGACCGCTAAATGTTCGTGGAGGATTTTGTGCACTTGACTCATACCGATGCCTAAGCTTGTCCGAATCTGCTGATAGGTCACTCTTTTGTCAGTCTCTATCATACGCCGCACAACACAGATGTTATTTTCAGTCGTCGCCGTAGAAGGCCGTCCCTCACGTACATCATCAGTGAGATTAGTGCGACCACGTTTAAACTCATTAAACCAGTTGTAAACAGTCGCACGAGATGGGGCTTCATCGTGAAAGGCCAATCGTAGTCTATCATAACTTTCTTGTTGACTTAAATGACATCGAAAGTCATAAAAAATCATTGAACGAAAATTTTCTCGTGTTAAATTCATGTTGACGTGACACAGACAATTTTCAATTTGCCGCTAAATCGTAAAAAAAATGACAAATGAATGAAATATATACTCAGTAATATTGGCAAAGAGTTCTATTTTCAAATTTTAGAATATTTTTTATTATATTGTTTATAAGTGGCCAGTTCTAAGAACTTTCAGTTTGACCCTCGTAGAGAGTACACCTGTGTTTTCGCGCACACTAGTGCACTATAATATGTCCCGCGCATTCGGTTAGTCGTAGTGACTGGTCACCGTAGTCGAAATCGGCTAGAGGGACTATTAGTATTCTTCGAAAAAAACCTCTTACACGTTTTAATCTTAACATTATCACATTATCATTATATATTTTCATACTTAAATAAACCTAATATTTGTAAAATAAGCTAGCTTTACTTTGCACTGTTTTTACTTTAACTAATTTACAAATTAGTTTCAGATAAAGCCTTCATCCAAGATCAGCAGGTCGTGTAATACAAAAGCCTACGTGAGCGGAGTGCATCTATTTGCTCAGCTTAATTGAGCCGACCTGAGCAGCCTACTTCCGGTCCGCCGACGCAGGCCCTGTGGGGTTAATAAGGCTCTATAGAAAGCCTTTAGTTGCTAACGTTAGGAAGTCTGGTGACACATATTAGTATTTGTAGAACTTATTATATTCAGATCTAGTAAGTGTAAGACCCTTTACACACTGCGACTTTAAGCAGCGATGCAGTCGCGATGCTAACGCGCGTTAGCATCAAAACAGTCGCGATGCAGAAGTTGGAAATTGACAAATTATGTACTGAATTTTACTACTGAATACGTATAGAAAATTTGGTAAGAATCGGTAAAGCTGTTTCGGAGAGGTACGGTAACTAACATTGTGACATGAAAATTGTATATATATAAGATTTTAATTTAAATTTCTACTAAGCGACGCCAGCGCAGACAACCAACAACACCTTTGAGGTTTTTTGCACGTTGGTGTTGTGTACTAATAATTACTAAGTATTAGCCGTGCCGCATTATGAACATTATTACACAAATAGAACTGTCGGAAGTCTCGACATAGTTCCGTGTAAAACCACCAGGTGGCGCTCGAAAAATGCTGAGACAAAATTGGTGTTTACGTGTATTTATTGATTGAGAAGAATTTTTCAATGATGCTTCAAAAACTACAAATATTTCTTAAGATTTATCAAAGATGTAACTACGTAAGTTAAAATGATATTTGATGAATTAGAAAATCATAAAATTGAAATTGTCGACGCGAAATGTCAAAAATGATGCTTCAGACTTCGCCCGATTTCGATACCTAATAACCCCTTAATGGGTCGGACAGGGTATTTTTTACACACTGTATTTGTACGTCAAAAAAAGAAACTTGATCAGTTCGTTAAATAAGACTATTAAAGATCCTGTCTTTCAGGTGTATAAGACGGACAGTTAAAAACTTCTACACAAGCAGACCTTAGAGTTGGAAAAACACTTTTATGAGTAAACGAAAAATACTTTCCAATATTCGAAATTATGTCTGTCATTTGCTTCATAACGTAGTTTGCAACTAAAGCAACACATAATTTCTGCGCATATTTTACCGAAAACTAAACACACTGAAGCAAAACACCAGCAAGCCAAAGTCCATTAATATTGCAATTGAATCTGCAGGACGGCGGGAACTATAGCGCAACTATCGGCCGACTATTATAGTCAGTGAACGGATTTATCTATAGAAGTATGCACTAAATACCTACTACAGTCTATTTTTCTTTGGTAGTCCAATTACGTAAGCAATCTTTTTATAACTTTTGAAACAATATCAGTTAATAAAATGAATTAAGAATGTGATTGTAAAGATCTCAATATTCAACGGTGATTTTTTGACTGAAGTAGCCTGCTTTTAGTATATTAATAAATGTAATGATGTTGATGTACTCATAAAGATTAAATAAGAAACCAAAAATTGCGCGGGACTTGAACCAGCAACTGTCTGGCTAACCGGGCCGAACGCTCTTTCAATTGAGCTACCATGCTGTCGGTCCGATCGCGCGAAATTTCCGGTCTCTTATGAATACCTACGTTACGTCTGCGCTATCTACCCGAACTGTTTAAAAACAGCTGTAGGCCATGTTGTTATCCATTACAGAATAAATTCAATTTGAAAATTAATAACGCTTCTGTTCCAATGGTTTAGAATGTTTTTAACACTCACAGTGTCATATTTTATATTCATAAAGATTAAATAATAAACCAAAACTTGCGCACGGGTGGGAATTGAACCAGCAACTTTCGGAAATCGGTCTCTTATGAATAACGCGAACGTCTTAACGCGAATTAAAAATGAATCATGTCGTTAAAAAGAATGTTAGGATTGGTTACAATATTCTACTAGCTAAGAAAAACTTTCGTTTACGTGCACACGTTATGTTACTATGACAAGCAAGTAGATTTACATGGTAAAAGGCTTTTAACATGATAGATATACTTGCTTGTCATCGTAACGTTTTACCATTTTGGTATTCGACCAAAATACCTTATCTTATCAGACGTTGATAAAATCGACTCTAAGAAATACACGAATCAAATAAGTATCGGATACGACATAGTGCCTAAGAAATACTTCCATAGATTAGCAGTTCAATGATTATTGTGAACAATCGGCGGTTAATCACACGTTGGTCGTTACTCAAACTGGTGATCTATGCCTCGTGCCTCTATACTTCGTGGACAACAAACTGATATTCCGACAAATGGATTTAAAATATCTTTACGGAGAAACTGTTATAAAGATTTTGGAACTCGGACCGAACACAAAGAAAAGTAAATGTACTTTGATTATGATAACAGCATTATCTTTACTCTATCACGATACCTCGCATCCACAAAATTTCTTATTATGGCAACTAGACTAAGTGGCTATTTTGCCATCGACAAATAGCACTAACCTATGAATAATTCAAATATGAAACGTCATTTAGTATAAAGTAGTGGACTGGACAGATAATGCTTATGAGAATATTTAGGGCACCTCGTTAAAAGTGATAATAATATTTTAAAGGGCTTATTCATTTCAGAAAACACTACGGTTTTTTTATTAGAGATTTGAGCTTTTATTCAGATTTTTCTTTAAAATTAAGGTTATCTTATATATAAAATTCTCGTGTCACAATGTTCGTTCCCGTACTCCTCCGAAACGGCTTTACCGATTCTTACCAAATTTTATATACGTATTCAGTATAAGGGTCGGTCCTCAGTGATAAGGGTCGTTCACCCTTATTTTTTTAAAATTTTTGGACGAGTTTTTTGCTTTTATTTTTTTTATAATGTGGCATTAAAAAACTCATACATCCCTAAATTTTTACTTTTTTATCACCAACCCCTATTTTTTTATAGCCATTTGAGTAATTTGTTCATTTTTCATCCCGCTCGATAACTGATCAATTATAGAGTTGTTCTTAACTTTTAAAATTACGAGGCTGGGCGGCTGGAAGCAAAGTTTGCTGGGTCCGCTAGTGATTAGATAAAAAGAAGGATTGGGCATTGAATGAGAGAGGCGAAGCCGATGATGCACACTTTTTTTAATTATCAAGCATTTGACCACGACACACTGGTGTGATGGTGTAGTCGAGGATGGATCATGCCTAACCAGTAACAGCCTATTCACTATTTTCTTGAGAATGTCCAAATCATAGTGTTTAAGGAACACTTCAGCAGGTGGCGTATTCAATTCCTTAGCCGTATGCATCAGAAATGTTGAACGGAACCGTTAAGTGCGCATTGATGGTACGGACAATAGCACGTCAAGGTAAACACTACGGTATCTTATGCAGTTGTAGTAAGGGCTAGTTTGCAACAAAAGTGGGTAGCTTGATGTGCTGTCGACTGAACACGTCAATCAATGACATAAGGATGGAAACCGCGCCCGCGTCTTGTGTCCCGAAGGTGGAGTGGGGCTGGTGGAATTAAATCATGCAATTTCTTTGCACACCCCGAAATGTAACCAGTAGACGACGAGCTACTTTGCGCCTATGTTCCAGACTGAGTAGTTTACTTCGTTCTTTTTAAAATCAAGAGGATGCTGTTTTAGAAAATAATCATTTCTTTGTTAGAGAAAATTAAATAAAAAAAAAACAAGATTTTCCAAAAAAAAGACAGCGTTCTGTTTCTTTCTTCTATGTTTACAAAGACAGTTAAATATTATCACTTATAACGATCTGACCATATACATATAGGCTGGTTAAGACCGTAACGTATTTTTTTATTAGATTCTTTACATCTAGGTCTATCCAAATGTATCATATTTATGATAGCCAAATTTTTGTAGTATCCGAAGTTTTAAAAAAAAGTTTTTGAAACTTCGGCACGTGTGTAGCAAAATCGGATCTGATTTCTACCAGTATGCGCGCGAGTGCTGCGGCGATACGACGTGCTTGCGCTATTATGATGTATTTCGCGCGAAAACATGGTGAAGGAGAAAGAGCGAGAAGTGTTTCTTTGCTTAAATACATAAAAAAATGCTTTTTGATTGATGTTTTAATTATTATTAAAAATTCAGTCTACTTATCTTAATAAAGTATTTTAAATATTCATAGATTAGAACATGTCTCTGGAATTATTGTGTACAAAAGTTGCTGCGATATTACGGCACTGAATTTTAAATCCTCATAGCTTTGTCCAGTTGCTAGAAAACGTAAAGTAACCGTAAGTCGTTCTCTTGGACTAATCGATTCTTTCATTACGGTATCCTGTTTTATTATGAATGGTGTCACAATAATTATTCAGGAGCTCTTCAAATCACTTCCGAAAATTTTTGTTTTGTTTCTGAATTCATCTGCTTCTAAATGTCCCATCACGTTTATATGATTTAGTTCATGACGTTCGCCAACCAGTTTTTAACCCAGGACTTTCTTTTTCGTTTCTGGTTAGGTGGCACCATAGTAAATGCCAAGGCAATGCTTAGTTTTTGCTGCTTTAAAAGTGTCGGCGGCATCTCGGATCAACGACTAGTCTGTTGCACGGTCAGTTTAGAACTGACTAGCAGGGACGAGTTTAGAGTAGCAGCCGATTTCATCCACACCACCATTGTCACGATATCGGGTCTGATTTTAGGGTCGTGTGTAGCCCACTTTAGCGACCAGCTTGGATTCGGCAGGCGAGAGAGAGAAAAGCTGGAAGGAGATAGAGGAGGCTTTCACCCAAAGATGGGAAACCCAAAAATGGGTGGGCGTGGGACCAAATATCCAAATATCTAATAAATCCGATAATAATCCAATTAACACATTTCATGCCAACAACTCGCCTCCCGAGTCAACATAAATTTCGTTCCTGTGCCGGCGACGCGCCTGGCGAGTCCAATGTTTTTCGTCAATATTTCCAAAACGCATCCGTTTTTCTACAGAAAATCTAACTTTAGACTAAATAAACGCCAATATGACCAATTACACCGGTGTGGCCCGTATGTAAAAACTATTTTTATAATTTAAGAAAAATAATGCATTCTACTATGCCGTGAACTCGCTAGGCGAGTTCACTGACGCAGATCCTCAACCTTTTAATGATTATTGCACGAAAATAAAAACATAAATTCATATCAATCAAGCAGACTACTTACTTGTGTTATGGAAGGAAAATAATAACGATGGTGTAAAAACATTACAATCCTTGATAATTTCTTTTTGATAGGTGATCGTTTGAGCGCAATCTTTAATGTTCCTTCCACGTTGGAACCACGTGGTTTGGTCCGTGACGATGGCAAGAGACCCGATGGCCTCACGCTTATTCCCTGGGAACGGGTATCTATCATAACACAGATTTTTTTGATATCGAATTTCATTTCACAGAAAACTATTCAATGAATGTTGATATCTTTTTTTCTTGTTTTATCGAATAGTTATTTATCGTCGTTTCATAACATCGAATAACAGTTCACCAAAAAAATGTTTCGCAACTGTTTTGTTAAGCAGAATAACGATATAACAAACTAATATTTCAGAGAATTATTAAGTTATCGATATAACCTTTCATAAAAACTTGTTTCAATGTGTAACGGTTCCCATATATTTTTGCATACGCATGCAAGTAAGAAGGCATGCGCATGCATATGCATAATTATGCATGCAAGTAAGAAGGCATACATGCATGCAATAATGCATTCAAGTAAGCATGCATAAAGGCATGCATGCAAACAGGCATGCATGCAGCAAGCAAGCAGGCATGCAAACAAGCAGCATTCATTAGGATTTCCTCGTCTCTGGCGCTGCGGGAATAGCAGCCTCGTTGCCCTTGCGTAACAAGGCGCAGTCACCCACGCTCGCCTACGCAGCTTCGGCTCGCGCTGGTGCCTACACCTAGTTACAGCGGGCGGAGGCTGCTCTCCCTCCGCGCCTCCGGCTTTTGAATTACACTCTAGTATCGGGCAGACTAGTACCACGGCGAGGAGACCACGGCGAGTCGGGATTAACGCAGTTTATTTATTAGATCAATATTTATATCAGGTATGCTTTAAATTGTCTATTAATAAAGTATGCGATATGAGATTAGTAACAAATTTGTTTGGAAATACGGATTTTAGTGAAGTAAAATTCGATGTTTCAAGAATTCTGCATATTGAAACTTACGTGGAAATAAAAATATGGGTAACAAAATAGAAAGCTAACGTTACTTCGATAAAATACGTAATTTATGAAAAGGAGTAACGATGAAGTAAGTTTGTAGATAATAAGAATTCGAGTAAATGAAATTGTGATGTAACAAGATTCTAGAATTTGTTGAATATTATTTTGAAACATCTGCGAATCGTTTTATGGGAAATGAAAATCAATGAATAAAATTACGATTAAGTGATGGGTTCCCCCTGGGAACGGGGTCGGGCCTTAGTTTGGGATGCAACTTATGTCGATACTTGTAACGAAACCCCCCTTTCGACTCTGTAGAGACACTCTACTATCGAAATAGACCCAATGATTGAAGAATAATATAAGATTAATTATGATGTAATTTGGCAGTGTGATCGTCTAGTTTAATGGTAGGACCTTACGTTGTGTATGTATATAGTAACCAAATTCTTTTAGAGGTACGTGGATGTTTAAAAATAATAATACGTTTAACAAGAAATATTATGGGGTGTGTGCGCATTTAAAGGAAGGGGAAAATGGAAACCCGCAAAACCGCTGGTCATTATAACTAATAATAATTCATAGACAGATTGAAGCAAATCTGACCACTCTCCTTGCATTCATAATTTAAATTGTTTTTTTTTATTCCTATAAAATATTATTAGTTAAGACCTTGTGGGTTTTTTTAGGCTTGGGGGGCTCCTCCACCGCCCCCAACATGATGGCCCCCAATTTTAATTCGCCTTTCCCTGGAATGGATCCTACTTGAATTACGTATTTTTACGTGAAATATGCGCTAAAAGGAAGACCTGAGCCTAAAGACATTTAATATAAATATCTTCCTAACCCTTTTCCCTAAGTGACTTCATGTAAAGTCAACCAAAGGATCCCTAAGAAAATGCAACCTGTAACCACAATTCAAATACTACAACGTATTATGTAATGCTGCACCATCGACTATCTACATCTGTGACAATTGTTATAGATTCCAAGCTCGCCATGATTGTGTGTGGCATTGCCCCCCGAGGCCAAGGTTTCACTACGTCCACCCTATAGCTTGCTGGAGAAAGGGTGGTCGTCCCCTAACAATAGCACACACAGGAATCATAAGAAAAGCACAGTGATCTTGGACCATCAAAAGTACAACAGCACCAATACGGGCGCATTCGAAAGCAGCAGAGCATATTTATTAAATGTTATACTTACAAAGGATTCTCTGCTACAAGAGAATTCCCTGGAAGCACCTTTGTCTATTGTCGTTTAATAATACAGAGCTAATCCAAAAATACCAATGACTCCTTTAAAGAGCGGTTTGAAATCTGCATGAGCTCTTTGGAACCATTGATATGCTCACATTAGTCCATATTACTTACATTTGAAGTATCAGCACTACGTTGATCCTTGTTTTGGCAAACTATTCATGAAAATCAAAATTATGATATATTATTGAATTCGAAACTGTGTAATACTGTTACATACAGCAATCAAAATTTACATTAAATGTTTGGCTCAAATCTAAAGGGTTAGATGTACAGTACCTCTTATTAAAATATGAAATTACTATTTCTTTTCAGTAATGCGAGCCTTGACTTGACTCTTAAATTTGCATCCTGAACTTTCAATATTTGTATATTTAAACAGCAATAATTAGATAATGATAAAGTGTATTGGATCCATTCGCTCTTTTATTTATTTTCTTGATCTCTTAGGATATGACATCTGATTTTCATTTAGTCCTAACCCTACCACTGCTTCGGGACAATTAAAATAAGTGTTGAGAAGAAGCAGCGCAACAAACTCAACACATCTATACTAATATTATAAAGCTGAAGAGTTTGTTTGTTTGTTTGTTTGTTTGTTTGAACGCGCTAATCTCAAAAACTACTGGCCCGATTTGAAAAATTATTTTTACGTTGGATAGTCCATTTATCGAGGAAGGCTTTAGGCTATATAACATAAAGATACGACTCATAAGACCACAGCAGCAATGAAAAATGTTGCGAAAACGGGAGAAAGATATTCCTTTTGAGAGCTTCCGCTGCATACGCTGCGGAAACCACTTAAGTTACACAAAAATCATGTATGACAGGATTGTTCAACATTAAGAGTTCTATAATAAAGTCCGCGACAGCATATGTCTATCTTTTATGGTTGACTTACTACAACCTTTTTTATGTTAATAAATTTGCAAAAAAATAATGCATTATTTTTAGAGTTGTATTATACACACAGGTATTTATTCTTATCAAAATAAATACATTCATCATCACGAGCATTTCATTTAGAACCAAGTTGCTCTTTATATCATTTGATTTCAATAAATATCTTAGGAGCTATCACAGTTTTAACATAACTCCGCACCAAAATAATGTTCGCAGCTTAAGAACAACGGGCGCTTGCGCTGATCTATACTAATATTATAAAGCTGAAGAGTTTGTTTGTTTGAACGCGCTTATCTCAGGAACTGCTGGACCGATTTAAAAAAATATTTCTGTGTTGGATTGCTTATTTATCGAGAAAGGCTTTAGGATATAAAACATGACGCTGCGACGGGAGGGGAGGGAGCAAACTCAAAACGCGCGGACGAAGTCGCGGGGGACCGCTATATATTATAAAGCTGAAGAGTTTGTTTGTTTGAACGCGCTTATCTCAGGAACTGCTGGACCGATTTGAAAAAATATTTCTGTGTTGGATAGCTTATTTATCGAGAAAGGCTTTAGGATATAAAAATATGACGCTGCGACGGGAGGGGAGGGAGCAAACTCAAAACGCGCGAACGAAGTCGCGGGGGACCGCTAGTATTATATATAATAAAAGATCAAAATAAATAATGATCACATTGAAATTATTTGTTTGACAATCATGTGATGGTGATGAAAGTAAAAGTAAAATATAATCATAGTCAATTTGAAGATTAAAATACTAGATATTTTGTAAGTTAAATTAAATTATAAATGAGAATATTTTAAATAGTAAAAGTTAAATAAAGTTAGTTCACAACGTCCCACTGCTAAGCAAATCCCCTAAATCTATCCCCTATACTTAAACTTTGAACATTGAAATTAGGATTGCTAGTCCTATAAATCAGCCTAATTTTTCTATATTAATAATTTCGTCAAGGGGTACGGTAGACTCGATCGAAACCTTATATAAATAACAAATCACAAAAATATATTGATTTCGAGTCGACAACATATATCCGCAAAATTCGGATTATGGAGAATTTCTTTAAATTCTAATAGCACTGACAAACAAACCGCAGTCGCCATTGACAAGGCGATTGCATAGACATGACAGATATAGTGCATAGATATGACAGATATAGATTGGAAAGCTGTTGGAACGTTTAGGACCCTTATAACGTTTGGGGAAGCAACCTGAGGTGTCGCTAGCGTCGTTTTATTTTTCTTTTATGCGGATGATATACAGGCAAAGGTATAAAACCATCACACATTAATTATCTTATATTAATAATTTCGTCAAGGGGTACGGTAGACTCGATCGAAACCTTATATGAATAAAAAAACATAAAAATATATTGATTTCGAGTCGACAACATATATCCGCAAAATTCGGATTATGGAGATTTTCGTTAAATTCTAATAGCACTGACAAACAAACCGCAGTCGCCATTGACAAGGCGAATAGTTCATAGGTATGACAGATATAGATTGGAAAGCTCTTGGAGCGTTTAGGACTCTTATAAAGTTTGGGGAAGCAACCTGTGGTGTCGCTAGCGTCGTTTTATTTTTCTTTTATGCGGATGATATACAGGCAAAGGTATAAAACCATCACACATTAATTAAGTTATAATATTTTAATTCTTATTAACAACCGGCTTAGATTGTAAATGACACCCTATATTTGTATATTAATAATTTCGTCAAGGTGTACGGTAGACTCGAACGAAACCTTATATGGATATATTTTGATTCTTATTAACAGCCGGATAGGTACTAATTTGTATTTAGGAATTTACAACTGGTAGAGAATGCCATTCGGCGTTAATTCCACCTTACGTTATGTAATAAAGTTAAATAAATACGTTTTTTTATTTTTCATCATGTAGTTACAGAGAATAATTAGAAAACCAGAAGTGTTTATTTCTGTAAAAAGTGGAGCCGATTTAGCGCTTTAATGGTTCGTGAACATATTCGAATCTAGCGCTTAATGCACCGCTGTCAGCGCTGATTAGATGATTTTAAAAAAAAAATGCACTCCGGGAGTGCCGGCAGAAGTGAAAACTTGAATATCAACGTTGTGCATTTTTGATTTTTTGGAATAGTTAGGGAATAATTTTGAATGAATTGCTCTTATTATCAATATAAAAGTACTATCATTTTTGTGATAGAATACAATAATAATAATAATAATACAATAATAATAATAATAATACAATAATAATAATATAATATTTTAATAGAATGCAATATTTATTTATTGCGCTATCGTACACAAACATTACAATTTATATTATATTAAAGTACATTAAAAAGTTTATCTCTCAGAAAAATCAACTTACATCCATAATTTCGCCAAACGTCTTACGGTTTTTCGATCAGCCCACGTGTCCTGACGCGAGTTTCACATTTTTCCCCCATCCCACAAAAGTGCTCAACGCCGCTAAAGAAGTTTTCACTTCAAAAACTGGCCAAGTGCGAGTCGGACTCGCGCACTGAGGGTTCCGTGCCAACTTTAACTGAATTAGGGAATCCATTTACTTTTACTTAGTAAAAACCACAATATTTTGTTGACTACAAACATAACTTTGTTTTTCATAGTGTTTGTATGAAGTACAAAGTTATGTTTGCGGTTGTTGAAAATGTGCTATATCTCAAAAACTACTGGTTCGAACCCGTCCGAACCAATTTTCGTTGAAAGTATTTATTAAGATCTGCATCATATATTTTTTTCAAAATGTACACTTGCTTGGTTTAGAAATTAGATGGGGGGGGACGCCCATTTTACCACTTTGGAAGCATCTAGCTATGAAACGTTTGACTTTAAAAGAAAATGGTTTTTGAAACCTCTATGTTATTTTAAAAGACCTATCCATAGACACCCCACACGCATAGGTATGACAAAAAAATTTTTTTTGGTTTTAGTTTCATGTATGAGAGAATTAACTGTCATTATTTTTTATTTTTTGTATAAGAATCGGTAAGCGGTTAACAAGACACATCTTCCTACCAAATTTCAATTGTGTAATGCTTATAGTTACAGAATAAAATGGGTGTGACATACGGACGGACGGACAGACAGACAGACAGACAGACAGACAGACAGACAGACTTGACGAAACTATAAGGGTTCCGTTTTTTGCCATTCGGCTACGGAACCCTAAAAATTAGTATGTACTCATCTACCCGCCAAAGTAGAAAAAGAGACTGAGTGCTTAAAACAAAGCGATTTACAGAGAATAAACTTTAAAAGTTATATGTTTTGTTAATTTATGTTAGTTTAGTTATAATTTTGATTTAAAATAAAATTATTTGTGTACTATTTATTGCAGTTTTTATTTGATATATTTATTAAACACAATGAACTAAGCTACACGAATCTATGGCTTGCCTTTAATATTCCTTGAGAACCGATGACTACAGAAATATTTAGATGTGTATTATGAGTCACATTTCACCCGAGCGGAGCCGGGTTTTCGTCTAGTCCTAAAATAATGTTGTCATAAATGAAATAATATCAGTCAGAAGTCAGTTTGGATGACACAAGAATTTGAATTTATCATCAATATTTTGTTAATTTAATATCAATACGAAATAATAATGTCATGTATCAAGTTTCAAAGAAGTTATAACTTTCATTATTTTTTAAATAAACGATGATTTAATTCCGAAATAAATGAGTTAAATACGGATCTTAATAAGTATTTAAAGTCAATAAAAATACCGCAAATATTTAACTAAATTTGGCCGTAAACACAAAAGTCATAACATTGTAAAATACACATAAAACTATTTCAAAACAAAAGAAATCAAACAAGCATTTTACAAAATATTCACAAGAAAGTGGAAAGGAATTTACAAAATTTACAAGTTTGACATTATTTACAATCAAATAGTTATGAAAATGATAAATAAATACTTAGTAACCTCAATATTATATATTTTAAGCACTTCAACCGAGCTTGTAAACTATTCCATTTTCCAGTGATAACATAAAATAAAATGTTAAGAAATCTGTTGAATTCTTAAATACTAAATTAAATTCAATCTATACAAACATACCTACAAACAGTAACCCTTGGGGGGAAAATAGTGTAAATAAACAAACTCCTATCTAATAACATCAATGTTTGTCTCTAGGGAGTCGAGCCCAAGACATTTCTTTGTGTAACTAGCGATTTCCAATTTAATTCGTTCACAAATTTCAGACTGAAGGTATGTACAAATTTATGTATTTTACAATTTGATTGATAATTTTATTTGATTGATAATGTTTGGGACTCGAACCCAAACCACTTGCATTCATTCTAGAAATTTATTGTCAACAACAATATTTGTAGCTTGGACTGAAACCTAGAGTCCTTAATAAAACACCATACGGCTGACTTTCTTAATTTCTAGACTCACAATATCAACAACGAGAATCGAACCCATTGAAAGCACATACTATTAAATTACAATTAATTACATAGAAATATTCACTTACTTGTATAATAAATCAATAATCTCTTCAACAGATATCTTAACTAGATAAAAAATCACTTACCAAAAAGTACGCCTTACTCTTTTACCAGCATACCTAAGCTGAAAACCTAACAAGGCTATCGTAAGCCCTAAAATACCCGGAAACGCGGATTTAATCATTTAAAAGCTATTCGTCGATGATGCTGCGCCAACTCTTCATCTGAGGTCCTGCCAGCTCTCCCTTATTACACTCGCGTGCGCATCTATTGAGCGCTCCCTAAACCTTTCCGAAATCGACTGTCCCTGAACAATCTCGCGAATCAGTTTTGTTTCTTTCAGACCCCCCCGCGCCTTTACATATGACTTTAAACTGTTCTAAGCAACTCACTTCATTAGCAGCGGTTCTCAATTTTATATTTGTATTGAAAAGATTAAAAGTTTGAAAGGATAAAATGTTCTAGCCACTCATATTTTTGAGTACTCTAATTGAAATTTAACAGTAAACTCTATAATTATCAAGTCAATGATTTTCCCGTATTTATGTTAAATAATAATAAAGCCCTTTATGTTCCGTGATTTTTCACTGTTGATTGCTGCTTTAGTTTTAAATAATGTCCCGTATCACGGTGTGCCTTTCGGCAAAGGCCTCCTCCAACTCTTTCCACTGCTGTCTGTCTGCTGCCACTCTTGTCCAGAGAGGCCCCAAAGTCGTTTTAAGGTCATCCTCCCATCTTACTGGTTTACGACCTCTAGTCCTAACGCCATCTCTTGGGTACCACAATGACACTTTTTTGCTCCATTTTTCCTTTTTGCAGCGAAGCATATGTCCGGTCCATCTCCACTTGAGCCGATCGATACGTGACAGTATGTCCGTTAATTTTGTTTTGTGCCTTATGTCTATACTTCTGACTTTGTCTAATAGCTTCAGTCCTAGCATACTCCTTTCCATGCTTTTTTGGCATCTTTCGAGCTTCTCCCTATGGTGTTTTGTAAGGGCCCAGGTTTCACACCCATATGTGATGCAGGGCAGGATACAAGTGTCAAAAGTCTTCTTCTTAATCTTCATGTTCAGTTCCTTGCTTTTCATGATTTCTTTTAATGCCCAATACCGTTTCCATCCGTTCGCAATTCTTTTGTTTATTTCCTTGGACATTTGATCTTTTGGTGATATTACTTGACCCAGATATACATACTCCTGCACATATTCGATTTTTTCTCCATTGTTGGTTATGTCTGTAGGTATTGAGTTTGTCATCATTTTGGTTTTACTGAGGTTAATTTCTAGACCTATTTCTCTGCTTCTGTCTACTAATGTTTGTATCATTGATTCAAGTATTGCTGGGTCCTCTTCCAAAATAACCAGATCATCAGCAAATCTTAGATGACTTAATTTAGTTCCGTTTATGTTTAGCCCTAGATTTTCCCAGTCTAGTTTTCTGAACATTTGTTCAAGCACCGCTGTAAATAGCTTTGGTGAGAGTGGGTCGCCTTGCCTGACGCCTCTTTCGATTGGAAAAACTTTTCCTACGGATTCCAACTTGATACTGGCCTTGCTTTCTCTGTAAATATTTTTGATGATATTTACATATGTGTTTTGGATCCCCTGGCTTTTTAGGCTTTGCCATACATATTCGTGTTGTAAGCTGTCAAACGCCTTGGAATAATCTATGAAGGCCAGGTAAATGGGTTTATTGTATTCATTATATTTTTGTATGAGCTGTTTAATTGTATGTATATGATCGATTGTACTGAAGTCTTTCCTAAAGCCTGCCTGTTCCACTGGTTGATTTTCGTCGAGCTTGAGTGATATTCTGTCAAGAATTATTTTAGCAAAGACTTTGTATACATTTGAGATAAGAGATATAGGTCTGTAATTTCCTATGTCATCTTTAGGACCTTTTTTATGTAGAAGTATTATATGTGACTCTGCCCATTGACTTGGAATAATTCCTGTGTACAGTGTCTCATTAAAGATGCGTGTTAAAATAGGGCTTAGTTCTTTTATTGTCCCTCTCATTAATTCATTCATGATTTTATCTGGGCCAGGAGCTTTTTCTATCTTTTGACTTTTTACAGCTTTTTCTACTTCCGATGGTAATATTTCTGGTATATCTTCATGGTCCTTGCAGATTCCTATAACATGCTCTTCACTGAACAGGTGTATTTCCGGCTGGCTATGCTTTTGGTAAAGTGTACGGTAGTAATTTGTGGCTATATTTTGGATTTCACTACGTGACGTAGTTGGCAATTTGTTGTTATTCAATTTTGGTATCCATTCTTTTCCCTTTTCTCGAAGTTCATTGAGTGCCTTTCTCGTACCTCCTGTTTTGTTAATGTGTTCTTCTAGTGTTTTCATTCTTCTGTTTTTCCTGTCTTTTCTCATATTTTCCCGAATTTGCTTGCTTAGGTCCGAGATTTCTTTTTGGTTGTCTTTCTTGTTGTTTTTAGTTATTAAGTCTTTTCTGTCTTTCATTAGTTTTACAGTTTTTTCACTTAGATAGGATTCCTTTCTTTTGTTTGTTTGTGGTTCAGCCTGTTCTCTAAGCTTGTCTTCCACTCTTTTGTATTTCTCGCTTAGGTCCATATCTGAGGATACAACTTCCCTCAGGTCTTTTGTGGTATCTGTAGAGTGCTTATTTATACCTGTCTTTTGTAGGTAGTGAATTTGGACTGCTTTTGGTCTAGGCTTTTTTGGGTCATTTTCATTTAGACAGCTGCGTACCATGCGGTGATTGGTATTGAAATTTAAGTTTTGTACTATTCCTGTATCGCTAAATGACCTCACTTTGTTGGTTAATATATAGTCGATTTCGTTTCTAATATTTCCATCTGGAGACATCCAGGTCCATTTGTTTTTGGGCTTTTTGCGGTACATAGAGTTTAGAAGTGTTAAGTTTTGCTCAAGTAGAAATTCAACCAGTCTTTCTCCGTTTTTGCTACGTTTTCCTCTTCCGTATTTGCCTATTATGTGTTCTTCCTCTGCGAGTCGTGCACCTACTTGAGCATTGAAGTCTCCCATGATCACTAGGTTGTTCTTCGAGTATTTTTCTGTAACTTCTCTCAATTTTTCGTAAAAGTTTAATATATCTGTTTTTGCCGCTTTTTCTGTTGGTGAGTAGACTTGGATGACAGTCCAATTTTTCGAGTATTTAGGTAATTTTAAGTGCATCAAGGCTATTCTGTCCGATAATCCTTCAAAACCAATGATTCTGTGTTTTAATTTTAGCTTTACTAAGAATCCTACTCCATATTGTCCAGCTACTTCGCCTTTGTGGTACATGATAAAATTGCTTCTCTCTTCTATTTGTTCTCCTAGTCTTCGCATCTCGCTTATGCCCAAAATGTCCCACTTGATATTTTCTAAAGCTAGCTCTAGTTCTTCTAGACTTTCTGGTGTTCTTAAGGTTCGTGCGTTCAAAGTACATAGATATAAGTTGCTTTGTTTGTTTAATTTTCTTGCTTTTGTGGATTTAGTTGGAGGGTGGTGGTCTGTTTCCCCCACGGTGACCAGCCGGATTGGGGGTTGTTGTTTCCGATTGGTGTGTTTTAATTGCTATTTCTTATGTTCTGCATTAGGTATGGAGTCTGACCTTTTTCTCATGTAAGAAAAGGCATTTGTTTTATTCAGCTTATGGGGGCTGTTTACATTAGACGTTTCTTCTGAAAATGGCACTGGAGCCTCAGACCGTTTCCTTTTCTCTGTTTTGTTTGTACTGTTGTCTTTCACTATTAGCTTGTCATACTTTATGTAAGCATATTGGCCTTTCTTTCTTGCTTCTTGTAGCTGTGTGTGCAGTTCTTTACGTTTTTCTTGGACACCTTTTGGAAAATCCTCTGTAATGTATATTTTGTTTGGTAGGTTCTTTTTGTTTTTTAAGATTTCGAGTCTTCTCCAGGATGTATTAAGTGTAAAGCGTATTGGCCTTTTGTTCTTTTCGTTACGCTTGCCGATTCGAAATGCCTCAGTTATTTCCAGTTCACCTACGGTTATGTTCATGCTGTGCAGTACTCTAGTGATTAGAGTAATTAGTTCTCTCGTGTTTTTCTCGGTTTCATTCACTCCGTGTATTATCAAATTGTTTCTGATCGCCTTCTTCTCCAACAAATCAACTTTGTTGTTAAGAGTTTCCACTGTATTTCTAAGTTCTTGGTTTTCCTGCTTTAATATTAAAAACTTCTCTTCGAATGAATCTTTCAGTCTGTTAGTTATCTCTTCCGTTTGTTTGTTCATTTCTTCTTTTATTTTTTCGAACCATAGTTGCATTTGTTGTTCCATATCGATAATGCGTGGAAGGGAACAATCACTTATTGTCACGTATTGAATGAATGGTTGAGTTTCTGAACGTAAAATGACAGCTGTCAATCAACGTCACTGGAGATGATTTTGCTCTTTGGAAATTGTTCATTAAATTATAACCTCAAAATGTACACGTATTTTGCAACGGTAGAAATGCACTTTATGTTTGTGTTTGCTGAAAGTTTATTATCTCACGGCACTTATCACTGTCTAGATAATTAATTTTCCATGTCTAAGGCTTGATTTTAGCGTGTAAACTATTATTACGAAATAATTTTCGAGAGCACAACAACTTCGCGTATTTGACTGTCAGACGCCGGAACCGATTTATGTTAAATACATTCCTCAATATTGACTTATAAAATATCGTTATATTATGTTTTAAACTACCTATCAACGCTATAAATTAATAAATATAATGATTATATGATATTGAAATAATAGCAACATAATTCTTGTATTTGTTTATTAGCCAAATGTTGGCTACCACTGGTCATCCCAAAGCAACGTAGGTACTTAAAAAAAGGTCGCCTGCGCAAAAAATTTATTTCTTGGAATTTGAGACAAAACTATGCGGTATTTGCGACATTGTAATGATAGTTTAAATATTTAAAGCTAAATAATAACCAATGTAATATTAAACCAGAAAGTATTTTAGAAACTTTAATTTGACAGGGTGGGGAGGATTTGTTACATACTTTGGCCCTCTCCCATCTCAGAGAATCAGCCCTTAAAGCTGGAACAGCAGCGGAGTTGGCTGAAAACGCCAAGCGTCGCAAGTACGTCTCACTTGCAAGTGATTATGTGTTTGCGCCGTTTGGCGTTGAAACATTTGGGCCGTGGGGACCCTCTGCTAAATTGCTATTTAGAAAAATTGCGCCATAATTAAATTCTGTAATTTATTCGGAAAATAAAGGAAATTTATTTATTAAGTTTGATCTAAAACTGCAAAACAGGGCGCGTATTGCGATGCAGTTTTAATAGGTAAGCGGCTCAGATTTACTGAAAAATTAGAAATAGAATAGAATAGAATAGAAAAACGTTTATTGCCTTCATAAAGAAATAGTACAAAAACATGAGGAATTAAAGCTTAGTAAAAAAGGAAAGCAAATGGTCAGTGGCTCAGCTTGTGCTGATATGGGATGTGATCCCACTCAGCGCTGGTTTTCAGCCACTTCCATCTCTCCAATTAGCAATTCGTTATGCGATTTCGCATGATAACATAAATATTACTATTCGTACCATTGTAGTATTATTATGATATTATTACATTGATAATATTCGTTTACATTGAGTCGGAATTGAGGTGAGGTGCCTGGAAATAGAACGCCTAAAGTTGGATCGCAACACGCCCCCAGACCGTTTAACTCTTTTTCAAGAAGATATGAGACAGATATCACAGGAACAACAAATTTAAACGTCAACAAATTGCCCCGGGTCGTCACTGAGCCCGAAATGAAAGGCATTGCGTCTAGAAAGCAATCGACGCAAAGGCATTTTAGATCAAAGTGACGCGCCGCTGCGACCGCTGGCGCTGGCACTTGGTTTGAGGGACAGATAGCAGCAGTATACTTACTAGAGTTTTCTCAGGCACAAAAGTGACCAACGGCTAAAATGTTTTAAACCTATTTACTGCCTCACTTTAAGATAAGATTATTTGAAGCCATAATTTTTAATCTCCTACCTATTGTAAGCTCTTACTGATGATGCTGAACTGTTGACTGCCCGTGTGCTGAAATACGGAGATAATAAAAAACCGGCCAAGTGCGAGTCGGACTCGCGCACTGAGGGTTCCGCGTCAACTTTAACTGAATTAGGGAATCCACTTACTTCCACCACACAGTAAATTACCACAATATTTTGTTGACAGCAAATATAACTTTGTTTTTCATAGTGTTTGTATGAAGAACAAAGTTATGTTTGCGGTTGTTGAAAATGTGCTATATCTCAAAAACTTCTCGTTCGATCCCATCCAAACCAATTCTTGTTGAAAGCATTTGTTAAGGTGTATATTATATATTTTTTTCAAAATTTACACTCGCTTAGTTAGAAGTTAGATGGGGGTTGGACGCCCATTTTACCACTTTGGAAGCGTCTAGCTATGAAACGTTAGACTTAAAATGAAAATGGTTTTAGGAACCTCGATGTCATTTTAAGAGACCTATCCATACACACCCCACACTCATAGTTTAGACTAAAAACAAAAAAAATCGGTTCTAGTTTCATGTATATCAATATTTTTTATTTTGTGTATAAGAAGCGTAAAGCGGTTAACAGGATACATCTTCCTACCAAATTTCAACAGTGTAATGCTTATAGTTACAGAATAAAGTGGCTGTGACATACGGACGGACAGATAGACAGACAGACTTGACGGAACTATAAGGGGTCCGTTTTCTGCCATTTGGCTACGGAACCCTAAAAACTAGTTAGTTACATCAAATAGCAAATAGCAATACTAATTGTTATTTGATGTAACTAACTTGGACGGTTGTCCCAAAATATGGATTTCGCAAAGCAGTTGAAGTCTTTCTACTAGTAGGGACGTCCCACAAACACTCTGTATATCTCAACACTAAAATTAAGTGGGGTCGTTAGTGCTGTTTTAGTTTTGGCTAAGCGAGGGATCCAAATGGGATCCCTTTGATGTTTATGATTAATGCATACTTCGCGCCTTGCTTTGGATTCACTGATGGAGATCTATTTGGAAATTCTAGTTCCAGTAGGTTCCATTTTCCCGTGGTAAAAGGAAAGGAAACGGTGCATTCTGATTAAAGTCCGTTTTTCTTTGCTTGACGAAAATTGTAAACAATATTGATATTCCTTTTTAATGAAATGAATCATTTTAAAATAACGTTAATACAAAACTGCATAGGTACATAGGTAATTCATTGTAAAATATCAATATCTTTTTAAATCAAATGGTTAATTAATTTCATTCACTGATATAATTTTAAAATTTATGAAAAGGGTTTGTATAATATTGAACAAGCAAAGAAAAGCGGACTTTAGAATGAGTAGGTAAAGGAGCACGCTGGTAGGCATAATACCTATCGGACTATGGCGTTCACTGAATGCAATACCGACACAAGTCCGATTCTGGCGGTATTCTTGCTCAATTTTTTGCTGTATTGATACTCAATCAATTGATCAAGATTTAAGTGCATTTATAAACGATTTGGTACTATAAGTTTATTGCCTATAATAATATCAAAGAAAAAGTGACACAATGGTGATGTCATAGCTTGAAATACAACGTTTTATGACACAGAACAGTGAAAAATGTTGTGACTATCCAAATATGGCGTATAGTATATTAACTGAACATGTGAACAGTATTGTCTTGAATAACACCCTTCATATACCATGGTAAAGTACAAATAAAGTTTCTGATTCTGATACGACGAACACTCATTACGTTGGAAAAATCATACCTAAATGTAAAACAAAACATCCACTATTTTGAAATTTGGTAGGTTGTGGGGCTGCATAAAAACAATAGGTTTAGACCATAAAATTAATATTCCTATCGGAATAGAAGGACAAGTAAAAGCTGTCAAGCGAAACCGATATAAGATGTCAGTAACTAACTTAAGTATGAAACATTTGTAGCTTTAAATGAGATAACCTTTCGATTATGTGATTTATAACAATGTTCCTAAGTTAAATATAGTAGTTTAGGTACTGCATGATAAACAGTCGACACAAAATATTGAACATGCAGCTCTAGTGTAAAACTAAATGTTATTTCATTATACAAAATATTCGTCGATATACATTCCCTGTGTTATTCTGTCTTTATTTTTTACGTAAATTAACGTTTGTAGAATAGAATAATCAAACAGCGTACTTTAAATTTGAAGCGCTTTGGTAAATATAAGTCGTATAGTAAGAGGCTTCGATTTGGACTAATCTACCTGTTAAATGATTATTTGTTGGGGTTATGCCGCTGTAATGCATAATAATCAATCACCGATCAAGTCACCATGTTTCAGACGCATTATTTCTCCAAAATATACACAATTTCACTTTTAAACATAAAAAATCAAATGCACGTAATTTTAAGCGAGCTTCTGCAGGGCGGTCAACTGTTTGACATCTGACAAAAATGGTTCTGCTACCCATCTCTTTTTATCACACAGTTTGCTGCTAGTGACATCTCGCTTTTGTCGTTCTATTCCAAAGGGATAATAATTTTATGGTTTAGACAGCTAATGATGTATCGAACCAAGGGTTATAATTATGTATCGCTACTATCAACTTTACAACTAATAAAAGACAGATACATCAATATGTGACACAGTGAACCATGTGTGTCATAATTGAAGTGAGAGTGAGAAATGAAATGAGATGAAATTTATTAATGAGTAAGAATTTGGATAACAATGTTAGTTTAAAGTAACCATTTGCTCCTACGGTTCTTTCGCCAATCTTTACCTTTTCAGCTAAATTCTCATCACAACTTAAATCTATTATTTGTTCAAATTGCTCAATTTTAACCTAATATTTACTCCTAATTAAATTTATAAAATCATTAAAACTATAGAAACATTCCTCGAGCAACCATGTTTTAACCAGTTTTTAAATCTTTGAATTTATATTAACATATTTAAACCTATCTGGCATTTTTTAAAATATTACGATACACATAATGAAATAATTTGAGTTTAAGGCTAAATTGACAGGGGGCTTATAGAGTTTGTGTATTTATTGGTTGCGAATTCTTCTCCGTGTCGTATTCTGTATTTTTTGAAAGAGATAGGTACTTATGTTTGAATACAAATAGACAAACTTCATATATATACAAACATGACAACGGGAGACAGGGAGAATATTAAGTTTTGTTTTTGCATACAAATCAGACTTGGGAAACAAGTTAGTAGGTAGGGAAGTAAGCAGGACGAGCAAATTATAAATTCATTTCAAAATTTAAATAGCTGCTAAGAGCATCATGTCGAGAGGCACATCAAAACGTAGTTTCAGTTAATTTAAACACGTTAACACTAAACAGAGGGAGTATTGCACGAAATGTATTCCGCTCGGCATAGACGAAACTCTCTGCAAATGAATATTCATGCACAGGCGCAGAAAGATTCAGAAGGTCCATTTAATTGACGATTCAATGCTGTAGTAGGATCAAAAATGGTAAGATTCCTCTTTACTAGTAGCTAAATAATATTTGGTCATAACGATGAAATAAGAAACTAAAAATTTGCGCACGGGCGGGACTCGAACCAGTAACTTCTTGGCTAACTGGGCCAAATGCTCTACCAATTGAGCTACCGTGCTGTCTGTCTGACCTTGCGAAATTTGTGGTCACTTATACATACGTCATTATGCGTGACGTTATATAATATGACACTGTGAGTGTTAAAAACTTTCTAAAACATAATACTAAGTCTAGTAGTAATAAAGCAAAGTTTACAAATCGAACCCAAATAATGAAAGCGGACAAGGAGAAATTGAATAAGAATTGGGTAATCGCGGATAGCTGGTTTTAAGAAACTACGAGTGTCAACAATCGTATCAGCTGAGTAATACAGTAAAGTCAAAAAAACAACTTTAATTTATCATTGCTTAATGTGGAAAGTTTGTTGCTGAGAATAATATCTAGTAATTAATGTTTTTCATATGCGACTCGTGGTACTTCTGTATCAAAACGCGTTACACGCTCAGGGCCCCACTCCCTTCTCCCCATGCGCTTGCTAGAGTAATTCGTTGCATTAAATTTGAATTAACGGCATTTTGCTGTTACAATGCGTAGGTATTCGATAGTAGCAATAATGGAAGTATTTGGTTGCCAGTTGCCATGCCAGTTTCCTGGATTAACGCTAATTATTTTAAGTATTACCTGATCACTAGTCATTTTGTGGCATACCTCGTAGGTATAAAAAGGTCAGTTTTTCCTTAATATTTAAAGCAATGGCCCAAAACAGTCGTTTACCCAACCACCGTAGATTTAAACAACAAATAATGAACATCACATAAACAAAACGTAAATAAATACTAGGTTCTAGTTAGGCTGGGTACTTGCATAAACTCCTAGGGCAACGCTGTCGCCGGGAGTCAAACCGCGTCCACAATTAATTCCGGGATCGTCGCCGCATTAATTCATTATTACATGTTCGCAGGAGTTGCAACAACTGCGGATGCACCCGTTGTGCTCACAAGTTGCGGGAGTAAAGTTGTACACATGTGCAGACAATGGCCATGGTTGTGTAGGATTTTATTTTTTATTTTTTTATCTAAGCTGTCAGTCAGATATAATAGTTGAACAATCGCATTTACAATAAAAAAATAAGAGCTATAACATAAGGATTAGTTACAACCCAGAATTCCGGTATAAACTTTTACAATGTTTAAATAGCAAACAAGTAAGGTAAGGTTGGGTAAGTAAAATATACAGTGTTAGATCTATAAAATCAAAATAGGAAAGTGACTACGAACGTTCACGATTCTTTCCATGAAATTCCAATGACCCCTGATAAATTGCGTCAGAGCCTACTTCCGACATGTAACCAACGCCATGCAATCAGTTTTTTAGAATTATGATAAAAAAGGAAATTCACACCAGGCTGTGCAATCCCATGTTGACCGTAGTACTTCAGAAATCGTAGCGGCACGGAGCGATCTCTCGTAGCACTCATACAATCCGTAGCAGAGGCTACGCTGTGAGACTTTGTCCGTAGTTTAGACACAAGCCATCGCTCTCGCTCGTGTTGTAGCTCTGGCTTGAGTGACAAGGGCAGCTGCACCCAACAAACATTTAAGTCACATAACAGCAACTTGTGCTGGCAATAAGCAGTTTAAAGCTTCATAATATTTGTATAACGGCTGACGTGAGAGCTTTATGTTGAATAATAGAGTTTTTGAAATATTATATTTCTATAAGCTTGATAACTTCTGTATTAAGTTGATTACCTTTTTCCAAGCTGAATAATGGTCGTAAGTAGTACTTTAAAGTAAACCATATTCAAATTAAAGCAAATGAGAATGCTAACAGCTGTATAGTAGCTGAAGATTCAGCATTGCTCTGTATAACTTTGACATTACTTTCAATTATACAGATTATTTCTGAATAATCTGTTTAATTTCCACTTTAAGTTGCTTAGCACATCAAATTATTTTTACTATCCAGAAGCTGAATATTGCAGAATTTTTAGCGATTAAACAGAAAACGATTGTCTAAATTGTAAATGAGACGGTCTTATACCTAACTTACACAGATAGAAGAGCACAAATACCCTTTTATTCAGTTTTAAGTGTTAAATAATATTAATTCTGTTTTTTTTTGTTCTTGTAATGTTTGTCATGAAACCTTATTATTTTAAGGCCGCTACGAAACACCATTATTCTAATTCACCTACTATATTAGTAATTAGAATGTTATTGCTTATATATCACATCAATTATCTCCAAATTGACCATAATCACTTTTATCTAATCGACCCTAATAAACTGCTTAAGAGTATCAAGTTGAGTAATATTGGAACTGTTATTCAAAAATGAGTTATGAAATGTACTTTTATCCATATAAGATCTGAATAGGAAGTCACATACTAACTTTTATGCAGAATTAAGCAACAAAATGCTGGGCAAGCGCGCTCTTAATCAAGATATACATGACGCCATTGTTTAAACTATTTTTTATAAAAGTAAAAGCAAAATCACGTATCAAAAGCACTATTTTTACGTCGAATAATGCTTTATGTGATCAGAATGTTTTATCTTTAGTATTTTACTACATTATAGTACTTAAAATGCATAGACAATATTTCACTTGTAAAATTATTAAAGACCAAATATTAACGAAATTGTAGTTAATCGTGTGGCGCGTGAAAATTAACAATAAAATATATATATGTTTTCACAGTAAAGTAGCGTGCGTTTAACAAAAACACTTCTAAATCGAGAAATAAGTATGTAAAGTCAATACTACCAATTTCTTCTAAATATTTCTGACATCCAACGTTGACACTGGTTACGTGGACAAAATGTCTCATTTTATGATTTTATTTGAATTATTTCTTAATAAAATTACAATTTAGACCTGCAATTTGAATAAAAACTGAATAGCTTAGCTCAAATATTACTAACTGAATAAGATTGTTATAACTGCTGTTTTAAAGGTAATTCAGCATTTATTCAGAAGATATCCATCTTCTTGTACACTTATTCAGATACTATGTGGCCATTATTCAGCGGTTATCCAAATTAAAGCTAGTTAATCTGTGCCCAAACCGCTTGAATATTGTCTGTATAAGCGCTTACACAGACGTTATGTCCGCAACTTAAGCGACTTAAAGTCAGTCGAATTTCTTTTATGCAAATATTATTCAGCTTATAAATGTTTGTTGGGCAGTCGTACGCAAGGAAGCAAAGGCTAACAAAGTCGATCCTTCCTACGGAACCCATAGCCGTGCGTAGCTGCGGAAACCACACACAGTTTGAAACCGGGAACCCACGGCTCAAATTACTATTTGCAAGGGACACACAATATGTTTGTGCTACGCGAGGCCGCCGGTAATGTTCGGGGAAAAAGATAAAATATACTTTTTACACAAGCGTTTTGATCCTATCAAATAATGTAGCAGAAATACGATGTTGTGCTGGGCTTTTATTCTATGGGACGTTGGGTGACAGTTTTGAAAGCGGTCATGTGAGATGATGAGGACCAATCTTTTTTAATCAAATTAAAATTACTAGTTTGTAGTAGCAGTTGTTAGTAATTTAAAACGAATTAATGATGTTTGACTAAGAAATAAAATAGTTAAGATTTTATGTAAGGATTTTAGCTAACGTTGTTGGCAAACTTATTTTTGACAGACAGTTAAGTGGAAAGACAGTTAAGGGAGCCGACGAGGAGGGAAAGAGCAAATTAACGAACGCTGGTACAAGTTTGATTAAAATCTATCCAATAGTTTTTTTGCGTGAACTCACAAACTAAAACCTGAATTTTAACAAATAACTGCTATAGTTAGTAACATAGTAGCAGTCACGAATATGTTAGGTTGAACTCAGGTAGGTATGACCATAGAAAAAGTACCTATACTAAAATTAGCAATAAGTTGTGAAATGGCTATTAAGGAATTGCTTTTACAATGTTAAGGACTCTTTTGACTTTATTTTTTTTTAATATAATATTAAATTTTATTAATAATAGCTAACTCATGCTCATTGACATTTTATTTATTGAATTTTAATATCTCTCTACTGAAATTAAGACATGCCTTCCTAATATTGTTTTGACTGAAATTGATTAAAATTTATGTTAAATGTGTATACAGCTGAAAAAGTAGAATCAAGTGAAACGTTTATTAGCTGTAAGACCTCTGTAACCTTGTTTCCATGCACAATAAATATCATTCAAACTCGCTTATGGATATGACGTAAAGAGGGGTATAGACAAATTGTCAATCTCCACTTTTACTAATTTTGTGAAAAACCTGTACATAATTATATACTCTTCGTTTTTATGTTTAATAGTTTAGTGTAAGAAGACTATTTCAAGTACGAGTTTGGACTAGATTCACGCGGTGGTTTTTGGATAAACGAGGTTTCTTATTTAGTGATTGCTGTGTTTGTTTCATTCAAGTGGTTTCCTTCCTTCCTTCCTTTCAGTAAAATTTACAAAAAAAAACATTTTCAAACAAATCAAATTTCAACTACACACATCAAAAGTGTCTAGGGGATCAACATATAAGTATTTTTGCAATAACTTTTCTCCTAATTGATATTAATTTAAATTTTCTTTAAGAATTCATCAAATAAAGTGTTTTCGTTTGTCTACAGTAACGATAAACCAAGTCACCTTTGCATTAATAAAGAAATTTGCCATTTTCCTAATTAAGGGATTTTTGACATTTGAACCACTAACATTAAAGTTCGAAAAAAAGACTGAAATAACAGTTCTTTAAAATTTTATTGGGTAACTTAAACAATTAATAATCTGTGTTTCTACCACGAACACTAACAACACAAGAACATCGGTTTGGCATACTCAAAATGAGTTCATCCCAAACACGCTGTGGAATGGCCGCCCATGTTCGTTGCAATAACAAAAAAAGGTCTTCTTGCGACTGGATACCCTCCATATTCGGCAGAGCTCTTCTCTGTAGCATATCCCATGCATGCTCAATCGGGTTCAAGTCTGGCGACTGAGCAGGCCAGGGCAGGACATTGATGTTAGCTGCGGCGAGAGTCTGTCTTACAACTCTTGCGGTGTGCGGTCATGCATTATCATGCATTAACTGAAATAAGGGACCGATTTGCACTTGTAAAGGAACGATGACGTCTGATACAATCGTCTCAGCATAAATTTGAGCGTTGAGGTTGCCTCTGATCCGAATCAAATCAGTTCTTCCGCCGATCCAAATACCCGCCCATACCATGATGGTTCCACCACTATAAGGATGGACTTCCTGGCAGGATTTTAATCGCTGTTGGCGTCCAGGGGTTCTCCAGTGTCGTATACGTCTTGTATCCGGTCTCATACCAAAACGAGACTCATCAGAAAAGCACACGAAACGCCATTGTTCTTCAGCCCAATTTCTGTGTTCAAGAGCACATTGATATCGAATCCTACGATTGTGCATTGCTATAGGTGGTACCCGTAGCGGTCTTCGGGAATGAAGGTTCACTTCATGCAAGTGGTTTCTGACTGTTTGGTCGCTAATTAAGTTCTCTGAAGAGTGATGAAGCCTCACGGCTAACATCATGGCGGTTATTGTTGGAGCTCTTCGAGCTGTGATTTGAATGTATCGGTCTTTTCTCCGTGTGGCCGCGATACCGTCCTCCATGGCGCTCAGCCACGGTACCAGTGCTTCGGTAACATGTCCAAAGTCAACTGATAACACTCTGACTTGTATTCAGAGCTAAAGCCACAGTACGTTGCCGGGAACCAGCTTCTATCATTCCCACGGCTCTGAGCATTTTTTCCCTGCTTAAATGACGTCGCCGCTCCATAATAACGTTGGTTTTAATCAGTAGTAGGGAATCAGTAGCACTAATAATGTCTTCAATGCGTTGTATGTTTTTATAGGGAAAATATTGACAGCTGATTTTCATCTTTTACTTGAATTTGATTGTCAGTTCCTGTTTCAAATTATGAAATGCACCAAAAAGGATCCATATAAAGTTAAAAAATCATAAATTTATTACAAAGCCACATCTCAATCTCAAGAAATCCGCAAAAAATTGCTTGATCCCTAGACACTTTTGATGTGTGTATTTGAAAGTGACAATTTGACTGTTTGATAGCTTTGAAACCCAACAACTAGGTGGCGTTATTATTAGGGAAAATATGTTACTCACCTTTGTTTCTATACCCCTCGAGTAATTAATTTAATTTTCATGAGTGTTCTTGTTCTTGTGACAATTAGTAGGAATAATAATAAGCTATGAACCTCTGTAAACACAAACAAACAATCCTTGCTCAGAATGTCTGATTTCCACTCGATTTTCCTATCCAATATGCTAACAAAATCAGAGCCGGCCCGCCGAACGCGGGATATTACGTAACTCAAGTGATAGCGATGAGATCTCCTATGTGCATGACTATGCACATAGGAAATCTCATCACGCTTTACTGTGACTGACTAGTTTTGCTTTGAAACGCTTTACTATGACTGACTATAGTCAGTCATAGTAAAGCGTTTCAAGCAAAACGGCAAACGTAAAACCAATTCACTATCATCAAAATACAACAAAAGAAAATAGCTGTTGTAATAAAAACGCGTTATTTTACGAAATAAAATAGCCAAAGTGTTCGAATTAGGTAATATTTCTGTGAATCACCCCGCACCAGAGCGGATATGATGCGGTGCAGGCCAGTCAGCCTGCTGCGGCTAAATTAGATCTTCAAATGAACTGGGAATACTATGATAATTAAAACCTTTATCATACGACCATTAATCCACCCAAAAAGATACCTCCTTTCTTGACGCCTGTAAAAAGATATGCCTTAGGTAACTGCTCTTCAAGAATCGTGTAGCGTAGGCGTAGAATTTGTATTTTTTTATAGACTAGCGGTCCCACGCGACTTCGTTCACGCGTTTTGAGTTTGCTCCCTCCCCTCTCGTTGGAGCGTGTTGTACAATAGCTTAAAGCCTTCTTCGATAAATAAGCTATTCAACAATATTTTTTCAAATCGGTCTAGTAGTTCCTGAGATGAGCGCGTTCAAACGAACAAACAAACTCTTTAGCTTTACGGACGGAGGAAATGGAGGTTATGCATCAATTCGACCTGTATGTGTATGTATGTGATATCTTTGGAATTGAATGATTTTTGAGTATCATGATCTATGTAGGCGGAATCCTAATTTACTTAACATAATTATTTCTAACAAATAGATGACGGTTTTAAATTAGGCGTATTGCATTTTATTCGACGAATATTCCATATTTGACAGGCCTTAGTTTGATTAATAAATGTGGAATATTCCAAATGACATGAGTAAATTGGCAGAAGGCTGAACCTACTTGTAACTTGTTCAGAGCTTCTGAAGTAATATTGTTACATTGCTAGCAATTACTGAACACTCGAGCCACGACGCGGGCATTTTTCTTGTTAACTTAAGTTCCGATCGACTGCTCAGGGTGTAGGGTGACAATGCTTTTAGGTAGGCACAGACAAGGTCTCTGGCACCTAACCACCTTAAATCGCTTGCGCCTCGTGTCTTCTTTTGTTTGAGGTTCCGCCCCGTTTTTGTGTCGTGAGTGTAATCGATTTGAAAATTGGTTATAGTTATATCAAAAACTAGCTTTTGCGACAATTAAAAGTGAGACTGCGACAGCACATACTTATTTATCTTTCACACTTACACGTTTCCTGCCGGCGCACGATTTTCTAGAAAAATGCAGGCAGCTATCGATAAGTGCACACACGGCACACTCCCAAGCGCTCGGATGATTCGTGGCCGCAGAGGAAGCGAGTGTTTGTTATTACTATAGGCGCCAGTCTATACGAGTTTCAAGAAATAAACCGATTCAGATGGAAAATCGAACCCTTGCCCTCTCATTGCACTCTCAACCAATTGTTAAATAGCCAAAGTCAAAGTCATTTATTCCTCAACAAAAAATAATGTGTAGGAAAAGTAGCCAGCTAGATTGTTTGACCTAATACCGATGACCATGAGCTAGCGTGTAACCCACTGTACCTACCTTCATATGAAAAATATAAAGACAATAAGCTTTTTGCTAAACTGTCAATATAATAATCCGCATTTATTATTTAGGCGTGGTCACCCTCTTAAGAGATGTTTACTGTTTATTGCAGCGTTCGGTTTATTACCGGTCGGAGCACGCGGCGAGCTGCGCTGATTGCATTATACTCTGTCTATCTTTAATTTGATAACTACATAAATAAATAAATACAAAAGTACGTGCACATTCCACATGAAACCGATATGGTAAACGATGGTTCTTGGCTGAACAAAGTCTCAAAAGAAAACAAATAAACAATCCTTGTTCAGTCAGAATGACTGTTTTCCACTTAATTTTCCTATTCAATACGCTGAAAAAATCAATGCCAGCCCGCCGAGCCGACCGCAGAGTATTACATTGTCAAGTCATGGCGATGCAAGTGCTATCCATATTTTTTAATTTATTTTTTATTTGAGGTCTACCAACAAATCATACATTTACTATAGTACGAGACAAGATATAACAACAGTTGTGTTGCCTTAATTAGAGTCGTCACTACACGACATGCGTAGTAAACATTGTAGTCAGAAACAAACTGTAGTAACCTGCACTTCACGACTAATTACACTAATTACTAACTATTCTTAACTTTTTAAAAATAATTTCGGAATAGTAGAATTAAATTTACGTAGTAAGTGACATGTCAATCCTGCTCACTGTAAACTTAAGCGTCTGACAGCTAACAGCCGGTTTCTGAATTGAGCATTTGACGTTGAGAACAACTTAAGCTCGACTTAAGAATGACTCAAAAGTATTTCTGTTTCTGAATTAAGTTTAAGTGTAATTTGAGCATTTGAGGTTGAGAATTCTCAACTTTGACATCAGCTAGTGCTTAACTCGAAATTTGCGTTGCACAACACTACTGACAGTACTCAAAGCCTGCTCACTGTGAACTTAAGCGTCTGACAGCTAAGCAACCCAATGAGGGTACTTAAGTCCTACTTAAATTCAAATTTGGGACAATTTTCGAATTTTGCGACCAGCTTAATTGGGGAAGGCTATAGCTGTAATAGATCAAGCTCCAACAGGTGATGAGGAAGTGCAGACAAAACGCTATAATAATACAAAGTTAAATTAATCTCAAAATATACTACAATTCAAACAAAGTTAATTAAGTTAATTACAAAAATACAAAGGTGAACACAAGTAACAGTAAAAAGTATTGGCACACTGGTAAGGATATGCGATCCGGTCCATACAAGATTGCCTGCATCCGGTCGATTTTGTTAGCTTCTTCCAACTCCTTCTTTAAAATCTTTACCTGCAAATCTTGGTTTTTTTATCTAAAGTATAAGTATAATATTCTTAATAATTTCACTGTATTATTTTTAAAATCAGGTTTGAAATGGTGTTTATTATTATTTTTCACTTCTATAATTTTCCTTCTCTTCCTGTATGTAGTTGAGACATCTTTTTTTCTTTGTGGTTTCCATTTCATAAACTTTGAAACTATTTCTACTTTGAGAAAGAGGTCAATCGTCGAATCCTAATCTGCTGGGCAGCGTTCAGGAAACTGCGCAAGAGCGTCTTCTCGTCTGAATTACCTCAGTGTCTGAATACGAAAGTATTTAACCAGTGTGTGTTACCAGTGATGTCATACGGATCCGAAAAGTGGTCTCTAACTATGGGCTTCATAAAGAAGCTCAAAATCACACAACGAGAGATGGAGAGGGATATGCTGGATGTTTCTCTACGAGATCGAATCAGACGATACAGAGATACGTAGAAGAACTAAGGTAACGGACATATCCCTACGAATTAGTAAGCTCAAGTGGCAGTGGGCAGGGCACATAGCGCGAAGAACTGGATGGCCGCTGGGGCAGAAAGTTGAAAGTTCTAGATTGGAGACCTTTCGATTAAAAGCGCAGCGTGGGATGTCCACCGACAAGATGGTCGAACGACCTTGTTAAGATCGCGGGATCACACTGGATGCAGCCCGCTTGTGATCGGCCGCAGTGGAAAACTGTAGGGTGGTTCTATTTTCATAATTCATGCTAATAAACTTTTCAATCATAAAACATTGCAGGAAATCAAACATTATCAAGTTTGAGTATGACATTGACATACATTGATTGATTGACAAAAGATATTCCGTTCTCGGCAATCGTTCGCAATTTAATTTTAAGAATTTAATTAAAATGTAGAATAGTGCCTATTTAACTTAAAATCTTATTCGCAAACTAATGCTTTTAGAAATTAATAAGTGACATAATGAAATCCGGAATTTATTAATGCCTATAATGAAACCAAATCTCTTTATAAATAAAAACCGGTAAAAATCAGTTGTTTTTACTTGTAACGGAACGTTGCAGTATAATCAAGAATATAACTCAGTTGAATGTGGTTTGAGACAATCTAAAATTTACGAATGAAACGTAGGAAACTTAAGTACTCATCAACTATTTGAGCAGATCTCAACAGATTTTCACTCAAATGCTCAAATCAGAAACCGGCTGTAAGCAACCCAATGAGGGTACTTAAGTCCTACTTAAATTCAAATTTGGGACAATTTGCGAATTTTGCGATCAGCTTAATTGGGAAAGGCTATAGCTGTGATAAATCAAGCTCCAACAGGTGATGAGGAAGTGCAGACAAAACGCTTTAATAATATAAAGTTAAATTAATCTCAAAATATACTATAATTCAAACAAAGTTATATTAATTACAAAAATACAAAGGTGATTTCAAATAGAAGGTAAAAAGGATTGGCACACTGTTAAGGGTATGCAATCCGGTCCATACAAGATTGCCTGCATCCGGTCGATTTTGTTAGCTTCTTCCAACTCCTTCTTTAAAATCTTTACCTGCAAATCTTGTTTTTTTTTATCTAAAGTATATTTTTCTTAATAATTTCACTGTGTTATTTTTAAAATCAGGTTTGAAATGGTGTTTTTTATTATTTTTCACCACTATAATTTTCATTCTCTTCCTGTATGTAGTTGAGACATCTTTTTTTCTTTGTGGTTTCCATTTCATAAATTTTGAAACTATTTCTACTTTGAGAAACAGGTCAATCGTCGGATCCTAATCTGCTGGGCAGCGTTCAGGAAACTGCGCAAGAGCGTCTTCTCGTCTGAATTACCTCAGTGTCTGAATACGAAAGTATTTAACCAGTGTGTGTTACCAGTGATGTCATACGGATCCGAAACGTGGTCTCTAACTATGGGCTTCATAAAGAAGCTCAAAATCACACAACGAGAGATGGAGAGGGATATGCTGGATGTTTCTCTACGAGATCGAATCAGACGATACAGAGATACGTAGAAGAACTAAGGTAACGGACATATCCCTACGAATTAGTAAGCTCAAGTGGCAGTGGGCAGGGCACATAGCGCGAAGAACTGATGGCCGCTGGGGCAGAAAGGTGAAAGTTCTAGATTGGAGACCTTTCGATCAAAAGCGCAGCTTGGGATTTCCACCGACAAGATGGTCGAACGACCTTGTTAAGATCGCGGGATCACACTGGATGCAGCCCGCTTGTGATCGACCGCAGTGGAAAACTGTGGGGTAGGTCTATGTTCAGTTCAGCAGTGAACGTCCTTTGGCTGATAATGATGATGATGAATGTATTTCGAAGTTCTTCAACTAATAAACTTTTCAATCATAAACATTGCAGGAAATCTTCTTCTTCTTCTTTGATGATAATGGCAATGTGCGTTACCGCAATTATTCCGCCAATGTCACGTGTGAAGCTTTTGCAAGGGAGCAGAATTTTAAAAAGAATTTAACATAATAAATCCATAAGCAGATTTAAGTTAAAAAAAAAAAAAAAAAAAAACAACAACACAAATAAGACAACACTATATATATATATAGATATATGTAACATATAATACATATCATAAAAAAGGTAATTATAATTATAATGTTTAAAGCTTGATATTATATTTTATGATAAATTTTGCTAGGATGTTTACAATTGGGGAAAAAGAAAGGGAAAGGATATTATTAATATTACAGGGCAAGGGGAAATTATCTGGAAGGAGGTCATAGAGAGATCCCCCAACTTTCGGACAATTGAAAAATATGTGACAAGCCGAACCTTCATTTGCAGGAAATCAAACATTATAAAGTTTGAGTATGACATTGACATACATTGATTGATTGACAAAAGAGATTCCGTTCTCGGCAATCGTTCGCAATTTAATTTTAAGAATTTAATCAAAATGTAGAATAGTGCCTATTTAACTTAAAATCTTATTCGCAAACTAATGCTTTTAGGGATATATGAGTGACATAATGAAATCCAGAATTTATTAATGCCTATAATGAAACCAAATCTCTTTTTAAATAAAAACCGGTAAAAATCTGTTGTTTTTACTTGTAACGGAACGTTGCAGTATAATCAAGGATAAATCTCAGTTGAATGTGGTTTGAGACAATCTAAAATTTACGAATGAAACGTAGGAAACTTAAGTACTCATCAACTATTTAAGCAGATCTCAACAGATTTTCACTCAAATGCTCAAATCAGAAACCGGCTGTAATAAAAGACAGAATCTACAGCTTAACCTTAACTTGGTCATGTAGGTATAGGTATTACGTTACAAAGGTAGAAGAGCTCATGATTCTATTCAGTTGATTCTAATCAGTGATGTATCCTATCTATCCTATCCTTCCTAGTGTCTGAGCAAGGTGTTATCTAACCTAATGTGTTAGAAAGTGGCTAATGATAAGTTTTAAAAAATCTTATATTAATGAATACTCGAAAGAGTTCGATTTAATTAAGTTACTGCTTTATTGAATTGATTTTACAAGTAGCTTTCTCGAGACTAAGGAGAATAGCCTTCGCTTTTTACTTAAATTCATAATACTTAATGAAAACTTTTTCAATAATCCACTTAAAACCTATGTCTACCGTAGCGGCAAAACTAGAAGTGCCCTAAAAGAGAAACTTACCTACTTACTTACTCCGTTGGCTCAGCGACCCGAAGTGGATCTTGGCCTCCGATACGAGATGGCGCCAGCGCGCCCTGTCTTGAGCGATCTCCTCCCAGTTGTCTGCATTCAGGGCGCGTAGGTCCTTGGCCACTTCATCTCTCCACCGGTATCGCGGTCGGCCGACCGGTCGACGACCTACAGGCTGCCCAATGTACGCCTTCCTTACCGCCCTGTCTTCCGGCATTCTTTCTAAATGCCCGAGCCAACGGAGTCTTGCTGCCTTTATCTCCCCAATGATGTTCGGCTCAGACACTAGATCCTCCAGTTCTTGATTCTTACGGATCCTCCAGCGACCATCCTCCCTCTGTGTAGGTCCCAAGATCTTACGGAAAATCTTTCTTTCAGCAACGAGAAGCTTGTTTTCCTCTTTCAGGGTTAGTGTCCAGGCCTCGCATCCGTACATTAAGATAGGTCTTATGACGGTTTTATAGACTCTTATCTTAGTCTTCCGACGCATCACCTTGGACACCAACACCTTATGCAGAGCTGCCGCGCATCTTAGGGTATTATGAATGCGAAATTCAATCTCCTGTTCTCTGCTATTGGAATCATTTATCAGGCAGCCTAGGTATTTGAATTTCTTCACTCCTTTATACGTAATCCCTTCTACGACCAGGTTATCTCTGGGCTCCAAGATATTCCTGTATCTTCGCATATGTAAGAACTCAGTCTTCTCCCTGCTGATTTTCAGACCAACTCTAGAGCCCTCCTCGCCCAGTACCCTCGCCTTATCGGAGACGGTGACACTGTTTTCTCCCAACAAGGCTAAGTCATCTGCGTATCCGACTATTTTGTGCTGGCCATTCAACATCACTCCACCGGGCAGTACTTGTACTTTCCTGATTACGTGTTCTAGAGCTAAATTGAATAGCATAGGAGATAATGCATCGCCCTGCTTAAGACCAGTAATGACATCAAATTCCTCCGTCAACTCTCCCCCAACCTTCACCCGCATTTTACTCACACCTATGGCAACTACAATTAGCCGTACGAGTTTATCAGGAATCCTAAAGTTTCTCAGGATGGAGAAGAGTGATTGTCTGTCAATACTATCATAAGCTTTGGCGAAGTCTACAAAAAGGCAGTGTATTCCTTGAGCAAATTCCCATTTCTTCTCCAAAAAAAAAACTTGAAAGAGAAACTTGAAGTCCCAAAATTTAATAACCTATACGGCAAGCAGCTTCTGAAGTATGTGGTACCGAAATTAATTAATGAATTACCTCACACACACACATTAAAAGCACAAATTACAAAAAATAATATATTTGTTTTTTTAGTATAGAATATATATTGTAACTTAAGTACGAGTACGATGACGACTCAACAAGCGCAGCTTTCGGTAAAACCACAGATGGTTTATGTAACGCTGTGAATATCATAGTTTCTTAATTAAGTTCTTATTGTAAATTCATTATAAATAAATAAAATACGTTTTACAAGCTGTGCCTGCGACATATACTTACTTACAATCTTTCATCTTCTCGTCGACCTCCGTGGTGTAGTGGCTTAGCACGCTGGGTTTCAAGCAGTCGCCGCTTTGAGGTCCCAGATTCGATGCCCGGTCGGGTCAATATAGAATTGAAAATTAGCTATATTGTCCCGGGTCTGGGTGTTTTGGTACTACCGTTGTGCCTTATTTCCATAACACAAGTGAATTAGTTACTTACTTTGGTATCAGAGCAATTTATGTGATTGGCGTCCAATATTCAAAATTAAAAAAAAAAACTCTTTTCAACCTCTTACAACCCTTTTTTTTTAATGAAAAAGTAGCCTGTGTCACTTACTTAGGCTCTAGACTGTGTGTGCAAAGTTTCATTTAAATCGGGTTCCGTGGTTTTGGCGTGAAAGCGCGACGGACAGACCGAGTACCTTTCACATCAAAATATTAGTAAGGATTGAATAAACCCAGAATGAAAACGGTCCCAAATATGCGATATTTGGACCGTTTTCATCTCACTAATTGGATCGGAAAGGTTCACTAAAAATGGCGGCGCAGGCATGAAACGGCGAAGGCAGCTGTTGCGTCGATTTTAATTACCTCTGCCTGGGCTGGGCGAAGCGAAGGCGCCGGCAGTTGGCGAGCCTCCAATGAATGATATTTACAGAATTTTGCCTCCAATGGAAATAATTAGAGATGCACCGAGTAGCACTTTTGCCGAGTACCGAGTTTTACTCGGTTCATTTTTTTCCCAACCGAGTAACTCGGTTACAATCAAATTCCTTTCGATCAAATCAAATTTCGGGTGTGTAAACAAGTACAAACAGGTTCGCGCAATATTAGCTTTATCTAGCTAATATTGCGCGAACCTGTAAACTTGCGGTATGATTGTGTTCAAATAAAACTTTTTGACCTCTATGATCAGAACTGAGGCCAATTAAAATACCTTTATCAATGACACTTGCGTTTTTGTCACAAAAAATATTATCTAAGCAAGTGGCCGTGGTGGGAGTTACCCTTGTGGGTTCACAAAAGAGATTTTTTAAATTAAAAGATTTGAAAAGATTAAGAAATCGAATGGCGCTATTCCATTCCTTTAAAATATCGAAGTTAAAATCTCCACATACTATTATTTTCTTATTAGATTTTGAAACCTTTTCTAGCGCTGATTCCATAATTGGTTCAAAAAGTTGGTAAGTAGCGTCGGGGGGGCTATACACAGATAAAATTATATAATGTTCGAGCTCAATACACGCTAATTCGATAGTACGTTCTAAAGAGAGTGACACAATGTCCCTGCGATCTTTACAATTTAATTCATTATTTATAAGTATGAGTGACCCCCCTCTAGTTGTAGTCTCTCTTGAAAACGAACTACCGACTGTATAGTTTTCAATACTAATCATTATTTCACATTTTCTATACCAATGCTCTGTTACACACATTACATGAACACTTAAATCGTGTAGAACTAATGATAGTTCAAGCTCTTTGCCAGCCAGGCCTTGTATATTTTGGTGAACAACATTAAAACTAGACCTGGCCTTTGTCTGCCCTCTTAGTTTAAAGCCTCAGAGGTTGTCTGGTTGATAACATCAACATTACTATTATTACTTACAAGTTGATAACCATGTGATATGGTTTTGTTAATTATGCAATTAATGTTATATGCTAACAAATTAGCAATTAGTTTTTTGATTCTATATGGCAGGTGTATAGAGCCGCCAGTCAGCAAAAATGAGTTATTAGTAAATTTATTTGTGTCAAAAAACACAAATTTGTCACTATGACGTTGGATTAAATTAAATAATAAAGTATTCAATACATGAATACAGTTATTTTCCTGTGCCGTATGATTTTTTGAGAATGGAATTGCACAAATGATTATTTTATGTACATTTAAATTTAACAATATTGAATAATTTTTTAACAGATTTTTTTTACTTAAATTTTTACTATTTCCTAACATTAACACAAGTATTGAACTTGAATTTAAATTACTATTTTGAATATTAATGACTATTTGATCTAGTGATGCATCAGGCATACAATTGTTTACAATATTACATTTAAGGTTTTTATTCAATAAGGAACCATAACCAATTCCTAATCTGTCTGAAAAAACAATAACATTGCTGCATTCATTATTGTTTTTTTTTGATGAACAATTATAATTAAGATTTTGTGATTGCAACTGTAAACTGTCATCCCCTTGCTGATCGAGGTCTTGTACGGAGTTTAGATTTATGTTTGGGAGTGAATTAAAATCAGAGTTAGGTGTGTTTAATTTCAGAAGTTTATTTGCAGCCAGGATATGTTCTGATATTTGTTCCTGGGAAGAGTTATATTTAATTGTCATGGAATGCAATGACTCCTGCAACCTGGAGATGTCAGTCTGCAATCGCTCAACAGTTTGTTCACATTGTGACCTACTTTCATGTAACTTATTTTGATATATTTCCAGACTGTCTAATAAATCTAACTTTTCCTTTCTAAGTTCAATATTTTTGAAAAAACGTTTATTTTTCTTAACAAGAATTTTAGTTTTCTTTATAAATTTACTAAGTTTTATATATTTTTTAACCCTATTTCTACCTGACAATTTAATATGAGCAGTTTTGTTTAGAGTTTGGTGTAAACTACAATTTAAGTCTGGATTGGTGACCACAGACCGACCACCGGGGGTACCAATCAGCTCCTCATACAGGTTCAAGGTTTGGATATGAGCTTGATCTTTCTTCTCTTCTTCCAAGTGCAGAATAGTTCTATTGGCATCCCGTAGCTCACTTTCCAGGTCATTATTGCGCATAAGTGTCTGCTCAAAAATGCTGCTGCACTGGTCGAAGGTGCTGACTGTGTTGAGAAGCTGGTCTCGATGCTCGGTGACCTCCAGCAGGCGGACATGCAGTTCAGCCATTTCTTTTCTGAGTTGAGAGGTGTGTTCGATGTTGGTCTTTATTACCTCCTCATACTCATCTCTTTCTCTGAGCAATTCCTCACAGGAAGTCCTTGACTCCTTTAATTCAGCGCCATTCTCCTCCTTTAATTTTGAGCGCTCAGTAGCAAGGAATACGTAACGACTGTTATATATTTATCTCTTTCTATCAACAGGCATGCCCCATTTGTTGTCTTTATTAGCGCTTAGTGTCATAATACACATATACTATACGTTCGTGTATAGAGTAATCCTTGCGCCACTTTAAAATGCTTTGATGTTGGTGTAGAACGTGTCTATACTTTTACGTCATTGCTTTCGAGTTGTGGGCAGGGCACCAAACAAGGTATCTAGAACTGGCACGTTTGGCACGAGTGTTACTATGTGCATCTGCAAGCACCGTGCATAGGGAGTGATTACTTTCGGAGGCTGGTAACGTCTACGAAGAAAAAAAAAGGAATAGGTCATTACCATAACGTGTCGAGATCTTTGTGTTCCAGCATGATAATTTTACTTTATAAAATTTCACATTTTATTTTGATTCACTAGGGCTCCTCATTTTAACTAATTCATTATCATAATTGAGATTTTGAAAGATTTCCCCTGTTGTTTAGATGATATCTACCTTATTTATACTGCTTTACTCAAACCGAGTTACTCGGCCGAGTACGAGTATTAAAAAACCCGCCGAGTACCGAGTATTAACCGAGTACTCGGCCCATCTCTAGAAATAATCTATCAAAATTGTTTCTTTGGAATTTATACTAATATTATCAAGCTCTTCAGTTTGTTTTGTTTGAACGCGCTAATCTCAGAAACTTCTGAACAGATTTGAAAAAAAACATTTTTTGTTGGATAGGTTATTTATTGAAAAAGGATTTAGGCTATAAAATCACGCTGCGACGGGAGGGGGGAGCAGATTCAAAACGCGCGGAGGATCGCTAGTTAGATGTAAATAAACAATTTGGTTTAGAAGTAATTAAGCCGCTCAGATAATGCTGATTTTAAGTTTAAATTTTGACATAAAATGTATGGATAGGTATTATTTCAAACTTCCTGTCTTCTGTGTAATTTTTGAGTAACTTTAAATCAACATTCTCTGCACGATCTAACTTTGATACATTATTTTCTGAAATCGATTTTACTTCCTAATTCCAAAAAAGAATAACACTTAATAAAATGTTTGAAGAAAAGAAAAGTTATAAAATTCAACACACCTAATACTCTATTTACAAACATAAACATTAACGATAGTTAATAGGTTAATAAATCTAAAATAAAATGCAGTTTTTAGAGATTGATTCTCAATATATTTCTTTTAATAAACAGTCCACTTACACAATGTAATCTGTCTCTCTTACACATAAAGCTTACTTATTCCATACTTCAACAATTCCTCACGCACAGAACGACCCGTCTTGTCTGGCCTCTAGAATGGCAGAAACCCCCTATATTCATTAAAACGAAAACAGTACTCAAAACTTAATATAAAATTTTCACATTGTGAAAACTTTTGCGCAAATTTTGTCACAGGCGCAACAATTACTTCATTAAAAGGCGTATAAAATAAAAACCAACACAATTATATTTAATACGATAGCATAAAAATTTAACTTATTTTAAGTCTCAATTAGTATTTTGTTGCTGTACGATAAAAATATTATGGTTCTCCCTTAAGGTGAACACACACTTATTCGAGCCGAACGCGCCGAATTTCAAAATTCTGTATATGAACTCTCATGAAACCTCGCACACTACCCCGTATCGAATCGTCCGAATTTGGAAGTACCCCAGAAATCCCAGATAAATTCAGATGACGTCATCAGATTCGGTACAGCTTATGCGGTCGGCTCGGACGCCTTGCCGGGTATTCAATATAAAATCTTCATACTCACTCGCACCTTTCGCTGTCACTCATAGTGCTATCTTATGATTTCTTTGACGTGATTTGTTAGATGCGGTCGATTCGTCTATTATTATTATTGAAAAATTATAACAGGAAAACTTAATCTGGGTACACTAATACCAGTGTGATTATAAACCAGTATTGGTTTTACCGCACACTATTTGTAGTGCGGATATGTGTGCGAGGCCTCCTTGACTTTGATTCGTTCGGCTCGGACAAGTGTGAGTTCACCTTTACACTGAATCCAATATCAAAATATTGGTACCTACATAATTAACAAACTTCAAGCCCTTTTAACCAGGGACAAAAAGGGTACCCATTATAAAGGTTTGAACCCTTATTTAACCCGATACCCGACCGATATTTCTGTATTTCGATACCTTTAAATTGCGATATCCGTATCAAAAGTTTTAATATAGGTACCCAAAATTGCGGTACCATTATTTTACGGGTCCGATACCTCTAAAAACCGAAATTATGTTGCATAGTTACTTTATCTCTTTCGCTTCTCTTGTATAAACATTTGCGAGACAAGGATAGAGAGACTTTGTGACTCGAAAATTGGTGATTCCATTGTAATCTCACCTAATTATTATTCTCTTTTACAACCCATACATATTTTGGACTGATAGCGTCGTTGTCCGACATCAAGGCTTATCCCTACGGTATGTTTTTTTTAAATACTGTGCTTTTAATTACTTATAAAATAGCCCTATAAAAATTATAAAAAAAAACAACTTTTATTTATTAGGCGGCGCGAGAGTGATATTTATGAAATCGTTACGCTACCACGGCGACGGCCCATCATCATCATCATCATCATAATCAGCCAAAGGACGTCCACTGCTGAACATAGGCCTCCCCCACGGCTTTCCACAGCGACCGATCATTAGCGGTCTGCATCCAGTTTGATCCTGCGATCTTTTTAAGGTCCTCAAAAACTCTCGGTCCACACTCTCGACCTTATGGCAGAACGTCGATCTATGGCACTGCAGACCTCCGTTAATGCTCAAACCTACAGGCAGCTTAATACACGCATATTGAAGTCTCTGCGACATGACATTCGTTCCTTTAACACGAATAGTGTTAAAGAAACAATAGAGCGGAACCAAGGCTCCAAAGTGTTTGCAAGGGACATGTCTATTGGGCAAAGCCTGTTGACGAAGCTTAAGACGGAGGACGGCAGTGTAGCGTCGACGAAAGCAGAGGTTTTGAGATCGAAAGGTTCTATGGGCAGTTGTACACCTCAGTAGCCAAACCCGTTGATAGCTCGGCCGGAGACCCACGAGCTATCCTGCCGACACTACACTGAAGACATCCCGGACATCAGCCTCTACGAGATTAGGATGGCCCTGAAACAGCTTAAAAACAATAAGGCACCTGGCGAGGACGGAATCACAGCAGAGCTCCTGAAAGCGGGTGGAACACCAGTACTTAAAGTCCTTCAGAGACTCTTTAATTCCGTTCTGCTAGAGGGCATCACGCCTGAGGCATGGAACAGGAGTGTGGTGGTGTTGTTCTTCAAAAAAGGAGACAAAACCTTATTGAAGAACTTTAGACCCATCTCACTCCTAAGCCATGTCTACAAGCTGTTCTCAAGGGTCATCACGAATCGTCTCGCACGTAGGTTTAATGACTTCCAGCCTCCCGAACAAGCCGGATTCCGAAAAGGCTACAGTACCATAGACCACATTCATACGCTAAGGCAAATTATACAGAAGTCCGAGGAGTATAATATGCCTCTATGTTTAGCTTTTGTGGACTATGAGAAGGCCTTTGATTCGATCGAAACTTGGGCAGTGCTTCGGTCTCTTCAGCGGTGTCACATAGACTATAGGTATATAGAGGTGTTAAAATTTCTATATAACAACGCCACCATGTCGGTCCGAGTACAGGAACAGAATACGAGGGCGATTCCATTGCGAAGAGGTGTAAGACAGGGAGATGTTATATCTCCGAAACTGTTTACAGCGGCATTGGAAGACGCCTTCAAGCTCCTGGAATGGGAAGGATTCGGCATCTCCGTCAATGGCGAATACATAACACACCTTCGGTTTGCCGATGACATAGTCGTCGTGGCAAAGACGCTGGATGATCTTGGCACTATGCTCGAAGACCTCGACCGAGTATCCCAACAAGTGGGTCTTAAAATGAACATGGAGAAGACGAAAATTATGTCGAGTTCTCTTGTTGTACCCACTCTAGTATCCATTGGGAACTCAACTCTCGAAGTTGTCGACGAGTACGTCTACCTGGGACAAGTGATCCAATTGGGTAGGTCCAACTTTGAGAAAGAGGTCAATCGACGAATCCAACTCGGCTGGGCAGCGTTCGGGAAACTACGCAAGAGCGTCTTCTCGTCTCAATTACCTCAGTGTCTGAAGACGAAAGTCTTCAACCAGTGTGTAATACCAGTGATGACATACGGATCCGAAACGTGGTCTCTAACTATGGGCCTCATAAAGAAGCTCAAAATTACACAACGAGCGATGGAGCGGGCTATGCTTGGTGTTTCTCTACGAGATCGAATCAGAAACGAAGAGATACGTAGAAGAACCAAGGTAACGGACATAGCCTTGAAAATCAGTAAGCTTAAGTGGCAGTGGGCAGGGCACATAGCGCGAAGAACTGATGGCCGTTGGGGCAGGAAAGTTCTAGATTGGAGACCCTTCGACCAAAGATGCAGCGTAGGACGTCCACCAACAAGATGGACCACGGCGACGGCCCATAGATAGATAAAATTTTCGTATTGTTTGTAAGATTGTTTGATATCGCGGTGTATTTGTTTGCACTTAAATAACAATTTGTCCGCACAATTTAAAAAAGACACTCAGGTGCAACAGCGTTACTAGCTTTGCCGGAGCGAATGAATTAAGAGGATTGTGAAGTGCCGATACGCGGCGCGAGTAGGTATTTTCAAAAATGCTATATATTCCACATCTATTTTATTTTACAATTTCTCTTCTTTCTCTTTTTCTCTACAATTTGCCCCTGCCCTTGGACTCGCACCGTGCGATAGAGACAGTTGCAAGTCCGATAGGCAAAAACATAATTTTTCCTTTTTAAATATTGTTTCGTGTTATCATATAACCTTTTTACCGCACTTAACTTTGTTTTAGTGGTTATCAACATTATTTTAATAACTGTTGCCGCCCGCCCTCTCATCGTGCATTATTGTCTTTAATATTTTTTTATATATGAGTTCATGTAAAGTCGCAACAGTATAGGTTGTTTTATCGTATCTAAATAAAATTATTTCCTATGATTACTATGAATCACTGCTTTCATTATTATACTTCCTTAAATCTTGAGGTGCTGTAGGTAAGAAGGTACGTAAATTAAGTAGTAAATACGTTATGTAATTAAAAATATCAATTACGGAGTTAAATTATGGAATTCCGACGGGATTTCCTATTTTCTTATTATTCAACCCTCAACACAATTTGTTGTACACATCATTGAAATTGTTATCAGGCTTTTCAAAATGATAATTAAAAATACTGCGTTTATTTTGACCTTATTACCGCACAAATGCGACTACTGGGCCACGAGTATTAAATAAAATAATTTCTAGTTACTTATCTTTTTTCGACGATAATGAAAATGACATTAGAAAATTGTGCTAGCGAGATTGACAATTGTAAAAAATGCAAGTCCCGACGAATGTAGTTATCGTCGAAAATAGATAAAATTAGCCGTATTCAAAAACAAATCCTAAGTAAAGGAAATGTATGAAAATTATTTAAAAGCATCATAATATATTAAAAAGCATGTCTCTAGAAGTTAGTTCATAGAAGTATCCGCAAGAGGCTCTACATTCGAAAAAAATAGTACACCGTATCTAGGAATTAAAGACTTGAGTAAAGGTAAAAAATACATAGAAAAATCTTTTAATTTTTTTTCTAATATAATTCTAGCATAATTTTCGATTTTTCTGCTAAGATGAGCTTTTACAGATTTTCATTACCCTCGATAGCGTATCGTCAACATCTGTCAAAATGAGTGTGTCGAGTCCTGCAAATTTGCGTTGTCGGCGTATCGACTGTCAAAACACCGTGTCGAGTCTCGCAATTCACGAGTTACTCGAGTTAGCATACGTCACTTCGCGTCGAAACTACCACGCCGTTTGCGGTTGCCATTTCTGCCATATCACCGATAACTTTATCAAAAAGTTATACAAATACCTGCTTGTCATCACGGCTGTCACTTCTCGTATCTAACTGGCGGAGAAGAGCGACGCGTCAGGATCGCACTCAACTGAATAACTGCAACAACGCATTGATCAAAATCTGCATGCGTTGTTGCCAATTTTACCGGGTACCCAATAAAATTATAAGTACCCAACCGATTTTTTTATGATACCCTAATATACTGGTACCCTACATTTAGGTACTCTTATTATCGCAGGCAATAAGGGTACTGCGTAAACAGATATCGCAATTTCGGGTACCTCAAAAATTTCGGTTTTTCTGTCCCTGCTTTTAACAACATTCTCTTAATCATTATTTGGCATTTTACAACAAGAGTGACTGCAGTTAACAAGTGAGTTTTTTAAAAAAAAAAAAAAACTGTTTTATGCCACTTACCTGACAAGAATATAAACTTAACCCTCTGAGCTTCGCCGCAATAGAATTAATATACGACCGATACTTTTCAACTTATTGGCACTCCTAACAAGAACAAAATAAAATTTAAGACTGATTGTTTTCATGAATTAAGGGGGTGCAAATGTCGGAATGTTTTTAAACTTTCCGTCTCTTATTGGCCACATTGACTAGCTCACTCTTCCTGCTTCTTTTTCTTTTTTTTCTTCTCACTTTTAGGCGTCTCTGTTTCTGTCTTCACTTCAGGCAAGCTCTGGTCTGCATCAGCGGACTCGGACAGATTTTTCTTCTTCTTTTTCTTTTTCTTCTCCGAGGTGGGCGCGTCAGTTGCATCCACTCCGTTCTCTGGTTCGGTGGGCTCTTCTTTTACTTCTTTCTTTATCTTCTTTTTGGGCGACACCTGTGGGAATAGTGATTTTGAATGTAGGGCACTTAAGATTCATAATGAACATGTGTGTAAATAATTCTAATATAAATGCCAAAGGTTTATTCCAGTCTGATCCTCCTAGTGGTGATCCACCAGGGGGATCACTATAATTTTTATTTATTTTTAACCGACTTCAAAAAAGGAGGAGGTTATCAATTCGACTGTATGTTTTTTTTTTTTATCATCATTTTTTTTTTGTATGTATGTTACCTCATATCTCAGTCGTTTGTCTACCGAATCGAAAAATTTTTTCACCTACTTAGAGGGTATACCTTCTAGTTGGTCCCATTTTTTCCATTTTGGGATCTGATGATGGGATCTTGGTGTATTTGAGGAAAACCCTCAAATTTTAAAGGCACGTATAGTGTTTCTTTACTAGAATCTTAATGTTGACGTGTTGTTACGTCTGATAGTCAACATTTTGTGGGGCTGAGCTGATGGTGGAACTCCTTAACGCCTAGGAGTTCAGTAATTATAATGACACAACTTATGATAGGTAATTTGTAGCTTCGTAAAAAATAGAATCATAAGGTGCAACTCCCCCCCCCCCCCTCTTATGAATTCACTAAAAATAAAGAAATAAAATAAACTTTTAAAAAAAGTAAAAACCGACTTCAAAACCAAAATGCACTAAAAAGTCTTAAATAAACTCTTCACCATTGAAAGGAAAGGAATCCGTTTTAAGCAAACAATTTCTTTTTGGAGTCGGTGCCATCACTTTGACCATCAAGCATCAACTATCACAGCAACGACTCCAAAAAGAAATTGTTTGCTTAAAACGGATTCCTTTCCTTTCAATGGTGAAGAGTTTATTTAAGACTTTTTAGTGCATTTTGGTTTTGAAGTCGGTTTTTACTTTTTTTAAAAGTTTATTTTTTTATTACAGACTGATCCCCCTTGTTGTGATGCATAAGGGGGATCACATATTTTGAATTATTTTGTATTCCGGTCTGATCTGACCTTCTTGTTAAACGCATAATTTTCGTACAGTCGGCAACGGCGATGGCATCGGTACGTTATAGTTATTTAAAAATAAAGTAACATTTAATTGAGTTATAAATTATTTCTGTGATGATTTTAAGACATTTTGGTAAACCCATTCAAAAACTTAACTCTTTTGATTTAGGTATATACATAGTAAAAAATATGAGAGCTAATATATAAGTTCTAAATTCTTATTTTTTATTATTGTTAGAATTAGGGCTGATTTAAACTTAATCGTTATTATTATTATTTTTTAAATTTCAATGTGAAATGATTTCTGTGATGATTTCTTGCATATCTGTGATAGCTAAGATGAATAAATGAGTGTTGATTTTTAACATAGTAGTTTTTTTTCCTGACTGTACCTACACACTTTGCAAAAAATGTAGGCAGATCAGTTAGGACGAACAAATTATAAGGGGGATCAGTCCAGAAATTATTAATAATAATCATGAGAGGTGGATCACAACAAGGGGGATCAGACCGGAATATACCAATAAAAATTGTGTGCTACACACAAAATTTTCTACAAATCAACTTGCAATAAAATAGTAGCCTACTTTCTGATTATTTCTGTATGAGCATTACAGTGTGTCCTTGGATTAAGTGCAGTGCGTTTATTTTTCATAATTTAGCTTCTATTGGACAATGAATACTTTTCGTAAGTTTTTCAATTTCAATGAAATTAAAAAATATGTTAAGTCAAATACAGGATGATGAAAACTTTGCTTTTTGTATGATAAATTAATTTAATGTATAGTAATTTCAATCATTGCTTAAAAAAATATCTATGGCCTAACCTAATGAACACTCCAGCTAGAATCTTTCAAAGTTGAACACTTTTGGTGTCCCCATTAAGGTAGAGAATTGTTTGTATTATGTTACTTTTTGGTGAGTGAATTATTACTTAATCTTCATTGTCATGTATTGAACTTAACATATTTATATATTATTTAATGGATCATATTACTAATCTCACTTAATAACAAACAAGAAAGAATCAAACTAAGACATAGACATATTTTTATTTCATCGAAATCCACCAATGATATTTGAAGAAATCATTTATATTGCTTAGTGTTGCAGTACAAAGTGAGAATTTCACTGTTCAATAAAAGCTAAAATATGAAAAAAAAGGTCATTGTTCCTTTTTAGGTCTACTTTAATATCCAGGGATACACTGTATTTAATATTGGAACACTTTAATCCAAGCATTGATCATTGTGAAGGAAAATTTATCTATATGTTTATTGAATGGATAATACAGTAGGCCTTAATTTACTTTTAAATTCATAGACAGACAGTTCATTTAACAATTATTGCTTTATATGTAATAAGTATGTATGTAATGTATAATTAGCCAAGAAGTTGCTGGTTCGAGTCCCACCTGTGTGCAATTTTTGGTCTTATTTCATCTTTATAAATCTATACTAATATTATATAGCTAAAGAGTTTGTTTGAACGAGCTGATTTCAAGAATTACTGGTCCAATTTTTTTTTTGTGTAAGATAGCTTTTAATTGAGGAAAGTATAAAACATCACGCTGCAATGGGAGGGGAGGAATATTAGCTCAATACGCACGGACGTCGTCGCGGGGAACAGCTAGTAAGATTATCACAAGTTAGTAAATCAAGCACTTACATCATTAGCACCATCCTCAAGCTTGATCTTCTTGGCAGAGACCTGTCCGTCCTGATCTGGAGAGTGCTCTCTCTTGACCGCCTTGCCCAGTGTGCTATCTGCTCCCGTGGGATATTGGAACACCTCACTGTGAAACATATGGGGACTAAGTAGGGGTATGTACAACATACAGTCATAAGATAAGATAACGAGGCAATGTTCAGAGATTTTATACATTTTTTACTGATGCACATAATATTTTATATGTGAACTGATTAAAACAAGTTTTTGTCACTATATGTAACTTGTAAATCAGAATCATTTGTGTAGAAAGATATTAATTTAGTTATACATTCATTATTTAAAAAACTAAGAAACCAAAATTTTAATCTAAATTAAATACAATTTAAAAAAATCCATTTATTAACCCAAAGAAAATTTAGAGGTTTTAGCAATAGAATTATTGATTAAGTAACCTGCCCCCTGTTTTTTTAACCAAGGAATATAATTTGCTGAAAAGCTGATAGCTCTGCTGCCAAAAAATACACAATTTTAGGTTGATTAACGCTACACCCGGCCAGGGCAACATTTTGTATGAAGTGATTCATGCCTGACATGAGTTGGGATTATTGAAGTGAAATCATCCTTAAATGTGACATGATCACTCACCTCTTACTGTGGTATTTCTCAAACTTGGCCTTTGCTTTCCCTGTGCCACTGATCCTCCTCAAGTTGCCTTCTTCAAGCAGCCGCAGTCTGTTCTCCAACTTGACTTTGTGTTCGGCACCAAACTCAAATGACACATCTTCACCAAACGCATCAACCCTAGTAGCAAGAGCTGCCTTAGCTGCTAACATTCTCGACATCTTACCCTTATTCTTAGCACTAGACTGGCCTACTAACTGGGCGTGGTAAATCAAACCGTACTTAGGTGTGTCTTTCTTTGTCTTAAGCGCTCGGAACAATGCCTTCTCAGCTCCAAATATTTGGACTGTCGAGGCAGGGTGCTTTGCTAAATTCATCAATGAGCCTGCATGAGCAATCAACCTAGCACCAATGTGTTCACCGATCAGAACAGTCAAATTGGGAGCCATAGCCATCATCCTAGCTTTGAGGTAGTCTGTTAAATGTGTCCTATAGTCTGTAATATTAATAATTTCATCACATAGATTCTGTATGTTCATGATGTCATCATCCGAGATCTCTGTTCCCATCGAGATTTCAGCGGCTTCTTTGACTTTCTCTTCTAAATCTTCAGGCAGAATGTCTGATAAATCTGTCTTTGAGGCATTGTCTCGTGTGCCAATCAATTTTACTATTTTAACAAACAATGTGTTGTCAGTGATAATCTTTCCTAGTTCGGGGAAGTGCCAGCCGTACCATTCCCGACACCTCATAATGTAGTTGTTTAGTTCTTTGTCTAAGTCATCTAGAAGGCATTGTGCTTGGACAATCATTGTGTCAATTTTGTCAGGTGAAAACTTTAGTTTGTATCGGGACAGTGAGTGAGCAAGACCCAGAGCCATTGCAGTCATCTCTTTCTTCGGCAGGCCTGACAGAAGGCTGTCCATTTGTGAGCGGATGCATCTCAAGAGTTCTTGAACATTGGAGTTTGATACACATTGTAAATCAAACTTCTCTCTGATAGCACTGCCAAGTTTGGCATCTCCGACAAGGAGCTGGTCCTGGATCTCTTTGCTGACATACTTCTTTAGGGCTTTCTTCAATGGTTTGGAGATTTTCCCCTCGATAGCTGCGGTCGTAGCTGCAAGTGCTTCAGTTGTGTCTTCAAACTTTATGAAGTTTTTTAGCTTGACCCTGTAAACATGTAAAGGTGTAAAAAATCCTTACAATTGAATATCACAACTTTTTCATATAAGTTTGCAGAGATCTATAGTACCAATTAAAAGAAAATATACATAATGCAATGTTGCCACTGTTTAATTTATGATTGAGAATAATGTATAAATACTTTTGCATAGTAAAAGGTTTTCATACAAAATCATGTAAATTTTGGATACAAAAATAACATAACCTAAAAACAGAAATGATAACAAATATTTTGATACTTACACAGAAGATGCTCCCTCTGGCGAGTTGAATTCTTGATACAAATCATCTATTTGTGATAATTTGGACTCGTCCAGTAACTAGAAACAGAAAATATGTACCTATGTAATTATGTGTAAAATGAAGTTAGGAGTGTAGTGTCCCACTTCAATGTCACTAAGTAAACAAATGAGCAGACTTTTATGGTCGGAGCTATTTAATTGTTTTATGCACTGATTGTAAGATTTCTTCAAAAATAGAGTAATATCATAGACAAAATTGTAAGAACGAACAGGCATGAAAAGCAAACAATTACTTAAGATTTTTACGAAATGGACAAAGACATAGTGCATTTTATGGAGCTAAACACTGATTTCAGATTTTCAGCTACTTTTAAAAACGCAAAATGGGAAATTGTTATTTTCTTCGAATATGTTCACACATGATAGGTTATAATCAACACGTGTTGAGGCTTACCTTGAATATAGCGTAGCCCGCCGGCGTCTCAAACAACACTAACATGTTTCCTCAATTAAAATCACTTAGCACACAAGTTTTTTAGGCTTAACTACACAAATTCTCACAAAATTTCATAAAACAAATACAGGCACGCCGACGCTCGATCACATCGCGCGGGGGTAAAATTTGACACTGGCAGAAAAATGCGGTGCTGCCATATGAATGCTTTTTTATTCTACCATTGCATTATTTTAGTAGAAAATAGCATAATGATAATAATAAATAAACTTTATTCAACTTACAAGTGATTAGTGATTCCCTTTATTATTTGGAGCGAAATAACTTCTTTAAAGTTAATTTTAAACCTCTTTTAGAAGTGTACCCTTCTCTCGTTGGTAATAAGAGGTTGCTTAAAACCAAAATGTACATATGGCGGACTCATCCTTCAAAACTCAATGGAACGCTAACACGATGAATTTACTCACAGATATCCACAGTCATAAATAATTATATGTACTCTGATTTTTAATTAGATAGACCAAAATGACAGCTTCAACTAATAGGTAAAAATTAAGTCCCTTCACATGCAATACCAATATTTTGTATGACTTCAACCTATTTTGACTATTTACTACTTTCTAGAAATTATGATATTATTTTGCAGGTAACATGATCTTAAAACGAAAATTGTTTAGTATTTTTTTTTTGTAAAACATAACTATTTTTAAACCGACTTCAAAAAAGGAGGAGGTTATCAATTCGACTGAATGTTTTTTTGTATATATGTTTCCTCATATCTCAGTCAATTGTCGACCGATTCGGAAAATTTTTTCGTCTACCTAGAGGATTAACCTTCTAGTTGGTCCCATTTTTGCCAATTTAGGATCTGGTGATGGAATCTTGGTGTAATCGAGAGAAACCCTCAAATTTTGAAGGCACAAATAGTGTTTTTTACTAGAATTTTAATGTTGACGTGTTGTTACGTCTGATGATCAACATTTTGTGGAGCTGATGGTGGAACTCCTTAACGCTTAGGAGTTCAGTAATTATAATGACAGGACTTATGATAGGTAATTTGTGGCTTCTTAAAGCACATAGTCATTAAGTGCAACTTCCCCACCCCCCCCTCTCCTGTAGTCACTAAAAAAGAAGAAATAAAATTAACTTAAAGAAAAAACGACTTCAAAACCAAAATGCACTTATAAGTGTTAAATAAACTTTTGTCCCTTGAAAGGAAAGGAAGCCATTTTAGGCAAACAATTTCTTTTTGGGTCGGTGGTAAAATGGCTTCCTTTCCTTTCAAGGGTCAAAAGTTTATTTAAGACTTTTTAGTACATTTTGGTTTTGAAGTCGGTTTTCACTTTTTTTTAAAGTTAATATTTTATGCTAAATAATTTTCTGCACAACACAAATTCCATCTATATGCAATTAATTATTCTATTACCATTTAACAGCAACAATTGAATTAGAATTGAATTTGTCGAATATTTAGGCACATCACTATTTTTATACTTATTACGAAAAAGTGGCATCCCACCAAATGTCATTTTGGTCTATCTAATTAAAAAAACCAGCTAAGTGCGAGTCGGACTCGGCCAATGAGGGTTCCGTGCCAACTTTAACTGAATTAGGGATCCATTTACTCACACTAAGCTAAAATAACAATATTTTGTTGACAGCAATGATAACTATAAAACTAACTAACTAATAAAAACGCATCCCTCACATAGCAGGTTATAATTCTTTTCAAACATCAAAACATCTAAATGAATCTGATGGTGTGGTCGCCTACGTAAAAAACACTCTAGTAGCCAACGTAACTGAAATCAACTTAAAACATGCGTCATGCCTCCAGATATAGATCTACGCCTCAGCTTACAGTTCTTGGTATTTATCGTTCACCCTCCAATCGTAAGGCCGAGCAATTTATAGATTCATTAGGTATCCACCTGGAACTAATTAAAGGTACAAAAAATGTTGTCATTACCGGAGACATAAACATTAATATTATTCATAGGTATGACGAACAACCTTACGAACGCTCTAATAGACATAATTACCTAGAAATGTTAGCTTCACAGGGTTTTCATCCAGGTCATTCCATTCCAACAAGAGGACCTAGTTGTCTCGATCATTTTATTCTCAAACTCGACCATGCTCGTCAAAACGCCACTATTGCTATACTCGATACCACTAATACTGATCACAGCACTATCTTTTTAAAAATATCTTGCACTAATAAACCTATAACAAATTATAAAACTTTAACCAAAATTAATTACGATAAAGCCCTAGATTTTTTAAAAACAGTACAATTATCGGAGTTATTAGTATATACTGACCCAAACGATATAACTGAACTTTTAATTAAAAAACTACAACAAAGCTTAGACATTAATACAACTACTCATTTTATCTCAGCTAACAAAAGAATCTTAAAACCTTGGGTTACTCCTGGTATGCTACGCTGCATCAGGAACCGAAATAACATGCAAATAAATCTTAAACTTGATGGACTTATTATATGGTAATAACACTCTAAAAATAACAAGGTACCGCAACTATTGCAATTGTATTCTCAAAAAGCTAAAAAGAAACTATGAACGCGAACAGCTCATTAAAGCTCAAAATAACCCCAAAAAGCTATGGGATACTATAAACGGAATAACTCAACATAAGTCCCCCAAAACCCAAAACCAGGAATTACTCCATACAACTGCATGTCCACAGGCATCGATAGATATGACTAACACATACTTCGCGAATATTGGAAAAAAACTGGCAGCAAAAATTACCACATTAAATTCTCGCCCAGTAAATTGTAGCGCAAGCGTCAATCAAGTTTCATCTTTTGTCCTATACGATACTGACTGTGCAGAAATATGTGACATAGTTAATTCCTTAAAACTAAGTAGTTCTCCGGGATGGGATAATATCCCTACTTCTTTTCTAAGGCTCGCTCTTAGTGATGTAGCGCCAATTATCTCCCATTTGGCTAACCTGTGTTTCGAACAAGGTATCTTTCCAACCGTACTCAAGCAGACTTTAATAACACCAATACATAAGGACGGCAGCAAATGTTACCCTTGCAACTACCGTCCGATTTCTGTGCTTTCTTCTTTATCTAAGATTCTTGAAAAAATAATCAACATTAGGCTCACAAAATTCTTAAAAAAATATAGCATCATAGCAAAAAATCAATTTGGCTTTCAAAGTGGCTTGTCAACTGAAAATGCAGTACAGGCTCTTACAACTCTAGTGGCACAAGAAGTGGATGCGGGAAACAAATGTCTGGGAGTATTGCTCGATCTGAAGAAGGCATTCGACACAGTTTCGGTACCCATTCTGCTTAATAGACTAGAGGAAGTAGGGGTGAGAGGTATTCCTCTCAAATTATTCAAAGACTATCTTACTAACCGTAAACAGCGTGTTCGAATAGGAAACTACACCAGCCAAGAAGCTACTTTAACTTTCGGTGTCCCACAGGGGAGCGTACTGGGACCAACGCTTTTCTTGGTGTACATAAATAATCTTTGTCGTTTAAAACTAACCAATGGCACTGTATTTTCTTACGCAGATGATACAGCTATCGTGTTTTACGGCAAATCCTGGTGTAAAATAAAAAAAATCTGCAGAAGGAGCTCTAGCAATGATAGCATCCTGGTTAGATACAAGCCTACTTACCTTGAATGCAGTTAAACACAATTTATATGTTTCAGTAAAAATATCACAACTCAACCCCCCTCAAACTTTGATATAAAAATTCACAAGTGTGGTGATCCTTCCAACACCGACTGTTCATGTACTAGAATTAAGAAAGTTGCTTTTGCTAAATACTTAGGGGTTCTCGTTGATCAGCGCCTTTCTTGGCACTTACACATTGAATTGACCATGAAAAGAATGCGAAAGATGATATGAACTTTCAAAACTTTACGTCACATTGCGAGTAAAAAATTACTTACTCAAATATATGTTGCACTGGCTCAGTCCATACTACTATATTGTATATCAGTTTGGGGCTCAGCTGCTAAAACAGCTCTACTATGGCTGGAACGAGCCCAAAGGCTGCTAATAAAAGTTATGTTTCTAAAACCATATAGATACCCCACTGAAAATCTTTATCACGAAGCTAATCTTCTGTCAGTTAGAAAACTATACATATTAGACATTGTTCTTAAAATGCACAAATCTCTCCCCTTTGATGCTAAATTACTAACCAGGAGAAGGAAAAATAAGGTTGCATCGCTACCCACCGTAAAATCTGACTTTGCAAGACGGCAATACTATACGCAGTCAGCCGCAATTTATAATAAAATAAAAAAATACCTTAACATATACCCCCTTAATAAAAACGAATGAAAAAAAAACACGGTCTTGAAATGGTTAAAACTTTTTTAAAACTAACATATCATTTTTTTTTTATCTTTTATGTAATTGTAAGTTATTCATTGGTCTTTACGAAAATGAAGGTGAGTTAATGGGTTGCAACACATACACGTGCAGGCACACGTGCGCGCACACACACACACACACACAAAGCACGCACACACACACACACACACACACACACACACACACACACACACACACCACAGGTGAGCAGTAAGAAAAATAAAAATAAAATTAAAAATATTTTATAAAAATATATTTCTTGCTTGTTTAGAGTTTAACTAAAGTAATTTAGTATGTTATGAACATGATTGTTAAAAGAGCGGTTCTTCCTACCACAGGCGATATATTGCCTAAAAAGAAGTTCCCACAACTAATACTTATATTAGACTAAGTTACAGAAATAAAATATTTGTATTTGTAACTTTGTTTTTCATAGTGTTTGTATGAAAAACAAAGTTATGTTTGCGGTTGTTGAAAATGTGCTATATTTCAAAAACTACTAGTTCGATCCCGTCCAAACCTTTTGAAATCCAAAAGTCCAAATTTTCGTTGAAAGTATTTGTTAAGATCTACATTACATATTTTTTTCAAAATTTACTCTTGCTTAATTAAGAAGTTAAAGGAGGGGGGGGGGGACGCCCATTTTACCACTTTGGAAGCCTATATCTCGCAAACGTTAGACTTTTAGAGAAAATAGGTTTAGGAACCTCTATTTCATTTTAAAAGACCTATCTATAGACACCCTATATCTATAAACCACACGCATAGGTTTGACTAAAAAAAGTTTTTTGGTTTTAGTTCATGTATGGGAGCCCCCCTTAAATATCATTATTTTTTATTTTTTGTAGAAGAATCGTAAAGCGGTTAACAGGATACATAATCCTACCAAATTTTAACAGTGTGATGCCTATAGTCACATAATAAAGTGGCTGTGACATACGGACGGACAGACAGACAGACAGACAGACAGACTTAACGAAACTATAAGGGTTCCGTTTTTTGACATTCGGCTACGGAACCCTAAAAAACAGAGTATAGAAATAAGTATGTAGGTACCTATGTAGGTACCTACATACTTATTTCTATACTCAGAGTTTAACAAAATTAAAGTAACTGCATTTCTTCTCGGTGGTGATTCTGTTGCTATAATACAATAACTTTTTGTATGGGTGGGACCAACATCGAAATCACAAAAAAACTTCCCAATACCTACAAACTTGCATCAGCTGTTCGACACTCTAGTATGGGAAAGTGAAATATTTTTTGAGATTAAGATGTTGGTCACCTAAAGAACAGAAGTAAACACACTCACACAACCATTTCCTTTCAATCAAAAGCAGATAAAGAAAATATTTTTGTCAAACATTTGCAAACAGTTCAAACGAAAATGGATGGAGTTATTCAATACACTGCAAGTAATCATACGTGGAAAGCACGTAAACTTATTACCCGTCTCCCAAACGAGTAAAGTATGAATAAATATTTGCGCAAATGGATTTTTATTCCGCGCTGGCATAGCGCTATTCGAGTTCGGAAATTCAATAATTTTGCATAAAGCCATGCATCCACTCTCGGGCGTTGAATGATTGAGTGAATGTATGAGAGTATGGATTCCATCGAGTACATCAGTGGGTGAGTTAACGACTCGTCGAACGTCTGCAAGCAGCTAAAGTCCGTTTTTCTTTGCTAGTCCAATAATTAATGATTAAACGAACTTACCTGTACGTGAAGTTCTATCATAATTATACGAAGTATTCGTCCGAAGATATTAGTATTATACACATGTAGTATCGCTTGCACTTATTACCACATAGCACAATTTTAGAGTTAGAAAAAAATCAATTACAACAAAATACAACCAATTTCCGTGTCCGGTAAAAATAATTAAATAAATTATGAACATTTCCGTTACGTCACATCCCCCACGCCATAGTTCTCGCAGTTTTCATTTAGTTTAGAGATAATAATATGATGATATTTCCTAGAGGGGTTTTTGTTGTCAACAAAAAAAATATGCATCGGGTGGGTGGGACTTTCTACTAATATCTTCGGACGAATACTTCGTATAATTATGATAGAACTTCACGTACAGGTAAGTTCGTTTAATCATTAATTATACTTCAGTATTCGTCCTCGATATTAGTATTATACACATGTAGATGTTTAGAGCATGAAAGAAGGAAATATCATCTATGAGTAAGTGCCAGATCTATTCTTATAAAGAATCAAATGAAAAAAATAGGTACTTATGAGAATATGTATATAGGAAAAGTGCCCCTAGTGGCAAAATCAGAAAAATATGTACCGTGTACAATGACTACTTTTAAAATAGTATTACTATTACGGGTTTTTACCCGTGCGAGGGTATTTTGGAGTTGTCCAACCAAGTTACTGTATTAGGTTGACATGAACAATTAGACTATCGGCTGCGGACGTCGATGCACGCCTAGGGCTGTGTAGAAAAATATGGATAATATGTCAACTCCACTAGTCCGCAAAGTCACATTGATATACGGTTTAAAAGGTTTTCTAATCAGAAGGTACTTATACCTTCTAGATTACTAAATTTTCTTAAGGGTTCATTTTGGAATTGTAAACGCATGAGATGCGCCTGAAAGGAATGGTTTAAGTCCGTTTTTAGGTTATCAGAAAAGAACATATTTATAGATTATTGAAATATTATACACTCATAAATTGTCGTAGTCAATACGAGTTGTAACAAAAAAAACATTTGTTCTAATTGCATCACGATTGAAAAGTTTATCCAGATAGTTTACTGATCAAAAAGTCCAAGTAATATTATGTTTATATAATAATCTGAATACACTTTATTTTTCAAAATCTTTAAAACCAAATTTCAAGCAACATAAATGCCTTTTTTTTTTTTTAATATGCAATACTGTTTTATTTTTTATTTTATGGTTCTGGTTGTGGGGTAATCTGAAATCCGTTTAGTATTCATTTGATAAAAATCAATATAAATTGTAAGTTATGCAATAACAATACCATCTTTTGATAAAAATATCATTCTGAAATGCTACAACGTGTTGTTGTACAATAAAAGTATTGTATTATATTGGACACCAATCACATACATTGCTCTGATCCCAAAGTAAGTAGCTAATGCACTTGTGTTAGGTAAATCAGACATCGGTGGTACTACAACACCCAGACCCGAGACAATATAGAAAATATTGATTTCTACATTGACCCGACTGGGAATCGAACCCGAATTGAACCCTTTAAAAAAAATAAGTCTGTTATTACAATCTCTCACAGACACAACGAAAAAAGGGTATCATTGCTGCTACTGGCCAATTCGGCACAATTTACTGAAGAAAAAAGGTTATTTTGTACAAAACACAAATTTCAGTCTTTAAATCTAGACAAAAAAGGATAATGGTGTTATAGTAATTACTGGCATCAAAAGATCTACGCTTGGTATCTGCCAGTATCGACAGTAAAAAACAAAACGATAATATTTGTGTCACAATAACGTGATTATTGCTTTTGCTGTTATCATTAATATTTTATTCTTACACGTTTGAGAAAATATGAAACTGTAAAGTTAAAATATATATATATAGGTGTATTAAAGACAATATCTAGCATCCGCTTCCAATCACGACTCATATTTGGCACATATTTTATTAATATTAGTAAATGCGGTTAGCCAATTAGCAGTCATAGGTGTACCAAATTAACAAATCACACACTGTAATGTAACCCAGTGTAAAATAATGGCTTTGTCATATTCGGGTGACAGCGCGTCACTAATTCCTATAAAACAGTATTATCAACCAACGGATTTTATATTTAGCAGAATTGCAAATATTTATAGAAATGTAAATGTGGGTAGGTATTATTGTTTACCCTCATAAGTTTTATGCGGCTACGTTACCTAATGAAGGTATTTCGAAATTATGCAGTAAACATTCGAGCTTCACAAAATTCGATGTGATAAAAAATAGTATGTCTAGTTGTAATCACTGAGCGCTTGCTGACCCATTCTCACAGGCCGCGCCCTACCCCGTAGTTGAGGCGTCAGAATAATCTCGCAACCAAAGTAATATCGCTAAGCTTCTGGATAGAATTTATAAATAATATTTAACCAGCAATAATATCGGATAAAATGTATGTCGGTATAATATTCATATAGCGATCATAAGCGTCATAGCCTTTTAAATTTACATGTATGCTTTGATTCATAGTCGAAACCAGCTGAGAACAAAAAACCAAACATGCAGATTTTGCATGTTTTTAGGAAACAAATAAGGAAAAGGTGAGCAAAAATAATAATTAACTTGATATTTCACCGTTTTCCTGTAGTAAACTAATGTGTCAATGTTTAGAATTAAAAAGTAAAGTTTTAATATTTAGGCTTGTATAACTAAATATTATGTGTAGCTTTTTATTCCTGTATTTAGAATAAAGTAAAGATATCCTTATACTTAAGCATTGTGTCTACTGTGTCAACTGTCTAGTTATTTTTGAGGTCTTTTTTGTACTCCAAAAAATACTTGTAGTCTAATTAGTAAAAATACACAAAACCACGGTTGCAATTTAAGTCTACCTTGGTTAATATATCAAAATGTAATGGTTAATTGGCGTCAACCAACCAACTAACAGTAATATTTGACATCTAAAACTCTTGTAAAATTAGTTATCTCTTCTATTTAACCAAAATCTCCATATAAAAAGAGAAAAAAGCAACAGAATTGCTGTGGAAAATAGTTCAAAAATATCTTAAGGAAAATTGAAATAAACCTACAATATTCATTTCCTTTATAAAACAAGCAATATTATAATAAAGTACAAAATCTGCCACGACAGGGGTATTCAAGGTGATGATGGTTATAAAACAATGTTTTGAAATTAATTTGCACTGTACAGATATCATCTGTTAAATTGTGTTTTAATTTTTTCTAATAATGCATATTAAATTTAAAAAAGAAATAACTGGACTTGTATGACATCACGCTCTGTACATCATACATGCAGCAGCAATGGAAAAAAAACTTGTTTAATTTGTAAAACTATGTTCGCTCGATATTCGAATTTTTAATAAGGTGCGACTCGCATCTTGTCAAAAATGTTTCATTAACCTTTCACTAAGATAGTGTCTGATCATATTATGCTACTATTTTTCAAATGAATCCTGTCGACTCACGTAGCGTAGGTACCTCGTGTTGTGCAGTCTGCGTGTGTGTTGCGGTCCAATGCGATCCCACGCTCGAGGACGTCACTTTCGACGGCGATGGAGGTAGCTGATGTTAAAACCATTAGTAGCTGCTTACTACCTGTGCGGTGCACTCATTGTATTCCAACTTTTATTAATTGGTAATAATACCTGTTTGTTCATGACGAGAAAGTTATAAGCAAAATAAAATAAGAAATTTGCATAAAAAAAAACATTCTTAATTTAAGCAGGGCTATTTAATAACCTGCAACCTTTGGCAACTAATCGAGCTGCGTTCTCACTAATCGAAATAAAACTGTTTCAAAATTGTTAAAACCATTATAAATTATATTAAAGACACTTGTAAAAACAACGTTGTGAGACAAGGAATCTACCCGTGTTCTATACAAAGTTTGTGTAGTGATAAAACACTATACATATAGTTTCAAAAAAGTACCTAGTAGGCGTTTTTTGTCGTTTCTTAGGCGGTAAAAGTGAAATAAAATAAAATGATGATGAATGGTGAATCTGCGCGTCGCACAGAAGGCGAGGGCAGTGGCGTGAAATAAATATTTCAGCTTTCGTAGCCAGGTTTGGCCGTGTTCAGATGAACACACACAAACAAAAAAAGGTATGTGTGGCAATTTTCATGCTTAGGCAAGTAGTAGGATCGGTCCAGAGAAAATATCTAATAAGTTTGGAATGGAAACCGTCCATTTATTGCAGGATTTGTAACGACTCACCGGTTGTATCCCGATCTCTGGTGGTGTCGTCGACCGCCCTCTGTCCCAGCTGCATCACACATATATACATGCGAGACGTGGGTGGCTCGGCGGTGTTGATGGTGGCAGGACTACATCATCTCTAGATGTTAGGGGCAGATGCGACGCCGCCCATGCGGGTTGCACATGTGTAGCTTTTTCTCCGTTGCCCGTCAACTGCAGCGGCCGTGTTCAGTCAAGCTAAGTCTTGAGACGAAGCTAAATGGTTTTAGCGTGGAAGAGTCCGAAATACAAATCCGAGTGCTAGAAACCTTGTAGTACGCACAAAACAGTCCAAAATACTGTACGATGCGTTTTGACTGAACAGTAGAGGCCGAAATGGTTTAAGCGTGGAAAAGTCCGAAATACAGTTCCGAGGTGCTATAAACCTTGTATTTACGCACAGACATGCGTATTTGTTCAACGATCCGGAAGGATCTTGAGTTCAAAGAATCGATTCTTGATAGTTCACTAAAATCACTGAAATCACAAAAAATATAAATAAATGTTTTATGCACGGAACGAAAATAGAGGTGCTTTAGTGGCGAAGCACAATAAGCGAATGAAAACTGCGAGAACTATGGCGTGGGGGATGTGACGTAACGGAAATGTTCATAATTTATTTAATTATTTTTACCGGACACGGAAATTGGTTGTATTTTGTTGTAATTGATTTTTTTCTAACTCTAAAATTGTGCTATGTGGTAATAAGTGCAAGCGATACTACATGTGTATAATACTAATATCGAGGACGAATACTGAAGTATAATGTAAGCAATCATTTCAAAACTTTTATAATAATATCAGTAAATAAAATTATTTAATTATTTGATTTAAAATTATCTCAGTGTTTAACGATAAATCTATACTAATATTATAAAGCTGATGAGTTTGTTTGAACGCGCTAATCTAAAGAACTACTGGGCTGCTTTGAAAAATCATTTCTGTGTTAGATAGCATATTTATCTAGCAGGCTTTACGCTATAAACCATCACGTTGCGACGTGAGGGAAGGAAACAAACTAAAAACGCATGGATGCAGTCGCAAGGTCTAGTTAACTACATAAGTTGTTACATAAGTGTTGTGTTAACATTATTTAAAAATTAATTATTTCGTTAAATGAATGAATGTAAAATTTGTTTAAAATATCGACTAGCAAGGAAAAATGGACTTTAGGCAAATAATTTGATCGCGTCGTCATACTCATATAATATTACTGCATTCAGTATCAATTCGTACCTAATGTTTAGAAATCATTGCGTATCTAATAATCATGAAATAAAATTGGGCAAAGAGCGGTAATCGAACACTGTATGCTTTTTAAAAATAACGTGCACTTTTAAGTACTTATTAAGTTGATTTTTGCTATGAAATACAATGACACTATTCATTAATCAGACTATTATAACGAGTTTCTAAATGTTTGATTGTTTTATATTTAAAACTGTGTATTGGTTTAGGCAAGGCTTATAATTTAAGGGCAGATATACGTTGATATATTTATCGAGCTCTAAACACTCCCTGATGACTTACACCTGACGAGCCCACACGCCGACATGGGTTCGGGCTATAAATAATGGTGTCGTTACTACCACAATTTGTTAGGTTGCAGTTCCCATTAGATTTACGGCGGCTCCAAGCAGAATGGCCTTAATAAAACTGTACTCGCAGCGGTCTCTCAATATGTGCGTTGCTTTTTAAGGTTTGTAGCTCACGTAAATACACAAGGGTTTACTTTATTGTATTTTCCATAGTTAAGGATTTGCTTATTGCACAATGCGTACACGAGAGAGACGAAAATGACAAAATATTGAAACTGAAAATTATGCTATATTGGTAGTTTTTTTTAAATACAAGTTTAACGGCTTCGGCTCTACGCCATATAGACAATTCTTTAGTAAATTTTTATTTTTTAACACTTTAACTAAAACGAACACTAAACTAGCCTATCATGACCTAGCTCATTGAAATGGTGGTTCGCATTTCAATGCTAAACAAGGAAGCTCAGCGCAGGAAAAGCGATCCGGGTAAGACGGCGCGATCAGAGCTCACTTCACTTAATTCCCCACTTTAATTGCATTGCTTTATTCAAAAGCACAAATTATCATGAACATTCCACCACATAATCATATTAATTGACCCGGAAAAAACTATTTATAAAATGAAGAAATAAGGTATGTCCTTCCCTTTTCGTTTCCCGCGCAAATCTCTCTATTTAAAAATTATTAATACGACAGCTCTGTTTTTTAATTTTTTTTGGTTTTGGAATTAGCTGTCCATCCGAACTACTTTCAGAAAAGTTTAAATAAAGTGCGAATTATTACCATATTAATTATTACCATTATACGGTCCTGTTTCCGCAGCTCCATACCAGAAAGACTACATAAATAAAGTTATTAAACGTTTCAGAACTGTTGCAAAATACAAAGATTCATAAGAGTACTAGGAATGCCGACAATGCATAATATTATTTTTCAAATTGTTTCACCAATCACACATGAGGTCTTTGTGCACCTGACCCCAAAAATGACCTATTTAATTTTTGCCTGACCTGTCGCGATGTGTAATGTGCTAGTTACGTTGCCGGATCAAAGTTTAAAGAGTTAGGAAACGTTTTTATTGGCATTAGGAAGGAATGCCTTCTCCTTTGACGCTCAGTGTGTCAAACTGAGGCTAAGTACGGTAGGTACCCACGGCCCTGACCCTAGTACCCAATGTATAAAAATCATAAAATTAATATTCCTATCGGAATAGAAGGACAAGTAAAAGCTGTCAAACGAAACCGATTTAAGATGTCAGTAACTAACATAAGTAAGTAACATTTGTAGCTTTAAATGAGATAACCTTTTGATCAGGTAATTTATAACAATGTTCCTAAGTTAAATATAGTAGTTTACTGCATGATAAACAGTCGACACAAAATATTGAACATGCAGCTCTAGTGTAAAACTAAATGTTATTTCATTATACAAAATATTCGTCGATATACATTCCCTGTGTTATTCTGTCTTTATTTTTTACGTAAATTAACGTTTGTAGAATAGAATAATCAAACTGCGTACTTTAAATTTGAAGCGCATTGGTTAATATAAGTCGTATATTAAGAGGCTTCGATTTGGACTAATCTACCTGTTAAATGATTATTTGTTGGGGTTATGCCGCTGTAATGCATAACAATTAATCACCGATCAAGGCACCATGTTTCAGATGCATTATTTCTCCAAAATATACACAATTTCACTTTTAAATATAAAAAATCAAATGCACGTAATTTTCAGCGAGCTTCTGCAGGGCGGTCAACTGTTTGACATCTGACAAAAATGGTTGTGCTACCCATCTCTTTTTATCACACAGTTTGCTGCTAGTGACATCTCGCTTTTGTCGTTCTATTCCAAAGGGATAATAATTTTATGATAAAAATAGAACCTAGTTACCTGTAAAAGGGCTGCAGGAACTTGACAAATCGTTACAATATTCAAAATTAAGTTTTGAAACTTAAACGCAATACTTCTTAAAGTGACTTTGCTATGAACCTATGACAGGCGTTTTGTGATACATGTGTTACATGTTTAATTTAGAAGAAAAACCGCAAATCGATTGACAGTTTAGCCGTTTTGCACACGTATACTAGAGATCAAACCGAAATGTTTGACCCAAAGTACCTAAAACAATTTTCCGTGGGTCACCAAATATTATGTATAGAAAATTTTTAAACAAATCTTCAGAAATCTACCGCGCTTGCTTTATATAGCACATTATTACATTTCAACGATTTTTTTAATGAAGCCAACAAAAAGTTTTAATTTTTTAAAACCAGATTAGTAAGAGCGTGGACGAGTATGACCCCGCAAGTCGCGCATTTGTATAATTTAAAGCCTTCACCTACGAAGTTTATTTAGTGATTTTATTAATATGTCATTGATTTCTTACCTACTATTTTTATTATTTAACTAGCGGTCTCCCGCGAATTCATCCGCGCGTTTTGAGTTTGCTTTCTCCTTTCCCATCGCAGCCTGGTAAAGCCTTCCTCAATTAATATGCTATCCAACACAAAAATATTGTTTCAAATCGGTCCAGTAGTTCCTTAGATTAGCGCGTTCAAACAAACAAACTCGAATTAGCTCGCGTCAATACATACCCCATTGGTTTCAGAATGCGACTTTCATAAATATTTATTTAATATCTTTTTGCATTGGTAAATGAAAAAAGAAAGTATTCTTTGAGCTATCTTAGTTCCGCTAGCAATTACTCGTAGTAGGTAGCAATGGAGATAAGCACACTCATAATTGAATCAACATAGTGTTTCAACCTACATTATATATTTATGTAACGACTAGAGGTAATCAAGTTTGCTATCCAATTAGCCATTACAATTATGTAGTATCAGTACAAGAAAATTAGATTGTCGCAAGGGTGTGCCTTTACAAATAGTACCTAGGCGACAGGCGGATGATTAATTTCGTTTAAAATATTTCATGAAGTAAGTATTACATTAAAAATACAATTTTATACCCATAGATATTTCGGTGCATCGGACCAGCAATCTTTCAAGTGCTAAGGGAGAATAATTTTATTGGAGTAGCAATGTTCGTTCTTTTGTTGTTCCTTATTTCGTGAACGTTATTATAAGCAAATCTATATTAATAGTATAAAGCTGAAGTTTGTTTGTTTAAACACACTTATCTCAGGAACTACAAGACCGATAAGGTATATTTTTTGTGTTGGGTAGCTTATTTATAGAGGAAGTCTTTAAGCTATGAAACATCACCCTGTTACGGGAGGGGGCAAACTCAAAACGCGCGGACGAAGTCACGGGGGTCCACTAGTTTAAAAAACCGCTGTTGCAAGGTCCACACCTCTTTGATGCTACAAAAAGTTAAGCATCTTGCTAAAAGCAGAATATTCTTATAATCAAAACTATCATAACAAGTCTTAATTTAATTCGCGCTACAGTTAAGCGGAATCAAATAAACAGGCGACCATCTTGGAAATGGTAGGGGAGCATACTAGATGGATATAAATGGAAAAAGTTCAGGCTGGAAGCGTTATCCAAAAAAATAAGGGCAGCAGTAGGTTCTCAAACTGTTGGTTACTTTTAGATCTGTTAAGAACTTACCAAAACTGCTACTTTTATTAAATCCATACTTACCATTCAAACAAAATCAGATTTTACTCAATTATGTATGTTCTATCGCGATGTAAAAACTTGGACGGAACGAAAAAGATGGAATACAAAGTCAGTTTTTTGGCTAGTCGGATAATGTAAACAATCTTTTAATTTAATTTAAATAAATTATTATAAGTGAATAAAATTAATTTACTACTTGATTTTAAAAGATCTTAGTGCTCAACGATGTATTTCCTATGTAGTTGGTGAGTTTTATGTTTATCTTATTTTTTACTCAATTATTTCGGAATTATAGTTTAATAAAACTAAAAAAACACGCTTTAATAGCAATCGAACTAAAAATCAAAAAATAGTTTTTGTTTAAGTCAGTTTGTGTTAATGCAATATCAAATTCAACAATCAATTATCATAATTAATTCTGAATAAGATTAATATGAATATTAAGATATTAAAAAAAATTCAAATAAAGTGAAAAAGCGTGGGGTGCTTGATATCGAATGTGAGGTTTATTTTATTTGTTACTGTTTGCAATATCAGAATTATTATAATAATATAATTAAGCACCCCACGCTTTTTCACTTTATTTGATTTTTTTTAATATCTTAATATTCATATTAATCTTATTCTGAATTAATTATGATAATTGATTGTTGAATTTGATATTGCATTAACACAAACTGACTTAAACAAAAACTATTTTTTGATTTTTAGTTCGATTGCTATTAAAGCGTGTTTTTTTAGTTTTTTTTTAAACTATAATTTATTTTCTGAAGTTTTAGTGTCAAGACGACAATCAAATAAATAATAATTTAAAATTGACGAAATATTAACGAAATTTAAATATGCAAGCGCGGATGCGCGCGCAATATTTCGTCAGCAGCGACAATATAACATTCGAGGAGTGATAGTGCATGCACGCGAGGCAATTGGTAGCACCAACCAATAAGGAAAATTGACTTTTAAAAGTGAGGGAAACCAGAAAGAGGAACAGGCCGTAGGTAGCAGAGGGCCAATCCGCAGCAAGAGAAAGAGAATAAACATTTTCATTGGCTTTCAGTAAGTGGCATAGCCTAAGTAACATGCTCATTAATCTAAATATAACTGTTTTGCATTACAACAAAACAGATATTATGTGTCGGATAAAACACAGTGTTGGGTGAAGAAGCGGTCATGATCCTTGCCTATATTTAGTCTATGGAATTAAAAACTTACCAGGATTGTCGTTGATTCGATGTGACTTTACCTTCCTTGACACCAGGTGGCGCGCCCTTGTATGAATTCTGGCACGTTGAAACCTGTCATTGTCAATAGTCTCTCACCAGCAAGGCATTGCTGCAACACTGTGTTTTATCCGACACATAATATCTGTTTTGTTGTTATGCAAAACAGTTATATTATGTGTCTTTCTAAAACACAGTGTTGGGTGAAGACCTGTTTGTTATCTGCTGGTGTCAAGCACAACGCTATTGATATTCCATTAATTAATATAAGTAAAACAAAACTTACATATTAAAAATATATTACTAAAAAATTTAATTAATTCAATTTGAATAATCTAGTAATTACACACAATTAGGTTGACTCTCATCCTCATTACTTTTCATTGAGATCAAATGAAATCATAAATTATTAACTATATAACTAAAAAACAATTTAAGAAACTTAATAATTTCAAACACAAATTCAAACATAAATTCAAACACTCTTAAAATTGTTATATAACAAATCCGCACCAGAAGTATCTAATGGATATTGAATTTCCCTGCAGTAATGCTTTCTGAAAGTTTCAGCGCACCTCCAATTGGCCCTTTCTAGGATCTCATCTATTGGTCGGTTTTCAAACCAACTACGAGAAGAAACAGCAGAACGAATACTCCCTGGAGGGGCATCAATTCCTACTTCTCTTAGAATAGTCCGTATCCAATTCGCAATGTTAGTTCTGGATGCAGGCTTAACTATACCCGTACAAGAAATAAATAAACTATTGATTTGCGTTTGAGATCTTCTTTTCCTTGAAAGTTGAATCAGCTTTTTAATATGCCTTACAGGGCAGACATTTTCATCAGGATGTCTAATCAGAGCCCATCCTGACTGTCTGTGAGAATTGGAATCTGTCTTAGATCCAAACCGCGGCCATAATGTTAACTGGTCCTCTTCTTCAATAAGGTTTTCTTCAGACATATCTAACAAGGTTAGGTCATGGACTCTGGGTCCAGAAGCAAGAAGAAGTATAAGAGCAGTTCTTCGAGATATATTAAATAATGTATGCACTATGGGAGTACTCAGGAGCCAGTCAAATAATAATTTTATATCAAACACTTGAGTCCTTTGTATCTTTGGTCTTGCAAGAGAAATAGCTTTTAGAATCTGATGAACAAAAAAGTTTTTAGCAATATCTTCAGCTGAAGTCGCACAGAAAGTAGATACAGCTGACTTGTGCAAGAGTATTGTACGATATGCAAGTCCATCCTCTAAAAACAATTTTGCCAAAAACCTAGCAACATCATTCCCTGTTGGGGTACTAGGATCTATATTGTAAGTCCCACACCAAGAAATCCATCTTTTGATGGGGGCTTTATATGTTAATAAAGTGATTCTCGCCAACTTTGCTTCAATAACTCTTTTTCTCCTGTAGCCCAATGGGCTATTTGAGCTTTCCACCCCCAATTTTCCAAGCGAGGAGAGAAAGTTTGTCTGTTTGTGGAGGGCTCTGCCCCGTTGTCAAATCTACCAAGGTCTTCCGCAGATCTTTTATCGGTAGAGGGTCTGTCAGAGCTCTGGCCCGGAGATCCGGCATCCAAAAGCATTGTGGCCATTGGGGAGCTATTAGAATGTATGTCCCTCTGGATACATTCAGGTGTGCCAGAACCTGCGGGATCAGGTTGGGAGGTGGAAACACCCATCCCAACTGACAGTCCCAAGGACGACTGAAGGCGTCGCAAAAAATTGCGTACCCATCTGTCAAGTCTAGAGAGACATATCTTGGTACGACTGCGGAGGCCGCCGAAGCGAACAAATCTGTGTCTGGTACGCCCCATAGTCTGAATATGGCCTCCGTGGCCTGGAGTAATAGGTGCCACTCGGGAACTGCTCGACCTCTGGATAGACGGTCTGCAATCCCGTTTAGTCTTCCTGGGAGATACCTTGCCGTCAGCGTTATTTTTAGCTGATCTGTCAACTCTAGAAGTTTCGTGGTAAGGTTTAGGAGAGCCAGAGAGCGAGTGCCTCCTTCGTTTCTGACGTACGCTACAAGTGTTCTGTTGTCTGACTGAATTAGAATGTGAGCTTCTCTCAATGTGTCTTGTTGGTCTAAGATTGTACCATACACTGCATACATCTCCTTGACGTTGGAGTACCACCTGCTCTGAATGGGCGTCCACGTTCCTGACAGATACAACCCGTTTAGCTGAGCGCCCCACCCCGCATCCGCTGCGTCGGTGGTTAAGAAGTGTGTGACCTGCTTTGGGTGTAATGGTCTGGTAGCATGGTCTAATGCTTTTTGCCACCATTGAAGATCCAGCTGGACAGGCTGAGACAGAACTCTCCTCTCCTTCAGATGGCTTTTGTGAAAACCTCTCAGAAACAGTTGCATTCTGCGGCAGTGAAGGCGTCCTCCGTGGACGGTCATTGACGCAAAATTTAGATGGCCCAAAAGGCTTTGAGCATTTTTCAGATTTAATGTCTTTGTTACTTCTATCCTTGATAAAATGTCTTTTATTTTCCGAACTTTTTTCTGTGGTAATGCTATGGTGTTTCTGAGAGTGTTCCAAGTTATGCCTAAATATTCCAGCTCCTGTGTAGGATCTACAACACACTTTGGATAGTTGACATGCCATCCTAAAGTTTCTAGCAAGCTCAGCGTTTCCGCAACCTGAGTGACTAGACTGGACCGATTTTGATGAGCTAACAAGTAATCGTCCAAATATACCAGCATTCGAACACCTCTGGCACGTAGGGTTTCCGCAACCCAATTTGACACAGCTGTAAAAATCTGTCGTGCCGAAGAGAGGCCAAAGGGGAGAGCTGTTAACTGTAGTATTTCCTGATTGTAAATGACTCTCAGAAACCTTCTGTGAGCCTCCGCTATAGGTATGTGAAAGTACGCATTCTGAAGGTCTATCTTGACCAACCAGTCCTGATCCTGCAAAAAATCTACTACATCTGCCTGAGAAATGAGGTGAAAATGCTTTGTGGCTATATGTGAATTGAGTTGACGAAGGTCGAAAATTGGTCTCATTCCACCGTCTGATTTTTTCACTAAAAACATTCTGGAATGGAATCCCGGATTCAGCACTGGAGGTGTTTCTAAAATATTTTTGTCCTTCAGATCTTGGATCATGTTTGTCATCTCCGGTGAAGTTTTGGTAGAAAACTTTTTCTGAACTTTCTTGTAGGGGAACATCAATGGGGGCTTTTGCTTCCAAGGAAGTCTGCAACCTGAGATTATTTTCAAAATAAATTGTGTCGCTCCTATCTGTTTCCAACACTCTACATGGTTCTTTAGGCATCCTCCATTGAAGTTCCCTAGTTGGCAGTCAATTTTGTTTTGGATTGGTATTGGTCTGATCTGGGTTTCTATTGCCACGAAAGGGCTTTTTTGCGAAAAACTTAGATCTTTCATCATGGCTTTTAAAATTAGTATTTTTATTTGGAGTGGGTTTACTGTTTTGCTTTTGATAGGAATTTGATTGATAGGAGCTCTGTGGTCTCTTCTTTAAATAGGAAGGTGTGTCTAACCAGGTCTGTAATCCACCTAAAGAATTAATAATCGGTTGGAGGGCTTTCGGCTAAATAAATATTCTGCACTAGGAGGAACATTTTGCAAAGTTGCTCGGAGGTTAGTATTAGCAATTTCTTTAAGAATGCGATCACGCCTTAGCTCTATACATTCAGCCCGTTTTCCACAAATCATCTGTAAGGTAGTTTCAAAATTTTTGGCAGAAGCAGATCCCGGGCCAAACTTATCAAGTAAATTGTTCCCGTTTATTTCTGATGGATTTTTAGAAACCCAGTCCAAAATGTCCTGAAGAGATCTCTGAATAATATTCTTTTGTTCTAAAACAACATTAGATAAACTGGCCATAAGTGTCTCGGTAGAAGCTAAATAATCTTTTGTTTTATTAAAATGGCATAACTCCTCTTTTTTTTTAACCCTATAAACCCAGGTGTGGCCGCCTGAGATTGCATCACTTTCTTATAACGAATACCCTTCCATGCTTGAGAATCAAACTGTTGCAATTTACATAGTTCTTTAAGTCGTTCTGAGTTTGCAGGAGGTACCACTCTCCTTTCATCATGGTCAATGTTGACCTCACCAAGTGACAAGGTTGTAGTACTTGAGATCGGTAGACTCAAAAACTGATTGGGTGGTGCAGTATCAGATTGTGCACCGGTCTCGGTACAGTATTGTTGTTGTTGCGACGAAGAAGGCAAATTGCATGCAATGTAGTTAGAAATGTAATTCATTTGAGTCATCAAGGTATCGACTCGGGGGTCGCAATATGTACGAGGATGTGTAGAAATCTTAGACTTAGAGTACTTACGTCTCTTATTCGGTGGTGGTGACGCAAATCTTTCATCCTCCGAGGATGAAGATGAGGAAGACGAGTCGGAATCCAACTCGGTTCGCGGCTGTCCCCCGTCCGGGGCGACAGACCCCGACCTTTCACTGTCACCATCCATCATTAAACACTAAAACTACTGTGTTTTATTACTTTAACTTACTTTTAAAAACTTTAAGAAAATTTTTGCTCTTTACGCGGCAAAGATCACAACGTTATTGACAATGACAGGTTTCAACGTGCCAGAATTCATACAAGGGCGCGCCACCTGGTGTCAAGGAAGGTAAAGTCACATCGAATCAACGACAATCCTGGTAAGTTTTTAATTCCATAGACTAAATATAGGCAAGGATCATGACCGCTTCTTCACCCAACACTGTGTTTTAGAAAGACACATAATATATATATTTTTTATCCTGATGATCCTAGTAAGGACTTTCATATAAAGTTATGAGATTATTGTATTGTCATCGGTCCTTGACCCCTGTGCAAATTTCCATGTTAATCAGAAGGAAAGGAACACAGTATGGACAGGAACTGGTATGGCCTATAGTAGTTCCCCCTGGAAGGAGGTGAAAATGAAGTTCAAAGATTCCGTTACATACATACATTCATACATACAGGTCAAGCTAATGAAAGCGTGTTAATAAATAACGTTTATTACATAATATACAAACAAAATCCAAAGATTTATACCGTACACCATACCAGGCCAATGTTTGTGTGTGTATACCCAAAAGAAGCCTCACTCAGGGCCCACTGGAGAACCTGACGCTGGTTTTCAGTGGGCCTCTGCTGAGTGAGGTACACAGAAATTTGCGCCAACAGCACGTACATAAATGTCTTAATTCAAAATAATATACGAAGGTATGTAAACTAGAAAAAATAAAACCTAGTTGTGTAACCTATACAATGTGTGAAGCTGCAAAAACCACAACATTTTTTGGGCGTCATCATGAGTCCTAGTGATTCAAGTTAGTCTATAAGCCCACTGGTTCTTAGTACGTTGCTGTCTTTTCGGATTACGGTTCGGGCGAGGGTTACCAGATTCTAACTTTGTCTCTTAATTTCGATTTGGATAGTCTTCGAAGAGATAAAGGTTTTTTTGGTTTGGAAAACTTACATTCAGGTGGTACATAAATACGAGAGGTACCTAGGAGTCGTTTGTTTGAACGCGCTAATTGAAGGAATTACTGGACCGGTTTGAAAAAAATATGTTTGTGTTGGATAGCTTATTTATTGCGGAAGGCTTTAGGCTATAAAACATCACGCTGCGACGGGAAAGGAGGGAGCAAACAACTCAAAACGCGCGGACAAAGACGCGGAGGACCGCTAGTTCTCAAGAGAAATATCAACTAAGAGATTTTAAGATGCATTCTAATAAATTACTTCAATCACGTGAAAACTCCAACTACTTGTTTTAAGCCAGAATGCTCACTCAATCTCTAACTGCTGAACTTATACCACTAGAATCGAAAGAGGTTTAAATTTACGTGTTCTGAGATTGCAAGCTTTCAATTGGGCCATCCAACTTAAGCGATTTCCCTGACACTATCTTCTCAGCTTAACCTCTTAAAATCCCTATCTTTCCCAGTGTTTTTATTGGGCCATAAAGCTTTAAAAGCACCTTATCGACAGCTAAGATTCACCTCACAGCTCTCAGCAAGGGCTCTATAGTAGTGGTATAATGAAACTCTAACAAACTTTTCTCTTAGATTACAGTTTTTGTGCAAAGAGTCCTTATGTAAATCCACATAAGGTCGTAAAACCTTAAGGTTATAGCGCCATTGCAGTTTACGCCTTTAATATGGCGCGAGAGGGGATTAGTGGAGCGTGGCGCATCGGAGAGCTTACACTGGACGACACGATTGTTTGATGAAAGAGAATTGATGCTGTCGTCTTTTTTATTAGTATGTAAGAAACACGTTAAACTGAATTTTGTTGTAATAATATAATAAAACTAGCGGACCCAGCGAACTCTGCTTCGCCCCTAGCACCGTCCCGCCCCGGCCCCGTCTCGCCCAGCCTCATAATTTTGAAAGTTAAGAAAAACACTATAATTGATCAGTTATCGAGCGGGATGAAAAATGATCAAATTACTAAAATGGCTATAAAAAATAGAATTTAGGGTTGTATGTATTATAAAAAAATAAAAACAAAATTCATCCAAAATTATTTACAAAATATTTAAGGGTGAACAACCCTTATCACTTTGGGGTATGAAAAATAGATAGTAGCCGATTCTCAGACCTACTGAATACGCATATAAAATTTGGTAAGAATCGGTAAAACCGTTTCAGAGGAGTACGGGAACGAACATTGTGACACGAGAATTTTATATATAAGATAAATAATATATAGATATACAGCACATCAGGTTACTCCCTTTTGTTGCAAACTAGCCCTTATTGCAACGGTATAAGATACCGCAATGTTGACCTTGACGTGCTGCTGTCCGTACATTGCCAGCTAGATACGGTTTTTTTATCTATTACCTAATTAGCTTAAAAAAAGTAGGGTATTTTAACGGCAAATTACAAGATACACGTACATCAATAAAACCTTTATTTATAACTTTATCTTGGTACTAGGAATCAGGATCTGCCGAGTCCTAACAAAATATAGGCGTCCTTCTTTTTTTTTGTTTTTTTATTTTTTCTAATTGTATGACAGATAGTTTTGCATGACGACGAAATGTTTGCATATCGAAAAATCGATAAAACACGCATGTAAACTTTTAATTTTAATGACAAATGAAGAACCTGACAAATGTATCGTGGTTTATGCAAATAAATAATTATTCTATTCAATTCTATTCCGCGTCCCAAGGGATATGGGCAATAACCCCAGTGTAAATTATGCACATTTCATTGTAGACCTAAAAAAATGAACTAAACTATTCAGTCGTTCGCTCCTTACCGTGTAAATACCCTCTCTAGGTTGGTCCCGCGGCGACGCCCGTGTCCTCGCCAACTTCCTAATCCCCACTCGTAACTGACGCGTCTTAGCTGACACGTTACACGCTAGTGTGCCGTCGCCTAAACTTTTAACTTTTACGGGCGCAGTTTGCACTCTTGTAGAATGGAAGGTGACATGAGCTGTTCTGTTTGTGTTGTAAATGTCATGTGGTTAAAGTCGAAGTGATAGCCCAAGAGAAGGTTTTGGATTGCATCACAGTGAAAATGCCGTGCAGACGTGCAGACGAATGCATTAATGCCCGCCCACAGATTAGTATGAGTTTGTCTATGGCTGCCGCGACCAACCCAAACCAAAAACTCTTTTTTTATTTTTATTTTTTCTACTTTTTTGGTAAAGGTGTAGGTAAGAAAACGCAGAGCTTACAAAGGTGGCCTGGAGGGCTAAATCGTAATTACTATTTTAATATGCCAACTTTGAAATCGGTGTTATTATTTACTATCTATCAAATGATTGTGTTTTAAATTAATACACATTTACTAATTTTATTTATCATCAAGTGTCATGTTATTTCTGTTTTATTGTTATTTTTAATGTTATATTATGTTTTTAATATTCTACCCACACAGGCCCCGGCTGAAAATCAGCGTCGTGGTATGCGTCCCGCCTGCCACGACTTAAGTAGCCTGCTTTTTTGTATATTGATAAATATAATGATCTTGATGTTATTATTTGAGTCAAATAAATTGAATATCTATCTTTATTTTTTAAGTTGGAAGCCTATGTTGTAGTTTATGGGTTCAAAACTCAAGGACTAACAATGAAATGGCACCCCGAAGAATCTATAAAATCAATGTTTTTAAGAACATTAGTTAATTCTATATTGTTTTGTATATTGGTAATTTAATTTATTCTGGACATTATTTGACTTGAATTATTTTTAACCGGAAAATGTGTAATTATATTTTAATTCCAAGATTGATTACAATATTAGTGTGACATTTCAATGTACCTTCAAAAAATCTACAGAGGGGACGTTTTGCGAATTTTTTGTTAAGTGTGTCTCCCGTAGTATCAATTCTTCATATTCAACAGTACTCTTTACAAAAAAAGGAAACTGATAAAAATGTCATACTATATTTTTCATTTTTTTGATTATGTTAATATTATCATACCCTAATTTTGGTAAAATGTAAGAACTTATAACTGTACCAGTACTATTGTGTACTACGACTCAGTAAGCTCAAGTGGCAGTGGGCAGGGCACATAACGCGAAGAACTGATGGTCGTTGGGGCAAAAAAGTTCTAGATTGGAAACACCGACACCAACAAGATGGATGGACGACCTTGTTAAGATCGCAGGATCACACTGAATGCAAACTGCTTGTGGTCGGTCGCTGTGGAAAACCGTGGGGAAGGCCTATGCTCAGCAGTGGACGTCCTTTGGCTGATAATGATGATCTACTATTAACGACCTCCGTGGTGTAGTGGGATAATGATCTCCGTGGGATCCGAGCAATGTATGTGATTGGTGTCCCATATTTAAAAAAAAACATTGTGAAACCATGTTTTGAGCGAATAAATATTCATTTCATTTTACAGGAGGAAAACTGGAGTTCGATTGGGCCCTCTAGTAGACGAGCTAAGTAAAGTTTTTTACTGTGTTTTAGGTAGATATGACAACCAAAAAAATGTGATTTAACAGAGTCACAAGTAGGTTTGTAAATTATCAAAATGGCTTAAAAATTGGCGTTAAATCAATTGAATGAGTATATATTTTAAACGGTTTTTTTTTGCAACGTGTTAACAAATCCGCAACAGCCTCCAACAGCCTCCAACAGCCTCTTACCTAATGTTTACCACCTGACTGACCGCCTTATTCCGTAATAGTACGCGTGTTAGGTGTACCCTAATGGTGTTAATACGAATCCTCACGGTTCGCTGCCCGGGTCGGCCAGGCGTCGCTGTCAAAGTGTGCACTGATGCACTACACTCAGGTTGATAATGGGAAGGTCAGGTAGCTGCCGATAATTAGGGATAAGAGCTGGTTTTGAATTAATTGGCGGTTGTTAACCTAGCCTAAATGAATCTTACTTATGTTTGCAACATTACAACACGGGTGTTTTCTATGTGTATCACGTATGTATTTACAAACAAAAAGTATTTAAGTATTATATCCGTTGTCTGGCACCTATAACACAAGCTTTGAGTAGCTTACTTTGGGACTAGATGGCGATGTGTGGGAATGTCCAAAGGATATTAATTTATTTATTTATTTAATCTACTTGCGCCAACGCTCTATTTTTGAAATGAGCTGTTTTGTGAAGTGAAATACAAATCTGTTTATGAAAGCAAGTGGCAGAAAGGAAACTGCAACGGAATCCTAAAAGGCTTGTGCTTGATATTATATCAAGTCCAGCCAAATACAAAAAAGCTGCCTGACAATGGGCTTAAAAATATGAAATAAAGTCCCGAATGACATTTAAATATTATAAAAAAACCAATCAATACTATATAAATGGCTAATCGATCAAAAAATGTATGACATGAATAATTTTATTCACAACTGAATATACATTTTTAAGGTTTCGTAGATATATCCTGTTAACAGGTTTACGATTCTCATGCGTGTAGGGTGTCTATAGATTTCACTTTTAAAATGATATCTAGGTTCGTGAAACCATTTTCTCTAAAAGTCTAATGTTTGAGAGATATACGCTTCCAAAGTGTTAAAATGGGCGTCCCCCATCATAAAACTTTTGAACTAAGCGAGTGTAAATTTTGAAAAAAATACATGATAAGTAGATTTCTAATTCAGTTGAAGTTAGCACGGAACCCTTAGTGTGCGAATCCGACTCGCACTTGGCCGGATTGTTATTCTCATTTGAGGTTTATTCAATTATACAACTTTTTCTTTAATTGTATTTATAATATCGATGTTTTAATTTTGTATGCCATTTGCAATGGCTAAACATGTGAACAATGTTATCATGATGTGACCACCGTCTTATACTCGTACCATATTAAAAAAGAAACTTCTGATTCCGTTATGCATGAAACGAAAACCCCAAAGGAAAAGAAAAAATCTTGTTTTGCATATATAAAACTCAAAACAAGCATAAATAAGCATAGACGTAAAATAGCGTGTCTCTCTGTCTACTACAGACTGCATTTCGGAGAGTGAGAATCGCACGACCTGATACCACCAGCCCCCTTTCACCAGAGAAACACAAGACGCGGGCGCGGTTTCTACCCTTACGTCGTAGACATACCAGCAACACGCACTTATAGATTTCGATCTAGTTTCTCATGCGCACGGCTAGGGAGTGGAATGCGCTGGCCAGTCACAACGACAAACCGACTGCGCGGGATATATTGCACAAGTGTGTGCGCAAACACAGGTGCACTCTCTATTCCTCTCACCCTCATAGCCCGATGGGACAGCAATCTGCCATGACCGGAGAGAGATCAGGCGCAGGACCAACGAATTTACGTGCTTTTCCGAGGCACGGGGGTGAAACATCGCCAACTTCCAAACTCCGGTCTACCCTGAGAATTTGCGAGCAGAATAACCCATCTACAAATTTTTGGACCGACCCTGGGATCGAACCCAGGATCTCTGGTGCAGCCGTCGCTTTTAAGTGCGACCTGCAAACCGCTGTCATCAATTGAAGTTCTTCGTGGTGCAGAGTCTTAAGTATATTGGGTTGATTATATCGCAGATATTAGGTGTAGCAATTTTCAGGTCATGTATGAATTAATTATTAAAAAGAGACCATTCAAACAAAGAGATCCTTTTTAAAACTTAATTTACTTGAAGCTTTAATTTTTCAAGGCGTTGAAGATCCGTGGTCCCGGGTTCGATTCCCGGTTGGGTCAATGTTGAAATCATAATTTTCTATATTGGCTTTGGTCTGGGTGTAGTGGTACCTACGTTGTGTTTGATTTCCATAACACAAATGCATTGGCTACTTGCTTTGCGATCAGAGCAATGTTTGTGATTGGTGTCCAAATCATACCTCAGACAGTAGGTAGCTAACGTTATTTAAAGATGGCAAGGTCAGACGACGTCGCATATTATTTTCTGCACTGTTGTGTTTTGTCAGTCCCCAGGCCGTCAGTCCCCCGCCGGTTGAGAAGGGTCCGAAGGCTTTGCAGGACAAGACATGTGGACGATATGACACAGCCGAGGTTAGGTAATGTGTTATTGTTTCATTGGGATTATAACTGTCACAATTTGCGCTGTTATTTTTGTAAAGAGTACACTCTTAATTTAGACAGCTTTGAAGAAGGATCTCTTAATTTGAATGGTACGATCGTTGTCAAAATTATCTGCTTAGCCATATATAATAAAAAAGTGGAATAAAAAGAAGTTTTTTTATTATTAAGGGTGCAAACACCGTTTTCTGTTTCTCATAGGATATGGTAGTGACTGCAGACGAAGATAGTAGAGCGGTGACGGTATTCACTCGGTCTGCGAAGGAATTGGGTTCAATTCCTCAGTTCAGATTAGTTTTTTTAGTCCAGTTTCAATCTTAATGCAATTTATGTTTTTTGGCTTAATTATTTTTGAAAAAGGCCCATGTCTTTTAAGGAAGGCATATTTTTTTCTCAGTAGCATTAATAGCTTGATAAATGCTGTAATTTGTTATTCCAATAGACATAGTTTATGCAAAAGATAGCTGTTACCCTTCTCAAGCGTCTCCCGTGGGCCACGCCCAAGGGAATGACAAAACATACCGAATCTCTAGCATAGGAACGTGTAGTAACGTTGCTCCATTCCAGAATCGTGGTTTTGGTAACCACTATAACTAATCTTTTGTACCGTCATGACCACCGAGCTTATGAGTGTTGCGGAGTATTTTCATCTAGATGTCTCTTCGCGTCATGATAATGTGAACAACAAGAAGGTCAATGTCCCAACCGCAAACATAGCTTTGTTTCTTGTACAAACACTATAAAAGGCAGAGATATATTCGCTGTCAACAAAAAATTGTGGTATTTTAGCTAAGTGGAAGTAAGTGGATTCCCTAATTCAGTTAAAGTTGGCACGGAACACTCAGTGGGCGAGTCCGACTCTTACTTAGCCGGGCTTATCCCTTACAGCCCTACTTATTTCAACTTCAATTGTATCAAATACATGCGCGGCGTTGTCGTGACCTTGTTTTGCCCTCTGTATCACAAAGCCCATTGTGGATTATAATTACTGTCGCGAGTAGGAAGTGCTGTATTTGTCTGATACACCACCCGACGGGGCTGAGATAACATGGTTTGTGTCTTCACAAAACATTGCGTAAGCAAGTTGTGTAACAGAATACTGATAGAGAAAGTTAAGGTCATAAATTTTACCTGTCTTGTTTGGTGGCAAAAGGCAATGTTGTGGTCGTCATAAAACCTTCATACAGTGTAAGATTAGACAACCTGTAAAAGGACATAACTCTTTTATGATGATGAAATTCAAAAATCATTTATTCAATTTAGTACACAATGCCACTCATGAACGTCAATAATTTATTAATATCACACAATGATGGCCTATATGGGGCCAAAAATCTTCTTATCCACCACAGACGATCTGGCAAGTGCTGAGAAGAAACGCCGGAACAAACTCAGTCACCACTAGCTGCCACAAAAAAGACACAAATCAAAATAACAGGATAGACCTTTATACTGCTATGCAAATAACAAGATACGATCGCGATTAGGAGACATCGATTCTGTCAACGGCTTAGAGTACCACGAGTACGCCCCTAACTTATCGCAACGATATGAGAAGTGTGTGTGGGTAGGAGGAGTTGGTAGGACGAAAATTGCAAAGGCTTGTTTTGCGGTGTTTAATTCTAGTGGCATTTCATTCTTCATAATCATAATTTATATTGGACACCAGTCACATACATTGCTCTGATCCCAAAGTAAGTAGCCAATAGTGTCCAATTGCACTTGTGTTATGGAAATCAGACACAACGGTGGTACCACAACACCCAGACCCGAGACAATATAGAAGATTATGATTTCTATATTGACCCGACCGGAAATCGAACTCGGGACCTCGGAGCGGCGACGCCTTGAAACCAGCGTGCTTAGCCACTTCACCACGGAGGTCGTCAATCATAAAAATCTTTATTTTGGAACACAGGTTTAAAGTTGAACAAAAGTAAATGTACTGGCCGTGTCCTGCCTCTAGCTAGGGCGTACAATGATAAAAGCACAAGTTAATACAATAAAGGAACATTCAATCGATTACAAATTTAATTTGAATTGATACTGTCAGAAGCTGTTTCCGTCAAAGGATCATTAATAATACTCCAGAGTATTTTTTTACTAGGTAAAAAACAAGACATGGAACATAAAGAAAACTTAAAACCTACCTCACACTAAGGGTTTGTTGTGTTGACCGCAAATATAACTTTGTTTTTCATAATATTTGTATGAATAACAAAGTTATGTTTGCGGTTATTGGAAATGTGCTCTACCTTTAAAAACTACTAGATCGATCTGGTTCAAACCATTTTCGGTAAAAGTCTTTGTCAAGATCTACATCATGTATTTTTTACAAAATTTACACTCGCTTAGTTTAAAAGATAAACGGAGGGGGGACGCCCATTTTACCACTTTGGAAGCGTCTATCTCTCAAACGTTAGACTTTTTGAGAAAATAGTTTCAGCAACTTTGATGTCATTTTAAAATACCTATCCATAGACACCCTACACGCATACATCTACCTACTAAGTCTCAACTGTGTAATACTTAATAGTTTCAGAATAAAGCAGCTGTGACATGCGGACGAACAGATAGACAGACAGACTCGTCGAAACTATAAGGGTTCCGTTTTTAGCCATTCGGCTAAAGAACCCTAAAAACGAAACCACATCCTTGCGGCCAGGAGGCTTTGTATAATGTAAGTTGCGTTGGCGCGTTGAAGAGCTATTATGCTAATCCTTTGAGCTAGGAACCAGCCAGCTTTATTATTGGCTGTAACAAAATTTAGTTTTGAAGTATCATAGAGAGAGTTTTATAGTCGTAGAGTTTTATATCAATGAAATATTCATGCAATTTAGTTTTAAATATATCAATTCGTAGATCTACGATGTACAGCTACGAATACATTTAGACTGAACGTCAGATATTTTAGACGATTCATATTATAAAATGGCGACTGGATGTTAAAACCTGTTTCTAGGAGTAATTTGAAGTAGCTATGCCCAATTTTGCTTGTATGTCACTGTTTAACCAATTGTTCTATGACCACAGCTGACTCAGCCTCTTATGCAAACACGACGCCCCGCGTTGAGTCTCGTTTGTTAGAAGGCAAAGGTAATTTATGCAAAAATTCTCCAAGGGTGTAGTTTAGCATGTTATTTATCTTTGTATGTGGTCTGAGCGAGCCGTTTGGTCGGCCCTTTGGGCAATATTTATTTCATACGAGAGAGTAAGTACCTATGTATCCGTACCTTAGACCCCTTACACACTGCGATTTTAAGCAGCGATGTAGTCGCGATGCTAACGCGTGTTAGCATCGATGCAGTCACAAATTGTCAACCTTTACACACTCGAATTAATTACAATACGCTCACTTTGAACACGACACTTATATGCCATCAAACGTTGTTAGGGTTCCGTAGCCAAATGGCATAAAACGGAACCCTTATAGTGGTTTAGAATGTTTTAAACATTGTGTCATATTTTATATTCATAAAGATGAAATAAGAAACCAAAAATTTGCGCACGGGCGGGACTTGAACCAGCAACCTTTTGGCTGACCGGGCCAAATGCTCTAAGCTTTACACAATGACGTATCCATAAGAGACCACAAATTTTGCAGGGTTAGACTGACAGCATGGTAGCTCAATTGGTAAGAGCGTTTGGCTCGGTCAGCCAAAAAGTCCCGCCCCGTGCGCAAAGTTTTGGTTTCTTATTTCATCTTTATGGAACCCTTATAGTTACGTCAAGTCTGTCTGTCTGTCTGTCCGTCCCTCTGTCTGTCCGTCCGTATGTTACAGCCACTTTATTCTGTACTTATAAGCATCACACTGTTGAAATTTGGGAGGAAGATGTATCCTGTTAACCGCTTGACGATTTTTATACAAAAAAAATGATATTTAAAGAGAATACATGAAACTAAAATCGAATTTTTTTTTTAGTCAAATCGTGTGTCTATAGATAGGTCTTTAAGAATGACATAGAGGTTCCTAAAACATATTCTTCTAAAGTCTAACGTGTCATAGCTAGACGCTTCCAAAATGGTAAAATGGGCGTCCCCCCATCTAACTTCTAAACTAAGCGAGAGTTAAATTTAGAAAAAAATATGTAATGTAGATCTTAACAAATAATTACAACGAATATTGGTTTGGACGGGATCGAACTAGTAGTTTTTGAGATAGAGCACATTTTCAAAAACCGCAAACATAACTTTGTTCTTCATACAAACACTATGAAAAACAAAGTTATATTTGCTGTCAATAAAATATTATGCTATTTTACTAACTGGAAGTAAGTGGATTCCCTAATTCAGTTAAAGGTGGCCGTTTTTTTGTAAATTGCACTTTAAAATCGATTGTTTTAAAATTATTCAGCCGAATGAGTCTTATATGAAGTTAGTAAAATCGACCCTCAGGCTGATAAGGAGGTAATATCTCCTTTTATTGAAGTCTGTAAAAACATTTTTTGTAACTCTCGTTTCTCAGCTTATCAGCACTTTTCACGCCATTTTTGAATTCATATTATATGCCAGCTCGTGTGAGTTATTGTAATAACAAATAATGAAAACCACTCCCAACAACGCAGACAAATAATGATTAACCAATTACCACAAAAAATGATAATCTGATTGCTGTTGGATTCTTCAATTCAATTTATTGCGTAGCGAAAATGCAAGTTAATATTTATTTGTCGAGAAACAAAAAACATTTTGCGGGCGAAATGAAAAAACTTTCCGCCCGCGGGATCAACCCGAATTATGCCGCAAATGAAAATCAAAACACGGCCAATCAGCGAGACAGGGAAACATGCTCAACAGTTCAAGTGGAATCAGTAGACGAATGTTTAGCCAATTTATTCATTATGATCATAGTTAAGAGTTTGTCACTTGTCGACGGACTTCTATTTTTCTCTGTTATCCGGCCTTCCCTTCACTCGTTACATATCACTCCTATTACGAAATTAATTTAACTTTTCTAATATTTGACGCATGTAGCTTTTTTTTAGATAAACTTACGACAAAAAAATCACCAATATTTTGTGTAAAGATCCTTAACTTATAAACAAATTAGGAGGCTTGAAAAGATATCTGACAGTTATTTTTAGATTTCATGAAAAGTTTATTATTGCAGTTTTGGAACGAAACATTTGGTAGTTAAACATTGCTTTGCAATTAATTTTATTGTGTAAATAAATGAACATAATATAAATAATGAATATAAAATAAGAAACCAAAAATTGCGCATGTTCGGGACTCAAACCTGCAACTCCTGGCTAACGCTATGACGTATCCATAAGAGACCAGAAATTTCGCAAAGTTGGACCCACAACACGGCAGCTCAATTGGAAGAGCGTTTGGCCCGTTAGCCAGAAGTTGTAGGTTAGAGTCCCCTCCGTGCGCAATTTTTGGTTTATTATTTCAGCTTTAAGAATGTAAAATATGATACTAAAAGTGTTAAATACATTATAGACCAATAAAAACAAGGAACAAAATAAATCGGTACTAGTTTTTTTTATTACAGCTAAGACTTATCTATTTCATTTATGACTTTTGAGACATTGAAAATTACGCGAAGATTATCTCAGGGCAGCAATCCGTACCTTATTGGGGCCATTCGTCTCCGGAGTCTCGCAAGGTGGATTTGTGGGCCCATTACTTTAATTTTTAAGGGCTCTTTGTAGAAGGACAGTACTTTGGCTCACTGACACGGTGAGAGAAGAATCTGGGTCAATCGAATCAAAACATTGCGTAAATACCATCAAAAATTAAGATTTAGTCCGTGCAGACTACATGGTAGAATATGTGGTTTATGTATACCAGCGATTGTGTTTTTAAAGTTGCTCTAGGTAGAACAATACAATAGACACAAATTCCTACGATGTGTGGTGTCACATTAATGGTTTGGCATTATTATAAAGCAGTGAAATGATCTTATATTTTATATTCATCACTTTATTATACTTATCAGTGAATATCCTTTGGACATTCCATCTAGTCCCATAGTAAGCTACTCAGAGCTTGTGTTATGGGTGCCAGATAACGGATATAATACTTAAATACTTTTTTGTTTGTAAATACATACATGATATACATAGAAAACACCCAGACCTATACAAACAGACATGTTCATGCACACAAATGTTTGTATTGTGCGAGGATCAAACCCGCAACCCGCTGCGTAGTAGGTGATTTCTCGACCATTACACCAGACGGGTCGATGCATATAAAGTAAATTTTATAATAAAATCAAAACGTTTGATGACCTCCGTGGCGTTAGTGGCTAAGCACGCTAGTTACAAGGCGTCGCCGCTCCAAGGTCCCGGGTTCGATTTCCGGTCGGGTCAATATAGAAATAAAAATTTTATACATTGTCTCGGGTCTGTGTGTTGTGGTACCACCGTTGTGTCTGATTTCCATAACACAAGTGCATTCGCTACTTTGGGATAGGAGCAATGTATGTGACTGGTGTCCAATTGGTGTTCAAAACAAATTTCATGTTGGCATTGGCTACGCACGATGCAACTGTATTAACAGTCTTGTGAATTTTCCACTTTTGTCACCCATAGCTAATATATACAATAATTTCGACTACCATCGATCAGCAATTAGTTTACACGGTAATTCAAATCTGTAATCCACCGCGAATAAACACAATATTGGTTAAATGTTATTTCAACTGAAGCACATAATTCACGCCTTATTATTGATAACATTGTTAAATATGTAGATATTGCTTTGTAGATTGGTATAAAATATGTGGGAAGGAGCGGAGTGGGATTGTGTCACTTACACAGCCCGTAAGATGGTGGTCTCCAGGTGCGTCCGCGTCGTCCCAGCGCTCTTGGCCTTCTCTGCATTGCTCGTCCGAGCGCAGCCGGCGGCCCGTTGCGCATCCGACCTGAAAGGTAAACCTTTGTCATTATGTTCTACAATATTTTTTGTCTCCAATAAAAACAAAACTAAAACTCTGTCATAGCCTAATCAGGGAGGATTCTCGCGGCAATCGAACTTTTTTCGTGTGGTAATTCGATTGCGAGTTTAACCGTATTATGTACCTTAAAAATTCAGTAAAATATCTACACGAAAAAAAACCTATAGGACGAACAAAATCTAAATACATAGAAATCGTGACCCTGAGACATATACTATTACATATTCTAAATTTTTGTAGACAAAGAAAATTCGATCGGTGTACTTTTTTCGAACCCTTACCTAGCCTAGAGTCAAGGAAACCCACTTCACTTTATTTAAACAATTGAGAAAAACAATTAAATGGAAACAATTGACAGTAGAAGAGAATGTTGGGCCATTTGATACGACGCGACAGTTTCATCAAAACGATAAAAGAGGGAAGAATAGAACTAATAAGGAAAAAGGAAGACCAAGAATAAGCTATATGCATCAAATAAAGCAAAAGTTGAATGTTGCTTCGTATCAAGAGGTCAAGAGAATGGCAGAAGAGCGTAAATAATGGTAAAAACTCCATTGAAAAGAGCTTAGCTCCTAAATTGGATGATGATGTTTTTTTTTAATGTAAAATTATAAGTCCATAACACAATTCGTAGATGTCATCATCATCTTCGTCGACTGTGTCACGATAATTATTTGCTAAAATTTTTAGTACCTAAAGGGACCGGATTAAAAGTGTCTTATGTAAAATGTACCATATTTTTGGTTGAAATCCTCAAGGTCAACAGACCAGTGACGCTAGGCAGCTGCCGACGGTGGACTTGCCACCCCATGTGGGCCAAACGACGTGCATCGACGTTGTGACTGTACCAGCTGTGAGTAGCTCCACATGATATCCTTTTTCAACAGACTTTTTTTTTGTATCTATGTTACCTCATATCAGAGTCGTCAGTTGACTAATTCGAATTTTTTTTCCCTTTCCTGGAGGGTATACCTTCTAGTTTGTCCCATTGTTACCAAATTGAGATTTGATGATGGGATCTTGGTGTAATCGAGAGAAACGCTTAGGAGTTAAGATTAGTAGTTAAGATAGGTAGTTTCTAGCTTCTTAAAGAACATAGTCATAAGGTGCTACTTCTCCCTCCCTCCCCTCCCTCCTGTAATTAGGTACTAAAAATGATACTAAAAATCAACTAAATACAAAAAGTTGCCAATGTCAAGATTTTTTAAATCGGTTTTTTATTGCAGGTCTGTGGTGGAAAACCTGCTGGTTTAGCGCTCTCGGCTTGTGATGTCCGCTCGGCACCGACTGTGGTAGTTAATCCTGACTTGAGGAGCGCCACGGTCTATCGCACTGACTGCTCAAACACTGGCAAGGCGGTAACTACTGTGTACTGCCCGACTAATCGGCGCAGCCTGCTGTGGGGCGACTCGCCGGTGTACGCGGCATCTGAGGTAGTAGATCAGTAGCCGAGCCCTTCAGTGTCTAGCGCCCCTCGCCGGTTTGCACTGGATTTCCCACTTCTATTGGGCTGATTTTAATATTCCCGGAAATATTTTTAAAATTAAAAAAAAGAAAAATACGTTTTATTAATTTATTTTACCTGTAGGATTAAGAACCAACACAAGAGAAGCACTCGAGTGACTGTCTTACCTTTGCTGTGGCATTTTGGTTCCCGTGAGAAATATCAATATATTAAAAAGACGTTAGGTATTGTAAAAGTACTGTTGTTAAGAGGTAGGCTTGCTAACAGCATTTTCTACCAGTCAAACTTTTCGGTCAGTAGAGAGGGCAATGGGTTCAGCAAAATTTGTGATCGGAAAATGCAACACACAAAATGTTATAACTTAGTATTTTGCACAAAGTGAAAAGAATAGTAAAGAGCGTTTCATATTTTAGGCGACATAAGCAGCGCGACAGTGGCGCCACAGCTGCGCAACTTACGCGCGACAGTCGCGCTGCCGAGGAAGCGCGGCGCGTAAGTCCCGCGGGTGCGTCCCACTATACCCATTACCCATTGCAGTGGTAATACTATCCCCGTATTAGCACTGAAATGGGTGTTGGGTGTAGTGGGTCCGACCCAGTCGCACGACCGTCGTGCTGCTAATGTAAAGGCGTCCGATGCTGCCGCGCTGCTTACGCTCTAATGTGAAAGCGCACAAAGCCTTTCATATTAGAGAGACGCGCTGCTGTCGCTCTAATGTGAAGGCGCACTTAGGCGACGCAGTACGACGGTCGCGCCACGCTGCTGGTAACTTCATACATAATTGACAGCAGTAAGCCCTTCACATTAGAGTAACGGCGTTGCTGTCGATCTAATGTGAAGGCGCACTAAATGGCAGCAGTATGCCTTCACACTTTCTTACGAGGTTAAGGACTATTCGTAGTTATAGTTCACTAATAAGGTGCCAGAGAGGGAGTTAGCGTTCTTTCACTACCTTTTACGATTTATCAGTTTTTAAATTCGGTCATTAAGAATTTCAGTCTTTAAAACATATACAGTATACTGAGTTAAATAATTTATATTAAAACATCTGAAAAAACACGAAAAGTACATTACCAACTTTGTGAATTGAAATTGCTATGTCATACGGTAATGATGCCTTAATGCTCAAGTTTCATCTCAAGTTATCTCAATTAAGAAGTTTCGAGTGAAATCTTTGGAAAATTAGCGTAATATTTTACATCCCTGCTCAAGTATTGATTTGGTAAAATAACATCATTATTTTGATAGGTTACTTGATCCTTAAGCCTATCTGTCACCTAGCTAGACCGAATTTAACCGAATAGAACCTCCGGCCACCTTGTCGGGCGTAACTCCAACATTAAGAATTAGGGGTTGATGAGAATGGGATGACGGGTGTCCTGTAAGTTAGGGAGCGCTGGGGGAGGTTAGATATAAATGCCCTGTTTGAGTGAAAGATGGATGTACACTGATCTATTATACTAACGATTCGGACAGCGTTACATATAATTTAGGTCAATCGTGAAAACGCTTACTCGCTAGATAACTGTATTAAGTCGAAATATGACTGTATGTGCGGTAGCTCGTACACACCTCTCTATGACCTAAATGTCTGAGTGGTACATAATGCTTTTATCACTAGCCCATCTTTGTACAACATCATTAGTGCAATAAGGTATTTAAAATAACTAACTTAATCAACTTAGAGGAACATTTGTGACATTGGGCCCCCGAACCCAAATCATAAATCCGCTTAAATCTGGCCATCAACTAATTTATACACAAACCTAGGTAAGTGGGCTGGATGAAAGAGACTGAGAGTGAGCATATTCATAACCTTGCAGGGCTGTCAGCAGAACTCTAAGACCCCTTATACACTGCGGCTTTTAGCAGCGATGCAGTCTCAATGCAGCATCGATCCAGTCGCAAAATGTCAACCTTTACACAGTGCGCTACTTAAAGCATCGATACAGCCACGAAGCTAACCCGCGTTAGTATCATGCAGTCACGATGCAGAAGCTGGTTATTGATAAATTATACTTATTTGGTAACTGCATCGATACATAACACGCGTTATTATCGATGCAGTCGCGCTTCTGCATCGATGCTAACGCGCGACTGCAATGATGCGAAATTAAATCTCATCATGCTAAATTTTATTTCGTAAGTAATTTATTACTTGAGTCATGATAGACATTATGTGTTTCTCACCGTCACGATTTCTATGTATTTAGATTTTGACGTAGAGTGCATTTTTTTACGTGTAGATATTTTACTGGATTTATTTGGTTTGGTACCGCGAGAATCGGCCTCCAGATCTTGACTTATCATCTTTACGTCAGTCTTCTGTCAAATCTGTCAGATTGTTAAAACTTCATAAGCACTCCCTTAAAATAGTTTTCAGCTCTCTCAAGTATCTTAAGTATTTAGCCGTCTGAAAGAGGCTCTTTTAATTATTAATTCATCTCCAACAGACCGCAAACTTTAAATTAAACATTATAGAATTTCGGGAGCTCTTGTCTGCGGTTTGAAACGTGTCTCCTAACTTAGATAATGCAAAATAATTAATAGCAGACACATAGCGAGGCTTGTTCAAACATTTTATCTGAATTCTATCGAATTTGCGGTATTTGGGAATTAATCTTTTGAACTTTGTAAGTATTGCAAAAGGCTTGAGAAATAAAACCACAGTACTAGTTAACGCAAAATTAATAGCGATGCCCAAAATATTAGCTAGTAGGTAAATCTTGTTCATCAAATTAATGAATGTTTTACTACTCTACCTATATATTAAAAAAATGACCGCTTATACTATGAGGAGTAATAAACTGTGTGTAAAAAGTTTTTCACAATTGAGCTAGTACTGTCTGCGTTTTCATAATGTGAAACTGTTTATAGTTCTAAATTTTCCGTCAACCATAGGCTTAAACTGATGTTTTATCCTATACTCAATATAGTTGTCACAAAATGTTAACATTACCCCTAACTTAGAAGCAAATGTTTGCGCAAACTTTGGCCAAACATTTGCGGAGCGAGCTTGGATAAGCTACGCTAACTACGAGACTGCAGGCCTATTTAAAAACCGGCCAAGTGCGAGTCGAACGCGTGCACTGAGGGTTCCGTGCTAACTTTATCTGAATTGGGGAATAGGTACACAAACTTGGACTTAGTTGGTATACCACAATATTTTGTTGACAGCAAATATAACTTTGGTTTTCATAGTGTTTGTATGAAGAACAAAGTTATGTTTGCTGTTATTGAAAATGTGCTATATCTCAAATACCAACGTTCGATCTCGTTCAAACCAATTTTCTTTGAAAGAATTTTTTGAGATGTATAGATCATCATATATTTTTTTACAAAACTTTCGCTCTTAGTTTAGAAGTTAGATGGGGGGCCGCCCATAATATCCCTTTGTAAGCGTCTATCTATCAAACTTTACACTTTAAAAGAACATGGTTTTAGGAACCTCCATGTCATTTTGAAATATCTATCCATAGATAACCCACACCTATAGGTTTGACTAAAAAAAATCGGTTTTAGTTTCATATATGGGAGCCCCCCTAAAATATGATTATTATTATTTTATATAAGAATCGTAAAGCGGTTACAAGATACATCTTTCCACCAAATTTCAATAGTGTAAAGCTTATAAGTTACAGAATAAAGTGGTTGTGACATTCGGACGGACAGACAGATTTTCAAATCCGTAACATTTTTAGTAAACCTTAATTATTTTTTTGTTTTTATAGTATTTTGTCACTACACAAACTTAATAATATAAATTGCACTTGTAAAAAGCAACTTTAGCTGTGTTTTTACAAGTGCAATTTATATTATTATAAAGTTTGTATAGAGACAAAACAATATAAAAACAAAAATGAAATTATAAATTGGCTTCCTTCATCTTAACCGATTGTTAAAATATTTGTTAAAAATACTTTCTTCGGATGTTGTGAGAGCAATCTCGGAACATTGATGATGTTACACAGCCTATGCGTTAAAGTAAGTAAGTAATGCGCTTGCAAAATTCAACAGGCTTGCTAATATGGCGGTGGCTGAGTGGTATAAGCATACGCCCGGATAGCGTAAAACACGGGGTTCGATTCTTCATCTATCACACAGCCAAAGTTGCTTTTTACAAGTGCAATGTATATTTATACCTCTCGTTAACAAATCTAAAAAAGAGCTTTAACAAAAATATCGGATCTGGATTCTTAACTTCAACTTAAAAGTACAGGACATCTTAACCAAGTCGTCTTCTCCCAAGAGTTTAAATGTAGATACGCATTGAAATAGATGAATAAAACATTAAAAAATAAACTTTAAAAAAAAGTAAAAACCGACTTCAAAACCAAAATGCACTAAAAAGTCTTAAATAAACTCTTCACCATTGAAAGGAAAGGAATCCGTTTTAGGCAAACAATTTCTTTTTGGAGTCGGTGCTGTGATTGCTTGATGGTCAAAGTGATGGCACCGACTCCAAAAAGAAATTGTTTGCGTAAAACGGATTCCTTTCCTTTCAATGGTGAAGAGTTTATTTAAGACTTTTTAGTGCATTTTGGTTTTGAAGTCGGTTTTTACTTTTTTTAAAGTTTATTTTATTTCTTCATTTTTAGTGATTACATAAGAGGGGGGGGGGGGGGGGGGGAGTTGCACCTTATGATTCTATTATTTAAGAAGCTACAAATTACCTATCATAAGTTCCGTCATTATAATTACTGAACTCCTAAGCGTTAAGGATTTCCACCATCCATCAGCTCAGCCCCACAAGATGTTGACTATCAGACGTAACAACACGTCGAAATTAAGATTTTAGTAAAGAAACACTATACGTGCCTTTCAAATTTAAGGGTTTCCCTCGATTACACCAAGATCCCATCATCAGCTCCCAAAATGGAAAAAATGGGACCAACTAGAAGGTACACCCTCTAAGTAGGCGAAAAAATTTTTCGATTCGGTTGACAAACGACTGAGATATGAGGTAACATACATACAAAAAAAAAATAATGATAAAAAAAAACATACAGTCGAATTGATAACCTCCTCCTTTTTTGAAGTCGGTTAAAAACACACTATTTATACTAACGGATTGTTTTTTTTTTCAGATTCAATTTAATTCTGATGATATTGCGAATGCTTTGCAGCGTCCGAGAACGCATGAAGACAAAGGTGCTATTACAAGTGTCATTAAATCGCTAAGAGATCAGTAAAAATAAGGGTGTTTTGGAAAAACTTTTAGAGTAAAAAATAATATGCTGAAATAATAAACAAACAATTTGCGATCAACTTCCTATAATTGAATCGCTCTCGTGACGACTCATGGTAAAAGGATATAGACCAAAGCTTGGCCCAGCTTGCGTCTTTGTAGTTTATATTTCGAAAATCTTGTTTGAATTATAATTGCACTGGTATTTTAAGGGTAACTTAGTAAGTAATTATTGAATTACTTTAGTAAAATATAACAATTACCTTCTGAATGTATCAAAATGAATGTAGGTGAGGTGCAATGACTCTGCAATCACGAAAAATAACCTCAAAATGTCTAATCTGCCATTGAATTCCTCGTAAACCCCTAATTATTCTTAATAAATATATTTTTGTATGTATTCTTTCAAATATTTATATATATTCATAACGATGAAATAAGAAACCAAAAATTTGCGCATGGGCGGGACTTGAACCAGCAATTTAGCCCGGTCAGCCAAGAGGTTGCTGGTTCAAGTCCCGCCCGTGCGCAAATTTTTGGTTTCTTATTTAATCTTTATGAATATAAAATATGACATTGTGAGTGTTAAAAGCATTCTAAACCAATATTTATATATTTTATCCGAACATTTTGTAAACGCATGTAGACGCAAAGTGGGCCGAGTTTCTATAGAGTTTTGGTCAAGTTGTCAAGCATGGTTTTTCTATACTTTCACATTGAAAACGCTCGCAGCCGTATATTATTTAGATTGGATTCCGAATTCGATCAGGTTTGACCATCTTGGTAGTGACGGAGCGTTAGCTCCCATCCAAATTTGATGATTTTTTTTAAATCAAAAAATCTGAGAGCTCTCGTGCTTAATACGTATTATATTGGATGAGCGCGAAAGTATAAGACGACTTGCGTCATCTACTCAAATGCATGTCTACGGTCAGGGATGAGAAACCTTAGGTCTCGAGCAGAAACCGTAAATTCCTTTAGCGGTAAAACGTTAAATTAAGGATTGTTCCGATCTGGATCGTACTGGGAATTTGTCGCTAGAAATTAAACAACAGGAATGTTTCTCGGGTTAGGTAAAAGTAGTTTATTATTATTTGGAGTTCTTTATTGGATTACAGAAGTCAAGTTACACAAAAATAAAAACCGATTTCATTTATTACGACCCAATCTGTAGTTTTGTCTTGATTCAAAATTTTGAGGAAATTTCATGAAAGGCAAATATGAATTTGTCATTGTAAAGACATGTTATTTCCACGCAATGCCATTAAAATTATATGAATTTGGTAAAATATAAATAGTTCTTGGTAAGTTTTATCTATAATATACAGGGTGACTTTGTTATCAGTACCGAAATTTTGTGTAAAGACTCCACTGATGAATATGAACAACTTTTACTATGGGGGCAATAGTTGTTCACCCTGTATTACATTTGAAAGTGCAAGGAGCGAACATAAGTTAATAAAATTCATTGAAATTATTTTTATTTATTATGTGTACTAATACCAAAATGTTATAATTAGTTGCATTTTTCACAACAAAATGCAGTGTTAAAATCTTTAGTTCGGCCATCGCCTGACATTTCCGTAGCATGCCGTAGCATTCTCGTAGAAGCGGCTACGTCGTAGCTACTACGAGACTACGACGTCTGAAGATTTATGCCCTGTAAGTAAACCGCTCCCAACATATTGTGCTCTAAAATAAAGACTTGCTTGCTCGTAAATTTTGTATACAAAAGAAAATGCTCTAACCAGTGTCTCTTTATTTTTAATTTTCTAGAAGTAGCGATTTAATATTAATATAATTCAAAATGTATAACACTGTATAGTATCAAATGAAATATTAGTTCACAATGTATAGCAAATTGATATTGAGGTATGCTTTTGAAGCTTTTGGGCTGTGTAAATACCTTCCTTCCTACCTTCTGCTAAATTGCTGTTTAGAAAAATTGCTCCAAAACTAAATTCTGTTACGGCCAATAATAAAACTGGCTGGTTATTAGCTCAAAGTATAAGCATAACTGCCTACATATATAGGGTGTTGTTTTGGTCAGTGACATCCAACTCAGGGATGATAATATGAGTTATACTTGCTTTGCATGTTTTATAAAAGAAAATCTCTTAACATCATTTAAATAAAATACAAAACAAATGGGGAAACTCGCACCCTCGCGCATAACTAGCGCATATCTACGAAATACTACGCCGTAGATAGCTACGAAGAGGCTACCTGGTGTTGGTAATTTTGACTCGATCACTAAATCGCATTAATAAACTGATTTTGTGGGTTTTTCATATTTAAAAAAAAAAGGCATCTGTATCATTATTAGGGTTCCGTAGCCCTAGCGTAGGTAGGTAGCGTAGTAGTTTCGTCAAGTCTGTCTGTCTGTCTGTCTGTCCGTCCGTGTCACAGCCATTTTATTCTGTAACTATAAGCATTACACTGTTGAAATTTGGTAGGAAGATGTATTCTATTAACCGCTTTAAGATCCTCATGCAAAAAAAACGACATTTAAGTGGGGGGGGGGGCTCCCATACTTAAAACTAAAACCAAAATTATTTTTTAGTCAAACCTATGTGTGTCTATGGATAGGACTTTTAAAATGACATAGAGGTTCCTAAAACCATTTTCTGCCAAAGTCTAACGTTTCATAGCTAGACGCTTCCAAAGTGGTAAAATAGGCGTCCCCCCATCTAACTTTTAAAATAAGCGAGTGTAAGAGTGTAAATTTAAAAAAAAATATGTAATGTAGATCTTAATAAAAACTAGTTCGGATGATCTAGAAAATTAGTTCGGATGATATCAAACTAGAAGTTTTTGAAATATAGCATATTTTCAACAATCGCAAACATAACTTTGTACTTCATACCAACACTATGAAGAATAAAGTTATATTTGCTGGCAACAAAATATTGTGGTATTTTACTGAGTGGATTTCCTAATTCAGTTAAAATTGGCACGGAACCCTCAGTGCACGAGTTCGACTTGCACTTGGCCGGTTTTTTAAATCCATCCGTAAGCCGCTCGTCGCTGACCAAAACAACATCCTATTTAAATATGGCAACGCAACTAACATCATAGCCTAAGTTATTAGTTATAGGCTAAGGAAATGGTTTCGTAGTAAAGAAGGAAAAATTTACCACAGTTATCTTGACCATGTTTGATACGCATATATACATGTATATACGTATGTTTGATACGTACATATAAAATTGTTACTGCCTCAGACGTTTTTCGTGGTGCCACCGTTTTGTCTGAGCAATGTATGTGATTGGTGTCCAAAATTTATTTATTTAGATCGGCAGGCAAACTATCAATAAATAAATTAGTCATTTGAGCATCTTATTACGAGTCTCAGTTCTAATAAAATAAATCATTTCTCCATAATGAGATGAAAGAACTCATTTCGTTTCCTAGATTACTCTAAATCCCAGAAGTTTCGTTTGATTTATTTCGTCGCGTTCTAGTATTATTTTTATTAATTTTCTTTGGCGAGTTCAAGCTCGCAATTTCGAAGTTGCAATTAAAACTGTAGTTTCATAATTTGGTTAGCGCTCAGAGGCGATTAGAAACAACATGTATCGACGTGCTTCTGGAAACTAGTTCGGAACTCATTTGAGGGTCTTACTATGTGAAGGGGCTTGGATACGGTATAAGCAAGTTTGAATGGATGTTAGTTTTTGTTAAAAACGGCTGAACCGATTTTGAAGAATTTCAAAATACTATTAAACTTACGTTAATGGATAAAGTTGGGAGACCAAGACTGACATAGGCTAGTTATTTTCATTCGAAATTATAATAATAAGAATCTACTACTATATTAGTATGCGCAAAAAAAGTCGCGGGAAACTCATCATCATTTTTTATCATTATCAGCCAAAGGACGTCCTTTGCTGAGCATAGGCCTCCACCTATAGGCTGTAGTCTTAAAAAGTATAGGTAAAAAAGGTCTTTATTAATGAATATGTAACAAATAATAGATTACAGAGCAATTTGTTAAAGGCGTATTTTATATGACAATAGGAAACGGCTAACGAAAGTTAAAAAATCAATAGCCAATCAAAATTTTGTTTTAATTAAAAAACGTTTTTTTGGTTACATTTTGAGCAAAACTGACACAAAACGTACACGCATGAAATAATATTGGGATCGTGCGCGATGACAGCGTCACAAACTATTGGCGGACAGTCTAGACGAAATGCGAATGCGATGACGAAGAAAGGCGGACGTCTTTTTTCGTCTGGCAACATTACCGCTAACACCTGATCGGCTTTTGTCCCATAAAATAATTTTAATTTAATTAGTTTCTAAGTGTTTAATAGGTCAAAAACGTAAGAAAAACGTTTGATAATCGTATTCTGTGTGCGTTTGTGAGTTTGTGATAATCAGTGTTTTAAATACGTATTTAGTGCTAAGTGCTACGCTAGTGATAACCGGTCAATGACTTAGCAAAAATTCAAATTGTTAATCGTTGTCATCGCTTTTATTTCATCCGATCTAGCATTATAACCGTGTGTATTCAATATATCACGCGTTTATAATCTTATTTTTATGAATATCTAACAATTAACTGAGCTACGGTTTTGTGTTTCTATCGCGTTGAGGTTATAACTTTGTTTACATTCTATAAATAGCCTCGAGTTGGTCGAGCGGCACTTTGGTTTACGTTTTTGTTTTGATCCTTTGTATTTTGACGTAAATATGCTTACTCGCAAGGCCTGCGCTCGCCAGGAGGAGTCCAAGCTCAGGATGGCTTTGAGCGAACTACAGGCGGCCAAGGAGTCGATCGAAAAACTGCATAGGGAAAGAGATGACAATGAAAGGGAAATGCTAGGTGAGTTTGATAGGAACGCTAAACTAAGAAAAGAGATGGCTGAGCTGCACACCAACTATAACTTGGTAGTTAAAGAACGGGACCAATTGAAATTGGTGATAGAAGGGTTCGGTGAGTGCTGTGAGGAGTATGAACAGAACCTGAAACGCATATCTGTTCTTGAACAAGATCTTGGTGATGCCCATGATTATATCAACCAGCTGGAGACGGAGAAACAGGACCAAATAAACAGCCAAACCACCCTTCTATTTAATAAGTTGGTTGGTAGTGCGCCCAGCCTGACGACAGCTGCACCTAGTAATCAACCAATTTTGACAATAGATTTAACTCATGACACACCTTCTAAAGGTATTACTAAGTGCAGCAAAAATAAGTTTAAGAAATATGTTAGAATAAACCGTTTCATAAAAAAAACTAATAAATTAATCAAAAAACAAAAATCCTTACACACTAAAGTAAAATACATCAATGAGCGGAGACAACTTGGAGATGAACTGGATATGTATTCTTTAATTTTAGAACAAAATGTAGGTAAATATGAGAAAGATGTTATGAGTTTAGAATGTCAAATTAGGGAACTTAAGCAGTCATTAAAAATAATGACTGAAACTTATAATTGTACAAAAAAGGAGTGTGGTGAACATATCCAGGCTTTGACAAATATAATAGCTTCCTGTGAATGTAACTCTTCACATGTGATTTCAAAAAACTCCATTGATATCTCTGGAAATGAGTCATCACAACTCACCAATAAGATAACTAGAACTAAGTGTAATGTGAACCCTTCCTGTTCTCAACCCAGTGGATCGCTGAGCAAGTCTGTTAAAAATATAGTTTTGTTTAGTGATCAGATTGGGAAAAACATGGGTCACTTATTATCAAAATACATGGGACAAAATGTGATCAACCATTGCATGCCAGGGGCATCATATTCAGAAATAGTTCAGAAAGTGCTTTCTTATGAGTTTCAAGAAAATTCAGATTTAATTATTTTCATAGGAAACAGAGGTAATATGAACAAGAAAAACCTAAATACATACTTTGACAGTTTAAGAAAATTAAACGTGAATAAAACAATATTGTTTACATTACCTTACAGTAGTGGTTTGCCAGACGAAGAAAATGATTTAAGATATAAAATTAATTTGCAACTGCATAAATTGACATTATATGAGGTGAATAAATTCCACCTACTTGACATGAATAATTATTTTAAAAACAAAGTGTATTTGACGCGAGATAATTATTATGTTAATAATTATTTCAAACGACAGATAGCAATGTCGCTATCATATTATTTTGACTATTCAGCCAAGAACTTGGCTACCAAATCTGCTTTTATTGAGCAGATTATTGACATGAATATTCAACCATTGGAATCAGTTCCAATAACAAACAATCATTTAAATTAGTAGATCAGACAATAGAGGATAACTCTTGCTTATCAGAAATTGTAGAATCAAATCAATTACATATAGTACATCAAAATATTCAAGGCATTTCTGGAAAAGATTTGGAAATTGAATTGTTTTTAAATAAAATGAATATTCATGTTCTCTGCATAACTGAGCACTGGCTCAAGCAGCATGAACTGATGTTATCGATAGATAATTATAATCTTATTAGTTCGTTCACTAGGGAGACTGCCATTCGCGGCGGGACACTTATATTAATTAATAATAAACTAAAATGTAAAGAGCGAAAAGACATAGTGTCTCTCACTATTGAGCGAACAATTGAGATATCGTGTGCGGAGCTGGACGACTACATTATTGTCTGTGTTTATAGACCCCCAAGTGGAAACTTTAAATTATTTGAATCTGTAATGGAAAATGTGTTAAACAAAATATGTAAAACTACAAAGAAAGTAGTTGTATGTGGAGATTTCAATGTGGACATTATAGATATTACGGAGGAAAATCGCGTTCGGTTTTTGAGCATTTTCAAATCATTTGACCTCACTCCGGTTTTCGCTGAGCCCACTAGAGTAACTCCTACAACAGCTACTTGCTTAGATAATATTCTCTGCAACTGTAAAATCATCAAACAATCTATTATTAATTTTGTAAAATCGGATCATTGCGGTCAGATAGTTACACTACAGAACCGTTTTATTCCACCCCGTCTAGAAATCAAATGCAGGCCGGTCACTGCATCTCGTAAGGACAAATTTAAAAACCTTGTAAGTGATAAAATACCGTCTATACCTTTTGATAAAAAAAATGCTAGTGACTTGTATGAACAATTATTTCAGGTAGTTAAAAAACAATTTGATATTACTTTCCCTCAAAAGAAAATAGTTATCAATAACTGTAAACCGAAATTCAGTGACTGGGCTACACGAGGAGTTTATACAAGTAGGAAAAAAATGTTTGAATTGTATAACAAAAAAGCATATAGAAAGGATCTATCGTTTCATGAGTACGTTAAGAGGTACTCAAAAATTTTCAAAAGAGTTTGCTATGTAGCTAAGTCGAATTACATACGCGATAAAATTAAAAAATCTAGTAATAAAATCAAAGAAACATGGAATATTATAAATAAAGAAACATGTAAAACGAAATCTCATGATAACAAATTTAGTCTAGAAATAAACAACAAGCTTATTAAATCTGATGACGAGGTAGCAAACGCTTTTGAGGATTACTTCTGTAACATTCCTATAGGGACGACTAAACAGTTGAGTTCTTGCTCAAGTCACGCGAAATCATTACTTGTGTCGAGTGTTCATAGATGCGAATCCTCATTTAAATTCAGAAATATTAGTCCTTTAGACATCATAAAAACATTTAAAGAATTAAAACAAAAGAAAACAGAGGATAAATCGGGTATATCAATAGACACAATAAAACCCATTATACCTCTAATAGCTCCTTACTTATCTTATATCTTTAATGAATGTATTGACCAAAATCAGTTTCCAAATTTATTGAAACATAGTAAGGTTGTCCCTTTATTTAAATCGGGAGACAAAAGTGACCCCAGCAATTTTAGGCCTATTTCAATATTACCCACAATAAGTAAAATTTTTGAAAAACTCATTTATAATCAATTGCTTTCCCATTTTAAACTTAATAATTTACTACACGAAAAACAGTTTGGGTTCTCTAAAGGTAGAAATACAACTGATGCCGGAGTAGCACTCATCAGACACATTCTTGATGCTTATGAAGACAAACATGATGCCGTCGGTGTATTCTGTGATTTGTCAAAGGCGTTTGATTGTGTAGACCATCAGACACTGCTCATTAAGTTAGAACACTATGGTGTCTCGGAAAACTCATCTAAGTTGTTAAGTTCGTACTTATCAGGTAGAATACAATCAGTTAACATAAATGGTACCTACTCTTCCGGAGCCCCTCTTCAAATGGGGGTCCCCCAGGGCTCAATATTGGGGCCTTTACTTTTCCTGATATATGTAAACGACCTGCCATTTTATTCCACAAATCTTTGTGAGATAGTTCTGTTTGCTGATGATACTTCTTTGATTTTTAAAATGAAAAGACATGAAGAAAATTTTGACGAAGTAAACAATACTCTCTCCAAAGTATTGAATTGGTTCACCACCAATAACTTGTTGCTGAATGCTAGTAAAACTAAATGTGTAAAATTCACTTTGCCTAATGTAAAGCAACTTACACCAAATATTGTACTAAATGGTAATAATCTAGTTTTAATAGACTCCACTGTATTTCTGGGCATTACACTTGACTCAAAATTACAGTGGGGACCTCATATTGAAGCCCTAGCTAGGAGGCTAAGCTCGGCTGCCTTTGCAGTTAGAAAAATAAGGTATCTGACTGACGTTGAAACGGCGAGGCTTGTGTATTTTAGTTACTTCCACAGTATTATGTCTTACGGTCTTCTCTTGTGGGGTTCTGCTGCAGACATTGATACCATATTTATTTTGCAGAAAAGAGCCATTCGTGCTATTTATAAACTTAGTCCTCGTGACTCCCTGAGAGAGGTCTTTAAGAAAATCAACATATTAACTGTGGCTTCTCAATACATTTTTGACAATATAATGTACGTCCGTAAAAATTTAGATTATTTCATGAAGAAGAGCGACATTCACTCATATAACACAAGAAATAAACACAAGCTTGTCGTTCCTAACTTCAGATTAGTTAAAACTAGTAATTCGTTCATGGGAAATTGTATAAAATTCTTTAATAATATACCACACAATCTTGTCGAATTGCCGGTTGATAAATTTAAGAAACACGTTAAAAACACGCTTATGTCTAAAGGCTATTATAAGGTTCAAGACTATCTGAACGACACGAATGTGTGGTCTGTCCAGCCTGCACCGACTGATGTACTTACCTTTGATGATTTTGATTTTACGGCAGCTAGTGGTGACTGAGTTTGTTCCGGCGTTTCTTCTCAGCACTTGCCTAATTGTCTGTGTTCTGTCTCGAAGCGCTGGTAGGGCCCAAAAGATAAGGAGACATGATTCGGCCCCTTCAGGGCACAATTATTTTTATTTTATTTTTCACTGTACATTTGACGTTCATAAGTGGCATATTGTGTCCTAAATTGAATAAATATTTTTTTGATTTTGATTTGATTTGAAAAGTAATTAAACCAAAGTTATTTCAATGAAATATTGTAGTTCTCGTTTAGAGCGCTTTCACACTTAGGCAACGTGACGGTAGTGCGACTGACGCGCTGCTGATAATTTCATACATAAATGACAGCAGTAAGAGCGCTTTCACATCGAGGCGACTTAAGCAGCGCGATGGTCCCGCGACAGACGCGCTGCTGATAATTTCATACTTAAATGGCAGCAGTGGCGCGGCAGCAGCGCTGCTGTTTTTTATGTATGGGCAACCGCTGCTGTCGCACTAATGTGAAAACGCACTAAGCCCTTCACATTAGAGCGACGGCAAAAAATTGCTAAAGGCGCACTTATTCTATTCAATTACGTATTTTATAGTAAATTTTTACTTATCATCAAATATTATGCTAAAATTCTCTTCTCTAATTGATAAAGAAATGGTGACAGAAGTCCGCCAACGTTGCAAATTTTGGTCGCTGCGAGTGCTGTTTCGATTTGCGTTCCCCCACCACCTACTTCGCACGTTAAACTATAGTGTAGATTTGTACTTATTAATAAAATATAATGCAAGGCTACTTCTTAAATTGCTAGAGAAATGGTGACAGAAATCCGCCAATGTTTGTCTGTCATCGATTCAGGGTCCACCATTACCTACTTCGCACACGGCGAATACTGGTATAAGATCTGCCACTGATTTTCATTTGTTTATCTTTCAAAGGTTGAGTTTGCTATTTTTCATGGTGCCGTGACTTCGCCGGGCCACAACATCTCCCGAAGTAGAGGCCCAGCTTCGAGAAAATTAGTAACACTAGTAATTTTACAGCACGAGTAACTTTACGCGAAGTGTTCGAGTTGGCGGTAATTCGCTTTGGAACTCGCTGTTTCTCGCGGAGGCCGATTTGTGCTTCAGTGTTTAACTCGGATGTGAAAAGAATTTTGTCACATCACATGTATGTATTTAAGAATTTTAAAGTTTGCATATTTGATGGATTGAATGTTTTTAATACTCAGTCAAAAGAAAAGTTATAGAAAACGCAATTTTTGAGTTCGTAACTTTGTTTGGACTAGTTAAGTTAGGAGTTTAACATTTTTAAAGTCTCAGCCCTCTTACCCCTTGAGACAAGAAGATTTTTTGAGTAGGGTTTTTAATTAAAAGGTAATTATACAAAGGTTATACAACAGCCTCAAATAGCTGTTACTCTTGTCAGTTAAAAAAAGTATAAAGAAAGTACTAGCCAATTTCAAGGGGGTGGTTAAAGTCAAGTCTAGAATACAGGAAAAATTTAAGTAAACTTGTTTTTTTTTTCTGTGTTCAATTTTCGATTGACAACCACCTCCTTTAATTTGGCTCGTACTTTTTATTACACCCTGTAAAATTATAACCATGCCTTTGACTTGATCTGTATAATAATATATAAAAGAAAGTCGCGTTAGTTACACTATATATACTTAAGAACAGCTGAACTTATTTTCCTTAAAATAGGTGGGGAGGTAGCTTTGAACTAAGAGAAGGACATAGGATACCTTTTGTCCCGTTAGACGGGTCTGGGAATGGGACGGGACGGGGCTGGGGTGAAACAATATTCGCCGGATCAGCTTAACTTTTAAAATTACGGGGTGTGGCGGGACGGGGCTGGGGCAATATGGGTCCGCTAGTTTATTTATAAACTTAGAGAAAGATGATGATTCTTGGCACCTTTTTTATACAATTGCAATGATTTAACTTTGTCACATATCTTATAATATAAAAATGAATCGCAAAATGTGATGATAAACGCATAACTCAACAACGCCTAAACCAATTCGGCCAATTCTTTTTGATCGTTGAAGTTCAAGGATGGTTTTTACGGCGAGAAAAATTCGAATAATTGCCGGAAAAAACCATAAAAACAGCCCTTTTCTTTTTCCCATACATTTGCATAATAAAATTAAGTTTTATATAATAGGGGGAGCTCAAAAAACGCGGACGTAGTCGCGGGGGACCGCTAGTTTACTATTAACCCTTAACTTTAAGATCCTAAAGGTATTTACTCCAATTAACTCATTATCAACATTCAGCCAATGCGGCACCGTTGAAGGCAGGCGTTGAGCGGCACTAAATCTAGGCGGTCTCTACAACCGGACAGACAGACGGACGGACAGAGGAACCGGACGGACGAGGGCCCTTGAGAAGCGGACGCCATTGCGGGGTGGTGACGCGCTAAATAACTTGGTATGTTAAGTTTAGTGACGCCTTTACGATTGTCGGATAGGGACGTCCCGTTTGATTAGTACATTAATGGACAGATTTGAGCGTTAGTGACAAAATTGGTTATTATAGGAGATAAATATCGTTTTGAATATTTATTATTTACACGGACCAGGCGAACTTTGATTCACCCCCGGTCCCGACCCGCTCAGACCCCGATATTTGAATAATTATTATCTTACTCCGGACGGTGCCGAATCTGACAAAGTAAAAATAATAGAAATCAGTCCACTCACATTTTTAAAAAAAACTTTCATAAGAAACTTCTCCTGATTATAACAAATACACCAAAAAATGGTCCAGCCGTTCACGCGTGCTGCCGTGACTAAGGGAAATATGGATTATTTTTTTATATCGAGAAGATAAGTATTTGTCATACACATCTATTGATTATCAAAGAACTTAAATACATAAATAATTAACTGGTAACACACACAAAATAAGGAAAATCCGTAAATTCATAACCACTACTTATTTATTTATTGCATTGTGCTGACGTTTAAATAACATTATCCTTGAGTATATACGTAATTCAATTCTACTTTATGAAATGGATGTTTATTTGACTCTTGACATATCCAAGACAATTTATTCAAAGGACAAACCGTCTCACTATCGTCCCTACCCCAGCACTACCGTTCAGACTCCAAGACGAGCTTCTCCAGACAGTTTGATTATTACAACGCGTGTTGATGTTGGCCGCTGTGCCGACAGAGCCTACACAACACAATCAACAATGGAAGACAATGCCGACCGTGGGTATCAGGTATCATGCACGCGATTGAAATACGATTGCAATCCTGATAGAATACGTTTGAAGTGCCATTCAGTACTATATAATAAAGCTGTAGAGTTTATTTGTTTGAATGCGATAATCTTTCGGGAACTACTGAACCGATTTGAAACACATATTTTTGTGTTAGATATCTTATTTATCGCGGAAGACTAGGTTATAAAACATCACGCTGCGACGGGAGGGGAGGGAGCAAACTCAAAATTCGCGGATGAAGTCGCGGGGGACCTCTAGGTAAATAAATAAATCAAAATACTTTATTGCACACCATGAACATAATAATTACACAGGATAGTATCTCATATATCCACTAGTAGTACTATTAAAAGGCGGTATTTTTGCTTGAAGCAATTTCTTCCAGACAACCTCCAAAAAGAAGATACTAATTTTGGGGTCATGAGGTGTTGTATTCAATTGGTTGATACTTAGTTTTTGCATGACAATATGATCGATTGAATAATGATTTTCGTATAAGCTATACCCATAGTAAGCTCAAATCGCAATGGGCTGGCGTAGTAGTAACATAGCGCGAGAAACTGATAGCCGTTTCGGCAGAAAAGTTCTAGATTGGAGACCCTTTGACCAAAGACGTAGCGTAGGACGTCCACTAACAAGATGGAGAGACGATCTCGTAAAGATCGCAATAAAAAACTGGAAGCAGGCCGCTTGGGATCGGTCGCTGTGGAAAAGGCGAAGCCTATGTTAAGCCGTGAACGTTCTTTGGCTGAAAATGATGATGATGATATACCCACCAGGGATGCCTCTTGGCTTATAGAAGTAACTTAATTGTCTGTTACGTGACTATTTGTGTAAATTATACTTATAGGTATTTTTTATCATTGCTCTGATCCCAAAATAAGAAGCTAATGCATTTGTGTTATGGTAATCAGACACAACGGTGATACCACGGCACCCAGACCCGCGACAATATAGAAAATTTTCATTTGACCCGACCGGGAATCAAACCCGGGACCTCGAAGCGGCGACGCCTTGAAACCAGCGTGCTTAGCCACTACACCACGTAGGTCGTCAAATTATTTATAAATCAATTATTATATGAAATTAGAATTCAATGTCACGCGAGGCTGAGCGATTTATTTATCTGCTGTCTGCTTGTTAGCGCGTTCTTAGCTTTCAGTATTGTCGTGGAGGTATTAATAACAATTGAAATACAAAAGCGATATACTAGCTGTTACGTAAAACATCAGAGAGTAAGCGACAGTGGCCCTAATAACACAAGTGTATTGGCTTTGTATAATCGAATTGGAGAACCATGCGCTAAGACCGAAATAGTGTATTTAGGAGATATATTGTCAACGCTTATGGCATCTGTTTAAGCCAAAAGTAGCCATTCTATTGTCGGAAATTATTTATTTGCTATTGATTTCAGCTTTTGGTATGGTTATCATGAGTTCTTTGAATAAAACAAATTTAAAAAAGATTCAGAATTGTGGAAGAAATAGTAAGTGAAATATAAAATGAAAGAATGTGGAAGTAATAGTATGTTATATCAAAGACAAATTAATACTAACAAACGAATTATTCAAATAGGTATGAAATATCATTTCGCATGAAGAGTTTCACAGTGTCTTTAGAAAACCTATTCTGACTAAGAGGATGCATGCACCATAATTACACACATCCTTTAGGCTCATTTTAATATAAAGTAATTTCACACTGCATTTTAGGTATCACAAACACTTTCATACCCATACATACACACACACACACACACACACACACACACAAAAACATACACGCATATTTATACACATTCAATTAAACTTGTTTCAACATTAATATACTTACACTCTACATTTCTTTATAAATAACAAGCGGACCCAGCAAACTTTGCTCCCCCAGTCCCGTCAAAGTTTTAAGCGGTCCTAACGAACATTGCTTTACCCCGGCCCCGTCCCGCCCAGCCCCGGTTCAGTTGAACGGGATAAAAAGTATCCTTTGTCCTACTCCTGGTTCTAATCTACTCTTCCTACCAATTTTCAGCCAAATCAGTTCAGCCGTATTCGAACGAATTTCTTTTTTAAATATAGACCGTCTTTCTTTTATATACTCATAGGTTCTAATTTACAACTAGCGATTTCCTTGACTTAATTTGCGTGTTTTAAATTAAATTTTATCTTTCTCCTCCCGTCGCAGCGTGAGATATATGTTAATAATCAATGAAAACGATAAAAAAGCTATCGAACACAAAAATATTTTTTCAAATCGGTCCAGTAGTTCCTGAGATAAGCGCGTTCAAACAAGCAAAGAAACTCTTCAGTTTTATAATATTTCCCCTTTATTCATAATAACGCAAACAGTCTAATAAACCTGTTTTAACTATTACACTATTTTGTCTCGTTCTTTCTTGAAGCTGTCATCATTTGACAGAAAGTGACAAAACTGTGTAATAGCTAAAATAGGTTTATTACACTGCTTAAGTTATAATGAATAAGGCTGTATGTGTACATTATTTTAAAAAGATGCATATTTACATAGGTAAAGCCAGTGGGTACCGCTAGTAATCGACCTAGTAATAATAATATCTCTATTTCATACCAAATTATCACTCTCACATACCTTATTATTATAATACGAACCGTCTTCCGCTCCTGTTAAGGTAACACACACATCAAGTGCTCATCGAGTCTGTCTCATTACAGGAAGTTAATTCAGGAATGCGCCAACTTTGAACATGGCGTCTGTTCTCTGTCCCGCTAGTGATGTACCTTTGTAATGAGCAATGAGCTTCTATTACTATATGTCACATTTCATATTCGAAAATCAAATTCCAAGCAATAAGTCATAATCTTGCCGTCGTGTTTGCGACACATTTTTTTCCAATGATGTTGTATTAAGAACTAGATCACCGGTGAGAGGCTAAAAGATAGTCAAGCAAACACCACCTCACGTCAAAGTGAGGTCTTAGCTTTGACTTAGTCTGTTTTTGATGGCGTCAGTGTCTCAATGCCTCAGTGCGCCTTTAAAACTGCAGAAACAACTAACTAAATTTAAAAAAAACAGTCCGAATATCATTTTTTCGTTGAGTAAATTGTATTTAATAATGCTTTTCATTCATGATTGAAATATTTTCAATAAAATTAGTGAGTTTTGTTTCTTAGTCAACCCACGAACCAACATGGTCGATAGTCTAAGACAGTGCCATACATGGAGTAGTTTGGTACTATATTTTTTCAATAATAATTTAACGACCGTCATAGTGTGGTTTGCGTTCCGGACTACAAAGATAAGCAGTCGCGGGTTCGAATCCCGCCCGCACGACCCTAACACATATGTCTATTGACATGTATATTAATATGTCTTTTTTATATAACTATAAAGTACATCTTAAATTTCTTTAAAGTTACAGCGTCACGGATCAAAACATCAGTGAGGGATGATTCTTACGATTGTAAAAAAATATATGTACCTACGCTAACTATTAGGTGCATGGTGCCAGATGACTATGGTGTATGTAATAAATATTTATTTATTTATTTGAATGTAACTGTAAATATTTTCATTTATTTAATTTGTAAAAAAATATACATGTGGTCACGTGATCGTGAATGCCTAGCAGTGAACGTGACTCTGATATTGGCGCTATGACATTTCAAGCAATCACATGATGCATTCAAATTGCATTTATTAGATAATTATTCAATATTTTAAATGTTAAATAGTTTGAAAATAAAATGTGTTTGTTGATTAATATACTACCGAGCTTAAGTGTGAACTCAATTTTAAAATTAGGCTAACGAGTCTATTGTAATGTACCTACATACTTTAAAAAAATATATTAAGAAAGCTACTCTATTAAGACTCTGTTCCGAAACTGATGTTGATGTGATGGATGTCAATCCATTGACATCCATTAATCAGACGGTGCCATATTTGTGTACTCTTTTAGTTCGCGATAGGAGTGGGCGTTAATTCAACAAACTGTTTTTTTAAACCGCTTTTGTAGTGTTAACGAATTAACTGCTTTTCGTCCACTGCAAAACCAGTTAAATTTATCAACTGTTTTATTCAACGATTTCCGAACGCAACGCGTGGATTAACTCAACGAACATTAAACGCGCAGTCGCTTACATTATCCGAAGCTGCTTTTTCTTAACGTAAAACCAGTTGAATTTATTAGCTGTTTCTCTTAACGACTTACAAACGGAATACACCGAGCGGACGCGAGGCGCCTATAGGAGCGAGCGAGACGCCAATAGCTCAAAATTGTACGAGAGTGAGGGAGATCTATGTATGTTTGCTCGTTCCATGGCTCGGTGCACCGAGCCGACTTACCAATATGAACAGGTTTTTGTCGTGCATTTGTTTTGTAAACAATCGAATTAGTCTGTTTGAGTGACACGTTGAGGTCAACGGTTTTTTGTTTCTTCGCGAAAGTTTATTGATTTCGTAGTGACTGTTTGTTTTCTAGTTTTTTTTTTTAATTTTAACTGTTTCGACTAATAAACTGCTACGTCCAAATCTGTTGACATTTCTGCAAACCAGTTAATAACGTTAACTGCTTTTTTAACAGGTTATTTGATTGTAATTAACAGTTTCATTTCGTTAACACAAAAACCGTCAACGACCCACCCCTAGTTCGCGAGGCGTCATCTACTTCTACTTTTCAATACAACCATTCATCATATCCATTGATATTTTGCTTGGCTTAGGTAGTCTATAAGAACTTATACCTAACTATAGTTGGAGACTTTATATAAGTCAATCGGAAAAAATACAGTTTCATCGCGATTGAACGCGGTACAACGCCATCTGTTGATTTTCATGGTAACTGAACATATGACTACTATTACCGACTGCTTTAACGCTATATGTTATAATAACAACTCACTGATAAAAAGTATGAAAATTGTAATAAGCGTCAAGTTTACGTATCAAGGGAGAAGGCGTGGCCTATGAGAGAATGTGAAAGGTCTGGTATAACCTTAATGAATTTTAGTTCATTTTTGTATATTTATATCTATATCTATACGAAGACGTAAATGTATTGGTCCTAGAAGACTAAGAGTCAACTTTAATAATGTCAGATAAGACTCATCCGACTGAATAAGTATAAAACGTCCGATTTTCAAATGACATTTACATAAATGATTTCTGACAAATATGTGACGTTTTTGAATTAGGCGTTTTGTGTTGTATTCGACGAATATTTCTTATCTGACTCTAGTAAAATCGACTCTTTAGAGTCGTAAAAGAGACTAGAAGTCTTTATTAAATTTGTAGTAGAGAGTTGGCAAAATCTACTCCGACAAGAGATAATTTTCATCCCGGAATATGTGCTGTAAGGTTGCACGGTGATAATAACCTCCTACCTTAAGTCGGTAGTTAAAATGAAACTTAATATGTTATCCAATTTTGCCAAAACATAAAAATCTGTAATCCAATTTAATCTGAAGGTAGTAGTGACTTCGTTTGCGTAACCTATTACGCAAACGAAGTCACTACTACCTTACGAAACTTACGCAAGTAGTACCTATACTACTTGCGTAAGTTTCTGTTTCACAATTAAATGTATTTAATTATCATTACGTTCTTCTTCCATTTCACAAGGTGATAAAGTAAAGCTTGCTCTATTTTTGTTTATACTTATTCTAAACGTACTTAGATTTGTATTAACTGTTTCTTCTTACATCTCGACTCCCTGCACATCACTACATAAGTCGAGCGATTAAACTTCCCCCTGATAAAACATGCGGCGCATTCTACGGCGCGTTCTACAACTTCCGTTGAAATTCGTCGCCCAGGAATAGAGAAAATATGAGCAGAAAGCGTGGGAAGAGTTGACTTAGTAAGTATATCTTGGGCTTATGGAAACAACCCAAGGTGATAAGTAATCAGAACATTTCAAACAATCTCTGAGAAAATTATGAAGCTATCACTTTATCAATCTCAATATCAAGGTTCATGAGATACAGCCTGTTGACAGATAGACGGACAGCGAGGTCTTAGTAATAATTCAAAATATAAATATAAATATTTTGTGTTAATAAGGTCAAACATTTGTATTCTCCCGCTCTGAGTCAGTTTGTTTTTTTCCGTCAGTGACATCCAACACAGGGATAATAATATAAGATAAACTTAATCTAAAAAAATATTTTCTTTAAATTATATGCGTTTTGTAAAAGAAAACCTCTGCACAACATTCTAAAAAATGACTCGCATCCTCGGGCGTAATAAGCGCGTATCTACGAAATACTAAAACTACGATGTAGCTAGTAAGCTATAAAGAGGTTTCCTAGTCTTGGTAGTTTTGACTCGATAAAGAATGTTTATGTGGCTTGCAAACCGTATTTAATACAATGTAATTAGTCAACCACCGAGATTTTAGACACAAAAGCCAATCCATTGTTATAGCGTCCTCTATGATGACGTTAGGGTATGACCGATCAAAATATTGTTTCGTACCTTCAGGTTTCCCTCTTTACAAAGTTGGTAAAATCATTATGTAAAGTTTCCACTTTTAAAAATTAGTACTAGAAGTAATACTGCATCGCCTTTTTTACACAATACTTTGTTTAATTTATTTTTTTCTTGTTTTGTTATGTATAAAGTTGTGTATCTAAATCAGGGATGCACAGACTTATTAAGACTAGGGGCCACTCGGGCAAATTATGAACTGATGGCGGGCCGCCAGAAGTATAGGTAATTAAAGACAATAAAGAATTGATAATTATGTATTAAAATTGAAAAAGAATTTATTAATTTGAAGCGTGGCACTGCATAGTGCTTACAATCTTTTTTATATTTGGCTCAAATTTACTTGTAGCAACACGTAAAACTGCTTCCAAACTTTCATTTGCAAGGCGGTTTCGATTTTTTGTTTTATTATTATTTAGTATTGAAAAGGTTTGTTCACATATATAGGTAGAACCAAATAAGCTGGCACATTTCAGAGCGTTTATGCGCAACTCTTTGTACGTATTTTTATCAATGCAGCGGTAAAAGTTCAGCAAGTCTCCTTCGTTGAATTTGTTGCGTAAATCTTGGTCGTTTTGAATGTCGATAATTTCTAACTGCATTGACTCTGGCGCATTTTCAACTGAAATCGTGAAAGGATTGCTGAATATGTCCAACAGAGGTTTCACTTTTTTAAACTCCGAAAATCTTTCTTGAAAAGATTGAATCAAAATATCTAGCTTTTCTACATAACTGAAATTAATCGCAGTTTTGTTGAATTTTTCAGCCATTTGTTTATAATTCGGAAAATGATTGTAATTTCCAGAATTCAATTGCGATCTGAAAAGTGTCAGCTTGCATTGAAAGGATGATACGTGAGCGTAGAGCTGGGATATCAGTTGATTTTTGCCTTGAAGCCGTGTGTTCAAGACATTCAAATGATTTGTAATGTCAACTAAAAAAGCCAAATCACACAACCAATCAGGATTTTTAAGTTCCGGGACATCCTTTTGCTTTTCCGCCAGAAATATTCCAATTTCTTCTATTAAATTTAGAAATCGTTCCAGGGTCAATCCACGACTTAGCCACCTTACTTCTGTATAATACAGTAAATCTCCATATTCGCTTTCGATGCCATCAAGGAATTGTTTGAATTGCCTGTGATTGAGTCCTCGTGATTTTATGAAATTTACAGTCGAAACTACCACTTTCATGACATTTTGAAATTCAATTTTTTAGAACAGAGGGCTTCTTGGTGTATAATGCAGTGAAACTGCATGAGATCTTCAGCGTTTATGTTTTTTTCTTGCAGATGCTTTTTCAGCAAAGTAACTAGCCCAGAATTGACACCAATCATCGAAGGAGCACCGTCAGTGGCAACTCCCGATAATTTTGATAAGTCCAAATCAGTTTTTGAACACTCATCCAAAAGTACATTGAGTATATCAACTCCTCTGGTTTGACCTTTCAATGAACACATTCCTAACAACTCTTCTAAGACTTCAAAATCTTGAGTAACACCTCGTATGAATATGAGAAGTTGAGCTGTGGAAGTAATATCAGTGGATTCGTCGAGTGCTAATGAAAAAAATTCAATGATCTTAGTTTTTTCATTTAATTGTTCCGCAATATTACCTGACAAAGACATAATACGTCTTTGGATAGTCATACGATTCAGTTGAAATTTCTCAAACTTTTTTGCTGCTTCTGGACACATTTTCTTAGCGGCAATTTCTATGCATTCTTTTACAAAATCCCCATCATTGAAGGGGCGACTGCGCTTTGCTATCATTCGAGAAATTTCATAACTAACTTCTGTAGCTGTTTCTGAATCTTGGATGGGTTTTGTAAACATAGCTTGCTGACCAATAAGCTCCCGTTTTAAAGACAACATTTTTTGCTTTCTTAATTCGCCTGTAAACTTGGTAAAAGTAGGATGCTGCGTTTCATAGTGCCTTTTTACATTATATTCCTTTGCAATCGCAACAGAATTCTTGCAAATTAAACAAACGACTTTATTATGCGACCATACAAAAAAGTATTTCTCAGTCCAAATTTCTTGAAACTGCCGATTTTCATCTTTAACCTTACGTTTTTTACTAGGTCCTGGCTTGTCCATGTTGCGTTCTAATCCTGGCTAGGATTAACACAGCACCTAAAAACAATTACAGTACCTACTTAAATTACCCATCCTTTTTTAAATTAGCAAAAATAATTGATTTAAATAGGTAGGGAAACACTTATTAATAACAGAGTTTTACTTACGATTTCACAACACAATTATACACGGCACTTGACGGGAAATCTACGTTGAATGTGGATCAAAATATTGTAGTCGAGTTAAAATCTACACTAGAACTATTGACACTTCACTCAAATTAAAACCGAACTATGGGTCGCTGCGGTTAGCGTGGCTTTTATACCGCGCGTATAGAGTCGAAAACTGTCTGGAGAAATCTCGAAACCGACTCTGGAAGCTTCGTGTATCTACCTACGCGAGCAATCGGGAATTCGTGCACTTAAGAGCGCGCGCGCGAGATTCAAATTACTTTTCGAACATATATTTTTGGTTTTATTCTGGAATAGAATTCAATATTTTTCGAATGTACGAGAGTATTATTTTTGCTGTCGGCGGGCCACCAGTATTCGACCGGCGGGCCGCAAGCGGCCCGCGGGCCGCGGTCTGTGCATCCCTGATCTAAATCATAGTTTTTTGGCAGTATGCTTTTGGCATTAAGCTTGAACATTTATTATTTGTTCATAAAGCTAAAAATAAATAAATACGGCAAACATAATTTTATAACGGTGATAGGTTACATCATACTCACGTATATACACGCTTAGCATAGATGACAATGCATGGTTAGCTATGTGACGTCATTCTAAATCCAATATGGCGGATTATCCAAAATGGCGGACTTGTATTTTTTTTTCTGCTCTACCACATTATGGGTATCAAATGAAAGGGCTTGGTAAGGACAATACGAAGAAAATACTACCTAGCATTAAAAACAATATTACGAATTATCCAAGGTGGCAGACTCGATATTTTTTCTGCATTACCGCAATATGGGTTTTAAATAAAAGGGCTTGCTAAGTAGAGATCAATTAATCACTACATAAATAAATAAATTTATATTTTTATGAAATCAAACTAATAAATTTGGTACTATGTACCTATTACACAATTTTACCAAAGCTTGTGGCGAAATGTGACATGGTTCAAAAACACAACTCATGTTGCTGATTGCTTTATTTCAAAAACTTCGATCGGTTCAGTTGAAATTGACAAGATTTGGTGCCGAGAACTACACGCTGACAGGCACGACCACCGGTACATTGTCTACACCGACAACGTTACTCTGTACGCCTTGCTGCACGCCAGTAGGTGGCACCAGCGGCACGCCCTGAGCGTCCTCACCAACCCCTGTGCCGGAAAACACGCAGTACACAGTCGAGTAGACCCTAGCAGGGTAGTTGCAGTCGTAACGAGAGATTGTGGCGTGTTTCAAGTCAGGAGAAACGTCTACCCGAGGAGAGAAGAGGTAGGCACACACCTTGACAGACAAGGCGGAAACAGCATTGCCGGGACAAACCTGCAACAAAAGAGTAGCGATTATTGGTTGATTTTAAAACTGTCAGATAAGTCTGATCTGACTTATTAAGTATAAAATGATCGATTTTAAAATTACATTTACATAAATGATTGCTGACAAATAGGTGACGTTTTCAAATTAGGCGTTTTGTATTACTCGTATGTTCGACATATATTCCTTCGCTGACGTTGGTAAAATCTGCTTTAAATCTTGTTTTCTTTCTTTCTACAAGACAAATACATTTTTCAAATTTTATTTGGTAAAATCATCGTTTATGAGATGAAGTCATTATAATCATAAATATTAGACACCAACCACATACATTGCTCTGATCCCAAAGTAAGTAGCTAATGCACCTGTGTTATGGAAATCAAACACAACGGTTGTACCACAACACCCAGACCCGAGACAATATCGAAATTTTTGATTTCAACATTGACCCGACCGGAAATCGGACCCGTGACCTCAGAGCGGCAACGCCTTGAAACCTAGCGTGCGTAGCCACAACACCACGAAGGTCGTCAAAGACATTAATCACCAACTCCAAAAAAAATAATTTGACTCGAAGTTTTTTTTTACCGACTTATGTATGTGATATCGTCGGAATATTCTAATATGTCGATCTATTAAGGTATCCTAATACACGTGCAAATTTTGGTAAGTGTATGTATGTTTGTCTCAGGATTTCTCGAAAATGAAAAAGCATAGCGAGATATATGGTATAGTGTAAGTGTCAGATATGAGTAATAATTAAAAATCATTAAATAAAAATACTGGCCAAGTGCGAGTCGGACTCGCGCACTGAGGTCTCCGTGCCAACTTTAACTGAATTAGGGAATCCACTTACTTCCACTCAAGCAAATATAACTTTGTTTTTCATAGTGTTTGTTTAAAGAACAAAGTTATGTTTGCGGTTGTTGAAAATGTACTATATCTCAAAAACCACGAGTTCTATCTAAGATCTAAATAGGGAGGGGGGGGGGGGGGAAGTCGACGAAGAAAAAGGTTTTAGAAACCTCCATGTGTTTCAAAAGACCTATTCATGGACACCCCACCCCACACGCATAGGTTTGACTAAACAATTTTTTTTCGGTTTTAGTTTCATGTATGGGAGCCCCCTTAAATAGCCTTATTTTCATTTTTTGTATAAGAATCGTAAAGTGGTTAACAGGATACATCTTCCTACCAAATAACGTAAGGTGTGATGCTTATAGTTATACAATAAAGTGGCTGTGACATACTGACGGACAGACAGACAGCTGGATAGACTTGACGAAACTATAAGGGTTCCGTTTTTTGTCATTTGGCTACGGAACCCTAAAAATTGAACCACCTTTACAAACTGACTAAGTTTACCAATACCAACAGTCTACACACATCAAGCTCTGACTCCAATATAATTTGTTTTTCCTAAACAATAGACGAAAGCGTTACTTTTAACTTTTAAGTCAGTCTTTTAAGGCAGTTTTATATTTTTATAAAACGTTAGGCAAAGTTTAATTGTATTCAAATAAAATCGATTTCATGAATAATTTATGTTATGATACAACAAATATTTTACAAGGGTAATGATCTACTTACATTATCTGGTACCGTCAATACGTCGACACACGTCGATTGACCAGGACGGGCCGGCAAGTCTACTGGCTGCAGGTTCTGTGGGCTGTTGGTCGGGATGCCTGAGGATTTTGAATAACACATCTTTATACAAATGAATCTATATTTTCCTTGGTCACGACATCACGCGTGAACGGCTAGACCGATTTCGCTGATAAAATTTTTGTTGTGTTTGTTATTGTAGGAGAAGGTTCATAGGAAAGAAATAATTACGAAAATTGAGCAAGACTGATTTTAAAAAATTTTACTTTGTTGGATTCGTCAAAAACATGTCCCGTAAGGACATCATATTTGAAACCGAGTTGTCAGGAGAAGGTTCATATGAAAGAAATAATTACGAAAATTGAGCAAGACTGATTTTCATAATTTTTACTTTGTTGGATTTGTCAAAAACATGTCCCGTAAGGACATCATTTTTGAAACCGAGTTGTGAGAGTAGGTTTTAGATCCCCGTTTTGAGTTTACTCCCACCTCTCCCTTCGCAGCGTGATATTTAGCCTTAAGCCTTCCTCGATAAATAAGCTAGGCAACACAAAAATATTTTTTAGAAATCGGTCCAGAAGTTCTTGACATTAGCGCATTCAATCAAACTCTTTAGCTTTACAGTTAGTGTACATTTCATAAGTTTTAGGCCTGATTTTTCCGTCATCGGATAAGGAATAGTTGTCGAATAAAATACAATTCGCCTAATTTCATAAAACGTCACCTATTAGTCAGCAATCATTTATTTAGATGCCATTTTTAAATTGGTCTGATTTTGGTAAATCGGCCCCTATCTACGTCTTGTTTTATCCACAATTAAGTTTTAAGCGGTCGAAAATAATTTGAACTGCTCCAAGAAAACGATCGTGCAGATTTTTAGCTTGTCTCGGCAGAGGCACTACAGGGCGCTCAGATAAGGTTTACCTTTCGTGTCGGAACTGCATTGGGCTTGGCCCTGTGCTCCGACGAGCAGGGAGAGAGCAAGGAGCGCGGTGGCGAAGCAGGCGCAGCGGGTGGCGACCATCTTGCTGTCTGAGTGAGGGACACAAACACAATGCCACACTACTCTTTCGCACACATTTTATACCAATTCTCAATGCCATAACTTTATATTGAACAATGTTATCAATAATAAGGCGTGAATTATGCGCTTCAGCTGAAATAATGTTTAACCAATATTATTATTCTCGGTAAATTACAGATTTGAATTACCGTGTAAACTAATTGATGTACGATCACAGCAATATTTGCCAAGGGTAATAAAAACAAGTTTCTGAAGCTAATTCACAAGACTGTTAATACAATCGCATCATGCGTGGCCAATTACAGTTTGAAATGTGTGTTGATTACTCCGATTTAGTTGATTTGTATCAGCATAAAATGATTATCCGTAAAATTTTATACCTTTTATGAAATTGGACACTACCTTATGTAGGTACACAGTCCCCTACGTACGGGGAATAAGATAAAGGTCAGATAGCTTTTTATTAATAAAAATAATAGCTTTAGCTTTATATAGCTTTTTATTGCACATTACGTAGGTAAGTTACAAATTGGGATGTAACTCACAGAATCAAAAACAACTACTTATAACTTTAAAAAAATCAAAATCGAACTTCTAAACCAAATTGCACTAGAAAGTCTTAAACAAACTCTTGAGCCATTAAAGGAAAGGAACCATTTTAGGCGAATTCTTTCTTTTTGGAGTTGGTCTGATAGTTGATACTTGATATGGTCGAAGTGATGGAATGGACTCCAAAAAAAAGTTTGCCTAATATATATCCTTTCCTTTAAAGGGTGTATTTAAGACGTTTTAGTGCATTTTGGATTTTACTTTTTAGAAGTTATTTTTATTTGTTTGACGACCTCCGTGGTCGAGGGGCTAGCACAGTGGTTTCAAGCGTCGCAATTCCGGTTCCGGGTTCGATTCCCGGTCGGGTTAATGTAGAAAACGGTATTTTCTATATTGTCTCGGGTCTAGGTGTTATGGTACCACCATTGTTTCTGATTTCCATACCACACGTGCTTTAGCTACTTAGATTGGGATCGGAGCAATGTATGTGATGTTGTGAAATATTTATTATTTATTTATTTAGTTTATTAATGACTATAGGTAGATGGAGGAAACGGCACCTAATGACTCAATTAATTAAGAAACTACAAATTACCTTTCGTAAGTTCAGTCATTATAATCACTGAACTCCTAAGCGTTGACGTCTATAGACCTCAAGACAATAAAATTTATATTGTGTTTGTAGAACTGTACACAAAATTGTTAAGTTGTATTTAGCTTATCAAACTCAAAGCAAATTTTATCCCATGATAAACATTAATTAATGTTATTTTCTTTCTAAACTTTACAATATACGAAGATGCAAGTCCAAAATGAGTTTATTCGGTTAATAAAACTTCAGTTTAATTTAAGTGAAGTTCTATCGTTATTAACCGGTTAACAAATAAATAAGATCGTTATTTTACACACATTTGTCTGAACCGGCTGATCTGAAGCCTGAACCATTTATTTTTTAACTCCTTTGATTGATCATTGAAAACATATTTTATTTTCGGTTTTTAGAAGCTAGTTAATGTCAATGGACTACAGCCCCTTGACAGTTTCAGGTAAGAAAAGAGAACATAATTTATTGTGTTTATACAACAAAAAAATATATTTTTCAGGATACATTTTTAAACATGACTGGAATCAAACGCCACAAACCCGATTTATACACAGCTACTCTTCAATACGTGCATTTAGCATGAGTAGTGCCTTTTGGACTGATTTAAAAAACCGGCCAAGTGCGAGTCGGACTGAGGGTTCCGTACCAACTTTGACTGAATAATATCCACTTACTTCCACTTATTTAAAATACCAAAATATTTTGTTGACAGGAAATATAACTTTGTTTTTCATTGTGTTTGTATGAAGAACAAAGGGTGTTAAAAATATGCTATATCTCACAAACTAGTAGTTCAATTCCGTCCAAATCAAATTTCCTTAAAAGTTTTTGTTAAGGTCTACATTACATATTTTTTCATAATTTACACTCGCTTAGTTTAGAAGTTATTAAGATTATGGAAAAAGACAGGCGAAGAATTGATGCTTTTGAAATGTGGTGCTGGAGAAGAATGTTAAGAATACCATGGAAGGCTAAGAGAACTAACGAGTCAATTTTTGACCAGCACAAAATCAAAACTAGACTCTCCACTGTGTGCTATCAGCGCGTACTCACCTGCTTTGGCCACATAGCCCGAAGATAGCCTGATAACCTTGAAAAACTTGTGGTGGTTGGCAAAGTGGAAGGCAAAAGACTTAGAGGCCGATCACCGAGTCGCTGGTCTGACTCTTTAAAAGAAATCACGGGGCTCCCGGTGACTGCCGTTCTAAGATAAGCTGAAGATACAGTGGCGTGGAAACACCTCGTAAGAGCAGTCACCAAAGCTTACCACGACAGGCACGACCTTCATGAATGAAGAGACGACTAAGAAGAGAGTTTAGAAGTTCGTGGGGGGGGGGGGGCATAATATAACGCACACGAGGAATCCAAAGCAGTGTCTTACGCTATCCGGGCGCATGCCTATAACACTCTTCTATCGATACATTGGCAAGCATGTTGAATTTTACAAGTGCTTTCTTTAACACGTGAGCAGTGTTCTCTCATCCATGTTGCAAGATTGCTCTCACAATTGCATTTTTTACACGTGCTATTAGTGTTATTTAGTTTGTTTATTGACAAAACACTATAAACAAACGTGGTATTACACTACAACTTTTCCTAGGTTCTATATCGGAGTCACAATTTGACACAATTATTACATACAAATATAACTTAGTATCATAACAATTTCGACGACCTCCGTGGTGTCGTGGCTAAGCATGCTGGGCTTCAAGGCGTCGCCGCTCCGAGGCTCGATTCCCGGTCGGGTCATTATAGAAATCAAAATTTTCTATATTGTCTCTGGTCTGTGTGTTGTGGTACCACCGTTGTGTCTGATTTCCATTACACGAGTGCATTGGCTACTTACTTTGGGATCAGAGCAATGTATGCGCTTAGTGTCTCAAAATTTTCTATATTGTCTCTGGTCTGTGTGTTGTGGTACCTACCACCGTTGTGTTTGATTTCCATTACACAAGTGCATTGGCTACTTACTTTGGGATCAGAGTTGGGATTGAGTTATTTGGTGTCCAATATTCATTTATGTTTATATTTTATAATTTAATTTGGAGTCGGTGCCCTGATGGTTCTTAATAGTTAGGGAGGCGAATAGGGGAATTTTCGGTAATACTCGAGCGTGGCAGTTTAAGATATGAGAGATACCTTGGACCTAATAGAACAACCTTGTAAAGTATTTAGCTCTATATGTAGTGACGCGCGCCTAGGATAGACGATCAGATAAGTAAAAAAAAATCGAAAGTCAGAAATACTCGAGCGCGTCAGATTAAGATATTGGGAGTTGATTTTAGTGTTTTAAGACTAAATTTAACTAATCTGACGATAAGTCCTTGACGCCGCCGAGGTATAGGGTCGCAAACTTGTAAAAAAAAATGTTAAAAAAAAATCCGGCATTCTCGAGCGCGATTTTTTTATTTTTTATTTTGAAGAATATAATCTAAAACCTACTAAAAATACAAAATCTGCCGGTTTCCGCATGACCGGAAGTGTGGAGGAGCCATTTCGTCTTCCGAAAAACGCGTTGCGGCATATAAGTCGCGAACGATACATTTTACAAAAAAGTAAAATAAAATTACCTTTTTTGTTTATTTAAAGTTTAAATTTGTTTGTTTAAATTTGTAATTTTATTTTACACAAAAAAGGTCTCTTTACATTTTTGACCAAAGTTAAAACTTTTTGACTTGAAGCATCATAAAAACTCAAACTCCCGGTTTTTTGAGTATATCTTGAAAACTGAGGGTGTTAAAAAAAATGATATGAAATAACGATGATTAAATTATGTAACTTTTATTATACCTCAAAAAAAAATTCTAAAGCTTCTCGACAATTTTCGTGGACTCGGAAAAAGTTACGCGTATCTGTATACAAAAGTATTATTAACATGTACAGTTTCATGTACGTATATATTGAATTATATTGTTTAAAGCCTGTTGATCCTCAAATTGTTTTTTGGACGTACCGTAAGCAAAACGAAGTAAAGAATTATTAAAAAGAAAGAAGAAAGGAAAAAAAAAGAAACCAAAAAACCTTTCCGGTCAGATTAAGAGAACCCACCAACATTTTTGTCAGATTAAGAAAATATGCTTTCAGGATATCGAGATAAACCTCCCCTATGAAAATCTGACGCGCTCGAGTATTTTAAAAAAACTTTTTTTTTTGCATTTTAAAAAATTCATCGTAACTTATGGTCACGCCGAAATCGTCAGTTTTTTTAAAGGGAGCTTTCTTGGGGCCTACCTAACACCCCCTCCGAAAATCTGACGCGCTCGATTATTTTTTTTTTGCATTTTTGACTTCTTTATATGCCTACCCCCACCACGCAAACCGGCAGATTAGTATACCGTTGTTATCAGAGGCACTTGGGGCATACGTAGTATGAATATCTGATGCGCTCGAGAATGCCCAAGTAACTGTTTTTTTTTTACATTTTTGAAAAACCGTACACGCCAAACCCACCGCTAAAATGGTTTTTACCATACGAGCTTTTCTTTTCTAAATTAATTTATCTTTCGATTTTGATAGGTCTCGACGGCGCCGTTGAATTACGCCATTTAGCTATCTCGCCTCCCTAACATGGGTATAAATTAAACCAAACTCAGGTGTAGTAATAAATTAACAACCATCTCATAGCGGATAACTTTATTTCGAAATTCAAATTATATTTCAGTAAAAGTTAACTAGACGTTGACAGGCACAACAACCGGTACATCATCCCGTACACCAAGGGGTTCTCTCGGTACTACGTCTTGTACACCAAGGAGTTCTCTCGGTACTACGTCCTGTACACCAAGGGGTTCTCTCGGTACTACGCCATGTACGCCAAGAGGTACTCCCGGTACGACTTGCTGTAAGGCGGGTGCTCCCTGTGGCACGCCCGATGTAAGCCCGCTCAGACCGACCCTCGTGCCATCCTTGCAGTTTACAGTCACAGATATTGTACCAACATGGGCACAGTCAGTGCGAGACACCACGGCGTGTACCAAGTCATTGAGGACTTCCACAACAGGTTGCGAGTCCTGGTCGCAACCAGTCACTAGCAAGCCAAGATTATTAGCCCCATTTGAAGCATGACAAACCTGCAATAAACGAATGACCATTACTGAAAACTTTAGTTTTGAGCAGTACATTTAATTTAACCATGCATACAAAGGCTATTTTTAGTTGCTATCATTGTATTTTAAATTCAATAAAAAAAAATTGCTCGCTGCCTTCCCGGACCGTAGCGTGATGTTTTAGAGCCTAAAGTATACCTCGATAAATAAGCTATCCAACACAAATAATTTTTCAAATCGGTTAAGTAGTTTCTAAGATAAGTGTGTTCAAACAAACAAACTCTTCAGCTAATATTAGTATAGATAACGTCAAGTTGATGACGGAGTAAGGAATCAAGGCCAACAGTCTCCGTACACCACACGTCATACCCACATCATCATTTGGTGCCAATGAAACTGTTTCCACGATTCATTTATGATGATACCATCACGCTTGCGTAACCGCTTATGTAGACAATAGACCTGGGATATTGTTAGACGATTTCAACTTCGGTGGCCAGTTTTAACGACTAGCCGACTCCCGGGACATATTATAGTGTGCGCAAACACAGTTGCACTCTCTTTTCCTTTCACTCTCATTGGGCGATGGGATAGCAATCTGATACGACCGGAGAGAGATCAGGCGCAAAACCAACGGTTTTACGTGCTCTTCGAGGCATTTGGGTAAAACAACACCACAGAGGCAGTAAAGATTACTTCGCGGGGTACTCACAGAATCCGGGACAGTCACATCGTAGACACAATGTCCTGGTTCCAGTCTCTGTGGTGCCAGTCGATGAGGATTGCTGTTAACTTGACCTGAGGATTTTGAACAATAATATAATACATACTTGTAAGTAAGACATTTACAGAAGATACTTTAAATAACTATTTCTTTAAATCGTTGAAACTGCAAGTCTAGCATGTCAATTTTTAAATAGTAGGACTCTAGTTTCGGTGCCTGCAATTCGATTGGTCTCTTAGTCCAGTGGATAATCTCCACTGATCTCCTAAAAATCAAAGTTAGGTTTCCTGTTTGTGTAATATGGAATGTTGTTGATGTCTGTAACCCCTATGGTGTATCCACACTGCCCGGCGGCAAGTGCCGGCGGCCGTGCCTGTGACCATGCCTCTGATGCCGTAGCGGCATTTTTCATAGTATCTGATAGTTTTTGACGACATAGGCACGACACCATGCAAAATATTTTCATGTTTGTAATGTAATAAGCAAATCCTACACCAGTACTTCTTGGTGCCTTTACAATAAACTCTTCAGCTTTGAGTTAGTAAGTATAGCTTCGCGAACTTGACTGACACATAGCCGCGTGTCTCTGTTACCTTTAAATTGGCTTGCGCATTGGTTTTGCGCTTGCACGAGCAAAACTGAGAGGGCCAGAAGCACGGGGACAAAGCGAGTGCAGCGGGTTACGACCATATTGTGGGCTGTGTGAGTGACACAATACCTCTCTTTCAGTTTGCACACATTTTATACCATTTTCCTAAGAAAGATTTGTATTGAACAATGTTATCAATAATTAAGCGTGAATTTAGCGCTTCATTTAAAATATGATTAACTACACTGAACAGCAAATAAACCGGGCCACCCACTACCTTAGACTTCTGATCTCTTTTTTTTAAAGTACTAAACTTACAACTATCAAAGTTATAATTTAAACAAAGTGATGATGAATAAAATGACATGAAATTCATTGGGATTAATCAATTTATTAAGTGTTTAACAAAAATTTTACAATGATTTAAGTCGGTTTCAGTCTTGTTAATCGTTGGTGAATCATGATATGGAAAAAACCCAGAAAAAAATAAGTAAAATAAAAAAAGATTTTGATTAGCATTCAGTAATTCGGATTTCGTCCTCGAATTTATTGACCTCACGGGCTTTACCGTGAAATCTTGAAGGATTGCATTCCACTCCTCTCCGATTGCGATATGCAGTTTGTGAAGGTTTGTTGGAGCAGATACCCGGGCTTGAACCCAACGTTTCAGCTCATCCCATAAGTGTTCTATCGGATTCAAGTCCGGGCTTCGAGCTGGCCAGTCCATCGTACGAATACCGACAAAGCGCAAGTACTGGGTCACCACGCAACATGAGATCGTGCGGCACGGTGCATTAATTGTATGGCCTGCCCGATCCTGCGTAAGGTACCACATAATCTGCGAAGATTTCAGTAATACAGCGGTGTGTTGTTAATCCACGTGTGCGGCCCGTTACTTTGATAAAAACTAACGCTGTATGTGCGGTTAATGAGATGCCGTCCCAGACCATTACAGATCTCCCACCATAAGCAACAGTTTACTCCATGCAGGACTGCGAATAACGTTCTTCAGGGCGACAATATACTCTCTGACGACGACCACTTCCATGTGGACTTACCCTGGTCTCATCAGTGAATACTTCATTAGCCTACTGGTCTTATGACCAATCCCTATGATCTCAAGCAAATTCAAGTCGTGCTCGACGGTGGGCTACCGTTAATTTTAGGCCAGATGCAGCTCTTTTTGGAGTAAAGTTTCTTCCAGTAAATCTTCTTCTGACGGTATCTGAACCCATGACCATTCATTCGTTCGTCACGCAGACTTCTTTGGACTTGAACGGCGTTCAGGCAGATGTTATAATGTGCAGGTAAATTGATATGTAACGACCATCTGCTGCTGATGTAGCCCTTGGTCTGCCCATACTTGGTCGGTGATCAAATACTCCAGACTCTAGGTATCCTCTGTTAACCCGTTGTACTGAAGATCTGCTGATTCGTAGTCTCCTTCTTGAGGTGGCATATCCATTATTGACCGAAGAAATCACTAAAAATACACGCGTCTGAAGTAAAGGATGGACAACAACTAAAAGAATAAAGAAATATCCAACTACCCTAATTGTGTAAAAAAGAACGCCAATCGGGAACTCAAGTCAAAACAGTGCAAAATCTTGTTTGTTGCTTGATTATTATGTAATTTAATGGTACTTAAGCGTCAATTAGTGGTCATTTTAATTAACATGAAAGTTTTTGTAGGTTTAACTTAGATAGTTGTAAACTTTATACTTTTTCAGATTATTGAATCTAAGTTTTGGGGGTAGCCGGTGACCCGGTTTATTTGCTGTAGTGTATACTGTATTACAGTTTTCGACGGCTTAAAGATTTGAAATGCCTTTTAATTCATGAACACTAATAAAATACGATAATAAGAAGAAATAGCAAAATTGGCTCCAGTTACCATGAGTTTTCGACGGTTTTACTCGCTAGCGACGACGTTAAAGAAGACTAAGGAAAATTTCACAGCGCCTCTAGCGGTTACGGACAGAAAGTTACGTCGTCACTATCGAGTAAAGTTATGGTAACGGTGCAGAACAAATTCACAACAGTGTTACATTGTAATTAGGTACATTCAAATCTTATGTGCATTGAGTGAGAAGTACTCTCTAAATCAGCGGAGTTGACGTGTAGCCTATGCCACGAAATAATATTCCTTTTGTTATTACTTTACTTCAAGTGTAAAGGTAATTCTGATTATCCTGCTATGCATTTAAATAAGTAAAACTGACCATTCCAATTTAAGGACTTTATTTTATTTGTAATGATAATAACATAAAATATAGATATGTAAGCTTACAGCCAATGACGGATTTGCAAAGCAAATTGAAGCGGATGTTTCGTTTTTTGTTATTTGCTACGGAACCGTAAAAATCGAAAATTTCGTAATCATTGCGTGCCTAACAAAATGTTTGTAAAAGCCCTAAGAGACATATTTCGTGGTTTGAATCCAGCTCGATGTCGCATGCCATTTGTCTGAATAATAGCCGCGGGCTTTGCGATAACGACGAATGTTAGTTTACAACGAGTCAACGGCGTAACTTCACATCAGTATTCTTATCTTGTCGTGACGAACAGAGTGTGGCTATAGAAAGTGAAGGATGGGGGGTTTAAATTCTACGTTACAACATGTTCACTTTAACTTTGTAGAAAAATACACTTACCCAGAATTCAGAAACTAATCGCGGAAAGCCCTAAAATAACCTATTTGAGATTTGCTTATGTTTGTGTGAGACATTTTTTTCATATTTTCTGATAAAAGGTAAACGCACAGTTATCCGAACCGAACGCGCCGAACGAATCGAAGTCAAGGAGGCCTCGCACACATATCCGATTCGGCCGAATAGACCGAATCGGACGAATCAACCGCGTTGAAGAAATCATGAGATAACGCTTTGAGCGACATCTAAGGTGGGAGTGAGTATGAAGATTTTATCTAGCGAGTCGTCCAATCGATCGAGTCGACAGCATTAGCCGCACCGAATCTGATGAAGTCATCCGAATTTATCTGGGATTTCTAGGGTTCTTCCAGATTCGGACGATTCGACGCGGATAAGTGTGCGAGGTTTCATGAGATTTCATATAAAGAATTCTAAAATTCGTTTCGTTCGACTCGTTCGGCTCGGATAAGTGTACGTTCATCTTAAGTCATCCTTTTACTCCCGAAGGCTGGTACGAAGAGGCAAGTCTAAGTACCTACATTCCAGAATACATACATGTCATTTACAAGTCACTTTTAAGTAATAACATGGTAAGTATTTTGTCAGTCATCAGTCCTCAAAAGAAAAGCCTCCTGCAGCCTCCTCTTGTTTTACCCTACCACAGATTACAAATCAAAATGAGTGTTACAAACCCTAACAATTAGTTTCTTTTATTTTGCCCTATAAGTGGACAATCATCACCATCATTCAACAGCGTTCTGATCGCTTCGCTCGTCACCGTGACCTCTCCAGCCTCGTTCGAGGACTCAGACATCACGTCACAACTCACAAAATATACTCGAAGCGGAATGTACGTAAATAGAAACATTACGTTGACGGATTGGAGGGGAACGAAATAAAAGGGTGAAAGATGTACACAAAGGGGACGTTACGTTACTCCTCAGAACAATACGAAATAGCGATGCGGGAGACGATTCATTGGAATTGGATATCGACGGCGTGTTTTGTCTGTAGTTTTTAGGTGCATCTATTTTCTTTTTATGATATTATTCGCTGTTAAAGATGTTAATTATGTAAAGTAACACTGCTTTATGTGTATTTACATGAGTGGCACTAGTTTTTCTAAAGTAAACATTATAATAGTACATTATGATACAAGTGTGCTAAGTTGACCATTATATACAAGGCGATATTGTGTGCGCACGAGCGAAAGCGAGTGCGCCATAAGAAGCCGCGTATATAATAGGTCACGGCACACGTGTTTCATACGACGTTTTTCAACACACTTGCCATTAATCAAAACTTTATCACACCACAGCCGACAATTATATACGAAAAATGCACTTACTAATCTGTGGAAAAATGGCGCGTTGCTTTTTTTCTTGCCGCGAAACAGATGCGCGCGCAAGGCTAAGGCGCGAACTAGATCGACCAACAGCCAAGATTAAAAATGTAACAATTCGTGTTTAAAACACAAATTACAGAAAATTTTTAATGAATTTGAGTTATTTTTAGTAATAAAGCTGTATTTACCATTTCTTGAAATAAATATATACATACTGTAATTTTTCGAATATATATACATTTTGTTCCTAAAATAAAAGTTATAACCCGACTAAACTATATCGCTTCATCTTCGTACTTACTACTTGGTACTAGGGTACAAATGTAAATTGGTTGGGTAAATAAACAAAAGGCACTAGTGCAATAATGTACAGAAAAAGCACGCGTGTTTAATATCTATGATTATGTGCCAAAAATCGGTGGAATAAAAACGTCATTTTGAGCAAGTGTGTTGAAAATGTATTTTTTCGAGAGCGAGATTTTTGATAAACCCAGTGGTTCGGTTAACACACACGTCATCTTGCCTTTGCTGCCTCGCGAACTTGGCTGACACACGGATATCTATCTATCTATATCAGTGAGAGACTTCTGTTGTCTTCCTTTATGTAGGGAGCAGAGCGAGCGCGAAATATATACATCTGTTTAAGCGTGTTATGCCAATTTGATGTTAAATAAAAAATATGCGAGCATAGTAAAAGCAAAGAAATTTGAAGTCTATAATACCAGAACAACGGCAAAAGCAGATTGTGACCGCTAGCGCTGCGAGCGCGAAATAATAATCCTCCATTCACACACTAAATCGAAACAACTGAGATTTGGCTATTTGTCATACGATTTTAAATTATAGCGCAAGTGCGTAAATAAATATCCTTTGGACATTCCCACACATCGCCATCTAGTCCCAAAGTAAGCTACTTAAAGCTTGTGTTATGGGTGCCAGACAACGGATATAATACTTAAATACTTTTTGTTTGTAAATACATACATGATATACATAGAATACTCGGTAAAAAATGGAAAGCTGCAAAATTATAATGTGAACGCGAGCGTAGCGAGCGCGAAAATTAAGATCCACATTTACCTTTCATGCCAAGATTTCTGGCGAAGGTTGTCGTGTCGCAGGTTGAGTATGGCTGGTCTAGATTATTCTTATACAGAATGACTTTTTTATCAGTACCGAAATTTTGTGTGAAGATTCCACTGATGAATATGAACAACTTTTACTATGAGAGCAATAGTGAAATCGAGAAAAAAACCCAGCTGTTTCATACAAAAGTTCAGTTGGCGCGCGGTCAAAATGTATGGAACAGCTGTTTTTTTTTCTCGATTTCACTATTGCCCCCATAGTAAAAGTTGTTCATATTCATCAGTGGAGTCTTTACACAAAATTTCGGTACTGATAACAAAGTCACCCTGTATGTTGACACTTATTTTATATGTCGTCGCAGGCGTATACTGGCAACATTAAAGTTGCTAATACGACTGTGATTGTACCGGATATTGAATTTGATTGTTTCTGATTTGATTACGTTGTACCGGGTCTTTAAACTGTATGGTTGAATTTATTTGTGAAATGGCAACTGATTTGATTCAAATTGGACTACGTAGTACTAGATCTTTAATTTGATTGGTTGATAACTTGTTAAGTAAATAAATAAACAAATAATAAATATCCTTTGGACATTTCCACACATCGCCATCTAGTCCCAAAGTAAGCTAGGATATAATAGTTAAATACTTTTTGTTTGTAAATACATACATGATATACATAGAAAACACCCAGACCAATACAAACAGACATGTTCATGCACACAAATGTTTGTATTGTGCGGGGATCGAACCCGCAACCCGCTGCGTAGTAGGCGATTTCTCGACCACTACACCAGACGGGTCGTCACCACTACACCAGACGAGTCGTAAGTACCTACTGATTTGACTACTAAGGTACCAGCTCTTTTATTCGATTGGTTGATTTATTTTGTGAAGTGTATTAAACGCAGTGTGGTGGCGCTAGTATCAGTTTTGGCGCAAACACACGAAGACAGAGTCGAGGTGGATCACTTTTTTTTTGGCGCGCGAACGACCGCCGCAGATTACGGATTTATACCATCGAACCTGTCTCGCATGTGCACGGCACTCCAATACGACATATTGTGACTTTGGAATATCATTCGTTATCATTGCAATCTGCATTTTCCTTGGTTGACCCATCAAAGGACGCTCAACCTCGAGATGACGGCGGTGAGCCACCTACCGACAGGAGCTGAGGTTCCTGCCGTCATATACACACATATATGTAGTGATTATAAATAAAATCAACGGCCTGCACAACATACCATTAAATCTAATAATTCAAGCACGTTTTTCACGGAAATAACTAGAACCAAGGTGGCTATCGGAGCGGCTTTGCCGTTATTTTTTGGTAACAATATAAATATTGTCGTATCGAGCCGGCATTCGGGCCAGAATGTGCGCATGTATCATCTGTGATCTATGCGGCAATAACGCGCGGGTTCAAAGCCAAAGCTTATGTCAGTTACGAGATATTGAAAATGTTCAGTCAGTAAGTATCGGGTCATGTAGGTTCATTGCCCCGCAGCGTATATTGGTCGACGTCAATTCAGAATCAGCTACTAACGTGCACGGCTATATAGGTAAAAAAGTTGGATTTGGGGCAAACAAGAGAACCTGTGGTAGATTGTGTAAAACAATCCTATTCAATTGACAGTTTAAAATGTATGGTATGATCTGTCAAACATTTTGTTCTTTGCCGTTTGATAGATCATACCGTACGTTTTGAACTGTCAAATGAATACGATTTCTTTACACACGCTTTGTTCTTTACCTTTTGACAGATCATACCGTACGTTTTGAACTGTCCAAGGAATACGATTGCCTTACACAATTCCACCTCTGATGAAAACATTGCTCCCCGTAATAAAATCTTAGTAAATTCAAATATTGGGAACTGTGAAGTAGTTCCTATATCCGATATGTTTAACTGCAATTTTCGAGCGTTTTTAATATAGCACACACTCCGGTTAATTACAATGCGGAAAAGAAATGACACTCTCTCACTTCGACTCTTGATAAATCTCCCAGGGCAACAAAAAGGCTGTAATATAAAACTTAATCAATCCAATTTAATGCAAAGATCATTTATTACAACGCTCACCAGAGGTGAAACAAGACAGTTTGCGCCATATTTGTAAATGCGATTCACATTTTTGGAAAAAGCTTACGCAACTATGACTCGTATCACGCCCATGTAGAGGTAATAATGGCAGGAATAATTTGCCTCTAGGGAGTAATAATGCCGTGTGTGTGTGTCACGAATTCATGATATTTCAGGTTTCAGAGTTAAGCCGGTGACAGTGTCGGAGAGGAATCAAATGTTGATAGTGAAATTTTTAAACAAAAGCCAAATACTAAATTATTACAATACTAGACGAAAACCCGGCCCCGCTCGGGTGAAATGTAAATCATTATACACATCTAGGTACACAATATAGGTAAATATTTCTGTAGTCATCGGTTCTCAAAGAATATTAAAGGCTAGCCATAGATTCGTGTAGCTTCGTTCATTGTGTTTAATTAATATAATTAATAAAAAATGCAATAGTGTTTACACAAATAATTTTTATTTTAAATCAACATTCTAACTTAATTAACAAAACATATAACTTTTAAAGTTTATTCTCTGTGAACCGGTTTGTTTAAAGCACTCAGTATCTTTCTCTACTTTGGCGGGTAGATGAGTACTTACTAATTTTGAAAATAAAAAATGTTTTTTTTGTTATTTATTCAAATCGGTAATTAATGTGTGATGGTTTTATACCTTTGCCTGTATATCATTGGCATAAAAGAAAAATAAAACGACGCTAGCGACACCATAGGTTGCTTCCCCAAACTTTATAAAGATGAACGCACATTTACCGGAGCCGAACGCACCTAACGAAACGAATTTTAAAATTCTTTATATAAAATCTAATGAAACCTCGCTCACTAATCCGCGTCGAATCATCCGAATCTGGAAGAACCCCAGAAATCCTAGACGAATTCGGATGACGTCATCAGATTCGGCGCGGCTAATGCGGTCGACTCGGACGACTCGCCGGGTATTCAATTCTTACTCACTCCCACCTTAGATGTCGCTCATAGCGCTATCTCATGACTTCTTCGACGCGGGCGATTCGGACGATTCGGCCGAATCGGTCGAATCGCCAGATAAAATCTTCATTCTCACTCCCACCTTTAGATGTCACTCATAGCGCTATCTCATTCTTTCTTCGACGCGGTTGATTCGTTCGATTCGGTCGATTTGGCTGAATCGGCTAAGTGTGCGAGGCCTGCTTGACTTCGATTTGTTCAGCGCGTTCGGCTCGGATAAATGTGCGTTCACCTTAAAGGTCCTAAACGCTCCAAGAGGTTTCCAATCTATCTGTCATATCTATGCACTATACGCCATGTCAATGGCGACAGCGGTTTGTTTGTCAGTGCTATTAGAATTTAACGAAATTCTCCATAATCCGAATTTTGCGGATATATGTTGTCGACTCGAAATCAATATATTTTTATGTTCTGTTATTCATATAAGGTTTCAATCGAGTCTACCGTACCCCTTGACGAAATTATTAATATAGATTACTGTATTCAAAGTTCTTCTCCATAAGCCGACCTCCGTGGTCGAGTGGCTAGCACGCTGGTTTTAAGCGTCGTTATCTCGTGAGGTTCTCGAGGGTTCGATTCCCGGTCGGGTCGATGTAGAAAAACGATATTTTCTCTATTGTCTCGGGTCTGGGTGTTGTGGTACCACCGTTGTGTCTGATTTCCATAACACAAGTGCATTGTCTACTTACTTTGGGATGAGAGCAATGTATGTAATAGATTGGTGTCCAATAAGCGTAAAACTGTGGTTTTATTAGCAAAAGACATGGTTGTTATGACACGTTCGGCACTTGGCGGGGTAAAGGAGTATTGAGAACTTATGATGACATGTCGACGACAAGTTTAAAAGCATTTACTTATGAACCCATACACACTGTGACTTTTAGCATCGATGCAGTCGCGATGCAGCATCGCTGCAGTCCCAATTTGTAATCCTTTACACATTACGCTACTTTTGGCATCGATGCGGTCGCGATGCAGAAGCTGGAAACTGAAAAATTTGATACTGTGTTTTGGCGACTGCATCGATACTAACGCGCGTTAGCATCGATGCAGAAGCGCGACTGCATTGATGCTAAATTAAATCTGTTTATTGCGTGAGACGCGATGCTGATTGCGTTTCCAAAACGCGCGACTGCATTGATACTTAATTAAATCTGTTTATGCGTAAGACGCTATGTTATCGCGCCTTTGCAAAACGCGCGACTGTATCAATGCTAAATTAAATCTGCTCATTGCGTGAGACGCGATGCAAAGCGCGTTTCCATAACGCGCGACTGTATCGATGCTAAATTAAATTTGTTCACTGCGTGAGACGCGATGCTGAAGCGCGTTTCCAAAACGCACGACTGCATCGATGCTATAAAAGTCGCAGTCTGTAAGGTGTCTAAGAACACTTATGCATACAGGTTATGTGAGACCCTTTACTTTTCAGGTTAACTTCTAAAATCTCCATGGGTACCCAATAACTATAAAATTTTACGGCGGCGGAGGAGTCGTGTCTGAAAAACGCTGAGATTTTAGTGGCAATTGAAGGCAGCGATACACTTGCGTGTAAAATGGCGTCTTTGCATGCCTATAATATTCATACTATTGATAATCTCTTGCGCCGGTTATGCAGCCCTCCGCGTCCTGTCCCTAACATTGCATGCCAGTAAGCGTATAATACGCATGAAATAAGATGGCACGTTCAGTGGCTGCCATGAAAGTGAGCCAGTTACTGGCATGTAAATGAGCTTTGCAAGTAACTGTCTCATTCCCGTTGATGACGTCATGACGATCTCCGTGGTGTAGTGGATTAGCACGCTGGGTCTTAAGGCGCCGTAGCTTCGAGGTCCCGAGTTCGATTTTCTTGGTTCAATATAGAAATCGAAATTTTCTATACTGGCTCGGGTCTGTGTGTTGTGTTGTGTACCACAAATGGCTACTAGCAATGTATATTATATGATTGGTGTCCAATATTTTATTTGTTATTATTTATTATAATAACAGGGTAGCAAAATCTTGTCAAGTCTATCATCTTGATGATTGCAAGAATGCTTGCATATTCTATGCAATGGTAACGGGTAGGTACAATTAAAATATTAGCAGTTGCCAAATGTGAAGTTAAAAGTGTTACTAAGCTCATAAAGTGCGCAAAATCGTCGTCGTAATATCGCGAAAACGATTTAAATATTTCATTCAAATGTGCTTTAAGGCTCTTATTTCGCAGTTCGTCATTCGCGTATAGGTATTTTATTCATGGATAGTATTAGGAGTTGCTGATATTTTTCAAAGTAAATTAATGTGTTTCCGCGAGATTTAAGTATTTTAGTGCGATAAAAAAATGAAAAGAATTCTTTGTCATCAAAACATTATCGTGGGTAGTTTAATTAAAAAATACATAAAAATCTCGTTTAGCACCGACAATGAGCAGTTTTCTTGTTGTCAGATGTTTATATCATCGAGAGATGGCGCTAGTGTCACTTTAGGAAATAACTTTTTAAACTTAATGTATTTCAGCAAAAGGTTATTGCTTTTCGTCAACGTAAATAAAAAACAGTTAACAATATTATTCTGTATCTTTTGTAAAAAGGGCTTCAAAATGCTAAAAAATATGTTACCTTGATTAATCCTAAAGGCATTAAGGTATTTTACTTATTTACGCACTTTTTCTTCTTTGTCTATGGTTTACTGCCAACGTGAAAAAAATCTGGCCAAGTGCGAGTCGGACTCGCGCACTGAGGGTTCCGTGCCAGCATTAACTGAATTAGGGAATCCACTTACTTCTACTTAGTAAAATACCACAATATTTTGTTGACTGCAAATATAACTTTGTTTTTTATAGTGTTTGTATGAAGTACAAAGTTATGTTTGCGTTGAAAATGTGCTTTATCTCATCAACTTCTCGTTCGATCCCGTTTTTGTTGAAAGTATTTGTTAAGATCTACATTATATATTTTTTTCAAAATTTACACTCGCTTGGTTTAGAAGTTAGATGGGGGGGACGCCCATTTTAACACTTTGGAAGCGTCTAGCTATGAAACGTTAGACTTTAAAAGAAAATGGTTTTAGGAACCTCTTTGTCATTTTTAAAGACCTATCCATAGATACCCCACAAGCATAGACTTTGACTAAAAGAGAAAGAAAAAAGAAGAATTTGACTAAAAAATTTTTTTTTGGTTTTAGTTTCATGTATGGGATGACCTTAAATGACATATTTTTTTATTTTTTGTATGAGAATCGGTAAGCGGTTAACAGGATACATCTTCCAACCAAATTTCAACAGTGTAATACTCATAGTTACAGAATAAAATGGCTGTGACATACGGACGGACAGACAGACAGACAGACAGACTTGACGAAACTATAAGGGTTCCGTTTTTTGCCATTCGGCTAAGGAACCCTAAAAATGTTCTTAGAGCTATCCAAATGCCATTTATCGAGAGCTATAAAGTAATGGGAGAAAACTGCTCATTCATTTTCCCTAACTGAGTTGTAAGTTATCTCGAAGTTCGTGGTAGTACGAAACATTAAGACACAAGCAATACTAGCATGCAATACAACACTACCATAGTAACTGATCCCAATAAAGTTTCCCGTAATGCGTTTGGTTCAACTTTTAATTGATTCCCGTCCATTTGTCTAGCAACTCTGTTACGAATCAGGAACCATTAGGAGTTAATGGATATTAAATACTAAGCGAAATAGTTCATAGCATTTTGCGCCTTTATGGGCTTGTATTAAGTATAAAAAAACCGACCAAGTGCGAGTCGGACTTGCGCACTGAGGGATCCGTGCCAACTTAAGCCGAATAAAGGAATCCACTTACTTTCACTTAGTAAAATACCACAATATTTTGTTGACAGCAAATATATCTCGCAAACGTTAGACTTTTAGAGAAAATGATATATATTAACCTCCACGTCATTTTAAAGACCTTTCCATAGACACCCCACACGCATAGGTTTGACATCAAAAAAAATTTTATCCGCTTTTTGCCATTCGGCTACGGAACCTTAAAAAGTGTGATGTCATGAAACCTCAGGTTTTAATTGATCTCTTTCAATTCTTCGGCTATGCAAATCGGGTACGGATTTCATATGGTTACAAGAGCCAGGAACATCACATCTAAACTGTAGATGTTTTATAAATTTAAGACGAATATTATTTAAAACTGGATGGAAAATTTTCTAAATTCAAATATAACTTTTAAGTGCAACTTTAAATTTGCGCGAGCGTTCAAAGTTGTTTGTGATTCATGATTGCAACGAACTTTAGCTGCATCCTGTAGGTGCGGGAAATCTTGCCTCGCATTTGGAGTTACAAAAAAAACCCGGCCAAGTGCTAATGCCCAGTCGGACTCCCGCACGAAGGGTTCCGTATCTACTATGTACTCGTATGTAAACACTTTTATTGCCCTAATAATGTCCTGTAAGAGATGACTAAGATTGCCTCATATGATTGTGATATAAACTCATGTGTGTAATTGAGCTTTATGTTTATTTATTCCTGTATTTTGTCATGTTGTCAAGTGTGAGTTACCTTTTATTTATAAAAAATATATATAAGAATATCTGTTAAAGGTTACACACGTCACTTTGGCGGAACAAAAGTCGTACCCTGAGTGAGGGAAACATTAAGTTCGATTGCCATAAAAGAAGAAGAAGAAAATTCTGAACATGATCTGATTAATATGTTTATTTTCATTGAAAATATCTATATTTTTGAAGATAAAAAGGGTTTTGATTCCCTTACTATAACAAAATATCGGAAATTATGAGACAAAATGTAAACTAGAATCTAGACCAAATAAATTGTTGGCACTATAGCATACAATGCTTGAACTGAATGCGTGGAAAGATTTTGTGAAAGTGTTATAATTATTGTGTTTATTTTTAGCGGGAGGATATTTTGTTATGTAATTCCGATATTTTGCGATGAACCGCGCGATATTGTGAAAATAGTGGGTAGGAGAGATAGAAAGAAGGGTATGGCCGTAACCATCTTTTTCCTAAATGTATTGTCTGCTTATAAATTATGAGGTGAATAAATGAATTTAAATAAAAAACTAACGTAGCGATAAGAAAAAGGGTATTCCTTACCCTGGCATAAGGATTATGAATGAATGAATCTTTATTTCGGACAATAACATCTATATCATAATAACAAACAATAAAAAATACAAATTTACGATTGATAAATAATAAAAAAGTAAAAATGGTAAAAATAGTTGATTAATTTGAATTGCATTGGTATTTAAATTCTAAGTTTGACATATTTTAGCGATCCGTCGTATAATGGGACAGTCATATTTTTATGGGAAAATGTATTAAAAATACTGTTGGTACTCCCCCGTAATCTGCGCAAGCAGGAAGCTGCCTTTTTTTGCCCATTACGGCACCAAAACCCTCTGTGCGTGCTTCGCAAAACATACTTGAGGCGCTGCAGAAACGTGGGAACCACAACGGTATTCTAAAGTCTAAAGGCATTACTGTATTGCACTTTAAGTACCTTTAGCGCCTTTTGCGTGCAGCTGACCCTGAGGGAGTACGACTATAACGTCTGGCAGATGATATCTCACACATATCCCACATTTATTTTTCAGAGATGTCAGTATTTTTTCAGGAATCTGTTAATAAATAATAAATCAAATAGGGCATTATCCAAAACCCAAATCCGTATTCAACTCTTAATTTCTTCCATCAGCTCTCGCGGCGTTAAGGGTTAGTAAGTAGTAATAGGTGAGGTCATTAACCTTTTTTCTCGGAGTAATCTCTCAACCACACGTAACTTTGATAAACAATACCCGCTAAATAATCGGATTACTTCGTTAACCCGAGCGGTAATGGATCCTAATGCAATCTGCGGGCTAACTTCTGGTAATTCGACTAACATGTAATTGATTCTGTAGGGTTTCGCAGAAACGTATGAGTAGTGTGTGAGGGTGTCGGTAGGTGGCGCAGTGCAATTACGGCCATGTTTTGTGTATTGTTTACTTGATACTGAAACTATTTATTTGTTAAATGTTATTGCAAATTCCAAAAGTAGGAAGATTTTGAACGTTCACAATGTTTTTTATCATTCGAATACCTAGCTGCGATGAAAACTATCCATCTCAACAAGATTGAATTGTTACTTTTTTGTTGATTTTCTCTAAATTTCTTTTCGCTGCACCCATTGCCATCTCTCTGCATGACCTAAAGGTTTGACTGGCAGATAATGCTTTTAGCATTAAGTCCACCTTTGTACACTTTTTGTGCAATAAAGCCTTTTAAATAATTAAATTTAGGTGTGGTTGAGGTCGCTCGCTTGGGTAACTTGGCTCTTAGCCGAAATTTCGCACACCTCGCGTCGTCTTTCTTTCGTCTTAAGTTTCTGAAACCATTTATTTTAAAAGTCAAACGTTCGAAAGATAGACGCATCTAAAGTGGTAAAATAGGTGCCTCCCCATTGTGATAACACTTGATGTTGATGTTAAACAAAAACTTTGACCGAAAATTGGTTTGAACGAGATAGAACCAGTGGCTTTTGAGACTTAGCACATTTTCAACAACCGCAGATATAACTTTTTCCCTTATACAAACACTAGGAAAAACAAAGTTATTCTCTCTAAAAACAAAATATTGTGGTATTTTAGCTAAGTGGAAGTAAGTAGACCTCTAATAATTCATCATTTGTTTCAGTTGTAACGGAACCTTCAGTGTGCGAGTCGGACCCGCACTTGGACAGTTTTGTGTCGTTTGCGCAAGTAGTTTTCGTTGAAAAGTGGATAGGCGCAAGGGACACTGACTTTTACCTCTCTTGTACGATTAGCATGCCTACTTATACGATTACCTACCTTAAATATATCCAAAATCTTTCTTTATAAATTTGTTTGCCTCTGAGTAAGCTTGTTCATATTTATTTAAATTTTAACTTGGAACTAATCTTCCCAGGTGAAGCATATTCCAGAACTGTTTTTTTTGTACATTGTGTAAGTTTATGTATGTTTATAGAATATAAAATATATTTTTGGATGGTTTAGAATATTTTAAACACTCACAGTGTCATACTTTATATTCGAGTCAACGGGTTCAAGTCCCGCCCGTGCGCAATTTTTTAGTTTCTTATTTCATCTTATGAATATGTTTTTTCAGTTATTATTGTAGGTTAATTTGTTCCTATAAATATTCGTTAATTGCTGCTTTTTTGTTGATTTTCTCTGTTTTTCTTTTCGCTGCACCCATTGCTATCTCTCTGCATGACCTAAAGGTTTGACTGGCAGAGAATGCTTTTAGGATTAAGTCCACCTTTATACAATATGTTTTGTGCAATATAGTCTTTCAATAAATAAAGCTGCTGTTGAAGAGGCGGTGAAGCTGAAATAAGGAGATGGAGCGTAATTCTTCTTCATCAGATGTTCCTAACCAATGGTTAGAGGTCATAGGTAAATAGATTTGCACTAGACATACAATCAAAAAAACGGCCAAGTGCGCTTCGGACTCACACACTTAGGGTTCCATGCTAACTTTAACTGAATTAGAGATCCACTTACTTCCACTTAGCCGAAATAACACAATATTTTGTTGACATCAAATATAACTTTGTTATTCATAGTATTCATATGAATAACAAAGTTATGTTTGCGGTTATTGAAAATGAGCTCTATTTTAAAAACTAATAGTTAGATCTCGTTCAAACCAATTTTCGTCAAAAGTGTCTGTCAAGATCTACACTACGTATTTTTTCAAAATTAACATTCAAAGTCAAAGTCAAATATTGTTTATTCAATTTAGGACACAATATGCCACTTATGAATGTCAAATGTACAGTGAAAAAAAAAAAATGTGCCCTGAAGGGGCCGAATCATGTCTCCTTATCTTTTGGGCCCTACCAGCGCTTCGAGACAGAACACAGACAATTAGGCAAGTGCTGAGAAGAAACGCCGGAACAAACTCAGTCACCACTAGCTGCCGTAAAATCAAAATCATCAAAGGTAAGTACATCAGTCGGTGCAGGCTGGACGGACCACACATTCGTATCGTTCAGGTAGTCTTGAACCTTATAATAGCCTTTAGACATAAGCGTGTTTTTAACGTGTTTCTTAAATTTATCAACCGGCAATTCGACAAGATTGTGTGGTATATTATTAAATAATTTTATATAATTTCCCATGAACGAATTACTAGTTTTAACTAATCTGAAGTTAGGAACGACAAGCTTGTGTTTATTTCTTGTGTTATATGAGTGAATGTCGCTCTTCTTCATGAAATAATCTAAATTTTTACGGACGTACTTTATATTGTCAAAAATGTATTGAGAAGCCACAGCTAATATGTTGATTTTCTTAAAGACCTCTCTCAGGGAGTCACGAGGACTAAGTTTATAAATAGCACGAATGGCTCTTTTCTGCAAAATAAATATGGTATCAATGTCTGCAGCAGAACCCCACAAGAGAAGACCGTAAGACATAATACTGTGGAAGTAACTAAAATACACAAGCCTCGCCGTTTCAACATCAGTCAGATACCTTATTTTTTTAACTGCAAAGGCAGCCGAGCTTAGCCTCCTAGCTAGGGCTTCAATATGAGGTCCCCACTGTAATTTTGAGTCAAGTGTAATGCCCAGAAATACAGTGGAGTCTATTAAGACTAGATTATTACCATTTAGTACAATATTTGGTGTAAGTTGCTTTACATTAGGCAAAGTGAATTTTACACATTTAGTTTTACTAGCATTCAGCAACAAGTTATTTGTGGTGAACCAATTCAATACTTTGGAGAGAGTATTGTTTACTTCGTCAAAATTTTCTTCATGTCTTTTCATTTTAAAAATCAAAGAAGTGTCATCAGCAAACAGAACTATCTCACAAAGATTTGTGGAATAAAATTGCAGGTCGTTTACATATATCAGGAAAAGTAAAGGCCCCAATATTGAGCCCTGGGGGACCCCCATTTGAAGAGGGGCTCCGGAAGAGTAGGTACCATTTATGTTAACTGATTGTATTCTACCCGATAAGTACGAACTTAACAACTTAGATGAGTTTTCCGAGACACCATAGTGTTCTAACTTAATGAGCAGTGTCTGATGGTCTACACAATCAAACGCCTTTGACAAATCACAGAATACACCTACGGCATCATGTTCGTCTTCATAAGCATCAAGAATGTGTCTGATGAGTGCTACTCCGGCATCAGTTGTATTTCTACCTTTAGAGAACCCAAACTGTTTTTCGTGTAGTAAATTATTAAGTTTAAAATGGGAAAGTAATTGATTATAAATGAGTTTTTCAAAAATTTTACTTATCGTGGGTAATAAAATAAATTGAAATAGGTCTAAAATTGCTGGGGTCACTTTTGTCTCCTGATTTAAATAAAGGGACAACCTTACTATGTTTCAATAAATTTGGAAACTGATTTTGGTCAATACATTCATTAAAGATATAAGATAAGTAAGGAGCTATTAGAGGTAAAATGGGTTTTATTATGTCTATTGATATACCCGATTTATCCTCTGTTTTCTTTTGTATTAATTTTTTAAATGTTTTTATGATGTCTAAAGGACCAATATTTCTGAATTTAAATGAGGATTCGCACCTATGAACACTCGACACTAGTAATGATTTCGCGTGACTTGAGCAAGAACTCAACTGTTTAGTCGTCTCTATAGGAATATTACAGAAGTAATCCTCAAAAGCGTTTGCTACCTCGTCATCAGATTTAATAAGCTTGTTGTTTATTTCTAGACTAAATTTGTTATCATGAGATTTCGTTTTACATGTTTCTTTATTTATAATATTCCATGTTTCTTTGATTTTATTACTAGATTTTTTAATTTTATCGCGTATGTAATTCGACTTAGCTACATAGCAAACTCTTTTGAAAATTTTTGAGTACCTCTTAACGTACTCATGAAACGATAGATCCTTTTTATATGCTTTTTTGTTATACAATTCAAACATTTTTTTCCTACTTGTATAAACTCCTCGTGTAGCCCAGTCACTGAATTTCGGTTTGCAGTTATTGATAACTATTTTCTTTTGAGGGAAAGTAATATCAAATTGTTTTTTAACTACCTGAAATAATTGTTCATACAAGTCACTATCATTTTTTTTATCAAAAGGTATAAACGGTATTTTATCACTTACAAGGTTTTTAAATTTGTCCTTACGAGATGCAGTGACCGGCCTGCATTTGATTTCTAGACGGGGTGGAATAAAACGGTTCTGTAGTGTAACTATCTGACCGCAATGATCCGATTCTACAAAATTAATTAAAGATTGTTTGATGATTTTACAGTTGCAGAGAATATTATCTAATCAAGTAGCTGTTGTAGGAGTAACTCTAGTGGGCTCAGCAAAAACCGGAGTGAGGTCAAATGATTTGAAAATGCTCAAAAACCGAACGCGATGTTCCTCCGTAATATCTATAATGTCTACATTGAAATCTCCACAACCAACTACTTTCTTTGTAGTTTTACATATTTTGTTTAACACATTTTCCATTACAGATTCAAATAATTTAAAGTTTCCACTTGGGGGTCTATAAACACAGACAATAATGTAGTCGTCCAGCTCCGCACACGATATCTCAATTGTTCGCTCAATAGTGAGAGACACTATGTCTTTTCGCTCTTTACATTTTAGTTTATTATTAATTAATATAAGTGTGTAATGGCAGTCTCCCTAGTGAACGAACTAATAAGATTATAATTATCTATCGATAACATCAGTTCATGCTGCTTGAGCCAGTGCTCATTTATGCAGAGAACATGAATATTCATTTTATTCAAAAACAATTCAATTTCCAAATCTTTTCCAGAAAAGCCTTGAATATTTTGATGTACTATATTTAATTGATTTGATTCTACAATTTCTGATAAGCAAGAGTTATCCTCTATTGTCTGATCTACTAATTTAAATGATTGTTTGTTATTGGAACTGATTCCAATGGTTGAATATTCAATTAGTTAAACAATTAGATGGGAGGGACGCCCATTTTACCACTTCGGAGGCGTCTTTCTCTCAAACGTTAGACTTTTAGAGAAAATGGTTTGAGTAACCTCGATGTGTCATTATGTAAGACTTATCCTTAGACACCATACACGCATAAGTTTGAGAAAAAATGTATTTTAGATTTTAGTTCGATGTATGGGAAGCCCCCTAAGCCTAAGCCTCCCCTTAAATATCATTTTTTGATATATTTTTTTGTATGAAAATAGTAAAGCGGTTAACAGGATACATCTATCTACTAAGTTTCAATTGTGTATTACTAATAGTTTCAGAATAAAGTAGCTTACAGCACCGCTTACACACACACACACACACACACACACACACACACACATACACACACACACACATATCATTACACAATTAGCTCCATTGACCTCATATACCTCACTCGGCAGTGGCCCATTGAGAACCAGCGTCAGGTCCTCCAGAGAACCTGGCTTATGCTGAGTGAGGTCCTATTGGTCTGGACGTCACCAACACACTGATAATGAAAAGAAATATAAGTATAGTTCAACTTAGGATAAAGTGTGAGTTTCATCAAAATCGGTCTATTGATAAAATGCGTTTTATTAATAACAAACAAGAGAGAGAAAAAACTAAGACATGCAACATAAAAAAATAACTTAAAATCTTCCTATTCAAAAACGAAACCATTTCCTTGCGGCAAGGTGGCTATGGTGCTGGCTGCGTTGCCGTGTTGGATAGCTATGCTAATCCTTTGAGCTAGGAACCAGCCAACTTTATTATTGGCTGTTACAGAATTTAATTTTGGCGCAATTTTTCTAGACAGCAATTTAGCAGAGGGTTCCCACGACGACCCAAATGTTTTAACGCCAAACGGCGCAAGTACGTCTCACTTGCAAGTGATTATGACTTGCAAGTGAGACGTACGTGCGACGCTTGGCGTTTTCAGCCAATTCCGCTGCTGCTATCATGTAGACTCCATAAGAATTTGTTTCTTCTAAATTGAAGACGAATGCATCATTTAAAAGAAAACGGCTTTTTTATTTTAAATGAAATGATCAACACTAAAATTTATCAAATTCTGACGATATCACATACATACAGGTCGAATTTGATAACCTTCTTTTTGAAGTCGGTAATAGAAGATACTGATCATAATTAGCCAACTAGCTAAACTGATCTTTTTTTGTGTATTGAGTTATAACCTTAGATTACTCGTACCTCATGAATCGGGTATTTTGTTTTTTCCTCAACATGTTTTCAATACTTGTTAGAAAGTCATCAAAGTTGATCAATACCGTTACTTTATCGAAGCAATTTATTTTCTTTTTATTCTGAAAACCTTACCATCATTAAGTGTACCTACTGAAATGATGAGCTGGCTTCGTGAATGCTGTTTCGTAGAAATCTTTTCTCTTAGATTGATTGGTTCATATTAAACCAAGAGGCTTTTGCCTAAAATCTGAATGGTACGCTAGTATGTGATGAAAGCACGTTTCTAGGTCTCACTAGGGAGCACCACGCAATTTTAGGCTCTATTCTCTGGAGATAGATGTCATTTGAGTGTAATATAGCACAGTCATATTCGGGACGCGTATAGGGCCATCTCTCTGTTCGATCGTGCGTTTACGCTGTAACACGAAACAAGTAACTCCAATGCAATACACGACCGTAATTGCACGTGCTAAGGTAGGTTATTGAGTGTTACATGTTTATGCATAGCATTCGCGACTGTACGGCCCTAGGGCTAAGGAAATTACGTATTAGATTCGAGACTAAAGTTTGTAGTTTGCGATAATAGGTTTAAAAGCTGGAATGTGCATAATAAGACTTTAAACTTCAAACTGAAGGCATTAATTCCGCCAATTGTATAACTTACAGTACAGTAAAGTATAAATAAATAAAATATTATAGTTTCAACTTAGTTGACTTACTATGCAAAGTCAGTGACAGCTGAATCGTTACTTATATTTTAATATAGGGTGTGGTTTTGGTCTGCAATGCCCGACTCAGGGGTGTTTGTACAAACGATACTGATACTAAAAAAATATTAAAGTTTTTTTAAATGGAAAACACGCTCAAAAACAATTTATTATTGCGATACTAGCAAGCGAGTCAAAACTAAAGGGTCACCTCTTCGCAGTTTACTAGCTACGGCGTAGTATTTCGTAGATACGCCGCGAGCTACGAGCGAGTTTGCGAGGTTTCCCATTCGCTGTTTTTTTTCAGAATGTTGTGAAGCGGTTTCCTTCCACAAAACTTGCATACAATTTAAAGATAAAAAAATAAGGATAACTCATTATATTATTCCTGAGTTGGCTGTCACTGACTAAAACAAAAAAAAACATCCTGTATATATCAGAGATATGTATAAGCAATACGATTTGTAGTTTCTCTACCTAAGCATTAATAAGTTAAGCAAATACGTGAAAATCTGAACTACATTTGCACTCTCAAAACGTAGATTGATATTGGCACCCCCTTTTTCTACGACTAAAAAAATACACATTATACCTTAATTCAACCAAAACTGTTAATTTTACTATGATCATTTGTTTCTACAAAATGTATAACACACCTCTATTGTAAGTAGGGTAAGCTATGAGCGAATGACGTAAATAATGACCCCCGACAAAATCCTTCTCACAGCGTCGCTCTGACTTCTTGATAAATGAACTCACGTAATGAAGGATCACGGATCCAAGTACCTACTCTTATAATGGCACCGATATTATGATTTGTTATTTTTTGCTTCTTCAGTTAAAAGCAGCGTAACTTACTCTTACTCAATTTTAATTGACTTTAAAAAAAGTGAAAGCCGACTTCAAACCAAAATTAAAAAAAACTTAAATAAACTCTTCACTCTTTAAAAGAAAATAGTTATCAATTCGACTGTATGTTTTTTTTGTATGTATGTTACCTCATATCTCGGTCGTTTGTCAACCGAATCGAAAAAAAATTTCACTTACTTAGAGGGTGTACCTTCTAGTTGGTCCCATTTTTTTCATTTTGGGATCTGATTATGGAATCTTGGTGTAATCGAGGAAAACCCTCAAATTTTAAAGGCACATATAGTGTTTCTTAACTAGAATCTTAATGTTGACGTGTTGTTACGTGTGATAGTCAACATCTTGTGGGGCTGAGCTGATGGTGGAACTCCTTAGCGCTTAGGAGTTCAGTAATTATAATGACGGAACATATGATAGGTAATTTGTAGCTTCTTAAAAAATAGAATCATAAGGTGCAACTCCCCCCCCCTCTTATGTAATCACTAAAAATGAAGAAATAAAATAAACTTTGAAAAAAAGGAAAAACCGACTTCAAAATCAAAATGCACTAAAAAGTCTTAAATAAACTCTTCACCATTAAATGGAAAGGAACCCGTTTTAGGCAAACAATTTCTTTTTGAAGATGGTTAAATGAGACGGTAAAATGAGCAATCCATAGATACCAAAAAAAGTTGGGTGTTCCGACTAGTTTTTAGAAGGTGGGTCTTGTGAATAGACCCCATGTACTAAAATGTAGTTTTTTCGATTTTTTCTATCCTGTATTTATAAAATTTGTTCTATGGTGATAAATAATCTTATTTTTATGAAAAATATTATGTTTCAGCTTTGTTTTGAGGTATTTGAGGGTATAATTGAAAATTTATAACGTAAACATTTATTATAAATACGATGAGTCATGTTTTTTCCCGCGCTACCTTCTTTATCGCCTCAGTATTAATTAAAATATTTCAGTAACGTAATATTTAGTAAAACAGTGTGATAGCTAATACAATAAACAAAAAATCTCCGTTTACAAAATGATGATAGCTCATTCTTACCCCGAGATATTTATATTTTTGTAAATTGCGCGGCCCGATGGTGGGCGCTTGGTACCAGACAGAGTCGAGGCCACGCGCGCGTTTGTCTAAGACAGTTTCGCGCACGCGCACGCGCGTTCTTGAAGCGGATTGATAGGTTAAAGGCACATACGAGTATAGTGTTTTTGTACTAGAATCTTAATGTTGACATGTTGTCACGTCTGATAGTCAACTTCATGTTGAGCTGAGCTGAAGATGGAACTCCTTTTCTTAAAGAACAGAGTCATGAGATACTACCCTCCCCTCCTCTAGTTTATAATTTAACGAATACAATTAAAAACTGACATCAAAACTAAAATTCACTAAAAAGTGAAAAAAAAAACTCTTGACCTTTTAAAGGTAAGGATGTATTTAGGCAAACAATTAATTTTTGGAGTCGGTGCCATCACTATGACCATCTCAAGTATCAACTATCAGAGCACCGACTCCAAAAAGAAAATGTGAGTTTATTTTCGACTCAGGGTCGATTTTACCAACGTATTACGTAACACGCGTATTGTGCTATATTCGAAATATACCTATACCTAATCTGACGTTGGTAAAATCGAGTCTCAGCCAGTTTATTTGATACTAGCGGTACCCCGCGACTTCGTCCGCGCCTTTCTCGATAAATAAGCTATCCAACAGAGTTTTTTTTTCAAATCGGTCCAGCAGTTCCTGAGATAAGCGCATTCAAACAAACAAACTCTTCAGCTTTATAATATGTTAGCGCAAGCGCACGTTGTACTTAAGCTGCGAACATTATTTTGGTGCGGAGTTATGTTAAAACTGTGATAGCTCCTAAGATATTTATTGAAATCAAATGATATAATGGGCAACTTTGTTCTAAATGAAACGCTCGTGATGATGAATGTATTTATTTTGATAATAATAAATACCTGTGCGTATAATACACCTCTAAAAATGGTGCATTATTTTTCGACAAATTTATTAACATAAAAAAGGTTGTAGTAAGTCAACCATAAAAGATAGACATATGCTGTCGCGGATTTTATTATAGAACTCTTAATGCTGAACAATCTTGTTGTACATGATTTTTGTGTAACTTTAGCGGTTTCCGCAGCGTACGCAGCGGAAGCTCTCAAAAGGAATATCTTTCTCCCGTTTTCGCAACATTTTTCATTGCTGCTGTGGTCTTGTGAGTCGTATCTTTATGTTATATAGCTTAAAGCCTTCCTCGATAAATGGACTATCTAACATAAAAATAATTTTTCAAATCGGGCCAGTAGTTTCTGAGATTAGCGCGTTCAAACAAACAAACAAACAAACAAACTCTTCAGCTTTATAATATTAGTATAGATATAGATTGACAGGGGCAGTTAGTTAGGTAAGTTAGGTAATTCAGGATTAGCCAAATCCTGAGTTAAGTCAGTCGGTAAGTCGACGCCACGGCAGTGTCTTCTTTAGTCCGGACAATAACACGTCAAGGTAACCATTGTGCTATCTTATGCAGTAGTAATAAGAGTTGAATCTTAGTTATGAGTGCCCTTTTTTTTTAGTTTTCAACAAAATGTATGTTACAAAATATAATGTTAACTTTATAAGAACAACTGACGACCAAACATGATGACCTCCGTGCTGTAGTGGCTAAGCCCGCTGGTTTCAAGGCGTCGCCACTCCGAGGTCCCGGGTTCGATTCCCGGTCGGGTATTAATAAATGTAGAAATCATAATTTTCTATATTGTCTCGGGTCTGGGTGTTGTGGTACCACGGTTGTGTCTGATTTCCATAACACAAGTAAATTAGCTACTTACTTTCGGATCAGAGCAATGTATGAGATTGGTGTCCAATATTTATATTTATTTTAAACTATCGTTTCGCTGCGACTGCGTATGCGCGTTTTGAGTTTACTCACTCTCTTCCCGTTGCAGCGTAATGTTTTATAATAGAGTTCTTCGATAATAAACCAAAAAAAAAGCAAAAACAAATCTAGCAAGCTAAGACTAGCGGTTCCTCGCGAAAGCGTCCGCGGATTTTGAAGTTTGCTTTCTCCCGTCCTGTCGCAGTATGATGTTTTATAGCCTAAAGCCTTCCGCATGAAATAGGCTATCCAATAGAAACACATTTTTAAATCGGTTTTGTAGTTCCTGAGATTAGCACGTTCAAACAAACAGACTTTTCAGCCTTATAATATTAGTAAAGATATGCCAAAAAATAATTCTTTCACATTATTACCACTGTTTCCAGTGGTTTTATATGTCATTTTGTATAAAAAACATAATCAAAGAGAGTTACAGAATTAAGTTGTTCGTCTCGCGAGCGCTCCGCAGGGAAACAATGCTAATCGCATTCTCTTCGCTACGTTTTTCTCCGTGCGGACAATGCATTTATTATAAAAACAATAAGGGTCAGACCGCACTGAGCCCATGATACCCATGAGCGGTATCAAATAATTCTTGTTTTGATATCATGCAACAGCTTTTACAGCTCGAAAGTCTTGCTTCCCAAAGCACGAGTGAATAGCTTGTCTTGCTCAAAGCAAGCACGAGTGATTCGGATTCTCCTTGTCAATTTCGCTCTTTGGTAGATCATTTAGATTCAACCGTGAGCAAGTGTTTGTTACTATACAAACTTAATAATATAAATTACACTTGTAAAAAACAACTTTGGCTGTGTGACAACTTTGACTGTATGTATGTATGTCGTGTCTTACGCTATCCGGGCGTATGCCTATACAACTCGGCCACCGTCACAAGCAAGTCTGTTGAATTTTGCAAGCGCTTTCTTAAACGCGTAGGCTGCGTGACGTCATCAATGTTGGGAGATGGCTCGCACAATATCCGAAGGAAATATTTTTACAAATATTTAATAATCGGTTAAAATGAATGAAGCTAATTTATAATAACATTTTAGTGTTTTGTCACTATACAAACTTGATAATATAAATTGCACTTGTAAAAAGCAACTTTGGCTGTGAGACAGACGAGGAATCGAACCCCGTGTCTTACGCTATCTGCAATATCTGCATTGCATGTGGGTGTTTCTCTACGGGATCGAATCAGAAATGAGGACATACGTAGAACAACTAAGGTGATGGACATAGCCTTGAGAATCAGTAAGCTCAAGTGGCAAGGGGCAGGGTACCTACATAACGCTAAGAACTGATGGTCGTTGGGGTAGAAAAGTTCTATATTGGAGACCCTAGCTTTGACCAAAGACGCAGCGAAGGACGTTCATTGACAAGATGGACAGACAACGTTGTAAAGATTGCAGAATCAAACTGGATGCAGACCACTAGTGATCGGTCGCTGTTGAAAGCCGTGAAGGAGCCCTGTTTAGCAGTGGACGTCCTTTGGCTGATTATGATGATGATGCTGATGATCTGCATTTAATATTACACCACCTTATTTTTTATATACACCTTTATTGGCTGTATTTTGTATCTCTCGGTGGTATCGTATCTCCAAAATGAATGACCAGATTTTCGTTCAATTATATTGTGTCATAGATTATTTTAACTTGACTGTATTTAGCCATGAATCATGGAAATCCGCTCATCCGTTTGAAAGTTACCTGCTCTTTTCTAGTTGATGAGGGGATCGGACTACCTTTAGGCCGCAAACTGGACGGCCACGGGTGCGGGCTTGGGAGCGACTGTGGTGCGAGCGGCAAGGTTATTGCCCGCCGCCCGCGCCGCGGCCCTCCAGAACGGTTAATAGAAACTTTAGCGTAAATATCAAATCGCGCGAGCTCCACGCCAGTCCCCGCGCCCGCGCCCGCGGCCGTCCAGTTTGCGCCCTTAGTCTTATCGATATCTTTTTTCGTAAGGCGTTACCGTGTCGGCGGGGCTTAAAGTTTTAGTAATTGTATAAATCAGTTCAAAAGTTGGTGAAAATCTTCCATTTTTAAATACATTTCGTGATATAAATAACATATAAATATTGGACACCAAACACAAAGATTGCTCTGAGCCCAAAGTACTCGTCAGTAGCTAATGCACTTGTGTTATGGAAAACAGACACAACGGTGGTACCACAACACCACAAATACAGAAAATTTTGATTAATTAATCAATATACGAGTAGAATTGACCCGACCGGGAATCGAACCTGGGACCTCGGAGCGGCGACGCGTTGTAACCCAGCGTGCTTTAGCCACTACACCACGGATACTAAGATAGAGTTGAAAGTGAGTTTTTAATTACATCCACGATAAATACTACACCTTTCAACTAACTAAAATTGTAATATTCTTGTGGTCAACTATTCAAATAACTTTATCATGTTATATCATATTTTTTTGTAAGCTTATATTGTCCTTTTACTAATAAAAAAAGCTTGTAAGTTACAAATTTTATTAGATTAGTAGGTTTATTTTCATAAGTACGAAAGTGTAGTTTACACCTTATACCGTTTGTACCTTTTCACACCGGAGTAATAAAAACTTTTTCAGTTTTTAAAGAATAATAGATGAGTTGGTAATTCCACAAAGTTGAATGATAAATCAAAATTTTTTATGATTTTAGCGAGTTGTTTGATAGAATTTTAATAGTTGTTTAACTTATAGTATCGTTTACATAGTTTCGTTTCAATTATTTTTGGTAATAAGCCAACATACTAATGTTGTGTATTATGAAGAGTTAGTAATGGTAAAATGTCCTTACCAGCGGTTGAATTCACGATTGTGTGAGTTTTGAAGAACCATTACCATTAACCTTAACCTTTGGTCATCAATGCAGTCCCGCGTTAGCATCGCGACTGTATCGATGCTAAAAGTAGCGCAGTGAGTAAAGGTTGACATTTTGCGACTGCGTCGATGCTTACGCGAGTTAGCATCGCGACTGCATAGCTGGTCTTAGAGCGGCAGTAACGCAGCAGCAGCGCTGTCGCTCTAAAGTGAAGGCTTATGTCATTTATGTATGAAATTATAAGCAGTGCGGCTGTCGCGCAACCGTCGCGCTGATAAAGTTGCCTAATTGTGAAAACCCTCGTAGGCGACTTTAGCAACGCGACGGTCGCGCGACAGTCGCGCAGCTGATAATTTTATAGATAAATGACAGCAGTGACGCGACAGTCACGCGGCAGCTGTACCGTTTTTTTATGTGTGGGCATCCGCTGCTGTCGCTCTAATGTGAAGGCGAGAGTACATCAGTTTTAATATGGTAATATTGTGCAATATTACAGTCTGAATTAAGTGATATCCGTCCATAGCTCGCATTAAGGACTTTATCTTCGAATTCGCACCAATTTAAAACCCCAGCAGTGTTACGCGAATCTCATTATGTTGTCTCATGAATACTTTTTAATCTCTCGCGCCCAAAAACAATGCAAAGCGAAATATTCTCACTTCGCAATATGGTAACAACGCGGAATACCTTTTTTGCTCGGAACGGAACAAATTAGAAGTGACAGCGCCACACATTTCCCGCGAAAATGAATATAATTTAATAATTCGCATCAAAGTTTTGGAGGGAGGGAAAAAACGTCTCCCGGTTTTAGGGCCATAAGTAAACTTGATGGCAGAATGTCCGCTTTGATGTTTTCTACTACGTACTCAAAATCTGAGATTTTTACAACATTTGCCGCCTTACATAACACTTAATTCATAATACCTACATAGCACAAAATTCACAGTTTTGGGTACAAATTAAGCTAATGTTACATACTTAATTAACAGCCAATAACGAATTTACTCTGAATATACAAAACAAGTAACCCAAAGCTGACTTAAGCAATCAATTAAATCTGATGCAAATATTAACATTTGCCTCAAAAAGTAAATTTTTTTGCTAGTCTAATATTGTAAACAATCTTGACATTACTTCTTATTGAACTGATTCATTTTAAAATGAGATAAACCCAAAACTGAAAATGTACTTGTACTTAGGTAAATTATTCGTCGTTGAAAACTGAGATATTTTTAAATTAAATAGTTAATTAGTTATATTCACTATCATTATTTCAAAAGTTATAAAAAACTGTTTACAATATTGAACTAGCAAAGAGAAAAAGACTTTACAGAGTGTTGTTTTGGACAGTGACATCCACCTTTGGGATGATAATACATATAAGTTATGAAAAAAATATATAAGTATGCAAGTTTTATAATTTATTAAGTTTTATATTTACTCGTCACATCATAAAAAAACGAATGCGGAAACTTGCAACCTCTCCTGCAGCTCGCGTGTATCTACGAAATACTACGCCGTAGCTTGTAAGCTCGCTCGCTTATACTACAATAATTAATTGATTTTGTCAGTTTTTTTCATTTAAATAAAATATTTTTAATACATATTTTGGCATCGGTATCGTTTGTACAACCATTCCTGAGTCGCTCGTCACTGACAAAAACAACACACTGTATATATTATTATACCTGGCTTCATTAATATAGTACAGTGTCAGAGCATCCAGAGCTCCTACTGGTTATATTCCCACTGTGGTGGAAACCAACTTTCCCCACAACTTTGCTATTGTCGAGATTTGAGAAACTTCGATCTTTGGTTGAATTCATAAATATTAAATGTTATAACCGGGAATTGGGGTAGTAACGGAAAGAGCTGGTTTTTGCATTTGTGTTAAGACAGGCAGGTAGAAATTGATTAAATTTATATTTCTCGTAAATTATAAAAGATCTCAGCTCGTTTTGTAAATAGTTATTACATTTCTAGGTTTTTCTGATGGATGAACAGTTACTTACTCACTCGTTAGATTTGATTCTGTGTTCACAATGTAAAACCTGCAATAGCAGGTAAAAGCCAACTCAAAGCCTGCAATCTACCTGATAGAAATGTGCTTTATTTATTTATTTATTATTTATTTAAAAACTTCATGCACACAACATAAAATTGCAGGTACATATGGCGGACTTAATGCCAAAAGCATTCTCTACCAGTCAACCATAGGTCAGGACAGAGAAAAATATATATACAGGCGGTGCAAGTAAATTTTTAATGCAAAAATGTGAAAATATGGAATTTTATAAATACCTTAACTTTGTAAAGTGCAATAAAGCGTTATATAATCTGATATTGACAGTCGAAAGATTTGAAATAAATCATCTTGAAATACAGGGTGTTGTTTTGGTCAGCGGTGAGTCACTCAAGGATGGTTGTAATAACGATAAAAAAGCAACAAATATTTTTTTTAAATGAAAAATAAACACAAGACCAAAGTCATTTCTTAATTGCGGCACTGGTAAGCGAGTCAAAACTTCCAACACCAGGTCGCCTCGTCGTAGCTTCAGCGTAGTACTTCGTAGATTCGTGAGAGCGTGCGAATTTCCCCATTTGTTTTGATTTTTTTGAATGTTGTAAATTGGTTTCCTTTTATCAAACTTTCATATGATTATTATTATTATTTTGTATTCAAAATGAAGCTTATTAGCTTCACCCATATTATGATCCTTGAGTTGGATGTCACTGACCAAAACAGCACCCTGTATATATGCCCGCGACAAAGTTACGTTCTTTTTGAGGCTGAGATAAAAATACACTTTTTCTAAAACCTTTCTACCTTTCTTACAAATCGGAATGATATAAAGTGGAAACGTCTAGCAAACTTTTACCCTACCCTTTTTAGTTTCACTTTTTTCACTTAAACAATAGTTTACGGTTAGTTTTTGTACTTTTCGATAAAAAGTTAGGAGATAACGAAATAATAAAGTAGGATCGCACTGAATTGATAAGTCGATCTCTCGTTTTAAATACTTACGTAGTGTTTTCCTAAAGAAAAGGGGCGGTCTGAAGAAAATAAAACGTACTTTTGCTTCAGTGTGAATATTTCATAGTAGACACATCACAAATACACACACACTCACATAACAAATACATCACGTACACTAATCTAGCTTTAAGGATTTTGTAACATTGTGGGCGATCTGCGGTCTGGTTCATAGGAAATTGCCCGCATGCAGTCAGTGTGACAAAGTCTTTGCCTAATCTTTTAGCAGATCCAAATACAACCATCAATCGACACTCATGTCATGCTATTTGTCTAAGACAATTCTGATTAAAGTTTTTTTTTATTATTGGAGGACCAACCGACAATGGATTGGGTAATGTGTCTGAAAACTCGGAATCTGACTGATTTAATATTGGACACCAATCACATACATTGCTCTGATCCCAAAGTAAGTAGCTAATGCACTTGTGTTATGGAAATCAGACACAACGGTGGTACCACAACACCCAGACTCGAGGCAATATAGAAAATTTTGATTTCTACATTGACCCGACCGGGAATCGAACCCGGTACTTCGGAGCGTTGACGCCTTGAAACCAGCGTGCTTAGCCACTATACCACGGTGGATGTCGATTTAATATCAATGTCGGTCGCTGTGGATGACTGCGGGGGAGGCCTATGTCCAGCAGTGGACGTCCTTTGACTGTAAATGATGATGATGATGATATATGAACGAGAAAGAATACTTTTGTTCTCAAAACGCTTTGTTTCTATATAGAGGTACATAATAGCTCCTGTTAGGCCGCAAACTGGACGGCCGCGGGTGCGGGCGCGGGCGCGACTGCGGCGCGGGCGGCAAGGCTATTGCCCGCCGCCCGCGCCGTGGTCCTCCAGAACGGTTAGTACACACTTAAGCATAAATATCAAATCGCGCGAGCTCCGCGGTCGCACTTACGCCCGTCCAGTTTGCGGCCTTACAGGCCCAGTCCATCAATCATTCGGATATTTCTTTCCCCGCCCAAGGCAGGTGTCGTCACCTGTCAGGTCTGTTCTAGACAGTTTCGCTGTTTGAGCCTCTAAAGGTTGATGACAAGGTGATGTCGAGACATTGTATTTTTTACGTGTCCGTAGTTCACCTAAATAGGAGCTTTTGTAGAGGTATATTTTTGAATGAAATATAGTGACGACAATGTTACTCAGATTTAAAACACTCAGGCATGTTGGTACCGAACGATTACTAAATCAGGTTTATGTTTCCTTAGTTCAATCTGGGGGCACGGCAGTGCCCCCACCAAGTCGAGCGTCACGGCCGTACCATCCTTTTCTCGAAGCAATTCAGGCCATTTTCGACCCCCTGTAACTTCGTTGTGGATAAAACTAGAAGACTGAAATTTTCAGTAACGGTTCGGCATTGTAAAGACACGGTATGTTTCAAATTTCATTCAATTTGAACCAGTATTTTAAGAATTATAACGGGTCAAATTTCTTAATTTTGTCACTCACTGACTCACCGATCATCAAAATGCTAAGGCACTTCTAGCAGACCTAGAAGCTTCAAATTTGGAATATAAGTAGTATTTGGTATATGAATCAAGGAAAAACTAAAAAATTTAGAAAAGACCGCAAAGAAAATTAATCCCATACAGCCAAGTCTTCAGTAATATTTTCAATATTGGCTTTATTCGTAACGATGTTTTACGGCAGTTATTATTATTGCGTGCAAAGCCGCGGGTTTAAGCTAGTCCCATATAAATATAGGCGCATGGTAGTGCCCCTGCCAAATCGAGCAAAAAAATGGTATTCCCGTCATGAAAACACGTGTAAATTAAATTATTTAATGCAAAAAAACGTACCTACGTGCGTATTCGTACTTATTACGAGTGCGTAAGGTTGTAAATTAATTATTATACCACGCGCTGCGATGCAGCGAGTGAGCGCGGGCCGTTACTACGCGCTGCGCGGTGCTAGCGCAAGGGCGCAAGGCGGGGACAGTGGCGGGGCGCGCGGAAAGGAAAATGTCGCCGAGCAAGCAGCAACCGCGCTCATACGCGCGAGCGACCCAATTCTGTTCGGATGTGCCCAGAATTCTTACCTATAAGTTTGCGATTTTCATTGATAATTTCGATTGCTATATTAGTTTGACGACTAAAGGCTACTCTCATTGGTTTACTGATATTATTTGCTTACAATTTGGACGTTGTTCGGGAAGGTACCGAAAAGAAAAAAAGTAGAACTGTCTAAGAAATACAAAAAGAAATGAGATCCCATCAAAAACAATACTTGTCAAAAAAACCAAGTCTCGCAACTCAGTTGTTCTGCGGTAAAAAGTTGTGAGATCCATGTAATACCAAGTCGGTTATTAATTTATTCAGTCTCTACTTAAGCGACTTTCTGTCTTAATACGTCCAGTCTCTAAGACCACGATTGTGGTCCATAACAATTGAAAATCCATTGTGTCTGGGACCTCCGTACTCGAAGCATTAAGTTGTTACGTAATAATTAACAGCATCTTATAGTGACGCATATCAATATTTAAATTCTTTAATGTTTTATATAAATATATTGAGACTTGGCCATCGCCTGAAAACACGTGTAAATTCAATCGCCTGAAAACACATGTAAATTCAATTATTTAGTGCGATGGCCAAGTCTCAATATATTTATATAAAACATTAAAGAATTTAAATATTGATATGCGTCACTATAAGATGCTGTTAATTATTACGTAACAACTTAATGCTTCGAGCACGGAGATTCCAGACACAATGGATTTTCAATTGTTATGGACCACAATCGTGGTCTTAGAGACTGGACGTATTAAGACAGAAAGTCGCTTAAGTAGAGACTGAATAAATTAATAACCGACTTGGTATTACATGGATCTCACAACTTTTTACCGCAGAACAACTGAGTTGCGAAACTTGGTTTTTTTGACAAGTATTGTTTTTGATGGGATCTATTATTACTTACTGCATAACAGTGTGAGGCGGGGCACTAAAAACAAAATTATTAGATGTTGAACGAGCTCAGAGAGGTTTACTCAAAGTTATGTATTTTAAGAGGCAAACATTTTCATCTGACTTGCTCTATTGTGACTTAGCAGATTTACTTACTATTAGAAAACTATATGTCTTACTTGTTGTGCTTAGGAGGCATAAGACCTTGGTTGACAATTAAAATATCATTCAAAAACGAAGAAAGCACAAGATATTTGAACCTCAATGCTCTCGCACAGGTTTTTCCCAATACCAATATCTTCTCATGTGTACAACCTTGTAAATAAAAACCTAGGGATATACCCTCTGACTTATCGGGAGTGCAAAATTACAGTGACAATTTGGCTAAAATCATTAAACAACAAAGAAACTGAAAGCCTACTTAAATATGATACATACCACAATACCACAATACACACACAGACACACACACACACGTTTTGTTAGTTAAAAGTACTAGGTACGTAACTTACTTTTACATACGAATGCACCTTTAGTTAAGGAAGAGTGACTCTTTCTGCCATAGGTGCCATAGCACTTATAAGGAAGAGTCCACCTTTGCAGCTATATTTAAAATTATAGTTAAAGAAATTGTTATAAGTAAATTACTTAGTTTAATTTCTGTTTAATTGAAAGTATTGAATATATGTGGATTAAAATGTTAAAGAAGTAAAATATTTTTCATTTTGAGATTAAAAACTGGATTGTAAATCATTATCTATCTTTTGCACCGAAGAAATAGTCACTATTGAGTGCAGTTTTACTGATAAGAAATATTTACATATTTGGCAAATGTAGTTATTCATTTTTACTTCTTTATTGTTCGGTCTGCTCTTAGTACAAGTTCATTTTGAATTTAGATTTTTCGTGTCAAAGCTTAATTGTCAATACCCTTTTCATGTCAGCATATAATTATAGTCTGCAAACAAATATTATTATGCAAAACGGAACGCTGCATGTTATCAGAACGTAATCAATCGCGTATTTGCAGAGCGCAGGTGGAAATTGCGAGTTAGCACAAACTGTTGTTTACTTAACCAGCTAGTTCCGATATTTGCGCAGCTCTTACGCCGCCGTTATAAGTTCAATAGTAAACAGTGAGAACATTAACTTCAAGTCCCATTTGCTTTAAACTCTACATTCGATGTAGTTAACAGAGAACAGTATAATTTTATGTGTGTGTATAATTTACTAGGATTGAAACGTGGCGTTAATATTAGTTTGTCTTATCGACATCAAGACGTGCGATAAAACGTTACAATTTCCTCAGTTGTTTCATTTTACGCTGCTAAAGTTGCATTTGTAAAACAAGCTACTTGCACGTAGAAATAATTAGGTAAATTAGTAGCAGAGAAACTATTCACGTATGAAATAGTTATACTTTCATGAACGAAGGTTTCTGACCAAAAGATGTCGTGTTCCGGCGGGTCCGCGGAATCCTACACGACAGAACACGCCACTGAAATTGCGTGTGTTGTTTTTACAAAAAAAAAAAACATATATTATTTTGTATTTATGTTAGTCTTTAAGGTATTTATTGTATTGGTCTGTATCATCATCATCATCATCATTATTATCAGCCAAAGGACGTCCACTGCTGAACATAGGCCTCCCCCACGGCTTTTCACAGCGACCGATCACTAGCGGTCTGCATCTAGTTTGATCCTGCGATCATTTTAAGGTCGTCTGTCCATCTTGTTGGTGGACGTCCCACGCTACGTCTCTGGTCGAAGGGTCTCCAATCTAGAACTTTCCTGCCCCAACGGCCATCAGTTCTTCGCGCTTTGGTCTGTATTGCATTTTGTAATCCTCTGTCTATTTGAATAAAAAAAATATATAAACCCTTACATCGATACTCGTATCACCGAGATGGTGTATCTTTGGTAAATAGCGCCTCGATATTTTTTGTATTTTAATTCCTAAGCTGACTGTGTGTTCAACTCAAGCTGTAAACACAATTAAGAAGGCTAGTACCCGGGCAAGTGAACTTTGATCCCTTACTAAAGGGCCGGTTAAAAGTGGAGTTGTTTACGAGATCGCCAATTAGGAAGGGCCGGTCGAGACGTCCAGTAATCCGGTTACATGACGAATGATTACGCGCTGTGCTACTCAAGGGATGGGCTTGGTATATTAAAATACTAAGGGAATCGGTATAATCCTTCTATAAAAGAAAAAATACTTTTACAAAATACGATACAAATATCGGATCACGTGCGCGCCAAGTCTGCGCTGACTAAATGCACTTTTACGTGTTTGGCAAGTTGCGTCAGCCAGACTTAGAAAGAGAGAAGACCTTTCAAATACAACATTTATATCGATAAAAGTTTAGGTTAACAATGAAATATTTATTCGTGGCATTTGATCTTTAATATTCCTACGGCGACTAAGCGGTTAAAATCCTGTCCGATCCGAAAGGGTCATAAACTCGCTATTATAACAACTAGAACAAGTATCAAAATTAAGTTGATCGTGAGAACATTTTCTAATTGCGTTTTAAAATCAACAAGTTTAGCACCTACGTTACCTAAAAACGGGGAAGTTTTCAAAATGCGTTAACACTCCCATCGCATTACCTGTGAGTGCCGGCACAACTCCGAGCAGGCCCAATGCTACCCTTCTATGGGTTGCCATGCAAGCTTTTTATATGTAGTATTTATTTTTCATGGGCATTTTTTTCTGATAATTTATGAAACCTAATCTCGTTATTTGTTATCCCCTTAATGGGTTGGACAGGGTTTTCTTACATATTGTATAAAGGAAGCACACAACCTTTTTGTAGAGCTCGATCCGCGCCTGGATATGTGCAAGTGACGGCTTAGTGGATAATTAGTACTTATCTATTTCGCGAATGAACTACATTCGTGATTGTGCTATAACTAGCTTTTATGCAGGGTGTTGTTTTGGTCAGTGACATCCAAATCAGGGATGATATAATTATTATGAGTTATGCTTAGTTTAAAAAAGTTTTTCTTTCAATTATAATTATGTTAGTTTTATATATAGATACCTAAGAAAACCTCGTCACAAGATTTAAACAAAAAAAAAGAATGGGAAAACTCGCAAGCACGCGCGTAACTCGTGCGTGCTCTGTTGTTGGTAGTGACTCGCTCGCTGGTATCTCAATAATAATTTGATTTTGTGGGCTTTTTCCAATAATTATTTTAAAATATTTTTGGCATAAGTATCGTTTGTACAACCACCCCTGAGTCGATCGTCGCTGACCAAAATAATATAGTATAGCCATGAGCATTTTACAAGCAAAAAAAGTATCTCATTAATGTATTTCTGAACATTTTGGAACACGAGTACATAATTATGCCCAAATTTGTTGCGTATCGTGTCATTATTTGAAATAGGCAGTGAATTTAAGCCTCGGTAATTGGCTGCCGTGTTCAGATGTAGCACTAAACACAATTTGGGTGAACTCCGATAGCATTTGTCGGTTAACCTCAGCCTGTATAATACTGAACAAATAAAACTCATTTACGATAACATAGCTTTTGGAAATTATTTAATGTTTTGAATTGGTAGTATCTGTGAAAAGGTGACTAATATTTAAAAAAAAAAACATATATTTTTAGGTACACATAACATGTTACAGATACAAAATAAGTAAAGTAGAGGTAAAAACAATAAATGTAGGCTATAAAACTATCATACATCTTTAGTCATAATATAAGTCTTAATATTAAGGTTCAGGAACAAGTGTTGAATTTCATTTGATAAACTTGAATAAATTTGTCTGACTTGGGTTAGAGTGTTTTTAACCGACTCCTAAAAAGGAGGTTCTCAGTTCGACCTTTATCTCGCGTTCGGCTGGACCGATTTTGACGGTTTTCACTTAAATATTTATTACACTGAGATGGAGGTTTATTTTAGTTCAATCACGTACATTGTAACTTAAACAATACCTAAAAACGACGAAAAAAAATATTTACATAAAAATTGAACCGCCTTCATAGAAAAACACTAAAACAACGGTATAGGAGAAACAAACTCATTTCAAGTCTGTGCATGATGCAAACCTTAACAGACAGCAGCAGTCTACGAACGCACATCATGCAGCAACTTCAAATGAGTTTGTTTCTCCTATTTGCGTTATTTTAGTCTTATTAGACTAATTGCCGATCTTGTTTTCACTTCATTAATATTAATTACCGATTCCAAATTATTACTCAACATCACTACTCCATAAGACCAAGAAACTCGTGCGCCAGTAGATTGCGGTTCCATCCGTCATAATTAGCGGGAGCAAACATGGCGCTGACAACTATTCCGGACCATCAAACATAAACACATGATTGACTAATTGCCGGCGAGGGTGATCGACGATATTTACTTCGGTTTCTGAATGGATAGATAAGTGGATAAGATAAGATAGGGTAGTTCGGCAAATTAGTAACTGAGTTAGTGAAGGATAATAACTTAATCGTAAATACTCAATACCATAAAGATTTTATTCTTTTCGAAAGGGAAGGCCAAATAAAAGCTGTCAGACGATACCTATTTAGGATGACAGTTACTAACTTAGGTAAGTAACAGCAAGTAGGTAGGTTTAGGTGATTAATACCATACCATTTTTCTAGGTTAAAAATATAGAATAATCAATCTGCGGACTTTAAATTTGAAATGCATTGGTAATGATAAATCCTGTTAAAAAAATCTTGTTGGGGTCATTTCGCTGTGATGAACGACACTCAATCACCGATTAAAACACCATGTTTCAGAAGCACTACTTCTCCAAAATATACATAATTTCAATAAAAAATTAAATAAAAACACGTATTTTATTATCATATGGCGTTAACTGCTTTACAGCTGCTAGAAATGGTTCTGCTACATCGCATTTCGCATCTCTTTTTATCATACAGTTTTCTGCAACTGACATCTCGCTCTTCTTTTTATATTCCAAAAGGGATAATTTTATGGTAAAAACAGTGTGTGTAAACACCAAGTAGGTACTAAAACTAAATACTCAGACGTCATACTACGTGGCAGAAATTGCTTACACAAAATTAGTGCAATGCAAAAAAAAATGGCCCCATAACCACGTGATTAAAAATTGCCTTTCCGTTGCTACAAAAAAAAATAGAAGAGGAAGACCCCATATCACACCTGGATGAAAAATATCCAGAGAGACATGAGAGTATTAGGGTTCCATTCAAGAGCAAGACGCTTAAGACAGAAATAAATGATATCGCGAGATTGGGAAACCCGACCCCCTAGCAACGAGATAAGGCGAAGCAGAAGAAAACGAACGGTGCGAACAATTTATTTTGAAAGTTTCCTATATCATCATCATCATTTTCAGCCAAAGGATATCCAATGCTTTAGCATTTATGTTTACATAGGCCTCCTCCACGCTTATACAACAGCAAATAACAACCTTTAAAATTTTTAAGAATTTTTAAAATTCGCCGCGAATGTATGAATGCGAGTGAAATACGTTCTCACCGCACGACGGCTGGTGGCTAATTTTGTTGCGGGGTCATATTATATTTTCTTAGTCAAAAGTTTGACAAGTTAGTTTTTTTGAAAATGAGACAACTATCCCGCGTGGATATCTATCACACCTTTACCCTAACTGTAAAAATGTGACTGATATTTAATATCTTCAGTTAGGTAAAAAGAGTCTCAAATATTTAAGGTTCAGTAAAAAGTGTTAAAAATAATAATAATACTATAATGGTTCCTATTTGACCACGGAGCAATACGACAGTTATTTTTTGTAACATACGATTGGTTGATAACGCTAGTTAAGTCATATTTAAAAAAAAACTGCAGATAAAGCTCTGGTGACAACATACTCCCAGTTTATAAGACAGACGCATATCACTTTCATCTGACTTTACATTCAGATCTATTCAAGCTAAAGAGATCTAAATAAAATCTCTGAGAATGCACTCTAAATCGCCCTGGGACGTTTGTAGAGCTGTTTCAGAGATATAGAAGACATTTACTAAAGTGTAATGTTATTGCAATTTGCCGCGGCGTCATTGGTGCGGTATAAAGTGCAACAGCTCTCATTGTGACGCCGTTTGTTGAGCTGTCGTTGTAAAGGCGAATACACACTTGGGTAGTTTTGTTTTACTTTATTTTTAATATTTATTTACGTAAATACGATCTCTCACCATTAACGAACCGTATCAGTATCTAACGGTATATAATATATACTATATATAGAGATATATATAGAGTGTAGGAAAGAGAGTGCCTTAGTGTATTGCGCACACACTTAAGCACTCATTTTTTTTATTTTTGGGCAAATTTTGCACTTATACACGTCCCAATATTGACCCTACCACAACTTCCGGACAATTTGGGCTACAAACAATGTCCCTCCGCGCCGATGGCAACTATCTATTGAGATTGATCTCTGTGGTCAGATACGTGTTTGCAGATACAGTTAGGAACGTACTGTGCAAAATACTTTCAAAAAACTCCTTTTATTCTATAGAGGAGTTTACGAATTTTTTTTCTGATGGACACATTAAACGCCTATTTCCAAATGATTTTTTATATTAGTATCATAGCAGTACTATCCCTTATCGGAATAATAATTTTACGATTAGTATAGACTGACATGTATTATTTATGCTTATGTATTATCTGTGTCATTTTTTTTTGTATAATGCACGTTAAAATTGTATTTATATTGAAGCTAATTGTTCATGCATTTTGATCTCATAATTAATTATTGTAATAACCTTTTTGATAGTTATAAATGAAATTGTTAATTTAATACGACGACAGCAAATGTTTGTCTACCGAAACGTCGAAAAAACACGCTGAACCCATTTTTTTTTCTAACAATCTGTATCGTGTTTCCGTGCAAATAAATTTCATTCATTCATTCATTCATTCATTCATTCATTCATTCATTCATTCATTCATTCATACGAATAAGAATACGTTCTGGTTTGTTACGCTTACAATCAGAATCATAACGCATATGGGTCGGCTTGAAAATTGCATGATATTTTAAATGAATGATACAAACAAATAGTATACACAAATAACTAAACCACAAGTCAACTAACGGGTAATAATGATTTTTATTACACTTCATTGTGTAATTACGGTTACGGTGTATTTTGTAATTTGAAATTCGCAACTGATCTAAATTAAATCAGAATACAATCCCATTTTTTTAAAGGCTTTGTAAATATATTTTTAAATATTTAAATCGGTTCAGTAATTTCTGACATTACAACAACAACAACATCACATACATTGCTCCGATCCCAAGCTAAGTAGCTATAGCATTTGTGTTATGGAAAATTGGGAACAACGGTGGTACCACAACACCCAGACCCGAGACAATATAGAAAAGATCGTTTTCTACATTGACCCGACCGGGAATCGAACCCGGAACCTCACGAGATGGCGACGCTTAAAACCAGCATGCTAGCCACTCGACCACGGAGGTCTTTTGTAAACTAGCATTATCGCTCATCCAATACTTTAAACTCCAATCGCGTACACTCATTTTTGTATTCGTGAGTGTATACGCGACTTTACAGCGGCTTCAGCATGAATACAAAACGCTCGCATTACGGGTGTCGACCACATCTGATTGTCTACGGACTTCTCATATTCGAGCTGACTGGATGAGTTCTTTGCCCTTGAAATGGTACTATATTCTGCTTTTGATCGTACCTCGATGACAGCTTAAGAACAGCGGGTAGATTATTGTAAGGATTGTCTGATCTGTTGCTAATTAGGCAAAAAGACAAGTTATTAAACGCATTTGTATTTTTTAAGAGAAATAAATTATTTTGGAGTCGGTGCATGATGTCAAACTTACGTATACCTACCAATAGTCTACAGTCTACACACATTTTATTATCATGTTTTTCAATTGTTCACTTTTTATTTGACCACCATATCTCAAAAAAATCTAAATTGATTTTTATGAAACTTACACTGTAGTGTACAGTTGAAATATATCTAATTAAACTAAAAAAGTATCATCTTGCTGTGTCTTCTCGTTTTTAAAAATCACTAACGAAATTAAGCACACCTTTTTGGAAGCCTTACTAGATGAATATACTCAAATATTATAAAATTCCAAAGATATCACATACATACACATTTTTTTTAAGTAGTCAATAACTTTTAATTATTTACACTTATGAAGTATAAGTGCAAATAATTAAAGTTTTTGACTTCCTACCTACCTACGGATATAGATGAATTTTGAGCATTAGTAAACATAGGTATCTATCGTTCTTGTTTTCTAGAACTTTTTAAAGTCATAAGTAGTCTTTAACCATAGTAATCTGGATACTTTCCCTTGCACTTCCAACCAACAAGCCAACTACTATCTCCAGTACATACCAATTCCTTCATGTTTTATAGCCTTGCAGAATGAAACCAATCAACTGTTGCACAATCAAAGACCATCTATCTCCCAAATAGTTATTACTAAAAACACTGGGGTCTGCAATCGCAACGCGTAAGTAACGGCCGGTTGGTATTGCCGCATCCGTCACGCCCTCAATTAAGGGCCTGCTGGGTAAGGCTGCTTGTCTACCAGGAATGGGCGAGGATGTATAGCGCGGTACTAAAATAGTGTGAACTATTCCTCCAAGGATCAAGGTAAGCAAGCTGGGGTAAAATAGTAAGATCCAGCGGTCACAGTCTGAATCGATATTCTTTTAGCTCAATCGATCTTTGTGGGTTTGTGTGTGTTTTTTATGAAATATGGAATGGGTTCGTTTGACGATGGTCACCCGGAAGAAGCCTGTTCACTCTGAGTTTGAAATTTCGCTGTGATAAGTTTGTGAAAACTCAATTATTCTGATTAACTGTTTATCAAACAACATCTATATTATACGGAAAAACAGAAGGATGGTTTATTTTTATAAAAATGATTCTCAATAATTTTTAAAACACGAAAACACTAATTTTATTTCAGCATTTAGTAAAAGCCATTTAGTGTTCAAAATTTGTTGGAACTTCCACACTTAGATATCCGATCAACCGAACCAGCGCAACGGATCAACAGCTTAGAAGATGGAAATTCGTTGAACTAACGGAACCCTTATATAGGGTCTAACAAAACTAGTGATCGATAGCCAACGGGGGGTATCTTTAAATCACAATGATCACTCTCATCAAATTTGGTCAAAAAATACAGGCTAGTTTCTGAGATAATTAACAAAACATCAGCGTGTTTTAGAAGTGATAAAAGACACCTTTTACGGCTGTTTTTGCACTACTACACTGACAAATACGCACACCAAGAAAAATAACTGACTACGCAAGCACAGAGATCAACATTCTGTCAGTGACCATCGAGTATTACCAGCAACATAAAGAAAATTGCAAGAATTATACGAAAAACTTATTATGTAGGTAAACAATTGAAATTCGGCGATTACCTTTGATAATAAAAGATACCTAAGTACTTTACTGACGTTGTAAATGTGCAGTATTATTATGATATAAAAACAAAACATAAATTGAGTTTTAATTGTACATATAACAGTGCAATAAAGTTTAAATAAATAAATAATTTTGTGGGTTACCTCTGAATCCATAAATTGTTGACATTCTGTCAGTTATTGTTTTAGTAAGATTATTATCGTTTGAATTTCAAAATGTATTTCGTAAATTACATTTCGTCAAGTCAAGCATTACATAAATGAAACAAGGTAGGTAGGTGTACTCCTACTTCGTAGCTTTATTATTCCCATACAAAAAAAAGACATTTGAGAGGGGCTCCCAGACATGGAACTAGAACAAAGTAAGAATTTTTTGCTCAATTCTATGCAGAAATGGTGTCTATGGATAGGTCTCTTAAAATGACATCGAGGTTCTAAAAATCCTTTTTTCTGAAAGTTAAGTTACGTTTATAAGATAGACGCTTTCAAAGTTGTGAAATGTGTGTGTCCCCCTCCCCCTCTAAGTTTTAACTAAGCTAGTAAACATTTTGAAAAAAAAAATGAACAAGATCAACCGCAAATATAACTTTGTCCTTCATACAAATACATACTATGAAAAACGATCATCAAAATTTTGATTTTCTCCGACTCAGACTTAGCCGATTTTATTTTTTGCTGTCAGTTTAAACTAGCACATCGCTCGCTTAGCTTAGCTTATAAACGTTAGAAAAGCGTCCTAACTTTGCCCAATCAGGGCGATCGCGATGGATGTCCCGGCGCCGCGCTGAGTTGTGGGCCCTACCTTAAGTGGTTTTTAGCTGATTGTGCCTTTTAGTTTCTGCAAATGGATCCGCTTTGACCCTAGCGGGAAAGAGAAGGGATGAGCGAGCTACTTCTCGACATTATTATTTATATCTGTATTAACTAATACTTTATTGATCAAATTCAAGTATTGGGATCTTGTCGGTTGAGTTTTTTCCATAAATACTCCAAATAAGGGAAGATAGTGAAGTTGTTTTTCTCTTGCCTTCCGCACTGCAGTTTACGAACCGGGAGTTTTTGGCCATTTAATGGCAGTTAAAATCATTTCTATAACTATCCTAATACTAGTGGTCCTCTGCAGCGTCACCCGCGTCAATTTCACGTTATTTTAGTCATATCGTAATGTTCAATCCTTAAATCCTCTTCTTCTATTTCTTCCTAGCAACTGTCTCGTCTGGTGACGGGGTCTGCTTTCCGACTAATCTTCCTCCGATTTGACCTATCCTGGACCACTGAATTCTTATTATAACAAGCTTATTCAACATACTCGTAGCTAATCACCATATCTGTGAGCCCGCTATCTAGTAGCCCACAATCAGGTATCCCTAACCACATATTAAATAATAGTAATAGTCTCCCTAGCCGATTTCGACTACGGTGGCCAGTCGCAACGACTAACCGACTGCACGGGACATATTATAGTGCACAAGTGTGCGCGCAAACACTGGTGCACTCTCTATTCCTTTCACTCTCTTAGCCCGATGGGACAGCAATCTGACAAGACTGGAGAGAGATCAGGCGCAGGACTACGTTCACGGAGGTGAAACACCGCCAACTTCCAAACTCCTGGCTACTCTAACAATTTCTAAACAGAAAAACCCAGGTACTTATATAATTTCGTCCGACCCGGGGATCAAACCCGGGACCTCTGACGCAACCGTCATTTTAAAACTGTACTACTTACTTAACTAACGAATGAATATGACTAAATAATAAAGATTTCTACTGATGGAAGAACTTTCAACATACGTTGATTATAATATCCTTAATTAATTCCTGCCAAAGCTATTGACGTTATCTCTATATAATCTATATGAAAGTTTTTTCGGCGGTAGGTGCAAAAAACGTTTGCATCATTCTCTAAATGTAAAGTGTATTTAAAATTAGAAAACAGTCTAAAATTTACCTTTTATTCATTGAAACAGTGTTGTCACAGTTCGATTTGCACACACAAACGTTTGCAACAATTTATATGGTGTAATATTAGTCACCACTGCACTTGACCCCGGCTCATAACCTTTCATCAACACTCAAATCACAATGACTACAATGTCAGATGTCCACCACATGCAATCATCACTGGAATCATCACTAAACAAGCGGATGAGTGATTTTGAAGCTCAACTTAAGGCTGCCAGCACGGAGCCCGCTTCCATTGGTCGTCTCACTGAAGAGTTCCAGGCTTTTAGGGCAAATGTCAGTGGAATCCTGCAACTCCTACGACAGCAGATAAATAACCTCCAAAGAGTCACTGATACTTTGGAAATGAGACACCGGCGCAAGGCTCTGTTATTTGGTGGTGTATCTGAGACTGCAAATGAGGACCTATCAGCGATGGTATGTGGCATTCTTAAGGACCGCTTCAGTATAGCAAATGTGTCTCCAACTAACTTCAAAGCTTGTCATCGGCTTGGATCCAGTAAAGAAGGCCGGCCTCGTCCTATTCTAGTCCGCTTTAGTGACCACTCACTAAAGTCTGCAGTATGGAAAAAAAAGTCTGTTCTTAAAGGTGGTCCCATTGTCGTCTCAGAGTTCCTAACGCGCAGAAGACAGGCCTTATTTATGGAGGCGCGCAAGCGGCTGGGCATCACTAGCTGCTGGTCTCTTGATGGGAACATCTATGTCAAGACGCCAGACGGCATCCGTCACCACATCCACAGTGAGGAAGACCTCAACAAAGTAACATGTGTTGTCGCCGCACCCCAGCAGAACAGCCCAGCTGGGCTTTCCGTGCCGGGTTCTTCAGGGACATCATCTCAACCACAGAGATCTAAACGCGCGGTAACCGTGAAAAAACATAAGTAGTTCTTCAATTGTACGTAACCCTCATTACTCACTATTGTTAAACTTTAGTTCCACCCTCAATTTTGCTCTACACTACATTTTGTTAGTTGGTAATGTTTATTTTTTATTCACCGCCAGTTCTGTCAACCAATAACTGCCAACGTTGTGTCAAAGTCACAAATAAAATGACGTTTCTCAGTCCGTTCGGAAACCTTTGCGTTCCGTTTTAAGTTTTATTATCTTATTTGTGTAAAAATTACTTTGATGTTAGGACAATAATTTCTTACATTTTTATTTTTTATTCTTATTAATTAACTATTTTACTAAGCTCTGTAAGCCGGCCGGTCAGTGCAGAAATGATCTTGGCACTGTTTGAGCACCCATAGTGCATAGTTAAATTAAGTAAAATCATACTTATATTATTTCTTCAAATAATTATATACTTTATAAATATTTATAGTAGGTTATTATATATATGGACGACGATGATTCTTTTTATTCTGCGCAGGATGTTTCCGAGTGTGATATAAGCAATGACGACTCATTTCATAATTTACTCACTCTTAATGATGTTTTGAAACAAACCTTTGACAAATCTAAAAGATTTTTTAATATCTGTCACATTAACGCACAAAGTATTCCCTGTCATTACTCGGAGCTGCTTGAGTCCTTTTCGCTTGATGCCTTAGACGCTCTCCTCATCTGCGAGAGTTTACTAAAGCCGGAACTTGATTCAGCTATGTTCGTACTTCCTGGGTACATATTGATCCGTAATGACCGCACGGGCAAGGGTGGCGGTGGCGTCGCTATATATTTACGTTCCCACATTCCCTTTAAGGTTTTGGCTGCGTCTCCTGCTCCCTACCATGCTTCAGCCGAATATCTATTTATAGAGGTAATTATCAAAGGTGTTAAGGCGGTTGTAGGCGTTGTTTACTGCCCTCCGGGAGTCAGCTACATCGAGGATCTTGAGTTTGCCCTGGAATCAATCAGTTCTGAATACACTCATCAAATAATCATGGGTGATTTTAATTCAAACCTTCTTGGTGATTCACCAACGGCTGCTAAGCTGCTTTCCCTCATTGACTCGCAGAATCTCACAAATCTCCCCCTTAAAGCCACTCATCATAACATTGATGTTTCCGATACCTGGCTCGATCTTATTCTCACGTCTTCTCCAACCAATGTAATCACGCACGGGCAGCACCCCGCACCTGGTTTTTCACGCCATGACCTTCTTTACCTTTCCTATAAGCTCCACACCACTAAACTCAAACCCACTGTGGTGCACATGCGCAATTTTTCTCGAATTGATGTGGAAGCTATCAGAGCGGACGCGGCTGCCCTCGACTGGGGGTCAGTTCTCGAAAGTGTCTCGATTGACGACAAAGTTGCTCTGTTCAATGCCAACGTACTGTCGCTTTTTAATAGCCACGCGCCAGTTCGACCAGTCAAACTTAAGCGACCTCCAGCCCCTTGGATCACTAAAGGAGTGCGCATGGTTATGTCTAGTCGCGACCGTGCTTTTCGGACGTTCAAGCGTGACCGCTCTGATTTGAACTGGAATAAATTTAAAACTGCAAGGAATCGCTGCAATCGAATGGTGAGATCAGCCAAACGGAAATATATACACGAAAATATTTCTGAGTCGTCACCAGCAGATGTCTGGAAGTTCCTCAACACCCTGGGAATTGGTAAGGGTAAAATTGACTTTCCCCTTCCTACATCTATTACGCCCGATGATTTAAATACTCATTTCTCCTCTGCTTCTATTTTAGACACGGCAATCAGATCCAATACTATCTCCGAAATTTCTTGCAAGCCTCGCCTTGACCTCGATCCGTTTTCTTTTACCCTGGTATCAGTCGATTCCGTCAGGAAATCTATCCTTTCGATCAAATCTGGAGCTGTTGGACCCGACGATATCAGTAGGGCTATGATCATCATGATTTTGGATGTAGTTCTTCCTTACATTACCCACATAATTAATTACTCACTCGGATCTGGATCATACCCCACTGAATGGCGCAAAGCCTTTGTCATCCCTCTACCCAAACTTCCCAACCCTACTTCTTTAAATAATTTTAGACCAATTTCAATACTCCCTTTCCTCTCTAAAGTTCTCGAAGCTGTTGTCCATTCTCAAATTTCAAAATTTGTTTTTACTAATGATCTTTTGAGCCCATTCCAATCTGGCTTTCGCCCCGGCCATAGTACCAGCACCGCCTTACTTAAGGTAACTGAGGACATTCGGAAGGGCATGGAGCGTGGTGAAGTTACAGTGCTTGTCCTTATTGATTTCTCAAACGCTTTTAATTCTGTTGACCACGAAGTCCTACTCTCACTTTTAGCTTATCTTAATATATCTTCCGATGTTCTAAATTGGTTTGGCGCGTACCTACGGGGCCGGCAGCAAGCTGTTCGCGTGGATAAGACCACTTCCCGCTGGCGAGACCTTCTCACCGGAGTACCCCAGGGAGGCATTTTATCACCTTTACTTTTTTCTTTATTTATTGACTCTATAACACACGACATTGGCTCCACCTACCATTTGTATGCGGACGACCTGCAGCTTTACCAGCACTGCCGAGTTACCGATTTAAATCAGGCTGTTCAAAACCTTAATATTGATCTCCAGCATATACTGACCTGGTCTAATCGTTATGGTATTGCGGTAAATCCTTCCAAATGCCAAGCCATAATCATCGGCAGTAAGTGGCAAATGTCACTTATTAATATTGCCGATGTAGCGCCGGTCTGCTTCAACGGGGTTAATATCCAATACTGTACTTGTGTCAAAAACCTCGGTCTGTACATCGATCAAACGCTAAGCTGGAACGTCCACGTTTCTGAGGTGAGTCGAAAGGTTATGGGCACGCTGCGTTCGCTCTTCAGGTTTAAAAATTTCCTCCCTGTCAAAACAAAAACATCTTTAGTACAGTCTTTAGTTCTCCCCCTTATTGATTATGCTGATGTGTGCTATCCTGATTTAAATCAAGACCTTTTAAACAAGCTTGACCGCCTAATAAATTCTGGCATCCGCTTTATTTTCTGTTTGCGTAAATTTGATCACATCTCATCTTTTCGGTCACAACTTGTATGGCTACCCCTTCATGTTCGACGTAAAATCAGAGTCCTCTGCACGCTTTTCTCGGTATTAAATGACCTCAATTCTCCTAGCTACTTAAAATCCCAGTTCACCTTCCTCAGTGAGACGCACACGCGTCCACTGCGCTCTTCTCATAATCTTTCCCTCGCTACTCCTTCGCACCGCACAGGTTTTCTCTCAAACTCTTTTCTTGTCCAAGCCATTCGTCTTTGGAATGCCCTTCCGGCAAATATTCAACAAGCTCCCAGTAAGTTCACATTCAAGAGACTCGTCCGTGCACACTTCCTTCATATATCGGAATCATCTCCATAACATCTATCTGCAACGATCGTCATAATTATAGTATATATATATATGTATATATATAGTATATGTTGGTATATGTATGTATTATTAATGTATTTATTTTATTGCTTATGTTATGTATGTGTAATATTATGTAAGTATTAATTGTATTTATTTGGGACTTTTTTTTTTGTATATAATTAATTTCGTTTCTTTGTCGCACCGCCCACAATCATTTCTGCTTAGCCCAAAGGCATGACTGGTAGAGAACGCCATATGGCGTTAAGTCCACCTTTTGTACAAAATTTTATTATTGTGCAATAAAGTATAAATAAAAGTATAAATAAAATAATCTTATTCTTTGAAGATAGTTGAAAATATAAAGTTGCGCTGAGAAATAGAGAATTGTAAGGGTGCCCCTAGGGAACAATCTAATAGAAAATACTGCTATCGTTGAAAATAGATTGTATCATCTCATAACTATGGCCTTTAATAAAACTTGAAGATACCAAACTGCGCTTCTAAAGCTCCACTCTGCAGGACTTGCCTTATTTTCAGATATTAGCCATCTTTTTTAGTCGCCAGGGCATGCTAGTTTGTGTAACAGAGACGATGAGATTCGGGAATATGAATTTGATGGTACAGAGTACAAACCTCTGAGCAATGCACTCCGATAGCAACATTGCCAACGCGTTCACGTCTGGCGCTCAGCCGAACGACTGCGATGATGTACTAGCGAATGCGATTCCTTGCGAATTCTTTTGGCGCTGATTCGAGTTATTATTGGTAACGAACTTTTGGCAGAGTGAATAATAATAAATAAACTTGACGACCTCCGTGGTGTAGTAGCTAAGCTTGCTGGGTTTCAAGGCGTCGCCGCTTCGAGGTCCCGGGTTCGATTCCCGGTCGGGTCAAAGTAGAAATCATATTTGTTTTTTATTGTCTCGGGTCTGGGTGTTGTGGTACAACCGTTGTGTCTGATTTTCATAACACAAGTGCATTAGCTACTTTCTTTGATTGGTGTCCAATGAAAAAAAAAACTTATTCAGAATGAAGCGTAGGTAAGCAAGTTGAAAGTTTTAAACAACTTTTCTGCACAAGTGTTTTATTAGACAAGTTTGGGCCCTGCTTCAATTATTTAGTAGTGTTTGCGTACTTTAAAAAAACCAGATAACCATATTATATTTTCAAAACTTTTCATGCTTACCTATCCATTTGTAAATAAATTACCTGAGATAAATATACGTGGTAATTGCTTGAATTAAATCAAACTCAATGCAAGTGTGCCGCCCAGTAAATACCGGTATACATTCAACTGATTTTATTGAGCGTATCAACTGCTTATAAGCTCAACGCCATAAACCTTTTATTGGCAGATAATCGCGCAATCGCGTAATAGCTGCATTAATCAATCGAGTCGATCCAATGGTATTATCGGCCGCAAATAGCTGGATATATTATAATTTAGCCGTGAAGAGAGCCAGCTATTATCTCGGTGTTCCCCTAATTTATGTGACAATAAAAAAAAAACACTTTAGGCGCCTGTCGGCCGATGCCGGGCAATCATTTCAGCTCGTAGTTTTGCTGCGACATCTCTTTAGGGGCCGCTAATATAATTGCGCTGAATTTGGCTACCAAATTTAGCGGGTTGTTGTTTAAATGACGCCTTTTTCAGTGAAAAACGCTTCGATTCGCTGTTTACCTTCAAAATATTCTAGTATTTCAATGATGGCAGTAAATATTTTTTGTCACTTAGCCAAAGTGCTTTTGAGGGTTGTTGATAAGATAATCCCCTAGCTGATTTGACTACGGTGCCCAGTTACAACGACTAACCGACTGCGCGGGACATATTATAGTGCACAAGTATTTGCACGAACACAGGTGCACTCTCTATTCCTTTTACTCTCATATGAGACAGCCATCTGACACGACCGGAGAGAGATCAGGCGCAGGCAGGACCAACGGCTTTAGATACGGCTTTACGTGCTTTTCCGAGGAACGGGGGTGAAACACCGTCAACTTTTAAAGCTCCGGGCTACCTTGAGAATTTCTGAACAGAAAAACTCAGGTATATATTTTTAGGGATCGAACCCGGGACCTCTGGCGCAGCCGTCGCTTTAAAGTGTGACTCTCTTACCGCTGCGCCACCGGGACAGTTAATTGATATATTGTGTTTTTCTTCTGAGTTCAGAATCCGAATGTTATTTCTTGTATTTGCATAAAAAGACACCGTTTAATATCCGTTCCTTTAAAAATGCATTGGCATAACTCTCACACATTATGCAGACACACGGCCCGGTGCGGTGGATCATTTGCACCAACATGGAACACATTAAAACCCCATTATAGCAAAGTTTATGAATCCTGTAAAATGTGCGCTCAACTCAGAGCTCAGAGCATAAAATATTATCAGCCTGTTAAAATATTATCAACTAACCTTGCAAATATCGTTAAAAATAATCGAATGTGAGTTAGATTTAGGGGTATTAAAATCTCCTTTTTATAATTAATTACCTACTTCTAAACTAAGGTATACGCCATCGTACTACACGCGGGCTCAGTGTGGATTGGCGGAGAGTTGTTTGCGTGCCTCGGAAGGCACTTATGCAGTTGGTCCCGGATAACATCGGTTGACGACCCGTCTGGTGTAGTGGTCGAGAAATCGGCTACTACGCAGCGGGTGCGGGTTCGATCCCCGCACAATACAAACATTTGTGTGCATGAACATGTCTGTTTGTATTGGTCTGGGTGTTTTTCTATGTATATCATGTATGCATTTACAAACAAAAAGTATTTAAGTATTATATCCGTTGTCTGGCACCCATAACACAAGCTTTGAGTAGCTTACTTTGGGGCTAGATGGCGATGTGTGGGAATGTCCAAAGGATATTTATTATTTATTTATATTAGGCCCTAAGGGCGGCTCGATAAAATCTGATAGCAAGGTCACTTGCCTTGCAATCAAACTTCCGCAAAATTATTACAAAAAGCTTTGAATACAAATAGTGTACAATAAGAGCTTTTAAACGAGTTGGGGCCGATTGGTCTTTTTTGACTTATTTTTACCCTTTTTGTATGGACTCTACAAATAAAAATCTAATTAATGTAGGGATGACAAAACGCCCCATCTTTTTTATGGATGACGAAAAGTCAAAAATGACGAAACGCCCCTAACCCATTACTGTCAAAAAAGGCTCTTTGTGATCTATCGGGACCCTTTCACACATAAATTTACTAAACGGTATACTTATGTTGCCTTGTGCTACGTGCTTGTATTTAATTAAAGCCTATTTGTCCACTATTGATTTCGCTTTAGTGCGAACTGGAAGATAGATGACTTTAGCTCTAGTTTACGGTTTCACTAGGAGCTATCCTTTAGCAGCTCTCATAAGACAATGTCTAGTTTCAGGGGCTTTATTTTTGAACCATTCGCGTCAATATTACGAGCGATTTCCGTAAGAAAATAATAATAATATCAAATATTCTTTATTGAGCAAGTAAGGACACAGATAACTAAAATATATTGAAACACAAAAATCACAAGGATAATATTGGCCTTATTATAATATTGTTTTTTCTCCTACCCAACCATTGGGTAGAGGAAAACATATATATTAAAGTTAGAAATAAATTAAAAGTCAACGAGAATCACGCTAAATTTAGACATGAGTAGTTTTAACTGCTTTCGATTCGAAGATCGAACATTAATCAATGTAAATCACACGCCATACTCACGCAAGTGATTCAAAAATAGGGCCCTTGTACTCTATCTTCGGTAGTAATTACTTATTTACAGTTGTCTTGTTAAGTAATATACAACTACTGCCCTGGAAGGAAACGTTACTAATTGGAATCTTACAAATCGTCAATGGTCTTTACGACTGGACTGTTTACAGTTGCCTAGTAAAGTAAAACACAACTACCGCCTTGGGAGGAAACACTACTAACTGGAATCTCACAAATCGTCAATGGTCTTTTACGAATGTCTCAGACGGTTTATGGTGCATTGTTTGCTCATTGTGTCGCCTCGTGCATTGAGAGGGGTATGGTCCACCGCATGCTCGACACGAGAAGTTTGCGACCGATGGGGTCTCGTCGAACTCGCCACTTAGATGTCTCTAGCTAGATTCTTGTTAGCTATGGTATTAGATTAGAATGTTTTTACTGAATTAAAAAAGGAGGTAATCAATTCAATGTGTGTGTATGTGATTTTGTTGGAATTTGATAATATTTGAACACGTTGATCTCCAAGCACGTATCCAAAATTTTTTTAGTGTATGTATGTTTGTCCTCCGATTTCTCATTAATAGGTAAGTCAGAGTGAGATGATTATTTTCTTGTTCGATTTGGTATATTTCAACTTAGGGTACGCGTAAGTTCCATCAGAATCGGTCCAGTAGTTTTTGTGAAATTGGTAAATGACTAAAAAAGATTTTGAAAAATTAAACCGCCTGAAAAGAAAAAAAAACTTTAAAGCTTAACATAACGCATTAGCTATCTTCTTTTTTTTCCTAGCCTTAAAGGTCCCACTGCTGGGCAAAGGCCTTCCCCAAACTATTCCACGTGCCCCTGTCGGCGGTAATGGTATGCCAGTCTTCGCGATATTGGTCTAAATCGTATCGCCATCGCTTTCGGGGTCTGCCTACCGAAGCTATCTGAGAAACAAATTCATTTAGAGTCGGTGCATGATGTCAAGCTTACCTACACCAACAGTCTACATTCATCATGCTCCGACTCCAAATGAATGATGGCTAATGCTTTTGAAGGCGGTTTAATTAACACTCACTGTGTCTAATTTTATATGCTTGTCAGCAAGTTTCGAGATACTAGATCTCTAAATCTCTAAAATAAGTCTACATTACCGTACACACTTTTAGAGTGTGATCTATTAACAATTTGAGGTAGGGTCTGTATAGGAACATGTACAATCGCCAGCACATCAGGTTATACATTTTTGATGAAAACTGACCCTTAATATATCTATACTAATATTATAAAGCTGAAGAGTTTGTTTGTTTGTTTGTTTGTTTGTTTGTTTGAACGCGCTAATCTCAGAAACTACTGGCCCGATTTGAAAAATTATTTTTATGTTGGATAGTCCATTTATCGAGGAAGGCTTTAAGCTATATAACATAAAGATACGACTCACAGGACCACAGCAGCAATGAAATTTGTTGCGAAAACGGGAGAAAGATATTCCTTTTGAGAGCTTCCGCTGCGTACGCTGCGGAAACCGCAAAAGTTACACAAAAATCATGTATGACAAGATTGTTCAGCATTAAGAGTTCTATAATAAAGTCCACGACAGCATAAGTCTATCTTTTATGGTTGACTTACTACAACCTTTTTTATGTTAATAAATTTGTAAAAAAATAATGCATCATTTTTAGAGGTGTATTATACACACAGGTATTTATTCTTATCAAAATAAATTCATTCATCATCACGAGCATTTCATTTAGAACAAAAATGCCCTGTATATCATTTGATTCCAATAAATATCTTAGGAGCTATCACAGTTTTAACATAACTCCGCACCAAAATAATGTTCGCAGCTTAAGTACAACGTGCGCTTGCGCTAATTATATTATAAAGCTGAAGAGTTTGTTGGTTTGAACGCGCTTATCTCAGGAACTGCTGAACCGATTTGAAAAAATATTTCTGTGTTAGATAGCTTATTCATTGAGAAAGGCTTTAGGATTTAAAACATCACGCTGCGACGGGAGGGGAGGGAGCAAAATCAAAACGCGCGGACGAAGTCGCGGGGGACCGCTAGTACGTATATATAACAACATAAGATACCGCAGTGTTTACATTGGCGTGCTGTCATCCGTACATTAGGCATGGAACGTTGCATGAATCTATACTAATATTATAAAGCTGAAGAGTTTGTTTGTTTGTTTGTTTGTTTGTTTGAACGCGCTAATCTCAGAAACTACTAGCCCGATTTGAAAAATTATTTTTATGTTGGATAGTCCATTTATCGAGGAAGGCTTTAAGCTATATAAGATAAAGATACGTGTGAGTCGTATGAAAAATGACCACAGCAGCAATGAAAAATGTTGCGAAAACGGGAGAAAGATATTCCTTTTGAGAGCTTCCGCTGCGTACGCTGCGGAAATCGCTAAAGTTACACAAAAATCATGTATGACAAGATTGTTCAGCATTAAGAGTTCTATAATAAAGTCCGCGACGGCATAAGTCTACCTTTTATGGTTGACTTACTACAACCTTTTTTATGTTAATAAATTTGTAAAAAAATAATGCATTATTTTTAGAGGTGTATTATACACACAGGTATTTATTCTTATCAAAATAAATACATTCATCATCACGAGCATTTCATTTAGAACCAAGTTGCCCTTTATATCATTTGATTTCAATAAATATCTTAGGAGCTATCACAGTTTTAACATAACTCCGCACCACATAATGTTCGAAGCTTAAGTACGACGTGCGCTTGCGCTAATCTATACTAATATTATAAAGCTGAAGAGTTTGTTTGTTTGTTTGTTTGTTTGTTTGTTTGTTTGTTTGTTTGTTTGTTTGAACGCGCTAATCTCAGAAACTACTGGCCCGATTTGAAAAATTATTTTTATGTTGGATAGTCCATTTATCGAGGAAGGCTTTAAGCTATATAACATAAAGATACGACTCACAAGACCACAGCAGCAATGAAAAATGTTGCGAAAACGGGAGAAAGATATTCCTTTTGAGAGCTTCCGCTGCGTACGCTGCGGAAACCGCTAAAGTTACACAAAAATCATGTATGACAAGATTGTTCAGCATTAAGAGTTCTATAATAAAGTCCGCGACAGCATATGTCTATCTTTTATGGTTGACTTACTACAACCTTTTTTATGTTAATAAATTTGTAAAAAAATAATGCATCATTTTTAGAGGTGTATTATACACACAGGTATTTATTCTTATCAAAATAAATATATTCATCATCACGAGCATTTCATTTAGAACAAAGTTGCCCTTTATATCATTTGATTCCAATAAATATCTTAGGAGCTATCATAGTTTTAACATAACTCCGCACCAAAATAATGTTCGCAGCTTAAGTACAACGTGCGCTTGCGCTAATTATATTATAAAGCTGAGTTTGTTGGTTTGAACGCGCTTATCTCAGGAAGTGCTAAACCGATTTGAAAAAATATTTCTGTGTTAGATAGCTTATTTATTGAGAAAGGCTTTAGGATATAAAACTTCACGCTGCGACGGGAGGGGAGGGCGCAAACTCAAAACGCGCGGACGAAGTCGCGGGGGACCGCTAGTATATTATAAAGCTGAAGAGTTTGTTTGTTTGAACGCGCTTATCTCAGGAACTGCTGGACCGATTTGAAAAAATATTTCTGTGTTGGATAGCTTATTTATCGAGAAAGGGTTTAGGATATAAAACATGACGCTGCGACGGGAGGGGAGGGAGCAAACTCAAAACGCGCGGACGAAGTCGCGGGGGACCGCTAGTTATATTATAAAGCTGAAGAGTTTGTTGGTTTGAACGCGCTTATCTCAGGAACTGCTGAACCGATTTGAAAAAATATTTCTGTGTTAGATAGCTTATTTATTGAGAAAGGCTTTAGGAAATAAAACATCACGCTGCGACGGGAGGGGAGGGAGCAAACTCAAAACGCGCGGACGAAGTCGCGGGGGACCGCTAGTAGCAGATAAAAATTCATATAAAAAAACATTATTCACACCTACTACTTTTTTTCATATAGCCTGCTACAAAACGCACCATGCGAAATCATAGATAATACGCATTTAATTTCATTGACGAATGAAATGTAGCGGGCGAGTCTTGAGCGCGAGCGAGTGAGTAAGTATTCCTTTATGAGGTCGTAGTACTTATATGACTTACGATGTCCAGCAATTTAAATGTGAACTTTATCTCATAGGCATAAAGTTGAGATCGTCTTTTAATTAGTAGCGAGTAAGTACGAAAATTGTACTATTTGCTCAAAGTGAAATTCATACAAATTTTATAAGAATCTCTCGCTAAATTCGTGTCGCTATTGACACTGCAAAAAAAAACATTGGCAATGAAATTTCACATATGCTTTCATACAAAAAAAAAACATTTTCATGTAATGAAAATGAATAAAAACTAGCAATCATTTCCATACCTTATGTACATGTTTTCTTACCATAAGTATAATTGAAACTAGGTTAGAGTTCTCTCTCTTTATCTTCACCTGCCGAGCCAAACGATGTTTTGTAAAAATAGTCATCTTCGGGGACACTCAAAAGAGTCCATATCAGTACGAGAAAGGTCGGAGGTATTCAGCCTTCAATTATATCCTTTCAAATAGAAAATATATTTCCAGAGCTCCGTTGAGGTGAACTGAAAACTCTTAAAAGTATACCGATTCCAGATTATAGTTGCTAACTACACAAAACTATCCAAACGCTATGTACCATGAATGTGCTATCAGAACTGATAAAAGTCAGTCATATTTTTTTATTGCTATTAAATGTAAAATATGTTTCACAACACAAAACTTATAACGCTATGTAGGGACGACAGCACGTCAAGGTAAACAATGCGGTATCTTAATGCAGTTGTAATACGGGCTAGTTTACAATAAAAGTGAGTAACCTGATGCGCTAGCGACTGTACATGTACCATGTAGAACTGCGAAAAAGGTTATGGTTACAAAAAGCAAGTCAAGATTGCAACAAGCAACCGTCTGAACTGTACATTTTCTTAAACGAATTCGTAACGGAACTATATGACGCTGCAATTAAGATTTATCTTTTATTTAAATATAAAGGAGTTTAAAAATAAATGAAATGAAAGTCTATAACAAACTCATCTGCGTAAGTAAAGTTGTAAGATGTAAATTCGAAAAAATGAGTTACGATTGTAAAAGATGTTTTAAGTAAAAATATATGTTAATTGGTAAATATTAGAATGGTTAATGGTATAAGCATATGCGGCGCGGTTGTTGACCAATCGTGAACTGTCTTTATAATATTTTTCAGTTAAATGCAATAATTGAGTCAAAGCGAAAATGCTGATCGCGCGCGCTTTAAATGAATTAACCGTACCTAGTACATTATACGTATTTAGGTAGCAAAATGTTCTCACCATGGTTTCATAGCTGTTTCTACGTTTGCGTCTTTAAGTGTCCCGTGCTGAATAGATAACCTGCGCCTTACTTTGCTTTAGTGCTCTATTTACGAGCGAATTGACGGTGGAAATCTATTTAAATGCCGTGCCTTGAATGGCGACTAATATTTTCCTTGAAAAGTTTTTCCTGGTAATGGTTGGTGGATTGAAAATATTGTGGTCTTTCCTATAACTTAACGTTTGTCTTACTCATTTTAGAAGACTGGTGGGTTAGCTTTTGTGAATAATTTTCATTACACCAATATTGTATCATACTGAACTACGAGCAAAATAATTTTGGTTTGTAACTAAGCATTTTTTTATATTGAACACCAATCACATACACAGATTGATTTGATTTGATTCTAATTCCAAAGTCAGTAGCTAATGCAGTTGTGTTATGGAAAACTGACGCAACGGTGGTACCACATCATCCAGACCCGAGACAATATAGAAAAAATATATTTCTATATTGACCCGAACGGGAATCGAACCCCGGACCTCAGAGCGGAGCGGCCATCGCGCTTAGCCACTCCACCACGGAGTGCCACGTTAGGTCTGGAAGAGATCGCTTTATTAGTTTATTTGAAAACTGGTACACAAATATTATTGTCATTTATAAAGCTACAAAACAAACGCAATAATATTAAGGAAGACAAAGATCCAAAATTTGCGTATACACCATGCTTAATATTAAATAGAATAATGATGATTAAGTGCCTGTATTATATAAAATGAAAATTATCTTTTTATTCATTAAATTAACAAATATTACAACATTTTAGAATTATATAAAATGAACCTGTGTTATATAAAATGAAAATTACCTTTTTATTCATTAAATTAACAAATATAACAACATTTTAAAATCTGGACTAAATGCGTCATCTTTTGTAATAAGTTGCCATAGTAAACCCTATTCTTTTTTTTCAGTATAGCGAGTTAAAGTTGGGTCTAGTAATAAGTTTTGGTTGGACTTAGAAGTGTCATAAAATGAAAATTGAGGAAGCTGTGTTTTGATTTTAAACTTACGTTAATAGAACAGCTATTCATTCTTACAATGCGAAAAAAAATGAAAATCATAACATGTGTCGACAAACCAATACAAAGGTTTAGAATGTTTTTAACACTTTGCGCACGGACGGGATTTGAACCTGCAACTTTTTGGAACTAGCAACTTTATCTTGCAGCAGATGGCGCTAAACGTCACGCCTAATGACGTATCCATAAAAGACCACAAATTTCGCAAGGTCGGACCGACAGCACGGTAGCTCAATTGGAAGAAAGTTTCTGATTCCAAGAAGTTGCTGGTTCGAGTCCCGCCCGTGCGAAAATTTTTGGTTTCTTATTTAATAATTGACATCTTTGTTAATACAAAGGTGTCAATTTTTTTCAAAAGTCCATAACTCAAAAAAAAAACTCAACTCAAAAAAATTTAACTTATGTAAGTTAAAATTTTTGTTGTATTTTTCTAGTGACTGTCATGGCCTAGCCTATCACCCGGTTTCGGCTTGACCTTGACTTGCTGGACATCCTGTATATATAAGTTGGTTAGTTTTACTCCTTGTAAGTACTTAGTAACAAAGAATTAGTAACTTTTTGTGTCTGGTATCCATCAAATAGGTATAATTTTATTACGGTAAATATGGAACGTCATTCCATACTGACATTATGCGTTGGTCATTGCGTATTTGTCGTTGGTGCGACCGATCCATTCTACCCACTAAATATTGAATATTAAACTACGAGCTAGTAGCTTCAGTAAATGTTGTATTTGAGTTTTAGAAGCTGGAACTAAACATAATAAAGTATTCCTAATCCCTAGCGCTCTTGCCGAAATGTAGATCGCTTGAATGTCGAGCAGTTCTGAACAAGACTGCATCGGATTTCCATTTTGCTTAACTTACAATGTAGGAGAGCTTTGACAAAGCTCTTAGATCTAATATGCTCGAGGAAACGTATGCAGCAGTCAACTAAATCGAGCTTTGAGATTATTTAATCTGGTGCACAAGGGCTAAAGATCCTTTGAATCTTTGTGATTTAATTCAGCTAGGTAAGAAGGCTTCAGTGATATTTAGTAGGTGTTAGTCTAGAAATGTAAAACTTCTCGGTAGTTAACTTCTCTTGTCGAGCTTGTGGCCGACTTTGACTCTCTCGCATTGGTATATTGAAGCCATGAAAGGAGATGCCTTTTAAACATTGCAACATAAACCGTCCTTAATAGGCGTGAAGGCCATTGATGATTAAACATTGTAACTTAATAACTAAGAACGACGAAAAAAAATGTTTCATAAAAATTTAACCGACTTCAAAAATAAACACTAAAAGGATGATAGGAAATAAACTCATTTGAAGTCGGTGCATGATGTGCGTACGTAGACTGCTGCTGTCCGTTAAGGTTGACCTCACACATCGACTTTGAACGAGTTTCTTTCTCTTAAAAGCGTTATTAAATTCCTTTTAGGCGAATTTCGTTTGTTTTTGAAGGCGGTTCAATTTTTATGAATTTATTTTTCGTACCGTTACGGTACGGTTATTTAAAAAAAGAATATCAATTGGTAAGTACTTGATCAGGAAAACCAGATTTGTCTATTCAAACGATTTTAAACAGTGTTCTGTAATAATTTTGTAAATAAAAAAGTTCCAAACAACTCTCCCCTCTTATCCATTTCCACAAAGATGGCAACACGAAAAAGAATCTGATAACGTTGTTATCTCACCGAGCTATTCCAATACGAGGCCTCAATAACAGTTACTAACAAACTTGCTGGTTTTAGAAGCATCTAGTAGATACTAAGAAAGAAGGCCCACAACATTTAGAATTACTAAGTACCTGTTAAACGTTGTTTCTTTAGGAGTTCATTAAATTTTCTATAAGAAATTTGATTGAGAAATTAGATGGTGCTGCCTGACCAATATCTATAGTTTAAATAATCCTTTTTTTCAGTTTTACTATCGTATTTTTTTTTACATTTTGCTGATAGCAATTTTAAGTAGTAAGATAGTGCAACCCGACTTTTAACCTTTTAAGTTGAAATAACACACAATATTTTTGCCGACTTAAAAATAGAGTTAATCCATTGACACCACAGAATTAAATAAAATTTTAGTAACTTGATCTGTTGAGGCTTTCTAACAGGTTATGTTTGTCTCAGGTTGTCCTGGAAAACAGGCAATCAGGTATAGTTCAACTTAAGGTAAAGTGTAAATTTCATCGAAATCAGTCTAGTAGTTTATCAGATATGAGTAAAAACTAGAAATCGTGAAATAAAACACCTTTAAAAACCAACTAAAAAGCTTATAATAACGCATTCGTCTTGTATTAAGGAAAAACCAATTATTTTGGTGTCGGTGCATTGTGCTTAGCTTACGTACTTACATCAACATCTAAACATCATGCATGGACTCTAAAATCATTTGTTTCCCCTAATTGTTAAACGCGTGCGTTTTTTTAAATGAAAATTAATTTTTAATTTTATTTATATTTAGAAATTCTTAACTTCTATGAAGACTAACGTCGATAATGTGTTATATCTGTTTAGTTTCATGCTACTTATACGAGCGAGTACTATCGAACCAATCACAAGAGTGAATTTGCTATTTGCTAAGGCAATTATGTTCGTAATCAATATGGGAGAACTTCCTGGGAACTGGGGACTAGCTTGAGTACCTAAGCTTTTACTATAAAGACCACTCTGACGTCTTATATATACTTATATTATAAAGCTGAAGAGTTTGTTTGTTTGAACGCGCTAATCTCAGGAACTACTGGATTGATGTGAAAAAATATTTTTGAATTGGATAGCTTATACATCGAAGAATGTTTAATACCCTATTATACATCCTGCTGCAACGGGAGGGGAGGAAGCAAACTTTTAACCCGCGGATGAAGTCGCGGTGCACCGCCAGTTATAGCATAAGTCTCCCAAAAAATTTTAGCCAAAGTCTAGCCAATAACTAAGGTAGAAAATACTTGATAATTGTCTCTATAGATATTCTTTATCGTGTCTATTTGTTAACAGCGTTTTACCTCACTATTTATGTAAAAATCTTTATTGCACAAATATAAGTGTACAAAAGATGGATCAAATGCTAAAATAAATTTCTTCCAGTCATACCTTTAGGTCATGCAAAGAGATAGCGATGGGTGCAGGAGAATGGATTATATTTGGTTCTTATAACATTGTGATAGAAGGTTCTTGATATGGAGGCTTGTCGAAATAAAAGAGATGTTGTTCCGGTGGAAGTTGGGTTTTAATCAAGCGAATCTAGGTATTACAAATCATTATATTATAACTTAGGTACACTCTACGTCATTAGTTTACAATACGGTCAGTGAGTTCACTGGCCTAAAAAGACTTCCGATGTACTCGCCAAAATGTTACATGTTATAAGTAATATTTTAATTACATACTGCAACATTATATAAGCTGAAGATTTTGTGTGTTTGTTTAAACGCGCTAATCTGGTCTGGTCAAAATTGAAAGAGAAATGTTATAAGGCTTTAAAACATCACGCTTAGCACAACTAAAAGGAACTGAAATCAAAACGTGCGGAAGAATTATACAGGATGTTGTTTTGGTCAGTGACATCCAACTCAGGGATGATAATATGAATTATGCTTATTCTAAAAAAAATGTTTTCTTTAAATTCTGAGCAAGTTTAATACAAGAAAACCTCTTCACAACATTTAAAAAAAATACAAAACGAATGGGAAAACTCGCACCCAAGCGCGTAGCTAGCGCTTATCTACGAAATACTACGCCGTAGCCAGTAAACTACGAAGAGTCTACCTGGTGTTAGTAGTTTTGACTCGATAGCTGTACCGCAAAAAATAAAATTGATTTTGTGGGTTTTTCCATTTCACAAAAAAAAAATGTTTTTTTGGCATCAGTATCGTTTGTACAGCCACCTCTGAGTCGCTCGTCGCTGACCAAACCAACACCCTGCATGATTGGATGGAAACTCGACATCTGACTGTGTTGAGCAGTCTTGTCAATCTATACTTCAGGTCATTCGAGATTATGATCCTCTGTGTGTGAATATGGGTCATGTCTAACTTACATCTGGCGTAAACCCTGTTTTTGGGTCTACCGTTTTCTATCTAACTTGATAACAACATCCAAAACTATCACTCACGCTTTTTACGGACTCGGATGGCGAAGTTGCCCGCTGGGAATCGGAAAGTTTGGCAATAAAACGAAGGCATAAGCCGCGGCGATGCCACAGATTGATTGGCGGAAAATGGCGCGATGCGATTTTCCCGCCCGAATTAATAGACAAACTTTTGTAGTTTTAGAAATTGCAATTTTGTGTAGCCTCCGCACGAACGAACTTGGTGTTCATGTAAATGGTTCAGAAGGTGTAACTTATTGCTCTTTAAAAAAGTAATAATGTAAAAGTAATATTGGACACCAATCACATACATTGCTCAGATCCCAAAGTAAGTAGCTAATGCACTTGTGTTATGGAAATCAAACACAACGGTGGTACCATAACACCCAGACCCGAGACAATATAGAAAATTTGGATTTCTATATTGACCCGACCGGGAATCGAAACCGGGGTCTCGGAGCGCCTCGAAACCAACGTGCTGAGCCACTACACCACGGAGGTGGTCTGCTCTAGCAATTGAGTGGAAATTGCCGTGATTATACATAGTTAAACGGTTAGTCGACGGCAATTGTTAACCTAAATGAAATATTTATAACGTAGGTGCACAGTCGACAGCACATCAGGTTACCCACTTTTAATGCAAACTAGCACTTATTACAACTTCATAAGATACCGCAGTGTTTACTTTGACGTGCTGTTGTCCGTACATACTGGGTGTCTCAAAAAGAGCGTGCCAAACAGAAACTGGAGATAGCTTAGCCATGGACCTTTCAAATAAAAATAACTTGTCTCTATAAAGTCTCATAATTTGGGATAATTTTTTTTCGTATTTTTATTGTTTAAAAATAACAAGGAATTAGCATTATATCCCAAACTATGTCACTTTCATAAGATTCGTGTTATTTTTATTTAAATTGTCTTTTGCTAAGCTATCTCAGTGTCTGTCTGGAGTGCCATTTATAAGACAAAAAGTGGAATTATTTAAAAAAAGGAGAGTACATCTGAAAGTTCTATCTATGACTAAGCTAACTCAAGTGTCAGTTTGACACGCTCTTTTTGGGACATCCTGTATACTCAAGCATTTGGATTTTGCCGCTACGCCATTGTGCAATAAATAATTAAGACACAAGTGTAGATTAATAATAAATGGCTGCTTGAAAAGCGTGCGTGAAGTCTGATCGATGATAGCCAACTAGTTAAGGCGCTACCCGGATTTTTAACGCGCACACTAGCGCCAATTTAGTAGAAAAATCATAAGTCGTTAAATAAAAGACCAATCGAAAATCTTATTGATGCGATTGTAGCTCTCGTTATGTGGTTTAGATACAATGTTTAAGTTCAATAAAACAGAGTTATCTGCAGTTACAGTTAGAAAAAATGCCAAAAATGGCCATATTTAGCATTTTTTTTCTAACTCTAACTACAGTAAACTACTTTAGAAACAATTTAAACGTACTTAATAAACTATATAACCTGTACTACAATCGTGTCTACCAGGTTTTTGATTGGTCTTTTTTTAACGAGTTATGATTTTTCTACTAAAGTGGCGCTAGTGTGCCCGTTAAAAATCTGGGTAGCCCCTTTAAACCTCGCTGCAACCTTAATCACCGCCGCAGAATTGCATCCCTTTCAGTCTTCTATAGACTCCGGCCACTGTGAAAATATACTGCATGATCGTGTTCCGCCAGCTCCGTTCTATCAGGGGGACTAGATGTAGGCTAGCGTACCACCCCTATGTTGTTCACATTCCACCTGCTCGCGCCAAGCGTTTGGCTGACACCTTTTCAATTCATGCAGTTAGGGAATGGAATTTACTGTCTACTGAAGTTTTTCCTATGGAAATGATCTTAGCCTCTACAAGGCGCGAGTGATCAGTCTGATACGAAGCAGATATGCACCTCCCACGACCTTATCCTCACCTGACATCGGGTTCGATCCAGGTCAAATATCTGCTTAGCCGAGACTAAAAATAAAACTAAAAATTTTGAAATATAAGTGGACGTAGTGTGAATACAAAGACAGAGGTACGTACACCAAAGGGGAAGTGTTTTGTTAAAACAAAAGTAGGTAATAAGGTTTTCCAATATGGGTATTTATAACGAAGTACCACTTAACATATTAGGTACTTTGTAATATAGTATATCTACTAAGAAGCAGATCAAATTACACCAACTTATATCAATTGAAAACTTAAGCTAACAATACGAGGAAGCCCTTTAATCGGAAATGGGATCCCGAAGGCTAGATTACAGATATCGAATTATATTTCTACCTACTAACAGTATAATTAACTTTGGTTTGGTTTTGGTTTGCTACAAAAGGAAATATTTCTGATGTAATATTTTATTAATTCATGTAGGAGATGTAAAGGTTGTATTTTCAGTATGTCCTGTGGGAAAGCCACACAATATTTTTGTATGTTAGTACATTTAATAATGTGTGATTTACTGTGCAGTTTTTGGCTCATAAGCTAGATATGGAATAAAATACAAATAAAATATTTTGTAAGAATTTTTTTCCTTATTTCAGATAAAGGTGCAGTTACTTGGCGCGTCCTCTACTCTCCCTGTGACTTTTATCTTAATTAGTGTCAATTTAATCGTAAAAGTTAAAACTTCGTAAATAGTATCTCGATTTAACTGCTTAGTTCTGAATCCCTCGTGAGCCGTATAAAAAAACCTCTTTCTAATGTTTGCCATCAAAACTAATGATCCCTTTATGTCTTTCAGGGATGGAAAAAGCAGAGGATTGATTATTTATAGTAATAAATCTCATTAAAAGGTGGGTATTGTTAGAAATCCAACTATATAAATAATAAATAAATAAATATTGGACACCAATCACATACACTGCTCTGATCCCAAAGTAAGTAGCCAATGCACTTGTGTTATGGAAATCAGACACAACGGTGGTCCCACAACACCCAGACCCGAGACAATATAGAAAAGATCGTTTTCTACATTGACCCGACCGGGAATCGAACCCGGTACCTCACGAGATGGCGACGCTTGTAACCAGCGTGCTAGCCACTCAACCACGGAGGTCTTCTAAAACTATGTTTTAACCCTTGGATAGCCAGAGCGCCCGATGGTGGGCGCTGAGCATGAATTTCGCGATTATACCAAGCGCCCACCTGTGGGCGCTTTTTAATTACTTTTTTGCAAAAAAAAAAATGGGTGTATAAATGCTTATTCCTTGGGCATGTTGGCCTTTCTGAGTAAAAAACAGATGTTTCTACACCATAGACCGCAAACACATCCGGTTGCTGTCAGTTATTGATTAAAATTCGATTTTTTTTTCTCGCAATTTTTTTCGTATATGTCGTCACCCTACCACGAATTTTTTTTGTTCTATTTTTTCATTTTTGAGTACTTTTTTTTTATTACAAGCATAGGTTATTTATTCAGTAACAATAAGCT